>JBBGZY010000299.1:0-626902 GCA_037952925.1 Lithobates clamitans | reverse complement strand
AGGTCAGTGCCTAGAGTTCCATCAGGTTGTTTGATAATCAGTAAATCTAGAAAGGGGATTTGCTCGGTCTCAATTTTGAAGGTAAATTTGAGGTTTAGATCGTTGATGTCCAGTTGACGTAAAAATTGTAAAAGTTTATCCCTAGGACCCGTCCATACCATGAAAAGATCATCAATGAAACGATACCATAAAAGGATATCGTTTAAAAATTCTGTATATTGGTCATGAGCATGGATAAGTCGCTCCCAGCCACCTAGATATAAGTTTGCATATGCTGGGGCACACGACGTCCCCATTGCAACACCTTGTATTTGTAAAAATAATTGATCATTGAAAGTAAAATAGTTTTTAGTCAATATAAAGTACAATAGTGTCAGTATGAACTGATTTAAAGGCCAAGTCGTTGTATCTTGTTCGGCTAAGAAGGAACCAGCCGTCCGTACGCCCTGCTCGTGGGGGATACTGGAGTAGAGAGCCTCAATATCAACAGCCACGAGTAGGGCGTCCGGAGGGATCTGGATTCCCTCAAGGTGTTGCAATAGGTAGGTGGTGTCCCTAATATAGGACGGAAAGCTGCGGACGCGGGGCATTAAGAAAGCATCAACAAATTTACTCGCGTTGTCTGTTAGAGAGCCTATCCCAGACACTATGGGTCTTCCCGGAGGGAGATGCACAGCTTTATGAGTCTTGGGTAGGGAATAGAAAGTGGGGGTACGGGGAAATTTGGGGACCAGGAACTCCAAGGTGTCTTTGTCAATGAGGCCTATGATGTAGGCCTCAGTGCAAAGAGGCCGGGGTAGACGAGGCCCTCCTCGTATCAACAATAGAAACTTCACTACCGATATTGAATCAGATTCATCTTTATCCTCCACTGTATCCTCCCTAAGCACCACTCAACCCAACACTTCATCCACACTTAATTCCTCACGTAAGAGACTTCGTTTTGGGGGCAACACCCCACCGACGAATCCTAAAAAAGATAAAAAAGGCCCAAAAGGCCCAAGATCCACCCAGGCACCCCCTACACAAATTCCACATGATACCAACACCCCCTTAGAAGGGGCTACTGGTCACTCCACACTGCACGGCACAATTCCCAAAATCCTAAAATTCGGCATTAATGACAAATAAATATACGAAAATCAATGAGGACGCCATTTTTTTAGACCTGAAAAAACAACAGAGCAATCTAGATGCCTACGTCCTGAAACCTCCACTGTCCCAACAAAACCCTCCCCCTCAGACCACACCGACCTTAACGTCATAAATCTTACCCCTTACACTTTCAACAGCGAGGAAATCTCGTTGTTACAGTTAGGTCTGGGTTTTTGTCCTCTTGATGCACTCAAGGTCACTGAAACAATTAAGGACTTGTACCTTTTTGCACGTAATTTAACATTCAGGTTTATCTACGACAAGGATCGCGTCAACCTAGGACTGGAGCGTGAGCTCGCGGAGCGTACCAAAGGCTTCTCTATGGAGGAGTTCAGGGCGCTCCGCGACCTGATGCTCCTGTTCGATGAGGGTGACACCGGAGACCCCGCGTCCTCACAAGATTGCGGGGCCTCTGACGATGTCCCTCCAAGCGAACCTGTAGCAGGGATAGCTTCACTTGCCCCCCCTGCATCTAACAGGTCGGGTCCTCCGGTAAACCTCAAACAAACTTCTTTACCCAAGCCCTTTCGCTTACGATCTCGGAGATTTCCCGATCTCAATACCTGCCCCGAGATATGGGCTTTTCTTCGAGCTACTATTAGTGACCTCAAGAAACAGAAATGGCCAGACTTTCCCTCAAACCTTGACCCTAGTCAAATCCGAGCTCTTCGGTCCTTGCAGCAACGCTCTGATGTCGTGATTAAACAATCGGACAAGGGCGGCAATATTGTCCTGATGACCAATCACCAATACCAATCTATGTGCCTTGCTATTTTCAATAACAAACATTGGTATAGACCCATCTCTGCTACACACATATCTTCCTTTGCACAGGAACTCCAGGCTCTTTGCACTGAGGCCTACATCATAGGCCTCATTGACAAAGACACCTTGGAGTTCCTGGTCCCCAAATTTCCCCGTACCCCCACTTTCTATTCCCTACCCAAGACTCATAAAGCTGTGCATCTCCCTCCGGGAAGACCCATAGTGTCTGGGATAGGCTCTCTAACAGACAACGCGAGTAAATTTGTTGATGCTTTCTTAATGCCCCACGTCCGCAGCCTCCCGTCCTATATTAGGGACACCACCGACCTATTGCAACACCTTGAGGGAATCCAGATCCCTCCGGACGCCCTACTCATGGCTGTTGATATTGAGGCTCTCTACTCCAGTATCCCCCACGAGCAGGGCGTACGGACGGCTGGTTCCTTCTTAGCCGAACAAGATACAACGACTTGGCCTTTAAATCAGTTCATACTGACACTATTGTACTTTATATTGACTAAAAACTATTTTACTTTCAATGATCAATTATTTTTACAAATACAAGGTGTTGCAATGGGGACGTTGTGTGCCCCAGCATATGCAAACTTATATCTAGGTGGCTGGGAGCGACTTATCCATGCTCATGACCAATATACAGAATTTTTAAACGATATCCTTTTATGGTATCGTTTCATTGATGATCTTTTCATGGTATGGACGGGTACTAGGGACAAACTTTTACAATTTTTACGTCAACTGGACAACAACGATCTAAACCTCAAATTTAACTTCAAAATTGAGACCGAGCAAATCCCCTTTCTAGATTTACTGATTATCAAACAACCTGATGGAACTCTAGGCACTGACCTTTACAGAAAACCCACTGCTGGTAACACTTTATTGTTTGCCACCAGTGCCCATCCGAATTCCCTGGTACGGAGCATTCCCTATGCTCAATACCTACGGTTACGCAGGAATTGTACACATGACAGCGACTTCAAACGTCAGGCCAAAGCACTACGCGAACGCCTCTTACAATGAGGTTATTCTTCCACCAATTTACGTAAAGCATTTAACAAGTCTCTATCACGCCCACGGACTTCTGTACTGTTTAAAGGCAAGAAGCCCTCCCCCCCCCATAGAAACCGTAAGATTCATCACGACCTATTCTGCACACCATAACATACTTCGTAATATTCTAACTAAACACTGGCATCTTTTGGCTGATCATCACGTACTGACCAAATACATCAGGCATACACCGGAAGTGGTCTTCCGTAGGGCGTGGTCACTACGTGATCAACTAACTGCCAGCCACTACAATCCCACTAAACCCGAGAGGAGTGGCCCCAACGGCACTTTCCAATGTGGGGAATGTCCCCGGTGCCCTTGGGTCCACGAAAGTAGAACCGTGGTTCTACCCAACGGCGAGACCTTGGTCCCACGGACCTTTGCCAACTGCGGTACAAGAGGGGTGGTCTATCTTATGAACTGCGTAGGCAAAGCCTTTTACGTGGGCAAAACAATTCGGGAATTTAGGCAGAGAATCGGTGACCACCTTTATGACTCAGAAAATGGCAAATTGACTACTATCGGCCGACACATTGGCCTACATCATAGATTTGATAACTCCGTGGCCAAATTTCTGGTACTAGAGGTGGTCCAACCCAATCCCAGGGGTGGCGATTGGGATCGCTCGATACTCCAGAGGGAATCCCTCTGGATTGAGCGACTCAATGCCACCATCCCCCCTGGCCTAAACGAAACAGTGTCCTACAGGGCCTTTTTATGAGATCTTGTCTCTTATCTTACCCTTTCCCCCTCCCCCCCTTTCTTCCCCTTCTCTTTTCCCCCCCCTTTCCCTCTCTTTCACCCCCTCATCCCCCTCCCCCTCTGTCCTTCCCCTTTCCCCCTTCCCGTCCCTTCCCCTCTTACCATTCCTTTTCCCCCCCCTTCTCCCCCCTTCCCCTTTTCCCCCCCTTCCCCTCCCCTTTTTCCCCCCCTCCCTTTCCCTTCCTTCCTCTCCCCCCCCTCCCCCCTCCCTTTCCCTCCCCTCCGATCCATTACTTGTCCATGCCTACCTCTTCCCTCCCCCCCCTTTCCCCCCCCCTTTTTCTTTTTCTCTTCTTTTTTCCTCCTTTTTTCCCCCCTCCCTCCCCCCCCCCTCCGTCACTACAGGGTTCTAATACTATTTATGACCCTTTCTGCTTAAAGTTAACTCCTGACTGCTGTTGTTGTTGACATCCTGTTGCTTATATACAGCATTTTGTATTGTCTTTTTTCCATTTTATTATATTGTATTTTGGTTCCTTGTGTTTTGCTGTGCAAGGATGACCTCCCCCCGTGATCAGACTCTGGTGGTTACGTTTTGCCTCGACTCTTCTCTCTGTGGCGGACACATGCTCGCCCTGGCAGCCTCCGGGCTGCTTGTGTCTCCATGTCTGGGAACTCGATTCCCTTTGACAGGAGCGCGCGCTTGCGCAGTAGCACCTAGTTGTGCACCTGCATAGTGCGGGCGAGCAAACCCGGTGACGTCAGAGACCGCCTCTGTCACGCCGTCCCTGACTTCCGGGTTGGGGTGCTCCTTTAGCGGCCGGCCATGGCCGCTATACGAGCCTACAGCTTCCTGACGCCGCGCTAGCTGGGGATCATTTTCCTAGGTAAGCTTCGCCCGCCGCCCCCCCCTTCATTCCCCTTGTTCTCAGTTAGATTCTCCTCTTTGTCTGTACCTTGCTCAACACTTAGTTTTAACATATGGCCTCTTCATATAACGCCATCTGTATGCTTGTCTACTGTCATATCAGAGTGTCTTTCTGATACTTCCCAACCCGGTATTCATTGCCAATCCACATTATTTATAATTTACAAACTCTAATCCCAGTTTGTTGTTTTCATTGATCTTTACCTGCGGGTAAACCCCTTTTATAACCGTTGTGGATAGTAACCCTATTACAAACTTTGATTTGCAGTTGCTGCTGTGATCTCTTTCTGCATATATCAATAATTCTAACTCCTGGGGGGTTCTCATTGCCAACCTAACAGCGGCTGGTGATTCTAATTTGCTCGCTATATGATCCCTTGCTATGCTGTCCTCATCCATTTCAGCTTATGCGCCTGCAATATATTAACGTTTTAGCGGTGAGTGCCAGCTCTTTACACCTGTGTGCAACCCTTCTCTACCTTGACTTGTTGCCTACACGGTTGAATAGTGGGTTTTTCTCTTCACTGACTTTATTGTCTTCCTTTCTTCCCATTTCTCCTTTTCCCCTCCCTTTCCCCCCCCTCTTCCCTCCCCCCCCTTCCCCCTTACCGCCTTCCTTCCCTTGCCCCTTCCCCCCCCCCCCTTTCCCCTCCCTCCCCTCTTTTCCTCACCCCCATCCTCCCTCCCCCTTCCTCCACCCTCCTTCCCCTTTCCCTTGTCCCCCCCCTCCTCCCTTCCTCACTTCTCCCCTCCCCATCCCCCTGAATCACTCTCTATTCCCACCCAACTCTTCCTATTCTTTTCCTGTCTTTTTTTCCTCTCACACTGGTTTTAAATTTAGAGTTACATCTCTGGCACCCCCTTATTTTACCCCTCTTTACCCCTCCTCCAGTCCATTGACTTATATATTTATATATTTCTATCATCCAAAATTTATCCATCCAGAGGCTGTTTGCTATCCCCTGTGTTCGCCGCAGGGGGAACTACTTGGGGCTTTACACACCCACAGAGAACTACTGAACGGGTGAGCTCATCCTTATTGTACTCAATATGTATGTATTTGCTTAACGTACTATATAATGGTTTTGCTGCAACAACAACCTTCTTATGTACTTGTTGAATTGTGTATTTATTACAACTTATTGTATGTTGTACCACAGATATTGCTCTCCTGAGGAAGCGGTGAAAACCGCGAAACCGGTCGAGAATCCAAGCTTTATTTGTATCCACCATCACTATTGGTTGTAATCCATTTGGTTGTATTTACTGCTTCTGCTTTGAATTACAACTGTATGTGACACTGTAATAACTTTTTAACCATGTTTTCTATTAAAATTGAATTTTATCATATTACTACCTCCTTCTTTACCTTTTCTTATTAAATACTTATCTATACCTAGTACCGCAATAGTCCCTCCCTCCTTGGTTTCCTTCCCCTGCATGGGGTATCGAGATACTGGCCGACAGAAGCAGCTAACTGCGGCCGTCCCCTACCCCTGCCCCTCTTTGCACTAGACATTTGGGATGATGGTACTTTTATTCGGTAATCCAACTCTTTCGATCGAGGCGCCTTTCCCTTCGCGGTGATACCTCACATGCATGGTGCAATTGCTGTTTACATTTGATGCCAGACCGACGCTTTTGTTCGCCTTTGCGCGAGAGCAGGGGTGACAGGGGTGCTTTTTATTTATTTTTTTGCTTTTTTTTGCTTTTTTATCTTATTTTTAAACTGTCCCTTTCATTTTTTTTTTTCATTTTTATTGATATCTCAGGGAATGTAAATATCCCCTATGATAGCAATAGGTAATGACAGGTACTCTTTTTTGAAAAAATTGGGGTCTATTAGACCCTAGATCTCTCCTCTGCCCTCAAAGCATCTGACCACACCAAGATCGGTGTGATAAAATGCTTTCCCAATTTCCCAATGGCGCTGTTTACATCCAGTGAAATCTAAGTCATGAAATGCTCGTAGCTTCCAGTTTCTTAGGCCATAGAGATATTTGAAACCACTCTGGTCTCTGATCAGCTCTATGGTCAGCTGGCTGAATCACCGGCTGCATTCTCAGGTTCCCTGTTTGGACAGGAGAGCCAGAGAAAAACATGGAAGATGGTGGGGGGGCATTCCCTCCCACTGCTTGTAAAAGCAGTCTAGAGGCTAATTATCTGCTAGGATTGCTTTTAGATGAAAGCTGACCGCTGGCTGAAAAGAATGATACCAAGATGATACCTAAACCTGCAGGCATCATTCTGGTATAACCACTCAAAATCCAGCAACATACCAGTACGTTGCTGGTCCTTTTGGGCATATATTGTAATCTTTTTTTTTTCATGCAGCCTGTGGGCTGAACGAAAAAAAGAGATTGATCAGTGGGTATGCCCACCATTAGAATACCTCCCTTCATCCACCCACTTCTAATGATGGGCATACATGCACCATTTATATATGCCGAAGCATGGGGGCATCTGCCCCAAAAGTTAGGAGCAAATCGCTCCTCCGCCCCTGCTGCCCCCATGCTTCGGCATATATCACCTCCGCTGGAGTCACGGCCTTATATATCGTGGGAGCAAACGCTGTTGCTGTCAAGATAAAGAAATCTGCGCTGCAGCTGAATGGCGTATCTAGAGACAAAAAAATGGTTAACAATAAAACACAGTAAACAGTAAAGTATAAAAAATTGCATACCTGAAAAGCAAACATGATAAAAACATAATAACAATAAAACATTGCAGAATAGAATACAGTAAAAAAGAGCAGAACAATAGAGAGAGAAGAGAGAGAGAAAGAACAATAAAACGACAACTATTTTTTTTTTTTTTTTTATATATTTTTTTTGTGGTTTTTTTTTTTTTACACTTTTTTTTGTAACTGTAACTTTTATAACTGTAACTGGTTCCAGGTTCGGGTCTCTCAAAATGCGATGGCATCTTGGGAGACCCTGTGAATGTGTGCCTAGTCTGTGCAATGCTGTACCCTACGCTAATACTCAACTAGTGTATGGTAGCGTTCAAAACATTCACCAATGCAAAGACCAGGATTGTCAGGACAGGAGGGACAATAATAGCGGGTGTCACGTCTATATTCGCGCTTGCTGCAGACACGACATCTTTTTTGGGGGGGTTCATTGGGTAGTGGTACTCGGGAGGACATAAAGAAAATGCCTCTCATGCAGCCGACTGCATTTGGTTGGGGATGTGAATGGGGGAAGTACGGGTGCTGCAGAAGTGGTGGGTTCCCAATTAGGATTGACGAATGCAGCAGGAAGGGCATTATGGGCACGACAGGCCTGTGTTTGTCTTCTTTTTGGTGGCAGTGGGGAGTGATCAGGGGGTGATCGGGGTGTAAAGTGTGCCTGGTGTGTTTTACTGTAAGTGTGTGTATTGTGCACTTACTCAGATTGTCTTCTCTCCTCTGCGCCGTTTTACTGTAAGTGTGTGTATTGTGCACTTACTCAGATTGTCTTCTCTCCTCTGCGCCTCTGTAAGTGTGTGTATTGTGCACTTATTCAGATTGTCTTCTCTCCTCTGCACCGGAACGGAAAATACAGAGCCGAGGAGCGATGACATAACTTCCTCTGCCGCTGTTTACATTACAGCAGCAGAGGAAGATTCTCATTGGCTGGGAGCGATCGCGAGGGGGTGGCAACGAATGGATGGCCTCCCCCTCACCCCTGATCGCGCGGGGACAGATGCCGACCGTCTCGGGCACCACGTTACTTTGCCTGCCCGTGCCATTCTGCCCCAGTATATCTGCGTGAGGTGGTCGGCAAGTGGTTAACAAGGGGACCCCCAGATCCCGCCCCCCCTGTGTGAATTGGTAATGGGGTACAAATGTACCCCTACCATTTCACAAAAAAAGTTACAAAAAGGTTCAAAGACACAAGAGACGGTTTTTGACAATTCCTTTATTAATTCCTTCTTCTTTCATCTTCTTTCTTCTGGTCTTTCTTATGTGTTCTCCTCCATCTTCTTCTTCCTCTGCTCTTCTCATCCCGCATCTTCCTCTGGCTTCTTCTCCGCTACGTCCGCACGATCCGCCTCAGTGGGAGTCTTCCGCCGTGGGACACTTCAGTTCTTCTGACACTTCTTATATAACGGAGGGCAGGGCCACCCGGTGACCCTGCCCTCCTCTGACGCACGGGGACTTCCCTTAGGGCTTTCCCCGTGTTGTCAGAGGGGGGCGGTGTTACCCGTTTACGTAACTTTTTTGTGAAATGGTAGGGGTATATTTGTACCCCATTACCAATTCACATGGGGGGGCGGGATCTGGGGGTCCCCTTGTTAAAGGGGGCTTCCAGATTCCAATAAGCCCCCCTGCCCGCAGACCCCCACAACCACCGGGCAAGGGTTGTGGGGATGAGGCACTTGTCCCCATCAAAGTACCCCAAAGCACCCTCCCAATGTTGAGGGCATGTGGCCTCCCTCATCCCCCCTCTTTTCCTGTGGCCTGCCAGTTTGCGTGCTTGGATAAGGGTCTGGTATGGATTTTTGGGAGGACCCCACGCCATTTTTAAAAAAAATTTTGGCGTGGGGTTCCCCTTAAAATCCATACCAGACCTGCAGGGTCTGGTATGGATTTTGAGGGGGACCCCCCATGCCATTTTCTTTTAAATTTTGTCACGGGATTTCCCTTAATATCCATACCAGACCTGAAGGGCCTGGTATGGAATTTAGGGGGACGCCCACACATTTTTTTTTTTAATTTTGGTTCGGGGTTCCCCTGTGGGGAAATTCCATGCTGTTTTTATCAATGAACTTTTATGTGTATTGCCGGACCGACAATACATTATAACCGGCGCTAGCGATAGTAGTTTTACATGACCTTTTTTCCTTTAGAAATGTCATTTTGCTAGCCGGAGACCACGATGGTAGCACAGTAACGGAGCTCCAGAACCAGCGGACTCAAAACGGCTCAAAACGAACTGCCCAGGCCGATCACTAACACCCAAACCCGGCGGTCTGAGTCTACAGCACCAGCGGCAGAAGCAGGCACCATGACCAGACGGAAAAAGGAGGAGAAGCAGCAGCAGAAGCTGACGAAGTTCTTTCCTCTGGAGCCCAGGCAAAATGGCGCGGGCTCCTAGCCCACGCCAGCATCCAGATCCCAGAACAGAATATCACAACAGGGGAAACCGCTGAAACAGAGCACCCCTCCCAAAGGATCACACTCTCCCCCAGCTACACCTACATCTGGGAGTCCAGAAAGGGCCAGATTCAGGCTGGATGCAGCAGATGCTGAACATGAGGTGAGCTCTCTCCAGGATTCAGGGGATGATATCAGGGAGTTGCCAGACTCCATAGACACGTTCCCCACAAGTAATCAGCCTGTGATGGACACGGTCCTAAAGGAGATGTTAGACCCCTTGCGGAGTTCTTGGGAACGGTGTCAGATAGTGTCCCATATTGAAAATAAAATGGGAGAATATGCCACCACTATAAATGATCTGGTTGATGCGAATGAAAACAATGAAGATGAAATGGAGGCGCTAAAAGTCAAAATGGCGGACATGGAGGACAGATCCAGGAGGAACAATGTCAAAATAAGGGGAATTCCTGAATCTGTCCAACAATCAGATCTGCGCAATTATGTCTCCCAATTGTTTAACGCAATTCTACCTTAATGTCAGCTCTTGATTTTACAGTAGACAGAATACACCGTCTCCCCAAACCATCCTATCTCTGACAGTGTCCCCAGAGATGTTATACCAAGGCTGCACTTTTACCAGACCAAAGAGAGACTATGAGCCAAACTCACCTCTACCTTTTTATTAATTGGCTGTTGGCCACCTTTTTGTTGTGTTTTCATTCCAGTTCAATTTGTTTTTTTCCTCTCATCAGTCAGAAGTGACCTCTTCTCTACATCATTTATCAGTTGTTCCAGCCAAAGCCTAACACGGCCACCACAACAACCTGAATCATCAAGATCTATCCAACCACAAGCCAAGACAGCACCGAATGTAAGTGAAGATGCCTTAATACGAATGAGAGGGACAATTCGCTTTTCTCACACAGACACAGGTCATATAGCAGAATCGACCTATTTTTGGTAGACAAGTGGTTATTATTTAAATGTAAAAATGTAAAGATTAACAACATCACTTGGCCGGACCATGCCTCGGTAAAGCTAGTAGTGGGAGATCATACTACCCACATACCTATATACATTTGAAGAGCGAATCCTAGACTTTTCCAAGATGCTCTGACCAAGTCCAGAATAGAAGCACAGATAAAGGAATTTTTAAAGGAATAAAGGAATTTTTTGAGATTAACAGGGACTCGGTTTCTAATCTATTTACTGTGTGGAATGCCCACAAGGCTTTTGCGAGAGGTATTTTGATACAGCAAGGGGCATGGTACAAGAGAATGAGGCAGCAGCAAACAGTAGCACTGATAGGGAAAATAAATGCTCTTGAAAAACTGAATATGACCCAACCAACCCAATATTTGACAGATAACTTGACAAACGCCCGCAATGAACTTAGACTGCTATTCTTGGATGACTTTGAAAAAGCCTCCAGTAGACTCAAATTATCTTTTTACACCAGTGGCAACAAAGCAGGGAAACTTCTTGCCAACCGCATTAAAGGACATAGATACAAGACTCAAATTCCATATATATTACACCCTAAGACTTTGACCAAGCAGTACCACCCGCAAGCCACAGCGGATGCATTTAGTCAATACTATGGATCATTATATAATCTCAAAGATGACAATACCATCCCCCAACCATCGCCGGAAATCATAGAGGCATTCTTGGATAAGATTAAACTCCCCAACCTAACCCCTACACAACTTGACAATCTAAACTCCCCAATAACAGACTTAGAAATACGCACGACCATACAAACTCTAGCATCTAATAAATCCCCCGGTCCGGATGGACTCACAGGGGAATACTACAAAGTCTTTCAGGATGCTCTGACTCCACAATTGGTGGAAATCTTTAGATCAGCTGCTGCCTCCTCCTCATTCCCCCCGGAGATGCTTAAAGCAATGATAGTAGCTTTACCTAAACCGGGGAAGGATCCAGATACCCCACAAAACTTTAGACCGATTTCGTTACTGAACAATGATGTCAAATTTATGCTAAACTTTTGGCCTCCAGATTGCTGGACATATTATCCACACTCATAGACAAGGACCAATCAGGCTTTACAAAAGGCAGACAAACTGCAGATGCTACCAGACGCCTAATAAATGTAATATATATGGACAATCGGAATAAAATGCCTTCTCTGCTCCTAGCTTTGGATGCAGAGAAGGCGTTTGACAGGATACACTGGCAGTTTATAGCCCAGGTGTTGTCTAAATTTGGTTTTAGTGGTCCCATATATTCAGGCATTATGGCATTGTATTCTCATCCATCCGCCCAAGTATACATATCAGGAGCATTATCAAGCCCGTTTGATATCACTAATGGGACGAGACAGGGTTGCCCCCTCTCCCCTCTAATTTTTAATTTAATAATGGAACCTCTAGCATCCTTCCTAAGAACACACCCCCAGATAACCAGTATAAAGGTAGAACAGAAACACCACACCATAAGTCTATTTGCTGATGACATCATTTTGATGCTCTCAAACGTAGAAACCTCTTTGCCAATAGTTCATCAAGCACCTCAAACATTTAACAGTGTTTCGTACTATAAAGTAAATGGAGCCAAAGCATATATCCTAAACTTAGGCATACCAGAAGAGATTAGAATAAAACTAGCTCCACAATTTCCATATATATATGAAAAAGAAGGTATAAAACACCTGGGTATCATATTGACCCCAAAACTAGAAGACCTCATAACAGCCAATTATACACCCTTCCAGAAATCATTACAGACCAAGCTGAATATATGAACAAAAATTTGCTTCACCATAAACCTGATCCCCCAACAATAGTGAAAACAGTTCACATGTGTGCATAAGACAGGGAAACCACTTGTCAGGGAGAGTAAGGAGAAGATAGGGAGAGTGTTCTGGCCTGTGAGGGATAGCTCAGGGTTCCTCCGGAGTTCTGTGTCAACAATCCTGGTTGGAGGAAAGACTCCCCATTGCGGATAATAAATCCGGTGTCCTCACTGTGAGGGAGGGACAAGGTATCAGATGCCTATATCTGTCTGCTGAAGGAATACCGCTGTTACCGGATAAAATTGCCACTAAATTATCTGCCATATTAAAACAAGCTATGAATTTTGGATTGTGTGACTGAACAGAGATTTAACTTGAAGACATTTTGCCTTTTGCTCCAAAAACTAGTGATCCTGCATTCTATACCTGCCCTAGAGCATTTTTGTTGAAAACTCTGGATGCTAGCGTTGAACCATCGGAGGTCACTATTTTACCCCCATCTGTGTGGGTTAAAGCCATTTAGCCGAACACGAGAGTGTAAGGCAATAACAGCTGGTGAGTTTGTCTTCTTAAGGGGAGTGAGATCACAGACACAGATGTGTGGTGGAAGATTTGTTTAACTGAAGATCTTCATTATATCACGTCACGGACTGTATATAGTTTAAAGGAATGTTATTTTTTATCACCATTTTTGGATTTATTACACTTTTTGGTTTTTCATTTAAAGGACTTTATATATTTCTTTTTAGATCACTTATTCACACAATTGATCAATTTTCCATTATCAGGACACTATCTTCTGGTGCACTGTGTTTTAGAGTTATATCACTCACTTTTTATATTATTTATAGTGATCATGTTGTAATTATTCACTTGATGTAATAATTTTAATGAGTTTAGCGCCGCTATTTGTTTTCACTATTGTTGGGGGATCAGGTTTATGGTGAATCAAATTTTTGTTTATATATTCACTCACACTAAGTGGCTGCTCTGTTGAGGTAATATTTCCATGAGCGCAGTGTTGGGAGTATAGGAGTGGGCGGAGTTCCTATATACCATACTTTTTATAGACCAAGCTGAATAACCTTGCTTCGCTTGAGCTGTCATGGTTGGGCAGACTGCCGGCATTCAAGATGCAAATTCTTCCACAATTGCTATATCTTTTTAGAACATTACCGATCACAATACCTAACTCATACTTTAATGTGCTTCAACCAATTCTAAACAAATACTTATGGCAGGGTAAGAGGGCTAGATGTGCATTTAGCAAATTAATCAAACACAGAAAAGCAGATGGTATTGGTCATGTCCATCTACAAGACTACTATTTTGCAAAGATATTAACACAGATTCAACATTGGATGTGGCCAGCCTCCAACCCAGTGTGGAAGGAAATTGAACAAACTCAAATCCCAAAAGGTAACTTACTAGACTTTCTAATGACAATACAGCACAACATGTCTCTAGATCTCAAGCTTTCTCCCCCCATTTTAGCTTCAATAAGAGCATGGATCCATCTTAGGAAATACCAAACATGCAGTGGGAAAACGTCACCTTTAAAACTCCCCATTACGGCAATAGAACATATGATACCGGATAGCAACTTCAAGCTATCCAGCCCCGGCATAACTTCAAGTTTGTGACAGAATCCTCAACATTATTCTCAAGAATCTGCTGATATTGAGTGAAATCCATGCGACCCTCAACTTTAACCAGATTCCCAGTACCGGCACTGGCCACACAGCCCCACAGCATGATGGAACCTCCACCAAATTTTACTGTGGGTAGCAAGTGTTTTTCTTGGAATGCTGTGTTCTTTTGCCTCCATGCATAATGCCCCTTGTTATGACCAAATAACTCGATCTTTGTTTCATCAGTCCACAGCACCTTATTCCAAAATGAAGCTGACTTGTCCAAATGTGCGTTTGCATACCTCAAGAGTGGCGTGTGTGCAGAAAAGGCTTCTTTCGCATCACTCTCCCATACAGCTTCTCCTTGTGCAAACTGCGCTGAATTGTTGAAGAATGCACAGTGACACCATCTGCAGCAAGTTGATGTTTTAGGTCTTTGGAGGTGGTCCGTGGGCTGTTTTTGACCGTTCTCCCATCCTTTGCCTTTGCCTCTCCAATATGTTATGTGGCCTGCCACTTCTGGCCTTAACAAGAACTATGCCTGTGGTCTTCCATTTCCTCACTATGTTTCTCACAGTGGACACTGACAGCTTATATCTCTGCAATAACTTTTTGTAGCCTTCCTCTAAACCATAATGTAGAACAATCCTTGATTTCAGGTCATTAGAGAGTTGTTTTGAGGCCCCCATGTTGCCACTCTTCAGAGGAGAGTCAAATAGAACAACAACTTGCAACTGGCCACCTTAAATACCTTTTCTCATGATTGGATGCACCTGTCTATGAAGTTCAAGCCTTAATGAGCTCACCAAACCAATTGTGTGTTCCAATTAATCAGTGCTAAGTAGTTACAGGTATTCAAATCAACAAAATGACAAGGGTGCCCAAATTTATGCACCTGTCTAATTTAGTTTTGATGCATATTGCGCATTTTCTGTTAATCCAATAAACCTCATTTCACTACTGAAATATTACTGTGTTCTTCAGTTATTTGATAGATCAAAATGAAATTGCTGATTCAAACACCCAAATATTTATAAATGACAATCATGGAAATTGTCAGGGGTTCCTAAACTTTTGCATATGACTGTAAGCCTTTAAAATGAGCACTTTTGATTATTCATGTTCATGTCCCATAGACTTTAACGGTGTTTGCACAAATTTTTTGCCTGTTCGCATGTTCTGGATGCGAAGCGAATGGGGGGGGGGGGTGTTCGGCTCATCCCTAATGATCAGAAGAAATGGACAGCACCTGAGTTAAATATATGAGTGTCACAGCGAAGGGTCTGAATACTTAAGACCATGTGATATTTCAGTTTTTCTTTTTTAATAAATCTGCAAAAATGTCAACAATTCTGTGTTTTTCTGTCAATATGGGGTGCTGTGTGTACATTAATAAGGAAAAAATGAACTTAAATGATTTTAGCAAATGGCTGCAATATAACAAAGAGTGAAAACTTTAAGGAGGTCTGAATACTTTCCGTCCCCACTGTATATGTGGCTACATGTGCATGTAGGGTTATGCACACACCTGCATGCATATACACATATGTCCAAAGGATTTAGACTGAGCACAGACATGACAAGCCTTAACGTAGTCTTTGACATCTGAGCAGAGATTAGGCCACCAGTAGTGGTACCCGATGAGCAGAAAGGTTTGGAGGAACCCAGCATGACCTGCCACCTCGGAATCATGTCCCCAACGGAGGATTTTAGCTCTTAGTTCAGTGGGGACTAAGGTCTTGCCAGGAGGAATTTTTTACTCCATGGTGGTAGAATGGGTAACAATGCATGAGGCACAGGTTCAGGGGTGGACTCCTCATCCAAAATGTCAAATGACCTAGAGAGTGCATCAGGCCGACCGTTGCAGGGGCCATGTTTGTACGTAATCATGAAATTAAAATGGAAAAATAAAAAACTCCGCCTGACCTGTCTGGGATTTAGACATTTAGCATTCTGTAAGTACAGTAGATTCTTATGACCAGTAAGGAGTGAGGGAAACCCTTCAAGAGATGACG
This sequence comes from Lithobates clamitans, assembly GCA_037952925.1. NCBI lineage: Eukaryota > Metazoa > Chordata > Amphibia > Anura > Ranidae > Lithobates > Lithobates clamitans. The sequence continues at coordinate 610,794 of JBBGZY010000299.1, read as the reverse complement.
CCACTCCTCTAACGCCAATTTAATTGCAAGAGGTTCCCGATCACCAAAAGCTTAATTTCTCTCTGCCTGAGAATTTTTTTTGGAGAAAAACGCACATGGTTGACATCTCTTCTTAAAGGATTAAAGAAGCACAGCTCCCACCTCCTCTCTTTAAAGGCACTGAAGTACAGTGCGAACATGATGCTCTAGTTCCCAATGTGATCTGTGTTGGTGCTCCAGAACACCTGCTCTCCTGAATCACCTAGAGCTCCAGCCACAGTCGTAGGGTCCACTACCTTGCGGTGCACTCCTAAACTCAACTGGGTGCATCTGTCACCTGGTCTCAGGTGACCTGACAGTTTGATCAACCACTGTCAGGTCACCTGAGTCCAGGTGACAGATGGACCCCGTTGGGGTCAGGAGTACACCGCAAGGTAGTGGACCCTATGGCTGACTGCTGCGGATGGAGCTCTATGATTCAGGAGAGCAGGCATTCTGGAGCACCAACACGGATCACACTGGGAGCTAGAGCATGAGATTTCCCAGGGCGCACAATCTAAGAGCCAGCGGGTGTTCACCAAAGGCCCCTAGTGGTGGGGATGGATTTAGCTGCAGTCTGACTCCAGGTCGCGACCCCCAGGGCCTCCTTGCTCACAGTAGAGTTCAGGAAGGTAGAGAGGAAGCAGCAAACTGTGACAACAAAGGATAGTCAGGAGATAGCCAAAGGTCGGGGCAACAAGCAGGTAAGGATAGTCAAGAAACACGCCAAGGTCAGGATATGAAGCATGCAAGGACAGTCAAGAACAAGCCAAGATCGGTAACTAGAATCAGACGTAGAACACACAGCAAGGAGCACACGGAAGCCAAACACACAATATTGATCAGCAGGACTGGTTTGCAGTGCACAGGTTAATATAGTGTTCCCTACCTGGGGTGGAGCCAGGAGAGATTACTTAAGCAACCAGGTGAAGGGCAGCTGGTCTCGCAAGCTGAACACAAGGAGATGTAAGCTGACAGACAAACATTACTGCGGATCCATGACATTGATACACCGCCTGAAGTGTATTATATACTGTACACCGCCGAATGCACTGTGTACATACGCTACACTGAATGCAGAGTATATATATATATATATATATATATATATATATATATATATATATATATAATGTACTGTACACCACCGAATGCACTGTATATATAGGCTACACTGTATGCAGAATATTATAATTATATATATATATATATATATATATATATTTTTTTTTTTCATACATACAGTATCTCACAAAAGTGAGTACACCCCTCAGATTTTTGTAAATATTTTATTATATCTTTTCATGTGAAAACACTACAGAATTGACACTTTGCTACAATGTAAAGTAGTAAGTGTACAGCTTGTATAACAGTGTAAATTTGCTGTCCCCTCACACAGCCATTAATGTCTAAACCACTGGCAACAAAACACCCCTAAGTTAAAATGTCCAAATTGGGCCCAATTAGCCATTTTCCCTCCCCGGTGTCATGTGACTTTTTAGTGTTACAAGGTCTCAGGTGTGAATGGGGAGCAGGTGTGTTAAATTTGGTGTTATCGCTCTCACTCTCCCATACTGGTCACCTGGAAGTTTAACATGGCACCTCATGGCAAAGAACTCTCTGAGGATCTGAAAAAAAAAGAATTGTTGCTCTACATAAAGATGGCCTAGGCTATAAGAAGATTGCCAAGACCCTGAAACTGAACTGCAGCATTGTGACCAAGACAATACAGCGGTTTAACAGGACAGGTTCCACTCAGAACAGGCCTTGCCATGGTCAGCCAAAGAAGTTGAGTGCACGTGCTCAGCGTCATATCCAGAGGTTGTCTTTGGGAAATAGACGTATGAGTGCTGCTAGCATTGCTGCAGAGGTTGAAGGGGTGGGGGGGGGTCAGCCTGTCAGTGCTCAGGCCATACGCTGCACACTGCATCAAAGTGGTCTGCATGGCTGTCGTCCTAGAAGGAAGCCTCTTCTAAAGATGCACAAGAAAGCCCGCAGTTTGATGAAGACAAGCAGACTAAGGACATGGATTACTGGAACCATGTCCTGTGGTCTGATGAACCCAAGATAAACTTATTTGGTTCAGATGGTGTCAAGCGTGTGTGGCAGCAACCAGGTGAGGAGTACAAAGACAAGTGTGTCTTGCCTACAGTCAAGCATGGTGGTGGGAGTGTCATGGTCTGGGGCTGCATGAGTGCTGCCAGTGTTCTGTCGAGAAGTGCCCCCATTGAATAGTGTCCGCGCATGCGCAGGATGGAGCCGCACTTCACCTGATTTGCCGATCAGCTGGAGTGACATGAGCAGGTCGCAAGCGCACATCGTAGGAGGCATCTCCCTATGGGAGATAACATTTCACGGGCACAATTGAAACCAATACAAACAGCGAGGGGAGACTGTAGTTCTCAGATTGTGCCTCGCTGTTGCGGGGTGGCTTTACAGTCTGCTGATGCGCCGGTTTTGTCTGTGTTGCAGGGTGGGTTTGCTGTGTTGAACGGCCGGTTTTGCCTGTGTGAAAGGACGGGTTGCAACAGACAAAACCAGCTCTTCAACACAGCCACTAGCCACCCTCCAGCAGCAGCGATTATCAATCTGAGAACTACAGTCTCCCCCGCTGTTTGTATAGGTTTATGTGCCTGTGAAATGGTATCTCCCATTAAGAGATGCCTCCTAAGATTTGCGCATGCGCCCCGATTCTGTCAGCCCAGCTGATCTGCAAATCAGCTGTTGTGCTGTTCCATACGGCGCATGCACAGTACATCCCGGGCACTATTCGATGGGGGGCACTTCAACAGAACACCAGCACTGGGGAGCTATAGTTCATTGAGGGAACCATGAATGCCAACATGTACTGTGACATACTAAAGCAGAGCATGATCCTCTCCCTTCAGAGACTGGGCCGTAGGGCAGTATTCAAACATGATAACGACCCCAAACACACCTCTAAGACAACTACTGCCTTGCTAAAGAAGCCAAGGGTAAAGTTGATAAATTGGCCATGGCGAAGACCTAAACCCTATTGAGCAGCTGTGGGGCATCCTCAAACAGAAGGTGAAGGAGCGCAAGGTCTCTAACATCCACCAGCTGTGTGATGTCATTATGGAGGAGTGGAAGAGGACTCCAGTGGGAACCTGTGAAGCTCTGGTAAACTCCATGCCCAAGAGGGTTAAGGCAGTTCTGGAAAATAATGGTGGCCACACCAAATATTGATACTTTGGGCCCAATTTGGACATTTTCCCTTAGGGGTTGTAAGGATATTTTAGCTTGCTGTCCACCATTTTAAAAGACTGTATCCATTTTAGAATAATATGCATATGTGACGTTTATGAGAAGTTAAGTTTCAATTTCTTATAAATGGCCTGACTTCTTTTAAATGATGTGTTAGCCCCTTTCCTGTTAACCTTTTCCTGTTATTAGTCTCTATATGAGTTATTAATATTCTATTTTTGCTTGTTTTAAAACATCCTGTGTCTGTATCTTTACCATATATTAATGAAAGGGTTGGACTTTTGTTATGATGTCCTTTTGGTAATATAAGTGGAAACACGGAAATAAATCGGGCAGATCATTCTGAGAACTAAAATGTCTTGTATGCGTGTCATAACTTTTATCAGAATGGTCTCCAGATCTGAATGGGTTTGAAGGAACACTCTAGGCAGGATATCATATGAGGGTTCACTTTAGAACATCCCTACACCCCATCAGTTGGTGTCAGAAGTGGGGCGGTCATCATAATTGATAGGGTTAGGGATTTGTTTCAGAGTTCCTCTTTAAGTCTAAATGCCTACGTGTAATTCTGTTTTAGAAATATAATAATCTTAGCCTGCTTTGCAGCTGCTATGTAATTAACCTTTGTTTGCTGACGCATATTGTCGATAAAACTGTTTTTATTGTATCCTTTTATTGCTGATAAGGAATTATTTGTTGAAACCACCTTTTTATTAGGCTAATACGACATTATTAGTCAAAAACTATTTTTGACTATTTGATAACTATTTTGTACTTTGATTCTTCTGATTGTATAACCAAATATATATAAAGACCCAATAAAATGAGACAGTTATCTCACTACGGGGCTCTCAGACCGTGGGATGAGACACAGACATATTGAAGTCCGTGTTTAATTCTTTATAAGGTTTTAAGATTTGATAAAGCAATATAAACATAAAAGTGACTTATTTAGAGGTCACATCTAACATTTTGGCGCCCGAATAGCAGGGACGCACCGATGATACTACAAGAGGTGGCTGAGCTCCGCTGACGGAACAAAAAGACAGGCATTCTGGGAACCACAGATCAAAACCTGCGCAGGTAAGAAAAAGCTTTATTTTTCTTATACTCTGTGCTCCCCTGATTTGTGCCTATTCGTTCTGTCAGTTATGGTTCTCCTGGTTTCAAAACACCAGCCTCTGTAGTGGTGAGTCTAGAATTACTGCATATTGTGGTTTATATTGCTGGAATTATTTGTCTGTCTTGTCTGTCTTGTTGAGAAAGTGAATGAGCCTTGCCTAGGTTGGTATGAATTGAAAGAATATCATCCCAATGAGCAGTAGAATGCGTCCTTAACCTCGCAAGAGGACTTTGGAGGTCTGCCACTTAAGTTTGATATTCAATTTAGTTCATAAACCATAGAAGGGTTGAAAGTATAAGCCCTGTCTGCTCCATAAAACAGGGATAAAAGTGTATGAGAGGGATTTCCCAGATACGGGGAGGGTAATGAGGTCTCCATAAGCCTGGAGACCTAATCGGATACCTGGTCACTTTAGGGAATGCTTGTATATGTTGTAGCCGTCAATCTGATCGCAATATTTTGTCAGTTGGCTACCATGTAAAGTAATTCGGTTTCAAGAATCTCATATAGGAGAGGTTTTTAGTATTCTGGCATCCTAGGAGGAAAGGGCAACGAGGAACTAGTGTAACTTGGTTGAGTGTTTTATATTGTACACTAAGTGTCCCAAACGCTACCTAGGCTGGACTGTCAGAATGGGCCAGAGGAACACAAAACCCCGTCAGGGAATTGTGGCACATTATACGGTGCCATAGGTAATTAAAAACATCTGTGAGGAAGATGAAGAGCGGGACTTAAAGGATGTCCTTCGTAAATTTAAGGTGAAAGGAGCAGCGGGTTTAGACCCGGATGTATGGAGTGAAATAAAAAGGGACAGACAAGGAGAGGTGTTAGAGAAGCAATGGATGTGTCAGGTTCAATGCTTAATTAAGGTTTCAAATAGAGCAAAAGAAGAGGGGTGGAAGTATAATCCAGATTGTGATGGTTGGGATATGAAAGACAGAAGAACAAAAAATGTTGAAAGCTTAAATAATCTTACCTCAGCCATCCCACCCCCATATACTGACATAGAATGTAAATAGAATGTGTGCATTGTGGAGCACAAAAAAAAAAAAAAAAAAATACCTCATTCAGAAACCTCATTCAGCCCCCATACGCACTGATACATGCATTGTACAGGTAAATAATTCAGAATTTGGACAAGCAGCCCATCCACACGCCCCACCTACTATTACTCGTAGGATGCAAATAAGGACTTGGAAGCCTTGGTCAGCAGACACTCTTATGGCATTAATACAGAGCGCCCCAGACCCGGTAGCAAAGCCAGCTGCTTTTAATAAATTTGTGACACAGTTAATGAATACACATGAAGCAACTTGGCAGGATGGGGAGGATTTATGCAGACATAAAATGACTTTGACCCTGTTTAACCAGTTTATGACCGACCTACAGACCGAGCTGACAAGAATGGCATGTCAGACATATAGACTCAAGGGCTCCTTTTATTGCTAGGTTAGAAGTTTTCTGTCAGGCAAAACAACAAGGGGGGGGGGTCAGTATCACCCATGAAACAAATGCCAGGACAGACTGTATCGGAATTTTACTTATCTATGGAAAGTATGACGGCAGATGAGGGATTGGATTTGGCTCTGCCATTCACAATCCGAGCCTTCAATAGACAGTTTATGGAAGGATTAATTCCACAGATAAGTGAAAGACTGAAAGCCTGCACACCACCCTTAATTTGTTGCGATTTTTGGTAGAAAAAGGTTGCAAGGTTAACAAGAAAAAGTTGCAAGTGTGTCAGGAAAAAGTTATCTTTTTGGGATATTGTATATTACAGGGTATAAGACATCTCACTGAGGAGAGGATTCAAGTGATAAAGGGAATGTTACCCCCACGGAATTTCAAACAATTGCATATGTTTTTAGGTATTGTGTTATATTGTAGACAGTGGATACCACATGCTAGCCCTTTAATGCAGCCATTATACGATTGTTTGAAAATTGTACTGTATATGCTTACAGAAGTAGCTTATGAGTCGTTTATCACTTTAGATATACTAAGACATTTAATTTGTACATTGCTGAGATCACTGGACACGCCACAGGTGTTCTGACACAGGCACATGTAAAACAAAGACCAGTCGCTTACTTTTCAGCAGCACTAGATCCAGTATCTAGAGGTTCACCGTCTTGTGTACGGGCGGTAGCAGCAGTGTCAATTATCATTGATAGGTCATCAGAGATTGTTCTAGACAATCCAGTTGTAGTACACACCATACATGACATACATGCAATCTTGTCTCAGGTACAGCCCAAACACATTTTAATGGCTAGGCAGTTAAAGGTTAAAGTGTACTTTACTCTCTGTCCAGATTTGGCAAGGGGGAATGAGAGTACTAATACTACTAGTGAGAAAGGAAATGAGGTACCTGACATTCTTTTGTTTTATAACAATCATATTGGTACTGTACATTGTGATTTAAGCATAGCCCTTACCAGCCCACATGCCAGCACAAGAAGCAGAATTAAAAGCTTTAGAACAAGCCCTAGAATACTTAAAAGGACGAGAAGGGAATATTTACACTGACTCTGCCTACGTTTATGGCGTAGCGCACGCTTATGGCCATATATGGAAGGCTAGAGGTTATCTGACAGCAGCAGGTACACCTGTAAAACATGGGGAAGGGATTAAGAGAGTCCTGAACAATCTTCAAAAGGTTAAACGAGTGGCAATCATGAAGATAGCGGCACACACGAGCGCAAAAACAATTGAGGCAAAAGGAAATGCATTTGCAGATTTGACTGCAAAACAGGCAGCTCTAAAGGAAGGAAGCCCTGAGACCTTAGCAGCGGTAGAGGTGAGTATCCCAGAACTGACATGGCAGCAGCTGAGTAAGTTACAGGAGCAAGCAGGGGAGAGCGAGAAAAGATAAGTGGGTCAGAATGGGAGCAGCACCAGACCTTGACAATGTATGGAGGGAAGGGGGCAAAACATGCCTGCCTGCCTCTCTGTACCCAGCAATGGCAGCGGCAGTTCACCTACCCACACATGTTAGTTCCAATTCCATGTATAGGATTGTGAACCAAGGATGGCTCGCCCCTGGATTCAGTAGTACTGCAAGAAACTACTGTGCAGCCTGCCAAATCTGTCTCCTGAATAATCCAGGACAGAGAGTAAAAACCCCACGTAAACACCAGGTCCGGGCCCAATACCCCTTCCAGAGACTGCAAATTGACTACATACAAATGCCTAAGAGCGGCCCCTTTGAGTTTGTCCTCGTGTGTATCGATTTATTTTCAGGTTGACCTGAAAGTTATCCAGTAAAATCAGCTACAGCTAAAGCCACAGCTAAGAAACTGATCACTGAGTTAATACCTAGGTTTGGTCTTCCTGAAACCATAGAATCAGATAGGGGGACACACTTTACAGGAGAAATCATGCAGAATGTAATGACCATGTTAGGGGTTCAACAAAGTTTTCACACCCCTTATCATTCACAGAGTTCAGGATCAGTGGGAAGAGTAAATGGGACAATAAAGTTAAAAATACAAAAAGCTATGCAAGAGTTGAACAAACCATGGCCAGAATGCTTGCCTTTGGCTTTGTTCTCCATAAGGTACACCCCTACAGGGAAAATGGGATTATCCCCATATGAAATACTTTTTGGGAATGCGCCTAGATTAGGTTTATACTTTCCACAGAGTATGCAATTGCAATGTGATAGTTTGACTGCATATGTAATACAATTACGACAACTTCTAACTAAGATCCACGAAAGTGTGTATTCTTCTCTTCCAGACCCTAATTCAATAACAGGTACACATACTCTGCTACCAGGGGATTATGTATATGTAAAGAAACACACCAGAAAGACATTGGAACCCAGGTTTGAAGGTCCTTATCAAGTGCTTCTGACCACAGCCACTTCAGTAAAACTGGAAGGAAAACCTACCTGGATACACGCATCATACTGAAAAAGAAACAACCCGAGCAAACAACATGATGAAATATCTACTTACATATTGTTTGTTGCAGATTGTCGTTTTACAAATACATGCATGGACTCCTGGTATTAATGTAATTGAGGTAGAGGAAACAGCCAATTTACAATGGGTTATAGACGATCCTAATGTAGCGAATGTTTCAGGATACACAATGGAAGAGTACATTACAGTGGGTAATTATACTGTTAAAGGACACAAGAGACCGTTACACATAGACCAAAACATAGCATGGATGAGGGCAGAACCACAGTCAGAGGTAAATATAACATTTCAACTAAACACTGGTAGGGGATTTCTTCTAATAATAGTAAAAATAATAGGTGCCATAAAATATCCCTTTCACAGACATAGAAACAAGCCCGGGAACGGGTGGTAGGACAAATGTATCAAATATTAGTCACCATAGCAGGGGGAGAAGATATATCAGAAGGGCTGTTTAATCTGACAGATATTACCGTTAATCAATCCAGTACCTTTCTCTGTGACTCCTGGTGGAGAGAAAACAGAACGGACGGGTGGTATTGGAATGCACAGTCCTATGGGTTTCACATACAGATGGAGGAAGAAGTAGTTCCCACACTTGTATCAATGTATCAGTATCACAACAAAAGACAAAAGTCAAATTTTATGTAACTTGTCCTGAAATTCCGAAATGCAGGTACTGACGATGGTGTATGGTTCCAAGTAAAAGGGGATAAGATAGGATGTGAGGAGAAATGGTGTACAGGGAAATTTGAAGCATATCGAGTAGAAGATGTAATAGAAATGTGTAAAATAGTGGTTATGCCACTAGTAATTAAGGACGAGTTCTGGTATCCAGAAATATATGGGAAATATGTAGATAAAGGAAACAGAACGCATGATCTTAGTCTATGTGAAGAAACTAATAAGGGAATGGTATGTGGTAGAAGTTCTCCAGTATATGAGCCTTGTTTGTTAAAATACCAAACTAGCATATGCAAAATGCAAAGAACGCCCATAAATGTGAGCAATAGATTCATAGAAATAGGACCCCAGCACATATGTATTATTACAAGTAGTAACTATACCATGTCAGCCTTTAAATAGATAAGCTCCCTTTTCAGGATGTATTAAAAATATAAAGTTACTAAAGTGGGATAATAACACATATCTTTTTGAACCAGACGCTGATAAAGTGTTTTCTTCAGTCTATGAGGTACATAATCTCACTGACACTACACCCTTTATAATTTCGTTAGACCCACTAAAACAGGTTTTGGAACAATCAGAGTTGTTAAGACAACACATAGAAACACTAGAACATACCCTACAGAATAACCTTGTATCCGCAATTATTGACAAAGGTAGACTAGTACATCTTTCATCACAGATACAACAGGATACTGCACCACATTGGTGGGATATATATTTAGTGGAATGTCTTCAACCGCAACCAATACCTTTCACTGGTTGTTAAGTCCAATGGTAATTATTATTTTAGTATTAATATCACTTACAATCACAAATATATGTGTATACAGGAAAATAAATGGGAAAATTAGGAGAATGGACAGGGCATACTGATAAATGTGTATTGACATCACCCACTCCTACAAAACTCCTCTTCTTGAATTTAAGATGTCAGTAATACCTAGGAGGATGGGTTTTACCCCTCTGACAACTCGCGGTTAGGGAAAGCATTCTAGGGAAAACTGAATAGAACTTATTCATGAGGACCCAGGGGGAAGGAGAGGATGATGTCAAAGGGGGAAATTGATAGGGTTAGGGATTTGTTTCAGAGTTCCTCTTTAAGTCTAAATGCCTACGTGTAATTCTGTTTTAGAAATATAATAATCTTAGCCTGCTTTGCAGCTGCTATGTAATTAACCTTTGTTTGCTGACGCATATTGTCGATAAAACTGTTTTTATTGTATCCTTTTATTACTGATAAGGAATTATTTGTTGAAACCACCTTTTTATTAGGCTGATACGACATTATTAGTCAAAAACTATTTTTGACTATTTGATAACTATTTTGTACTTTGATTCTTCTGATTGTATAACCAAATATATATAAAGACCCAATAAAATGAGACAGTTATCTCACTACGGGGCTCTCAGACCGTGGGATGAGACACAGACATATTGAAGTCCGTGTTTAATTCTTTATAAGGTTTTAAGATTTGATAAAGCAATATAAACATAAAAGTGGCTTATTTAGAGGTCACATCTAACATTATCTAAGTCCGTCTAAGTCCGGTGAGTCTGATTGATTCTATTATTTTTTCTCTTATCGTGACTGTTAGTTTGAAAGACCGTTTCCCTATATGGGATTAACAGAAGGTGTAGTGTTAAAAACATTTATGTAAATGTATGAACCTCGGTAGAAGTCAGTTCGGGTGACAGCAGTGTAAGGAACTCTGAGATAGTTCCAAAGGAACTCTGAGATAGTTCCAAGGGGTTCTGAGAAGCCCAAAGTAATATAATACAGTACTGTAAGACATTTGATAAAGATATCTGATAGAGTGTGCCAGAAAAACCCAAACCTCTTTGCTTGCCTTTCTGTCGCTTAGAAGTAAATAAGGAGATAAAATAAGTAGATAAAATAAGGTAATCTGTTTATCTGTGTGGAATTTGTCAGGTGTCATAAGGTAAGATGACACCTTTTCATTGCATTGTATTATAATGAAATGTAGAGTGATGCTACAATATTCGGTGATGTATTGATGCTGACTTTTAATGATTTACATATGAATGCTTTGACTTTAAAGTATAAGATATAACCTGTATCGTATTGTAGTCTGCAGGATGACTCTGGCATTGATTCAGTGAGTAAAACTATTTTCTTTTCCCTGCTGTAATCAGACGTTCAGTGTCATCTTAGGGAAAGTAAAAAAAAAAAAAATGATGTCTCAAAAGGGTCCTGATTGTATTACTGGTTTGTTATTCTGTTACACTGGTCCTCAGACATATCTTGTAGCCAGTGTCCCGGGAGGTTATCATTTTAAACTAGGAAAGGGACCATTATTTAGAGAAGGCAAACCACGGGTTTAAGTTTTAAGGTTTAGTTTACAAATTTGTGTTTCAAGAAGGATTGACAGTGAAGGGAGTAATATCACTTATTCGAAGAGCAGGGGAGACTTATCAAGTCTGTCCCAGGTCTTTGAAGTATTGTGACATTAGGGATGTTTTTACCAATTAAAATATGGGTAGAGCGTTAATAAAATTTTTTTAAGGTAATACATAAATTGATGAGGCTAACTTTTGATTAAAACATGCTATTCGAATATTTCTTTTTGCTACTGGCATCTCTTGCAAAGGGGAAGTCAGGTGCAAAATTTGGACATTTGGCTTTTTGCCAACAGGGTTCAAGTACTAATATCTCACTGACCATAATAGATAGTGGGGAATTGTTTGCGGCATTAGTACTACCACAATTGAAGGCACTGTTTGAACCTGTTGGCAAAAAAAAAAAAAAAAGAAGAAAGAAAATTTTGAAATGTAAATAAAAATTGTTTGGTTATAAATATAAGAAAAGTAATAACGTACAAAGCTTGCTTATAATTAGGGGAATCTCTGGTCATAAGGAGTGCTTATTGGCATTTTGCCAAGAAAGAAAAAAACAGAAAAAAAGAGACTCGGTATCTAATTAGAATGTTTAGAAAGAAAAATGAATATGTATGTTGTGGAGATCGGCTGGACTGAGGCTCCCTATAGTATCCTAGCCCATACATTGTTCATGATGGGTTTAGCAGAGTCATGGGATGGTAAATTAAGGGTTAAATCAACTTTCTCTATGCCTGTACCATGTGCCTAGAGGCTGCACATGCTGTAGAGGGTCAGAGTACAAAACACACAGTTTTAAAACAGGCAGCATACACAGAGGAAAAAAAAGAAGTAACTACGCACTCACTGTGAGACAGCAGATGTCAGACTGGGCTACAAAGAGTATGACTGACTTTTAAAAAACATTGACTGAAAAAGATGCAGCGGATGTTTTGACATCCCAAAACAAACACCAGTACCAATACACTATCAAAAGGATTTCTCAGGAAATCAAAAGGGAAACTTTTATAAAAGGAGGGAGGGGGCAAGGACAAAGAGGGAGTTACATACAGAGAAAAAGAGGATTTCCTAAAGAAAGGAATCTTAAGGGAAATTGTCTCACCCTACAATACTCCCATTAACCCAGTAAAGAAGGCAAATGGTGACTATAGGTTTGTACAAGACTAAGGGGCCATTAATAGCCTAGTGGTACTTATTGCCCCAATAGTGCCTGATGTGCCATCAATACATACCGCCATACCATACGAAGCAGAGTATTTTACTGTGATTGATTTAAAGAATGTTTTTTTTCCCGTCCTTGTAGACTAGGAGACACGGCCACTGTACTCCAAGCCACCCTTGGGCCCTGGACTGCCCCTCATGGTTCTGTACTGTTGCAGTATGTTGATGATTTTTTGATTTGTAGTTTTTCAGAGGAGGACTGCCGAGCTGATAGCCTATCTTTATTGAAATGGTTACATGTATGTGGTCACAAAGTGTCTAAGAAAAAGTTACAATGGTGCTAAAAAAAACAGTTGAATATTTGTTCTCACAAAAGGAGAAAGAAGAGTCAGTCACAAAAGAGCTGCGGCTCTGATGGGTCTGCCCCGCCCACTTAACAGGAAGGACATGCTCACCTTCCTAGGTATGATTGGTTACTGCCGCCAATGGATACCTGACTGCTCTTTCAATGAAAATATATTGAGACAGGCAACCCTCTCTGAAATGTCTGATACTGTAAAATGGTCTGATGAAATGGTAAATGCTTTTGCCATGTTGAAATGTGTAATGGTTACCAGCCCGAGCCTCGGCTTCCTTGAATATGGCAAAATGTTTCACTTGTTTGCCAGGGAAAATTGCAGAACCATGGTGGGAGTACTGGCCCAGGAACATGGTGGGAGACTGTGCCCTGTAGTTTTTTTCTCAAAGATGGTCCCGGTGCAGGTTCAAGGCATGTCCGCGTCCTGTGCCATGGTGGTTGAGATGGCCACTTCTTTCACTCTGGGACACAACACCACACTTCACACCACTCACAATGTGTCAATCTTGTTGAAAAATGTACATACACAGCACATGTCTGCTCAGAGGTTGAGCGGATATGAGGTGATTTTGCTGTCCAATCCAAAATTGCACATCAAATATGTTTCTCTCACTGCAGGCCCAGCACCAATTTTGAACACCCTTTTAGGATTAAAAGGAGAACAGGATGAGGTTGTGCCACAACATGACTGCATACACCTCATTCACCAAGACACATCACCCAGGTCTGATTTATCTTCCACAGCACTACTAGACACAGAATGTTTTTGTGGATGGTTCTTGCTCTAGGCTATAGTACACTGCAGAGAACGCACAGGCCAACAGGCAGAGATAGCCAGGGGAAATGAGCAGGTCTGGCTGACCTTGCTGCTAAATAAGCTGCTATCTCACAGACAGCAGACATCCAAATTGCTATGCTGATACCTGACCTATCCCCATTTGAACAGTCACTTGCAGATCTCCAGGATTATGCATCAAATTAAGAGTTAAGGGACTGCAATGGAAAGGGTGTGTAGAGAGATCCAAGGTCTGGACTTCACTGCAAAGAGAGGAAACCATGTACACCAACGGCAAGTGCATTTACAGTACCACGGAATAGGCCACGCAGGTATACAAGTCATGGCTGATCTCACACACATGCCCAAACTAGGCAAAAGACGGGAATATCTTTTGATAATTGTGGACATGTTCTCAAATGGTCCAGCTTTATAGCCAGGGTCTGCCAGGACTTGGTAAAAACTCTCAAGAGAGAATGGAAGTTTCACATTCCCTACCACCCTCCAAGTTCAGGAATAGTAGAAAGAATGAATAGAACAATAAAAGACAAGATAAGAAAGGCCACAGGAGGAACCTTTGCCAACTGGAGAAAGGTCCTCCCAGCAGTCCTGGCAGAAATAAGAATAACCCCTTCCAAGACAGGGTATTCACCTTTTGAAGTTTTGATGGGTAGACCTTTCCCCACCCCATGGGCCAAAGCACCTTTAATGTTGGAAAAAGGAGATTTAGACTTTATTACAGGAAGAATATGTAAGAAAACTGGTTGAAACATTGGATACAGTCAAAGAAATGTTGCTCGCACCTCTCCTTTTTCTTCACAGGAAGCTACTCCCCTCTTTAAGGAGGGAGACACCATGGTGGTCCAACAGCTGAACAAATATAAAACAGCTGATAAAATGCTTTTGCTAAAATTTAAATATGCTTATGCTCAGAAATCAGGATTTCAGAAAATATTGGATTTGTAGCAAATTGCACCCTAGCATTGTTAGAATACTATTAATGGCCATGCCTTTGAATATCACCCCCCTTTTTAATGGAAAGCCTCCCCTTGATCTCATAAATATCAGTAGAAGAACAAATAATACCATTACCTTTCACATTATTAGTAGAAGCCCTAATCCTACTTGGTGTTTTAATTTAGGAAATTCCACTAGAAATGCTCACACTTGTAATATGTATTATCAGAAACAGACTGATTGCACCATCGTGACAAGGAAGTGAGATCATACAAATATGATCTAAGAGGGGATTGTAAGGATATTTTAGCTTGCTGTCCACCATTTTAAAATACTGTATCCATTTTAGAATAATATGTATATGTGATGTTTATGAGAAGTTAAGTTTCAATTTCTTATAAATGGCCTGACTTCTTTTAAATGATGTGTTAGCCCCTTTCCTGTTAACCTTTTCCTGTTATTAGTTTCTATATGAGTTATTAATATTCTATTTTTGCTTGTTTTAAAACATCCTGTATGTCTGTATCTTTACCATATATTGGTTGGACTTTTGTTGTGATGTCATTTTGGTTATATAAGTGGAAACACAGAAATAAATCGGGCAGATCATTCTGAGACCTAAAATGTCTTGTATGCGTGTCATAACTTTCATCAGAATGGTCTCCAGATCTGAATGGGTTTGAAGGAACACTCTAGGCAGGATATCATACGAGGGTTCACTTGCTTTTAGAACATCCCTTCACCCCATCAGGGGTGTACTCACTTTTGTTGCCAGCAGTTTTGACATGGCTGTGTGTTGAGTTATTTTGAGGGGACAGCAAATTTACACTATTATGCAAGCTGTACACACACTACTTTACATTGTATCATTGTATAAAATATTTACAAAAATGTGAGGGGTGTACTCACTTTTGTGAGATACTGTAGATATATATTATTATTATTATACAGATTTATATAGCGCCAACAGTTTGCACAGCGCTTTACAACATCGGGGAAGACAGTACAATTACAATTCAATAGAGGAGGGATCAGAGGGCCCTGCTCGTTAGAGCTTAATCTAGAAGGGAGGGTCAAGTGGAACAAAGGGTAGTAGCTGTGGGGGATGATCAGATGGACAAAATGAAAATACAGTTGTTAGGTGTGGGTAGGATAGGCTTCTCTGAAGAGGAGGGTTTTCAGGGATTGTCTAAAAGCTAATAGAGTAGGAGATAGACGGACAGATTGGGGTAAGGAGTTCCATAGGCTTGGAGAGGCTCTGGAAAAGTCCTGGAGACGAGCATGGGAAGAGGTCATGAGAGAGCTAGAGAGCAGGAGGTCTTGAGAAGAATGAAGAGAACGATTAGGTTGGTATTTTGAGACTAGGTCAGTGATGTAGCTGGGGGCAGAGTTGTGGTTGTGGATTGCTTTGTGGGTAGTTGTTAGTATTTTGAATTTAATTTGTTGTGTGAGTAGAAGCCAGTGGAGGGATTAACAGAGAGTAGTAGCAGAGACAGAGTGGTTGGTAAGGTGGATGAGTCTGGCAGCAGCATTCAAGATGGACTGAAGGGGGGATAGAGTATGCAGAGTTAGGTCAATGAGGAGGAAATTGCAGTAATCGAGGCGAGAGATGACCAGGGAGTGAATTAAGAGCTTTGGTGTGTCATTGGTTGGAAAGGGGCATATTTTGGGGGTCAGGATGGGTGTGTGCTGTTGCTGCTGAGGTGGGGGAGGAGCATGATCGTGGGGCCGGACTGAGCGGATGAGGGAGGCTCCGGGCGGACGAGCTGCAGCCAGAGGCCGGTGTTCTGCCGAGAAAGTTCCGCTCGGCGGATTAGTTCCCCCTCTACTGCGCATGCGCAGTAGAAGCCGGCGGAAATAGCCGAAGCGGAACAGCTGAAAATCAGCTGTACACGGCGCCTGTAAGAGGGCCCCTCGTGGGCTCGCTTCGCTCGCCACGCTTCGGGCACGGCCTCGCTGCGCTCGGCACTTTTAGATTCCCTCTCTAGGTCCACTTGGATAGAGGGGAAGGAATCTGGACCCAGAGCGCAGGCGCCGTGTACAGCTGATCGAAGCGTTTGAGCTTCGGCTATCTCCGGCGGCCAACAGTACTACGTACTGCGCAGGCGCTGCACCTGCGCAGTACAGGGGGGGAACCTATCTGCCGAAGGAACTTATTCGGCAAGACACCGGGACATGTGGTGAAAGCCCACTGCGCCCCCAGAACATCACCAGGACAGTGGGTGCTTGAATCGGCAGCCGGCTTGATGTTGGAGGAGGAGGAGGAGGAGGGACAGAAGCCCTGAGCACAGGCGAGAACACACCTGGAGGACACCCTCTTAACCCCCCCTTGAGACTTGGAAGGAACATACAGGGGGAGAGGTGAGCAGACAGTTATGAGCTTTGTTGCAATCAGCCTATGCACTGCTAACTGAACATGAAACTTTGTTGAAGAGTGAAATTTTGCATTTACATTTGAAAAACCTAATTGACTGAGAAGCCTTGTATGTGTATTCCCCTGCCTGCACCTGTATGATCCTCTAATAAGGAATACATATAAGGGAGCAAATGGATTAATGGAATGTGTGCAGTAAGCATTACCTTTATGTGCTATACATGTAATCTAATCATGCTATGGTAATGGACTAGGAAACCCTGTTGAAACCCTGTTGAATGTGAAAAAACTGCATCCTCGACTGCAGTACCCTGCTGGCTGTGAAAACCTCATTTGTGCATTTTTTCACCTGCTCTAGTGTGACCCCCTAAGAGAGGTGAGCAAACTGATGAACGGACTGTGAGCAGGTGGTTTTATTTTCACACGGGCTTTGCAAGAAATCTGTCTATGTCATGGCAAGCAGACTGCGAAACTCTGTTGAAGGTGAAATCTATGTACTTGCACTTTGTAAACCTGGTTAAATGTGAAAATCTGGTATATGTATCCCTCTGCCTCTTCCAGTGTGACCCCCTAATGGTAGTATCTAGAGCGGAACAGGCAAATGGACTGTGAAAAGTAAGAACTATTTGTTATATAAGCCATGCTCACAATTTGCTGATGAGCTGGTAATTGATAATGAAACTCTGTTGAAAGTGAAAATTCTGCACCCTGAACCTACTCTTGCAAACCCTGCTAATGGTAAAAAACTTGCATGTACAGTACACCCTGTCATCTGTTACAGTGGGACCCCCACATAGGAAATACCTATAAGGGAGAGGTGAGCAAACGGACTGTAAGCAGCAAATAAACACCCTTAAATATATTTTGCACGGAAACTGCTTATGCACGGGGGATTGAATCTGGTTTGGAGGCGCCAACTACAATAGTTCTGTCACATAATTAAATATTAGTGTAACACTGACTGATGCACATGTTCACAAGGTGGCGGTGCTCATCAGGGGTTGGGGTGTCCAGGGGTGTGCTGTTGCTGGGATGCAGGCTCCGCTGACAGTCCTCTGGCTGTAGGGATGTAGAAATCATGGTTACAGCCTGTACGTTCTTCACATTGTGTCTGGATGCCCGCTGATCACTGCTGACTCCACTTCCGCTTCCGCATTCCAGGGTGGTTAGCGTGGAGCTTCCCACGCCATGGACAACACGACTCAGCCACTGTAACCATGATTTCTACATCCCTACAGCCAGAGGACTGTCAGTGGAGCCTGCATCCCAGCAACAGCACACCCCTGGACACCCCAACCCCTGATGAGCACCGCCACCTTGTGAACTTGTGCATCAGTAAGTGTTACACTAATATTTAATTATGTGACAGAACTATTGTAGTTGGCGCCTCCAAACCCCCCCCCCCCCTTTTTTTTTCCTGAAAAACAACAAGCAACTAAAGAAAAGAAAAAAGAGTCGGAAAGGAAAAGAGAAATACAGGAAAAAAACTAAAGCAGACGCCATGGACAGCGAAGCAGGCGCAGGAGAGCAAAGTACTTATGCCCAATTGCCAACCAAATCAGAAATAGAGATGTTTGAAAGATTAGAAAAAGGGTTAGAAAATTCTTTTAAGATAGAAATCGCAACAATGTGAGCTGACTTGGGTCATCTGCTAAAAAGGGTAGAGGAAACAGAGGACAAGAACGAAAAGCAAGCCTCAGAAATACAAGAACGAAAAACACAAGTTAAAACCCTGCAAACCAGTCAGAGGGAAATATTATGCAGAATAGAAAATCAAGAAAACCAAAGCAGACGCCAGAATTTAAGATAAGAGTGCTTCCAGCAGAGAGAGGTGAAGAGCTGAAAAAAAACTATGAAGGAAATATTTAACCCTCTACTGAACAGCGGAGAAGAGCAGGAACTCAAAATAGACCGAGTGCATAGGATTAGGAAACCTCCGTATCTAAATGCAGAAATACCCCGGAATATCATAGTACGATTTCAGCTATATGAAGATAAGGCAGAGATATGGAAGAGATTGAGAGATAGACCACCACTAAAATACATCCTAAAATACAATACATTAAATATAGCTGGGGGTTCCCGGCGTCCCTAGTAGTCCAGAGAGAAGGTAGATCTGTGAGACTAAGATATCCAGAGGATTTAGAAGATTTCTGTAAGGAAATAGGTGTTCCAAAGTTGGATATACCGGGATGGACAGAAGGATGAAGTCATGAAAGAGGAGGGAAAAGATATTAGCAGAAATTGTAGAAATTGCAGAACATCGCAAGAAGCACCAAGGAAGGAAGAAAAAAAGAAAAAAAAAAAAGAAGAGACTATTCAAGTGAACTTTGGGGGGGGGTTTGGGAGGAGGGGGATGGGGGGAGAGGGGAGTGGAGAAGCGGACTGAGCAGTTGGAAAGCCTGGAGCGCCCTGGGAAAACAGCAGCCATGGTTGAAGTAACACCCTAGGGGTTGGAGACTCGTAGGAGGGAAATGGAGAGGGACTCCATTTGCGAGTCAGAAAACGGAGGGGGGGGGGGCGACAAAACTCAGACCCTATAAAGAATAATCGTAAACTCAGAAATAGATTACATCTATATGAAAATAGGATGCAAATAACCCATCTCTATGAAAAAAGGTTGCAAATAACTATACTGTGACTACAGTTAATTTTTTGACCTACAATGTGCGAGGGCTAAATACACCAACAAAAAGGCATAAAATCTTGACAGAGATCGAGCATCATGGGGCTGGGGTGGTCTTCCTACAGGAGACACACCTGTCCCATGAAACTAATGTGAGGTTGTATTCCCATCAGCTCCCAACTTGGTACTACGGCGACTCAATGACAAATAAGGCAAAAGGGGTTGCAATTGGAATAGGTAGGGAAGTTCGGTTCTCCTTGGAGGACAGATTAATTGACCCGGAGGGAAGATTTCTCTTCTTAAGAGGGAAGCTGTTGGGAATGGAATGCACATTGGCTAATATTTATTGCCCTAATAAAGGCCCAACCGTATATTTGGGGGGAGCCCTGGAAAAATTATCGGAATTTAAAAAAGGGAAAGTGTTCATGGGGGGGGCCTGAATTTTTGTATGGATCCAAAACAAGATAGTACGTCCTGTGTACAGGGGACGAGGAACGGCCAATTGAAGGCGATAAAACATAAATTATACCACCACCAGTTAGTAGATATATGGAGAATACAACATCCCAGGACACAAGATTATACGTTCTACGTTCTACTCCCATGTACACGGGACATTATTAAATCATTAAAAGAATCAGTACCAGGAAAAAGTCCAGGGCCAGATGGGTATACGATGTTATACTTAAAAAGGTTTAAAGAAATCCTGACCCCAAAACTATGCACATATATGAATGGATTGGGAAGGAGGTACGTGATGAGTAAAGAGGCCCTATTGGCATCAATTACCATTATAGCAAAAGAAGGCAAAGATAGTACTAAGTGTTCAAACTATAGACCTATATCATTGTTAAACGCGAACACAAAATTGTTTGCGAAAATATTAGCAACAAGGATGAAAGATTTAATGACGGAACTGGTCCATCCCGATCAAGTGGGCTTTGTACGAGGGAGAGAGGGGAGGGACAACGGGGTAAGAACACTTCTGTTACATCAAAAAATAAAAGAAGTGAGAGTCCCTGGTCTACTCCTGTCGCTAGATGCCGAAAAGGCATTCGACAGGGTAGACTGGGGATTCATGATGAGCACCCTAGAGAGCCCAAGGATGATGCAGTGGATACAAGCATTATATAAAAGGTCCTACAGCCATGGTGAAAGTAAATGGAACATTGTCACCCCCCATTAGAATGAATAACGGGACGAGACAGGGTTGTCCCCTGTCTCCGCTCCTGTTTGTGCTGGTGCTGGAACCTTTTCTGGCGACAGTGCGGGGGGATGCAGACATAAGGGGCTTCAAAGTAGGAGAAGAGGAGCATAAATTAGCTGCATTTGCAGATGATATATTATTCCATATATATCAAACCCCCGAATTTCAATGCCCAATCTTATGAAAGCACTAAAGGAATACGGAGATCTATCTAATTTTAAGATCAACCCGAGTAAATCCGAAATATTAAATATAAATATGAAATTGAAAGAGAAACAGTCTACAACAAGAGTTTCCATTCCTTTGGAGAAGGATGGAAATAAAATATCTTGGGATTAAATTAACGGCATCGTCAGAGGAAATATATCAAGCAAACTATATCCCATTATTAAAGGAGATAAAAATAGAAATAAAAAGGATAGCAGCACGCCCCCTATCATGGATGGGCCAGATTAACGTCCCAAAGATGATAATACTTCCGAAGATCATGTACAAGCTTCAGATGCTCCCTATTATATATATATATATATATATATATTTATATACATATATATATATATATATATATATATATATATATATATATATATATATATACACACACACACACACACACACATACACATTATATATATATATATATATATATATATATATATATATATATATATATATATATATATATATATATATATATATACCCCAGCATACTTTAGAACTACTAGAATTTGTATTACTAAATTAATATGGCACAATAAGAAACCTAGAATTTCTCTGGCAATTTTGAAGAAAGTAAAAAGCCAAGGGGTTCCTGATTTTCAAAAATATTACGAGATTACGAGGTGGCTTTGTTAACACGCATGGTAGAATGGGCTAAATCAAACAATGAGAAAAGGTGGGTTAATATAGAACACATAATGGCTAATACACAATTAGGAAGGAATATATGGATACCACCACATAATAGGACATTGGGAGAAAATACACACACATTGACACGGATGGGATTACAAATTTGGGATGCACTACACAAGAAAAATAAATAGAAATATAATTCACCATTGATGGCACTAAAGGAAAATAATTTATTTGCACAGGGGAAAAGTTTCATAGGGGGGAATTTGATTAAAAAAGAAAATGCACAACTGCGTGATATAATACAAGGGGGAAAAATGTGCACTTTACAAGAATTAAAAATAAAAAAAGATATACTGGAGATTAATGGATGGAGGTATTTTCAGCTCTTCATAGCAGCACCTCCTCACCCAATAAGAGAAGGAGAAGCACTTACATTGATAGAGTGATTATGTGCCATCGAAAGAACAAGTGGGAATATATCTAGGATATATAAAACCTTGATAGAAGGGGAAGATCTGGAAATTTCAACATTTATAAAAAATTGGGAGAGGGAATTGGGGAAATGAGGAAGGAACCAAGTAGGAAAAATTCTGAAACTGGTACATGGATCATCAGTAAATAATGGGATGGTGGAAATTAATTATAAGTGTGTAACCCGGGTGGTATAGAACCCCAGAAACACTAGAGAAATATCAAACAGGACAAACAACGGAGTGTTGGCGGAGCTGTAAA
Source organism: Lithobates clamitans (assembly GCA_037952925.1). Classification (NCBI taxonomy): domain Eukaryota; kingdom Metazoa; phylum Chordata; class Amphibia; order Anura; family Ranidae; genus Lithobates; species Lithobates clamitans. The sequence continues at coordinate 588,406 of JBBGZY010000299.1, read as the reverse complement.
CAAATGGAAACCATGGCCCATATATGGTTGGGGTGCCCTAAAATTAGAACGTACTGGAAGGAAATACTGAGCTATATCAAGGAAATTACTAATATAGATATACCTGAGGAACTATGGACATGTCTATTTCATGGAGTAGATATGCCGACAAAAGAATATAGAAACTCAATGATTGTACATATGATGAACGCTGCAAAAAGCTTGATACCCAGAAAATGGAAGGAAGTAGAAAGTTCAAAAATTAGACAGTGGTTTGATAAAATACGAAAGTGGTAGTGTGGCGCTGAAAGAAATTGAACCGGTGTGGACCACAGTCAAGGTACAACTGAGGCCAACCAATGTACAATTATATCATAACCAAAAAAAAACAAAATTGAAAAAAACAGTGAAATGAACAAAATATAAAGTTCAATCGGTGAAATGTACAAAGTCCACATAAAATGGATAGCTCCTGTGAAGGTATCTTCAGTCATATATGGGTAACAAAATGCTTGTCTGTAGTCATTTTTCAATAGACAAATAGAGTGAATACTCTTACCAGATATGATGGACCCCAGGTGTCATATGACAGAGGGGTTGTACAGGCTAAACAGATCTCATGGAGTGTGATACAGATGTGGAGATCATCAGGCGAGTCCTGATGGGATGTCACCAACTCACAGTCTGTGGATCTCCAAGATGCCCTGCAGTCAGGACGATGGTCTATAGGTCCGACTCTTCATAGGCTCACATGGAGAAAAGGAAGAGGGAAGAGGGACTCCAAAAGTGCAGGTCAAACCGGATGGTTTATTGATAGTATCACATCGAAGTACATTAAAAGTGATCACAAAACAAATAAACTAAAAGATAAAAGCAATGTGGGGTACAGGTAATGCTGGCCCAACGCATTTAGACACTAGGAGGTCTTCAACTGGGACAATGATCTGTCCCCTCACATTGCCAAGTGTTAAATAAACTTCCTAAGCTGCTAATCCGTCCTACAATGGGCTGAGTTAGGCAAGTATACAAAACTGTAATATTCTGTATAAAACCACATTGGTAATTAGGGGAAGGCTGGACGTGATCCTGAAGGTGACACATATGAGGATGATTATTAAAATATTAAAATAATAATTATTCGGAAAGAATTCCAAATATAGATAAAAATGGAGGACAGGCATCCTGTCTTGTGCTCCAAGCCTCGATCTGGATCGTCGTCATGTGACATGGAATGGCCAATAGGACGCAGTAGGAACTAAGCGTCATTATACCGCGCTCCAGACCTCGATATAGCATGCTGTCACGTGATAAGAACTGGCCAGGGAGACACAATGGGAGGCGGTCTTATTTTGACACGTGATGTTATTGTTGGAAATGAGCAGGAGGCCATACCATGCGTAATACGTGCGCATGCCCAAAGAAATCGAGCCGCGCCATGCCACATACACAGTAAAGGTCCTGCATGAAACGGCCAATAGAACGTAGTAAACACTAAGCGTCACACACTGCGCTCCAGGCCTCGATATGATGTGCTGTCACATGATAAGGGCTAGCCAATAAGACATAATAGGGGCGGTCGTGATTTAACACGTGATGTTATTGTTGGAGATGGACTGGGGACTGTACAGTGCGTAATACGTGCGCATGTCCAATGAAATCGGGCCGTGCCACGCCACTCACACAGTAATGCCCTGTACACACGGTCGGATTTTCCGATGGACAATGTCCGATCTGTTGTCGGAAATTCCAACCGTGTGTGGGCGCCATCGGACATTTTCCATCGGATTTTCCGACACACAAAGTTGGACAGCAGGAGATAAAATTTTCCGACAACAAAATCCGATCGCGTCAATTCCGACCGTGTGTGGCCTGTTCCGACGCACAAAGTGCCACGCATGCTCAGAAGAAATTCCGAGACGGGACAGCTCGTTCTGGTAAACTTAGCGTTCGCAATGGACACAGCACTTTCATCACGCTGCAATGTTAAAAATGGTTTAATACAGCGCACTCTCTTCTTCTTTATAATGTGACAAGAATTAAGTAGTTTTGCTGCTCATATTCACACACACTTCTCACAAACTTCTTTTGTTACTATTTATCGGGATTCCCTCAATATATTTAGATTTCTCACATCTGACAACATATTTTTGTATATTTTTTTTTTTTGGCTTTAATGTAGAATCTTTTTTTGTGTTTCTCTTTTTTTATTTTTTTTTTTGGGTGATTTTGATTTGTACTCCCGAAAACGTTTGTGTGTTTTTGGTGACAAGTTCCCACAACACCTTTAATATGTTGTTCTATTTAATCTGTAGGAGATTGTTTGGTGTTGTTGTCCCTTGTTAATTTCACATTGTACTTTAGAAATGTACCTGAATCCTCACCAACAAACTGTCCTTTTTGGATGAAAACACACACAGGAGTAGAATATACCTAAAAAATTTTTATTAAGGGGTCACAACTATAAAAAAAACAAAGAGAGAGGCAACGCTGGAGAAACTGCAGAAGTGGGCGAAGCCTTGGACCCCCAGGGCAGACATCAATTATTTAAAAGCAAAATTGGTGGCCTGAGGAGTCCATATCTAAGGGAGTGCAGTCTGGTCCGGAAGTCCCAGAGATCCGGAAAGCAGCAGATGACATCTGTGTCCCCAGGCTGTGGTCATACGAGAGACTGCATCTTCTGTCAGACCAGACTGAACCTTACGCTTCCTTACAGGCTTTGGCTGTGGTGGTGGAGTTGTGGCAGCAGGAGGAGGAGGAGGAGGAGGATCGTCCATCTCCATGACATCCGTCTTGGGTGTCAGTTCCCCACTCTCCCCCTTACGTAGGACTTTATAAATCAGGTCCTCAGAGAGCTTGCGTTGGCCCTCCTGCATGCCCTGCAATTTTGTGGCAGCCATGCAGGCAAAGGCCTCTGCAGGACTGGGGAAGGCTCTGAGGGACGCAGAAGCCTCCTGGATCAGCCTGTACGCTGAATCCTGCACAGGGCTGGGAGTGGCCTTCCTGGCCCTTTTGTATGGAAGGCGGAGGGGAGGGACCTGAGACTCAGTCAGGCTGCGACTGGTCCCAGGCTTCTCTTGGCTGACACTTAGCCCCGCCTCCTCCTGGCTGCCACTAATCCCCGCCTCCTCCTGACTGCCACATTTCACAGCCTCCTCCTGGCTGAGGTCTTCCTGTGTATGAAAAAGGGACATAGTTTTAGTATTTTTTACATCAATCACACACAATTTTCACCTCCTGACTGCTGCAAATTGAATGTTAACAAATATAACAGACTATCCTTCTGAGCTCAGCATTTAGCATTCTTGTCCCAATTTTGGGTGCCCACTACTGTCTATTGATATGTAAACACTTTTTTTAATCAGCAATTAGTGATCAATAATAACATCTAGTAAACATCATTTATTTATTGCCCAGAAATCTGTAGAAGAATGCTATACCTGACTCCAGCTGGGCTCCTCCACTTCTTCCTGGCTGGAAGGCCCAGGTTGGACATCGGAAGCCTCAGCTGGGATGGAAGGAATAGTGGAAGGAAGAGTAGAGAGGGATTCCCTGACTTCAGTGTGGTCTGACAGAAATCGCAGTCTCTCGTAGTACCACAGCCTGGGGACATAAACGTCATCTGCTGCAGCTCCGGACCTCTGGGAATCTGTGACCTTCTTGCGCTCCCTAAGATAAGTGCTCCTCAGGCCACCAATTTTGGCTTTTAAATAGGGGATGGTTGCTGTGGGGACCACCGGCTTCACCAACTCCAGCAGTTTCTCCAGCGCTGCCTGCCTCTTCTGTTTGTGGTTATAGTGGGGGTGTCTGACCTGCCACAGACAGGGCAGCTCTCTGTACTTGTCAATAAACAGGGGCAGGAAATTGTGGTCGTTGAACCCATCCATTTTCTCTGCAAGACACAACACAAGACAAAGCCTAATGTCAGGCCAAACTCCCCTAATCTTGTTACAATATAGGCTTCCATTTCGAAGCAGTATAGGCCCAAGTTTAGATCCTACCTTCGTTAGCACGATCGGCGTCTCCAATGCTCCTTCCTCCGCTCACAGATCGTATGTAAGACGCGCGCGTGTTACGCTTTATACACACTGCGCATGCGTATAACTCCGCCCGCCCCTGACATTCTTTCTAGTCTATTCCCCGCCCCTTTTCGTTCGGCGCAGTGGGGGAAGAGCACATGGCGGATAGACAGCAGGTGCGTGCTAATTGTAGCAACGAGGAGGAGGAGGAGGAAAGGCCGGAGCCTGAAACGTCCCGATCCAGAAGGAGATTAAAGGACTCAAATATGTCCTTTGGGGAGATGTTGGAGATGGTGGACATCCTGAAGAAGGCCGACTATGATGGAAAGTATGGGCCTTACCCCAACCCCAATGTCCGAAAGGCCAAGATCATGGCGAAAGTGGTCAGGAGCCTGCACCGGAAATTCGGGGTACGACGATCGAAAGATCAGCTCAGGAAGCGGTGGTCGGACCTGAAATTACGAGAACATGAGCAGTACAGAAAGATCCGGAGAGTGCTGCAAAAAAGTAAGTAGTTGTGCTGTGTTCCTATTCTTTTTGTGTTTATTACGTTCGTGCTGCTCCATGTTCTTTTAGGAACTGTTGTACAGTTTAAAATGGCAACTTTCATGTTCATGGGCACATTATTCGTTCGGATCACACATTTTTATTTCGGACTATAAAATACCATTGTTTAGCCCATATGCATTTGGCCACCATTTTGAGGCCCTATACTTGTCTTCAAAGAATTGGGTTGTGTAGATGGCTTTGTTACTAGAATGAAGTGCAAACTAGATCCTGTGTAAGGAGAGGACACTCAGCAGCTGTTTTCACATCTGGACTCTGGAGTACTAGTGTGGGACCCCAGAACACAATTTTTATTAGGGGGGGCACACAGGTGCTCCAGTGTATACTATAGGGGGGTCTCCATCTGTGAAGCTTGTACCAAACAGGTAAAGTATTGCAGCTTGACAAAGGGCACTAAAAAAGCTACATCTTGGAACTCTGCTAAAATAGACAATTGTACCCCACTTCCAAGCAATGTTTCCTATTTATAGTTCTGCCATCAAATATCTGTGTGCTAATTATACCATTTTTGCTTTACATAGGGGATAAAAGACTCGGAGGACACCCCTCATCCAAGGAGACCAGAGCCCCCCCCTCTGGAAGAAGGGGAAATCCCCCCAACACAAGCTGAGCAGGAGGATGAAGACGTGGTGGAACTAGTCACCACAACAGGTGAGTGTCTGCAACCACAGGCTCAGATAAGAGATGGATGGCGGCATTTTTTGGAAACCTAATTTATTTTGGGGTTCCTCTCTTTTTAGGTGATCGTGATGTTGTGGATGAAGATCCTTTCACATCCGAAAGTGCCCAGATCCTGATCGGGGAGATCATGGGGTGTAATTTACAATTGGAAATCATCAAGCAAAACATCAATGATGTTATTCCAAAATATAAAAACATCATTGATGTTTTGGGGCGAGTTTAAAACCCCTCCAAATCACTTCCTTCTTTTGTGTGCTACAATGTGCGAAATGTTTTTGTGATTTTTCCCAAAGCCAAATTTGGAGGATGCACACAGTGTGCCAACATGTGCTATCTGCCATCACGGGAGATCAATGGATGCGTTTTGGGGGTGCAACCACTTCCTCAATAATAAAGTAGCGGTGAGGAAGGGCTTTCTCCCCCAAAACATGTCCCTTGATCCCCCGTGATGGCAGATAGCACATGTTGACATTGTGAAATTTGTGTGCATCTTCCAAAATTGGCTTTTCCAGGGGTGACTTCCCCCCATCTGAACGCAATATCAAACACAGTTCCTAAATACTCATGTCTGATATTGCCTTCAAGTTCTAAGAAGTGTGAACTTTGTAAGATCAAGATTTGTGTCTTTTCTTGTTGGTTTTACACAGGCCTGTTTTCTATATAATGCACATTTTGATTTTGGATAATGACACCACAAAAATTGTTATACAACAAACATGTCGGTTTGTCAGAAAAACCTTTGGTAAATGCACATGTGATTGTGCTGGTATTAAAAAGATTGTTCATCAAGAATGTGTGGATTATTGTCTCAACGCTACAACACTTTTGGGGTGATGTAATTGTTGTTTTATGAGAAAATGGGGGTAATTTCCTAAGGGCAAATCCACTTTGCACTACAAGTGCAGTTTCAGTGCAGTTGCAAGTGCACTTGTAGTGAAAAGTGTCTTTGCATTTAGTAAATAACAGCCAACAGTGCTTTGTATAAGGTTACCTAATCACGCCATTTTCTGCACTCGAAACATTTCTGTCAGGGTCAGCTAAAACAAACAGAAGCAGTAAATGTCCACAAAGAAGAGCCTGGGGGGAGATGCCTGTCGAGAACTTGAGGTCCTGTAGACTTCTCCCTGTCGCCAAATACCACAAGGTAGCGACCAACCTCTGCTCCGGAGTGATGACTTGCCTCATGCAGGTATCCTGTCTGCTAACATAAGGGGTCAGCAAAGCCAACAAACGGTGAAATACGGGGTCCGTCATCCTGAGAAAGTTCCCGAAATCATCAGGATTATTCTCACGGATCTCACGGAGCAAAGGCATATGAGAGAACTGGTCACGCTGAAGCAACCAATTCTTGGTCCATGAACTCCTCCCCATCCTGTTCATGGACTGGACTTGTGTCAACGTCAGGACCCCAACACCAAGCCCCCGCACAGCACAAACTCTACGAGGAGTACGCATACGAAACATGGCTAGAAAACGGTCGGCTGCTCAGAACGAAGTAACAGAACGCATTGAAGAACAGCAAGGCCTGTGAAGAGCGACCTGAAAACCAGTAACGAACGAACAAGAATACAATGACTACCTAAAGTCACGCGAAACTTGCTGCACGCACTGAAGAGCAGATACAAACCCACAAGCACAAACTGAACGGAAGAAAACGATCTGAAAGCCACGAGTCTGAAAAAGCGCGAATCGTCTCTCACCAAACTTTTACTAACACGGGATTAGCAAAAGGAGCCCAAAGGGTGCCACGCTTGGTTCTGAACTGGCCTTTTCTAGTCTCGTCGTACGTGGTGTACGTGACAGCGTGGTTGTCGATTGGAAATTCCGACAACTTTGTGCGACCGTGTGTAGGCAAAACAAGTTTGAGCCAACATCCGTCGGAAAAAATCCTAGGATTTTGTTGTCGGAATGTCCGAACAAAGTCCGACCGTGTGTACGGGGCATAAGGGGTCCAGCAGAAATGACATCACACCCAAACACGAAATTGTAAATAGAGTTACGTGTCAAAACAACAGGATCGTGTCACACCAGGTTGTGTATCATCATCAATTGACATCTCAAAGACATAACAAAATAATTGTATCAAATCATAACATTAACACATAAAGTAGACTATGCTTCTCTCACAGGTAACCATATTGCGAGTACTGTACTAGTATTATCACTAAGAGTTAATTGGTAGACTTGTGCATTCGTTTTCGTCCGAATTGTCAGACTTTCACGCACCTGACTGAGGAACCCGATATAGCAGGGGAAGGCCTCCCTTACGTATCTGGTTCCTGGCCCCTGATAGAGCAAACAGAAGGCACGGGAGTGCAGAGTGGTATGAGAGCCTGGCGGGTGACTTGCAGAGATAAAGCCCAACATCCTGGTGCAAGCGGATTGAAGGTGCTTGGTAGGCTGAGGCACAGTTAACTGGTGCAGAGCAGGAGCAGAGTAGGCAGGTCCGGTCACAAGCAGAGTTGGCAGCAGGCGGTCAGCACAGTACAAGGGAGCAGGCAGATTCAAAGTCCAGGTCACAGGCAGGGTTGGCAGCAGGCGGTCAGTACAGTACAAGGGATCAGGCAGGTTCAGAGTCGGAGGCAAGCCGGGGTCAGATGCAGGCGGATAGCAAGGGAGAATCCAATAGACAAGCCGGGTCACAGGGAGATCAGACTAGCAGACAGGCAAACAGGAAGTACGGGAACAGGAAGCTGAAGATCGGACAGCACCGAGCACAGTGTCCCAGCACACTAAATAGAGCGATTGGTGCCAAACACCGTGCGCATGCACGCGCGTCGATGTGCACGGGTGCGCACCCGCTCGCGCCCGCACAACGGCGCACCCGGGAGCGCACCCGCACACGCTAGCGCGGGCCGGCGCGCAGCGGCGCACTTCAGAGTGCCCAACGACCATCCTGGGATCCTCTGAATTTTGTGGCAGCCATGCAGGCAAAGGCCTCTGCAGGACTGGGGAAGGCTCTGAGGGACGCAGAAGCCTCCTGGATCAGCCTGTACGCTGAATCCTGCACAGGACTGGGAGTGGCCTTCCTGGCCCTTTTGTATGGAAGGCGGAGGGGAGGGACCTGAGACTCAGTCAGCCTGCGACTGGTCCCAGGCTTCTCTTGGCTGACACTTAGCCCCGCCTCCTCCTGGCTGCCACTAATCCCCGCCTCCTCCTGACTGCCACATTTCACAGCCTCCTCCTGGCTGAGGTCTTCCTGTGTATGAAAAAGGGACATAGTTTTAGTATTTTTTACATCAATCACACACGATTTTCACCTCCTGACTGCTGCAAATTGAATGTTAACAAATATAACAGACTATCCTTCTGAGCTCAGCATTTAGCATTCTTGTCCCAATTTTGGGTGCCCACTACTGTCTATTGATATGTAAACACTTTTTTTAATCAGCAATTAGTGATCAATAATAACATCTAGTAAACATCATTTATTTATTGCCCAGAAATCTGTAGAAGAATGCTATACCTGACTCCAGCTGGGCTCCTCCACTTCTTCCTGGCTGGAAGGCCCAGGTTGGACATTGGAAGCCTCAGCTGGGATGGAAGGAATAGTGGAAGGAAGAGTAGAGAGGGATTCCCTGACTTCAGTGTGGTCTGACAGAAATCGCAGTCTCTCGTAGTACCACAGCCTGGGGACATAAACGTCATCTGCTGCAGCTCCGGACCTCTGGGAATCTGTGACCTTCTTGCGCTCCCTAAGATAAGTGCTCCTCAGGCCACCAATTTTGGCTTTTAAATAGGGGATGGTTGCTGTGGGGACCACCGGCTTCACCAACTCCAGCAGTTTCTCCAGCGCTGCCTGCCTCTTCTGTTTGTGGTTATAGTGGGGGTGTCTGACCTGCCACAGACAGGGCAGCTCTCTGTACTTGTCAATAAACAGGGGCAGGAAATTGTGGTCGTTGAACCCATCCATTTTCTCTGCAAGACACAACACAAGACAAAGCCTAATGTCAGGCCAAACTCCCCTAATTTTGTTACAATATAGGCTTCCATTTCGAAGCAGTATAGGCCCAAGTTTAGATCCTACCTTCGTTAGCACGATCGGCGTCTCCAATGCTCCTTCCTCCGCTCACAGATCGTATGTAAGACGCGCGCGTGTTACGCTTTATACACACTGCGCATGCGTATAACTCCGCCCGCCCCTGACATTCTTTCTAGTCTATTCCCCGCCCCTTTTCGTTCGGCGCAGTGGGGGAAGAGCACATGGCGGATAGACAGCAGGTGCGTGCTAATTGTAGCAACGAGGAGGAGGAGGAGGAAAGGCCGGAGCCTGAAACATCCCGATCCAGAAGGAGATTAAAGGACTCAAATATGTCCTTTGGGGAGATGTTGGAGATGGTGGACATCCTGAAGAAGGCCGACTATGATGGAAAGTATGGGCCTTACCCCAACCCCAATGTCCGAAAGGCCAAGATCATGGCGAAAGTGGTCAGGAGCCTGCACCAGAAATTCGGGGTACGACGATCGAAAGATCAGCTCAGGAAGCGGTGGTCGGACCTGAAATTACGAGAACATGAGCAGTACAGAAAGATCCGGAGAGTGCTGCAAAAAAGTAAGTAGTTGTGCTGTGTTCCTATTCTTTTTGTGTTTATTACGTTCGTGCTGCTCCATGTTCTTTTAGGAACTGTTGTACAGTTTAAAATGGCAACTTTCATGTTCATGGGCACATTATTCGTTAGGATCACACATTTTTATTTCGGACTATAAAATACCATTGTTTAGCCCATATGCATTTGGCCACCATTTTGAGGCCCTATACTTGTCTTCAAAGAATTGGGTTGTGTAGATGGCTTTGTTACTAGAATGAAGTGCAAACTAGATCCTGTGTAAGGAGAGGACACTCAGCAGCTGTTTTCACATCTGGACTCTGGAGTACTAGTGTGGGACCCCAGAACACAATTTTTATTAGGGGGGGCACACAGGTGCTCCAGTGTATACTATAGGGGGGTCTCCATCTGTGAAGCTTGTACCAAACAGGTAAAGTATTGCAGCTTGACAAAGGGCACTAAAAAAGCTACATCTTGGAACTCTGCTAAAATAGACAATTGTACCCCACTTCCAAGCAATGTTTCCTATTTATAGTTCTGCCATCAAATATCTGTGTGCTAATTATACCATTTTTGCTTTACATAGGGGATAAAAGACTCGGAGGACACCCCTCATCCAAGGAGACCAGAGCCCCCCCCTCTGGAAGAAGGGGAAATCCCCCCAACACAAGCTGAGCAGGAGGATGAAGACGTGGTGGAACTAGTCACCACAACAGGTGAGTGTCTGCAACCACAGGCTCAGATAAGAGATGGATGGCGGCATTTTTTGGAAACCTAATTTATTTTGGGGTTCCTCTCTTTTTAGGTGATCGTGATGTTGTGGATGAAGATCCTTTCACATCCGAAAGTGCCCAGATCCTGATCGGGGAGATCATGGGGTGTAATTTACAATTGGAAATCATCAAGCAAAACATCAATGATGTTATTCCAAAATATAAAAACATCATTGATGTTTTGGGGCGAGTTTAAAACCCCTCCAAATCACTTCCTTCTTTTGTGTGCTACAATGTGCGAAATGTTTTTGTGATTTTTCCCAAAGCCAAATTTGGAGGATGCACACAGTGTGCCAACATGTGCTATCTGCCATCACGGGAGATCAATGGATGCGTTTTGGGGGTGCAACCACTTCCTCAATAATAAAGTAGCGGTGAGGAAGGGCTTTCTCCCCCAAAACATGTCCCTTGATCCCCCGTGATGGCAGATAGCACATGTTGACATTGTGAAATTTGTGTGCATCTTCCAAAATTGGCTTTTCCAGGGGTGACTTCCCCCCATCTGAACGCAATATCAAACACAGTTCCTAAATACTCATGTCTGATATTGCCTTCAAGTTCTAAGAAGTGTGAACTTTGTAAGATCAAGATTTGTGTCTTTTCTTGTTGGTTTTACACAGGCCTGTTTTCTATATAATGCACATTTTGATTTTGGATAATGACACCACAAAAATTGTTATACAACAAACATGTCGGTTTGTCAGAAAAACCTTTGGTAAATGCACATGTGATTGTGCTGGTATTAAAAAGATTGTTCATCAAGAATGTGTGGATTATTGTCTCAACGCTACAACACTTTTGGGGTGATGTAATTGTTGTTTTATGAGAAAATGGGGGTAATTTCCTAAGGGCAAATCCACTTTGCACTACAAGTGCAGTTTCAGTGCAGTTGCAAGTGCACTTGTAGTGAAAAGTGTCTTTGCATTTAGTAAATAACAGCCAACAGTGCTTTGTATAAGGTTACCTAATCACGCCATTTTCTGCACTCGAAACATTTCTGTCAGGGTCAGCTAAAACAAACAGAAGCAGTAAATGTCCACAAAGAAGAGCCTGGGGGGAGATGCCTGTCGAGAACTTGAGGTCCTGTAGACTTCTCCCTGTCGCCAAATACCACAAGGTAGCGACCAACCTCTGCTCCGGAGTGATGACTTGCCTCATGCAGGTATCCTGTCTGCTAACATAAGGGGTCAGCAAAGCCAACAAACGGTGAAATACGGGGTCCGTCATCCTGAGAAAGTTCCCGAAATCATCAGGATTATTCTCACGGATCTCACGGAGCAAAGGCATATGAGAGAACTGGTCACGCTGAAGCAACCAATTCTTGGTCCATGAACTCCTCCCCATCCTGTTCATGGACTGGACTTGTGTCAACGTCAGGACCCCAACACCAAGCCCCCGCACAGCACAAACTCTACGAGGAGTACGCATACGAAACATGGCTAGAAAACGGTCGGCTGCTCAGAACGAAGTAACAGAACGCATTGAAGAACAGCAAGGCCTGTGAAGAGCGACCTGAAAACCAGTAACGAACGAACAAGAATACAATGACTACCTAAAGTCACGCGAAACTTGCTGCACGCACTGAAGAGCAGATACAAACCCACAAGCACAAACTGAACGGAAGAAAACGATCTGAAAGCCACGAGTCTGAAAAAGCGCGAATCGTCTCTCACCAAACTTTTACTAACACGGGATTAGCAAAAGGAGCCCAAAGGGTGCCACGCTTGGTTCTGAACTGGCCTTTTCTAGTCTCGTCGTACGTGGTGTACGTGACAGCGTGGTTGTCGATTGGAAATTCCGACAACTTTGTGCGACCGTGTGTAGGCAAAACAAGTTTGAGCCAACATCCGTCGGAAAAAATCCTAGGATTTTGTTGTCGGAATGTCCGAACAAAGTCCGACCGTGTGTACGGGGCATAAGGGGTCCAGCAGAAATGACATCACACCCAAACACGAAATTGTAAATAGAGTTACGTGTCAAAACAACAGGATCGTGTCACACCAGGTTGTGTATCATCATCAATTGACATCTCAAAGACATAACAAAATAATTGTATCAAATCATAACATTAACACATAAAGTAGACTATGCTTCTCTCACAGGTAACCATATTGCGAGTACTGTACTAGTATTATCACTAAGAGTTAATTGGTAGACTTGTGCATTCGTTTTCGTCCGAATTGTCAGACTTTCACGCACCTGACTGAGGAACCCGATATAGCAGGGGAAGGCCTCCCTTACGTATCTGGTTCCTGGCCCCTGATAGAGCAAACAGAAGGCACGGGAGTGCAGAGTGGTATGAGAGCCTGGCGGGTGACTTGCAGAGATAAAGCCCAACATCCTGGTGCAAGCGGATTGAAGGTGCTTGGTAGGCTGAGGCACAGTTAACTGGTGCAGAGCAGGAGCAGAGTAGGCAGGTCCGGTCACAAGCAGAGTTGGCAGCAGGCGGTCAGCACAGTACAAGGGAGCAGGCAGATTCAAAGTCCAGGTCACAGGCAGGGTTGGCAGCAGGCGGTCAGTACAGTACAAGGGATCAGGCAGGTTCAGAGTCGGAGGCAAGCCGGGGTCAGATGCAGGCGGATAGCAAGGGAGAATCCAATAGACAAGCCGGGTCACAGGGAGATCAGACTAGCAGACAGGCAAACAGGAAGTACGGGAACAGGAAGCTGAAGATCGGACAGCACCGAGCACAGTGTCCCAGCACACTAAATAGAGCGATTGGTGCCAAACACCGTGCGCATGCACGCGCGTCGATGTGCACGGGTGCGCACCCGCTCGCGCCCGCACAACGGCGCACCCGGGAGCGCACCCGCACACGCTAGCGCGGGCCGGCGCGCAGCGGCGCACTTCAGAGTGCCCAACGACCATCCTGGGATCCTCTGAATTTTGTGGCAGCCATGCAGGCAAAGGCCTCTGCAGGACTGGGGAAGGCTCTGAGGGACGCAGAAGCCTCCTGGATCAGCCTGTACGCTGAATCCTGCACAGGACTGGGAGTGGCCTTCCTGGCCCTTTTGTATGGAAGGCGGAGGGGAGGGACCTGAGACTCAGTCAGCCTGCGACTGGTCCCAGGCTTCTCTTGGCTGACACTTAGCCCCGCCTCCTCCTGGCTGCCACTAATCCCCGCCTCCTCCTGACTGCCACATTTCACAGCCTCCTCCTGGCTGAGGTCTTCCTGTGTATGAAAAAGGGACATAGTTTTAGTATTTTTTACATCAATCACACACGATTTTCACCTCCTGACTGCTGCAAATTGAATGTTAACAAATATAACAGACTATCCTTCTGAGCTCAGCATTTAGCATTCTTGTCCCAATTTTGGGTGCCCACTACTGTCTATTGATATGTAAACACTTTTTTTAATCAGCAATTAGTGATCAATAATAACATCTAGTAAACATCATTTATTTATTGCCCAGAAATCTGTAGAAGAATGCTATACCTGACTCCAGCTGGGCTCCTCCACTTCTTCCTGGCTGGAAGGCCCAGGTTGGACATTGGAAGCCTCAGCTGGGATGGAAGGAATAGTGGAAGGAAGAGTAGAGAGGGATTCCCTGACTTCAGTGTGGTCTGACAGAAATCGCAGTCTCTCGTAGTACCACAGCCTGGGGACATAAACGTCATCTGCTGCAGCTCCGGACCTCTGGGAATCTGTGACCTTCTTGCGCTCCCTAAGATAAGTGCTCCTCAGGCCACCAATTTTGGCTTTTAAATAGGGGATGGTTGCTGTGGGGACCACCGGCTTCACCAACTCCAGCAGTTTCTCCAGCGCTGCCTGCCTCTTCTGTTTGTGGTTATAGTGGGGGTGTCTGACCTGCCACAGACAGGGCAGCTCTCTGTACTTGTCAATAAACAGGGGCAGGAAATTGTGGTCGTTGAACCCATCCATTTTCTCTGCAAGACACAACACAAGACAAAGCCTAATGTCAGGCCAAACTCCCCTAATTTTGTTACAATATAGGCTTCCATTTCGAAGCAGTATAGGCCCAAGTTTAGATCCTACCTTCGTTAGCACGATCGGCGTCTCCAATGCTCCTTCCTCCGCTCACAGATCGTATGTAAGACGCGCGCGTGTTACGCTTTATACACACTGCGCATGCGTATAACTCCGCCCGCCCCTGACATTCTTTCTAGTCTATTCCCCGCCCCTTTTCGTTCGGCGCAGTGGGGGAAGAGCACATGGCGGATAGACAGCAGGTGCGTGCTAATTGTAGCAACGAGGAGGAGGAGGAGGAAAGGCCGGAGCCTGAAACATCCCGATCCAGAAGGAGATTAAAGGACTCAAATATGTCCTTTGGGGAGATGTTGGAGATGGTGGACATCCTGAAGAAGGCCGACTATGATGGAAAGTATGGGCCTTACCCCAACCCCAATGTCCGAAAGGCCAAGATCATGGCGAAAGTGGTCAGGAGCCTGCACCAGAAATTCGGGGTACGACGATCGAAAGATCAGCTCAGGAAGCGGTGGTCGGACCTGAAATTACGAGAACATGAGCAGTACAGAAAGATCCGGAGAGTGCTGCAAAAAAGTAAGTAGTTGTGCTGTGTTCCTATTCTTTTTGTGTTTATTACGTTCGTGCTGCTCCATGTTCTTTTAGGAACTGTTGTACAGTTTAAAATGGCAACTTTCATGTTCATGGGCACATTATTCGTTAGGATCACACATTTTTATTTCGGACTATAAAATACCATTGTTTAGCCCATATGCATTTGGCCACCATTTTGAGGCCCTATACTTGTCTTCAAAGAATTGGGTTGTGTAGATGGCTTTGTTACTAGAATGAAGTGCAAACTAGATCCTGTGTAAGGAGAGGACACTCAGCAGCTGTTTTCACATCTGGACTCTGGAGTACTAGTGTGGGACCCCAGAACACAATTTTTATTAGGGGGGGCACACAGGTGCTCCAGTGTATACTATAGGGGGGTCTCCATCTGTGAAGCTTGTACCAAACAGGTAAAGTATTGCAGCTTGACAAAGGGCACTAAAAAAGCTACATCTTGGAACTCTGCTAAAATAGACAATTGTACCCCACTTCCAAGCAATGTTTCCTATTTATAGTTCTGCCATCAAATATCTGTGTGCTAATTATACCATTTTTGCTTTACATAGGGGATAAAAGACTCGGAGGACACCCCTCATCCAAGGAGACCAGAGCCCCCCCCCTCTGAAAGAAGGGGAAATCCCCCCAACACAAGCTGAGCAGGAGGATGAAGACGTGGCGGAACTAGTCACCACAACAGGTGAGTGTCTGCAACCACAGGCTCAGATAAGAGATGGATGGCGGCATTTTTTGGAAACCTAATTTATTTTGGGGTTCCTCTCTTTTTAGGTGATCGTGATGTTGTGGATGAAGATCCTTTCACATCCGAAAGTGCCCAGATCCTGATCGGGGAGATCATGGGGTGTAATTTACAATTGGAAATCATCAAGCAAAACATCAATGATGTTATTCCAAAATATAAAAACATCATTGATGTTTTGGGGCGAGTTTAAAACCCCTCCAAATCACTTTCTTCTTTTGTGTGCTACAATGTGCGAAATGTTTTTGTGATTTTTCCCAAAGCCAAATTTGGAGGATGCACACAGTGTGCCAACATGTGCTATCTGCCATCACGGGAGATTAATGGATGCGTTTTGGGGGTGCAACCACTTCCTCAATAATAAAGTAGCGGTGAGGAAGGGCTTTCTCCCCCAAAACATGTCCCTTGATCCCCCGTGATGGCAGATAGCACATGTTGACATTGTGAAATTTGTGTGCATCTTCCAAAATTGGCTTTTCCAGGGGTGACTTCCCCCCATCTGAACGCAATATCAAACACAGTTCCTAAATACTCATGTCTGATATTGCCTTCAAGTTCTAAGAAGTGTGAACTTTGTAAGATCAAGATTTGTGTCTTTTCTTGTTGGTTTTACACAGGCCTGTTTTCTATATAATGCACATTTTGATTTTGGATAATGATACCACAAAAATTGTTATACAACAAACATGTCGGTTTGTCAGAAAAACCTTTGGTAAATGCACATGTGATTGTGCTGGTATTAAAAAGATTGTTCATCAAGAATGTGTGGATTATTGTCTCAACGCTACAACACTTTTGGGGTGATGTAATTGTTGTTTTATGAGAAAATGGGGGTAATTTCCTAAGGGCAAATCCACTTTGCACTACAAGTGCAGTTTCAGTGCAGTTGCAAGTGCACTTGTAGTGAAAAGTGTCTTTGCATTTAGTAAATAACAGCCAACAGTGCTTTGTATAAGGTTACCCAATCACGCCATTTTCTGCACTCGAAACATTTCTGTCAGGGTCAGCTAAAACAAACAGAAGCAGTAAATGTCCACAAAGAAGAGCCTGGGGGGAGATGCCTGTCGAGAACTTGAGGTCCTGCAGACTTCTCCCTGTCGCCAAATACCGCAAGGTAGCGACCAACCTCTGCTCCGGAGTGATGACTTGCCTCATGCAGGTATCCTGTCTGCTAACATAAGGGGTCAGCAAAGCCAACAAACGGTGAAATACGGGGTCCGTCATCCTGAGAAAGTTCCTGAAATCATCAGGATTATTCTCACGGATCTCACGGAGCAAAGGCATATGAGAGAACTGGTCACGCTGAAGCAACCAATTCTTGGTCCATGAACTCCTCCCCATCCTGTTCATGGACTGGACTTGTGTCAAGGTCAGGACCCCAACACCAAGCCCCCGCACAGCACAAACTCTACGAGGAGTACGCATACGAAACATGGCTAGAAAACGGTCGGCTGCTCAGAACGAAGTAACAGAACGCACTGAAGAACAGCAAGGCCTGTGAAGAGCGACCTGAAAACCAGTAACGAACGAACAAGAATACAATGACTACCTAAAGTCACGCGGAACTTGCTGCACGCACTGAAGAGCAGATACAAACCCACAAGCACAAACTGAACGGAAGAAAACGATCTGAAAGCCACGAGTCTGAAAAAGCGCGAATCGTCTCTCACCAAACTTTTACTAACACGGGATTAGCAAAAGGAGCCCAAAGGGTGCCGCGCTTGGTTCTGAACTGGCCTTTTCTAGTCTCGTCGTACGTGGTGTACGTGACCGCGTGGTTGTCGATTGGAAATTCCGACAACTTTGTGCGACCGTGTGTAGGCAAAACAAGTTTGAGCCAACATCCGTCGGAAAAAATCCTAGGATTTTGTTGTCGGAATGTCCGAACAAAGTCCGACCGTGTGTACGGGGCATAAGGGGTCCAGCAGAAATGACATCACACCCAAACACGAAATTGTAAATAGAGTTACGTGTCAAAACAACAGGATCGTGTCACACCAGGTTGTGTATCATCATCAATTGACATCTCAAAGACATAACAAAATAATTTTATCAAATCATAACATTAACACATAAAGTAGACTATGCTTCTCTCACAGGTAACCATATTGCGAGTACTGTACTAGTATTATCACTAAGAGTCAATTGGTAGACTTGTGCATTCGTTTTCGTCCAAATTGTCAGACTTTCACGCACCTGACTGAGGAACCCGATATAGCAGGGGAAGGCCTCCCTTACGTATCTGGTTCCTGGCCCCTGATAGAGCAAACAGAAGGCACGGGAGTGCAGAGTGGTATGAGAGCCTGGCGGGTGACTTGCAGAGATAAAGCCCAACATCCTGGTGCAAGCGGATTGAAGGTGCTTGGTAGGCTGAGGCACAGTTAACTGGTGCAGAGCAGGAGCAGAGTAGGCAGGTCCGGTCACAAGCAGAGTTGGCAGCAGGCGGTCAGCACAGTACAAGGGAGCAGGCAGATTCAAAGTCCAGGTCACAGGCAGGGTTGGCAGCAGGCGGTCAGTACAGTACAAGGGATCAGGCAGGTTCAGAGTCGGAGGCAAGCCGGGGTCAGATGCAGGCGGATAGCAAGGGAGAATCCAATAGACAAGCCGGGTCACAGGGAGATCAGACTAGCAGACAGGCAAACAGGAAGTACGGGAACAGGAAGCTAAAGATCGGACAGCACCGAGCACAGTGTCCCAGCACACTAAATAGAGCGATTGGTGCCAAACACCGTGCGCATGCACGCGCGTCGATGTGCACGGGTGCGCACCCGCTCGCGCCCGCACAATGGCGCACCCGCACACGCTAGCGCAGGCCGGCGCGAAGCGGCGCACTCCAGAGTGCCCAACGACCATCCTGGGATCCTCTGAAGTGCCCCCTCCTTAAGGGCAGCATGCGGATGCCCAGCTGGGCCAGTCTATCCACGTGGGCACTCCAAAAATTCCTTAAGAGTTCTTCAGCGTGCAGGTTGTTTTCCGGTTCCCAAGAATTATCTTCTGGTCCATACCCCCTCCACTTGATTAAGTATTGGACT
Organism: Lithobates clamitans; assembly: GCA_037952925.1. Taxonomy (NCBI): domain Eukaryota; kingdom Metazoa; phylum Chordata; class Amphibia; order Anura; family Ranidae; genus Lithobates; species Lithobates clamitans. The sequence continues at coordinate 569,514 of JBBGZY010000299.1, read as the reverse complement.
TGGTTGTGTCTCTTCCTACAGTCCAGGATTGCTTCCACCTCAAACTCTTCCTCATTGTTGATAATTACGAGTTCAGGCGGGCCAGTATTATGACCCAAAAAGGAATTGGGAGTAACGGTTTAAGCAAGGACACGTGGAAGACCGGGTGAACCTTCAGAGTATTGGGTAAGTCAAGCTCATAGGTCATATCATTGATCTTCCTCTTGACCGAAAAGGGACCCATGAACCTGGGACCCAACTTCCTCGAGGGGCAAGCCATCCTTAAGTTAACGGTAGACAGCCAAACCTGGCTGCCAGGTTCTAACAAGAGTTCTCCTCGCTTCTTCCTGTCATACATCCTTTTATTGTATTCCTGGGTTCTAGCCATGGTTTCTTGTAATAACTTATAGTTGTTGATGAAGAAGTTCATTGTTTCGGAGACTGCGGGAATCGCACATTCAGGTAAGGAGGCGGTCAGAAAGGATGGGTGAAAACTATAGTTTGCAAAAAAAATTGTGTGTTTAATGGCCGAGTGCACAGAGTTGTTGTAGGCAAACTCAGCAATAGGCAGAAGAGAGACCCAATCGTCCTGTGAGAAGGCAGAAAAGCATCGGAGGTATTGTTCTAGAGTCTGATTAGTTCTCTCCGTCTGCCCATTCGTCTGGGGATGGTAGGCAGACGAGAACGCCAATTCAATCTCAAGGGAACTACAGAGAGCCTTCCAAAACCTGGAAGTAAACTGAACACCACAATCTGATACTATACTTGAAGGCACTCCATGTAGTCGCACTATTTCCTTGATGAAGATCTTCGCAGTTTCCGAAGCTGAAGGTGTACCTTTCATGGGTAGGAAGTGGGCCATTTTAGACAGTCTGTCTACAATGACAAAGATGGTGGAGAAACCTTCTGCCAGGGGGAGCTCTACGATGAAATCCATCAAAATCATTTTCCATGGCCTTTCTGGAACGGGTAAGGGTCTTAATAGGCCCCGGGCCTTCGCTCGGCTATTCTTGCTCCGAGCACAGGTGATGCATGATTCCACAAAACTCTTGCAATCGCTTGCCAGCTGAGGCCACCAAAAGGTACGTTGTACCAGCTCTGTTGTCTTCAAAACACCAAAATGCCCAGCCAACTTGTGGTCGTGGCAGAGTTCCAGTACTGCCCCCCTCAGATCCTCTGGGACCATGATTTTGTCCTTGTATCGGAACAGGCCATCTTGCAGGCTTACATTGGCTTCCGCAGAAGGAGACCAACTCCTGGAGGCTTGTTTAATCTGAGATATAAGATCCCCCTGAAGAAGTAGAAAATTTCCAGCAGGGAGAATGGTGTCTGGAGACAAGGATTCCCTGGAGTCATGGAACATGCGGGATAATGCATCCGGTTTGATGTTCTTGGTACCCGGCCTATACTGTACCTAATGTGGAATTGAAATCTAGAGAAGAACAGAGCCCACCTTGCCTGCCGTGGTCTCAATCTCTTGGCTGTTCTCAGATACTCTGGTTTTTGTGGTCTGTGTAGACCAAAATGGGATGAGCGGCACCCTCCAATAAGTAGCGCCACTCTTCTAGTGCGGCTTTAATGGCCAAAAGCTCCCGATCTCCTACGTCATAATTTTTCTCCGCATTGGAGAGTTTCCATGAGAAAAAGGCTACTGGATGGAGGAGAGCTTTGGCACCTTGCCGCTGAGAAAGTACTGCCCCTACTGCGAACTCTGATGCATCCACTTCAAGGACAAACGGTATAGCAGGGTCTGGGTGTTTCAGAATAGAAGCAGAGGTAAAAAGTTCCTTGAGCTTTTCAAAGGCGGATTGCGCTTGAGGGGACCAACAGAATCGGTTCCCTTGCTTGGTCAGTTCTGTGATGGGGGCAATTATAGCAGAAAAGCCCTTGATGAACTTCCGATAAAATTTGGCGAACCCGATAAAGTGTTGGACCCCTTTTTTATCGGAGGGAGCGGGCCAGTCCAGGATAGCTGCCACCTTTTGGGGATCCATCTTAATACCATTGGTAGAGATGATTAAGCCGAGGAACTGAATGCACTGGAGTTCAAACTCGCATATTTCCAATTTGGCATAAAGTCCATGCTGCCTGAGCCGGATTAACACATTCCAGGCATGCCTGCAATGTTCAATGACTGAGGAGGAAAAGATCAGAATGTCGTCCAGGTACACTATAACGTATAAGTCCAGAAGGTCAAGGAAGATGTCGTTAACAAAGTGTTGAAAAGTTGCTGGTTCCTTGCACAGACCAAAGGGTATCACAAGATATTCAAAGTGCCCGAACCTGGTACGGAAGGCAGTTTTCCACTCGTCTCCCTCTCTGATGCGAATTAAGTTATAGGCACCATGGAGGTCACGTTTGGTGAAGATTTTTGCTGAACCCAGCCTGTGAAACAGCTCTGGCATGAGAGGTAAAGGGTAACAATTACTGATGGTCACTTTATTGAGTTCTCTGTAGTCGATACAAGGCCGTAGCGAGTGATCCTTCTTCTCGACGAAGAAAATGCCGTCTCCGGCTGGCGAAGTGGATGGACGGATAAAACCTCTCTTCAGATTCTCATCAATATACACCTTGAGGGTGTCCAGCTCCTGCTCTGTTAAAGGAAATATTCTCCCAAAGGGAACTTCAGATCCAGGCAAAAGTTCTATAGGACAATCATAAGCTGTGGGGCGGAAGGGTCTCTGCCCCCTTTTTACTAAAGACATCAGAAAAGTCCCGGTAAGGAGCGGGAAATCACCTGCTGCGATTCAGTGTCAATGTCCAGACACAGGAGTTGATTGGATTTCACAGGAGTGCTGTACAAACAGTGCTGTTGGCAATAACTGGAAAGGAACTTGATTTCCCCAGAAACCGAATCAATGCTAGGGTTATGACACTGCAACCACGGCATCCCCAGAATAATAGGGAAGAGTAATGAAGAGATGGCGTCCATCCGAAGAAATTCCCGATGATCAGTGCTCATGATAGCCAGCAGTGGGATAGTCTCCTGGGTGACCAGACCAGAGCTAAGGGTGGAACCATCAGCAAGGTGGACAGCAAGTCCCAGTGACTTTAGTTGGAGAGGGATGCGGTGATGAGCCACAAAAGTGAGATCAATAAAGCAGCTGCATGCTCCGGAGTCAATTATGACCGAGACTGGCAGATCCTGTCCTGGAAGCTGGAGAATAATGGAGAGAGCCAGGTGGTTAGCAAGGTTAGGCAAGGCAGGTGCAAACTTAGAAGAAGTTGAAAGGGACTTACGTGTCTTGTTAGGGCAAGATCTCACGTAGTGACCCGATTCTCTGCAATACATGCATAGATTATTGACTCGTCGGCGCTGTCGCTCTTCTGGAGTGAGGGATGGATGGAGAAGCCCGAGCTGCATCGGTTCAGAGGTATCGAGGACTGAGGCAGGTGGTACATGAAGACTTTGGCCTACAGAGCTGGTAGCACTAGGGACCTTGGGGAGGACCCAGGTGGGACGGAACTGGTTGACGGACCTCTCAAAACGGCGCTCCCTCAGACACCGATCAATCTGAACAGACAGGTTGATAAGGTCATCCAGAGTTTGGGGTATTCCAACCCGTGCCAGTTCATCTTTGAGTGAATCGGATAACCCCATACGAAATTGATAACGCAGGGCAGCGTCATTCCAGTCCGTATCCGAACTCCAACGCCTGAATTCCAGAACATAGTCTTCAGCGGGCCTGCGCCCTTGTTGTAAGGCGTGCAAGGCGGATTCAGCGGTGGCTTTTAACTGAGGATCCTCATACAACTGAGACATAGCGGCAAAGAAGGTATCCATGCTATCCAAAAAGGTTAATTATTGCTCCAGAAGACGGTGGACCCAGGCCTGTGGTTCACCAGACAAAAGAGAAATCACAAAACCCACCTTGGTTGCTACCAAGGAAAAGGTGCGTGGTTGCAAAGTGAAGTAAAGTTTGCAGGCGTTGCGGAATGATCGGTATTTACTATGCTCACCAGTAAATCTTTCGGGTGTAGGGACCCTGAGTTCAGGGGGTAGCATAACCACCGAGGGTGCAGGTGAGAGTCCAGCAGCGGAAGCAACTTGAGGGTTAGCCGGTGAGGACAACACTTGGACTCGTTCCTCCAGTCTAGTATAACCTTCTTGAAGGCTCTTCACAGCCTGTGTGAGACCCGCCAGGTGTCTGCACAGTTCCTCCATGGGAGAGGTCCCCTGCTCGGGCTCGGACATGGCTGTCTGATACTGTCAGACTTTCACGTACCTGACTGACGAACCCAATATAGCAGGGGAAGGCCTCCCTTACGTATCTGGTTCCCAGCCCCTGATAGAGCAAACAGAAGGCACGGGAGCGCAGAGTGGTATGAGAGCCTGACGGGTGACTTGCAGAGATAAGTCCCAAGATCCTGGTGCAAGCGGATTGAAGGTGCTTGGTAGGCTGAGGCACAGTTAACTGGTGCAGAGCAGGAGCAGAGTAGGCAGGTCCGGTCACAAGCAGATTTGGCAGCAGGCGGTCAGCACAGTACAAGGGAGCAGGCAGATTCAAATTCCAGGTCACAGGCAGGGTTGGCAGCAGGCAGTCAGTACAGTACAAGGGATCAGGCAGGTTCAGAGCCGGAGGCAAGCCAGGGTCAGATGCAGGCGGATAGCAAGGGAGAATCCAATAGACAAGCCGGGTCACAGGGAGATCAGACTAGCAGACAGGCAAACAGGAAGTACAGGAACAGGAAGCTGAAGATCGAACAGCACCAAGCACAGTGTCCCAGCACACTAAATAGGGCGATTGGCGCCAAACACCGCGCGCGCGCGAAGCGGCACACTCCAGGGTGCCCAACAACCATCCTGCTCTGGGATCCTCTCTGACACGAATGCATTTTCGTCCAAATTTCAGGAATTTTCCTTATCATTTTAACAAACGATAACGAAAGTGCAGAATACGAAATCCGAAAGATCCGACATAAACAAATGCTTTATTTTCATTTTCGTTGTGACAACAGTTCGATATAGATAGGAGATTCAACATGATGCTGACAATAACAATCTGTGTCTATCGAACCTGTGGTCGAATTTGCCTAACCTTAACTCTATTAGTCCTAGATCAGTGGTTCTCAACTCCAGTCCTCGGGACCCACCAACAGGCCAGATTTGAAGTATTACCTTGGGGAGTTGCAGACTAGAATACTGCAATCACTGAGCAGCAAGTGATATCACCTGTGATGTATTTCAGCTATCTTGCAAACCTGGCCTGTTGGTGGGTCCTGAGGGCTGGAGGTGAGAACCACTGTCCTAGATTATTCTACATAGAGAGAAAAGATTCGACATAGAGAGAAAAGATCGCTGCTGGAATTGGGTGGGGGGGAAGTAAAATAAAAATGATGATGATGATGAATGTTATTGGCTGATTGTAACCAAAGAGGAGGGGCAGTAAAATAGCTAGAACTAAGTACACACGTACAGCCAACTTACTTTCACTTACGATTTACTAGCAGAGAGAGACACACACACTGAATCATTTCAGAAGACAGTCAATTTTAGCTGGTCCGTTTGTCAGAGAACCTGAATTATTTAGCAATTAAGCATAAGCACAGCAGCAGAACAATAGTGAAGCAAGTTACAGTTCAACTTAACTTTTTCATAATAATCTGCTGCTATTGTGTTAGTTGTTGATAGTGGTACTAGTGTTGCTAGTGTTGTGATAGCCTCAGAGGCTGCCTGTGTTGTGGTGGGGATTTATTATTATAGATTCTATATTATAATGCCATATCAATATCTAAAACAACGTCGGATGCCGCGCCCGCCATTGCACTTGGAGATTGAGAAACGAATGTGAAAGCTGGCTGACTGTTGGGGTATAGTAGACCATTCAACATGACAGACGAAGATTCGACAAAGCAACGAAAAACATGCAAACATCGAATCTTTGGCTTATGGTGTCTGTTGAAAGTTCTAAGAAGATTCGACGGAGCAGCTAAACTGTAGGACGCTGCAATCGTACATTTCCGGTCAAATGCATCCGTCCATAGGCTACAGAAAAATTCTAATGTTGGTTGACTAGTAAAATAATTAATAAATTTAATTATTGCTAGTCATACAACATTACAATTCTACTACAGCTAGCTTGTAGGCCGAAAATTTGACCGGAAATGTACACGTACAGTTTAGCTGCTCCGTCGAATCTTCTTTGAACATTTGCCAGACACCATAAGCCTTCAATGACAGATTCAACCTTAATTCATTTGGATTTTCGGACGAATGCAATTTTTAATGAAAAACGAAATAAATAAAAACAAATTTTGGGAGTAACTAAATAAATGTATTTTTCGGACGAAAGTGAAATTCCGAAACAAATTATTTCAGTGTGCACATGTCTATTAATTATTATTATTATTATTATTATTATACAGGATTTATATAGTGCCAACAGTTTATGCAGCGCTTTACAACATTAGGGAGGACAGTACAAGTACATTACAATTCAATATAGGAGGAATCAGAGGGCCGTGCTCGTTAGAGCTTACAATCTAGGAGGGAGGGTCAAGTTATACAAAAGGGTAATAGCTGTGGGGGATGAGCTAATGGAGAAAATAGTGCAGTTCTTACATGGAGGCAGGAGAGGCTTCTCTGAAGAGGAAAGTTTTCAGGGATCGCCTGAAAGTGGATAAATTTGGAGACAGTCTGACAGATTGGGGTAGGAAATTCCAGAGGATGGGCGAGACGCGGGAGAAGTCCTGGAGGTGGATATGAAAGGAGGTGATGAGGGAGCTAGAGAGCAGGAGGTCCTGGGAGGAACAAAGAGGGCGATTAGGTTGGTATTTTGAGACCAGGCTAGTGATGTAGCTGGGGGCAGAGTTGTGGATGGCTTTGTAACTTATTGTTAGTATTTTGAATCTAATTCGTTGGGCGAGTGGCAGCCAATGGAGGGATTGGCAGAGAGGGGTAGCAGACACTGAGCGGTTTGTAAGGTGGATGAGTCTGGCAGCAGCATTCATGATGGACTGAAGGGAGGATAGTCTATTTAAAGGTAAGCCAATGAGGAGGGAGTTGCAGTAGTCGAGGCAGTATCATAGTGAATGGCACATGACCTCTATATAAGTGATGGGGGAACATAACATATTTGTGCCACTGCCACAATCATGATATGTGAAAATATAAATGAAAATTTATTTAATAATGGAACTGGGTAATTAGAGTGCATACCAACACTGGCCGGTGGGGGAAACCTATAGGTTAAATATAGGAAAGTGAGGGTATCCCAAAAATATGACAATAAACTTAAATGAATAAATGGTGACCATGATGAGTCTGAATGGAATTTGTGATAGGTCCTCTAAATGAATGAAAATATAAATCAAAAGCTTTAATATAGTGAATCAATGAAGTAAAATGTGAGTCCTAAATTAGTTTAGATGGGTGTGTATACTATGAAGTGAGTAGAAACTCAATATGTATGCGTAAAAAATAAAAAGTGGCTGTATACCTAGATCAGATATTCAATGAAGAAATAGAATGAAAATAAAAAGATAGTGAAAATAAAAAACAAAGGGAAAAGAGAAAAATCAGGCCTGATTAATGAAACAATTAAGGTCCCAATCCACATTCATGCCATAGGGGGAAAAACTCCTGAGCTGAAAGATCCAGAAGGTTTTGAGTCGGGAGACCCCCCGTAGGCACAAATCCCCCCTCCAATGGGGACAAATCGGTCTATAATTTGAAATTGGGTACCTATTGGATCCTTGGCATGGTGTTCTAAATAGTGACATGAGACGGTATGTTTGGGACATCCTTTTTTAATTTTAGCTAGATGTTCGTTAACCCTGATGGAAAAGTTTCTAATAGTCCGGCCCACATATTGCTGTTTGCAAGGACAAGTGATAAGATATACTATAAATCTGGTTGTACAGGTAGTAAAATGCTTCATGGAGTAGGTATGCAAAGTTACTGAGGACTGAAATTTTTCGTCTACCGAGAGCATTGTGTAGACACACATTGCACTTTCTACAGGGAAAGAATCCTTTGCATTCAGGAAAGAATGACATCTTCCTGGGGGGAGTCCATGATATTAGCAGCAATATCACCTTGTATCGAACGGGCTCCCCTGAAAATGACCCCTGCTCTTTCTGGAAGGGAGGGTCCCAAGATTTTATGACTTCGAAATATATTCCAATATTTAGAAATGATCTTTTTGATTTCTTTATATTGAGTAGAAAATGATGTAAAGAAGCACCATTTAGATTTATCATCTCTAGTTGTGAAAAAATGTAGCGATCTCCTACCAAATCGAATGGACTCCCCTGTCAGCGACATGGAGTCTTGAAGGCAATGTGCAGCCCAGGGCATATGGAAAGATATCCCGACAGTCAGAACCTCTAGGTTGGACTCCGCGGAGACTCCAGGGATCACCAGGTAGATCTTTGCGGTAGGTACACACGATAAGGGTCTGGAAGATGGAATGTCCCTCCTGTGGTGGAAGCTAGGCATTCACTCCCATCCGGATAGTATGTGAAAAGAAAAAATGTGCTTCCACATTGTGCAGATAAAAAGGGTGTTTTTATTGCTAAAAAAAACAGTACAATAAAAAAGTGATCACAGTAAAATCGAAGGCAACATGGAGAGTAGTGTAGTAGCCCGACGCGTTTCGACCTAAGGGTCTTCGACTAGGGCATAAACCACCAACTCCAGGTTGCCAATATTTATAGATAAAATAACTGGTGAAGACCAATCACAAGGGGAAACAAATCGCTTAATATCATTGGACCAAAATGGTCAGCTGATCATAAAATGAGCAACAAAGTGCAAAAGAGCCAATCATATTACACATGAAACCGACAGGCAGGCCTAACCGCCAATCAACAAGCTGAGGGAAGAACCTGTCACCGTGATCGGAGGTCTGCATGTCAAACAAAGGGATGTGAGGTCTGGCTTGAAAGAGCTCCAAACTCCAATCCAAGATCACGTGATATGTGACAGGCGGACCCAGTGACCAATCAACACGCCGGCCGGAAAATCCAGCGCCGGCGGGCGCCGGTCCGCGTGTCAAACAAAAGGAAATGACGTCACGCCCAAAAGGGCGCCAAACGTCAATCCTAGGTCACGTGATGAGTGACGGAAGCCCCACGTGGCCATGGGAAAGCGAGATCTCACGATGTAGAACATGCAATCTCCATAGTCGTGTAGCGCGTACCGACTTGTATCAGCACTTCTCCCACGTGACCAAAATCATGTGTCACAAAGAAGAAGACATGCTAAAGGGATAATGGGATTACTGAAGCAATCACAGCAATCCTCCTGTTTGGGATGGATCAAACTTAAATGACAATAAAAAATAAAGATGTATATCATATATAAACTAAGAACGGGGAGGGACCAATGAAGCTCACCAAACTAAAAAGCACCAAAACAAAAAATATAAAATGGAAAGGCATGGGAAAATGGAATGACAACAAAAGGTACAAGTAAATCGGACATCTGAAAAGGGGGAGTGAAGGTAACCAGGAAGGAAAGAAGTATATATGTATGAGACCCCTATCAAAAATGTACCCCAATAAATGCTGAGGGGTTTTGGAAAGGGAGGGGGGGAGGTGGTGGAAAATGAATGTCTAGGATTGATTGATAAAGGAGTTGCGGTCCCACTCCACATTAAACCTGAACGGGAAGTAGGACCTTAACTCATGTATCCAATATGTCTCTAGGCGAGAGACGCCATGAAGACGCGGCTCGCCCCTCCAATGAGGGACGAACCTGTCAATCACTTGAAACAATGTCCCCGAAGGGTCTTTATTATGATACTGTAGATAATGGCGTGGTACAGTGTGATTACTTTTCCCACCCTTAAGCCCGGTAACATGCTCATTGACTCGGATGGAAAAGGTCCTAATCGTACAACCAAAGTACTGCTTGTGGCAGGGACAGGTCAGTAGATAAACAATATATTGTGAAGAGCAGGTAGTAAAATGTTTCATATGATATATACGAGAGGTGACAGTGGATTTGAATGTGGTGCTTTTACACCTCCCTCCAATGTTGTGGAGACACACCTTGCATTTGCGGCAAGGGTAATAACCCTTACAGTCCTGAAAGAAAGAGACTTTCTTGGGAGGGTCTATTACATTCGGGGCTATGTGTCCTTGAATCGACCATGCACCCCTGAAAATGACAGCCGCTTGTTCTGGTAAAACAGGACCAAGAAGTCTGTCATTTAAGAGCACCTTCCAATGTCTTCTCAAGATTTCCCTGATCTGTTTAGATTGGGTGGAATGAGTGGTGATGAAAGACCATCTAAACCTACAATCTGATGTGGTTTTCGGGTGCTCTATTAAAGTAGAGCTTTTCTGTTAACAAAACCTTATTGATTTCAACGTCAAGGAGGTCGGGGTTGTAGCCTTTTTCTAAGAATCTGTTTTTAAGAACCTGAGATTGTGAAAGGAAGTCAGAAGTTCTGGTACAATTACGATGCAGCCTTAAGAATTGGCTATGGGGCACTGATTTAAGCCATTGATCTCGGTGGCAACTATCGACCGGAATGTATCCATTCCGGTCAGTAGGTTTGAAGTATGTTCGGAACTCCAAGTGTTGTTCTACCACAAAGATTCCCAGATCTAAAAAATGGACCGTAGATGTACTGTTCTCATAGCTCAAAGAGATCCCTCTGTCATTGGTGTTAAGTGTGGTCATGAAATTATCCAAAGATGGATGGTCACCCTCCCATAGGAAGAAGATGTCGTCTATATATCTAGCCCAGAGAACCAACTCAGGTCTCTGGGCTGCATAGACGACATCCTCCTCACACTGGGCCATGAAGAGGTTGGCGAGGCTGGGGTCGAACTTAGCCCCCATAGCCACGCCCCTCTTCTACAAATAAAATTGGTTTTGGAACCAGAAATAATTATGCCTGGTGGCAAATTTCAACAATTGCATAATAAAGTTCCGTTGTAAGGAGGGAAGTCTATTGTCTCTGCATAAATGGTTCTCAACGGCATCAAAACCCAAATTATGAATTATACACGTATAAAGTGCCGCTATGTCCGCGGTAACGAGAAGTGTCCCTTCCTGAATTTGAACTGACTCTAATAATTTAATAGTATCCCTAGTGTCTTTTAAATATGAGGGAGTGGAGCGAACCAACGGTTGTAGGTAGAAGTCCACGTACTTTCCGATCCGGGCCGTGACAGAGTCAATCCCGCTGACAATGGGTCTGCCAGGGGGATTGACAGGGTCTTTGTGGACTTTAGGGAGAGAGTAAATGGAAGGAATACGTGGAACTTGGGGGACTAAAAATCTTTTTTCTTTTTTATTGAGAATTCCTAGTGCAAATCCCTCATTAATCAATTCCACTAAGGCCTTTTTAAAGGTCACAGTAGGATCGGTAGGGATAGGACTGTATGTATCTGAATCATTTAAAATTTTATTCATTTATTTTAAATAATCAGCCTTATCTAAAACCACAATCCCACCGCCCTTATCGGCAAGGCGGATTGTAAGATTCTTCCTTTCACATAATAGTTTTAAACCAATCTTAATGTCCGGTTTAATATGTAAGTTTTTCTTGCGATCCGTTAATTTGTCTAAATCTTCTAAAACGAGACTTTTAAAAACCTGAATAGATGGTTCAAGGGTGCCTGGGGGGTTGAATAAAGAGGGATTAGACAATCCCGAGTGAACAAAGTTTTGGTCAGATGAAGCAACATCTGTGAAGGGGGAAACCGTGTTGGTCATGGGGAGCCTGGAAGGAACCCCTGTGAGGGAGGAAACAATACTGGTGGGGGGCATGTATGGTCGTGTTAGAAAGTGTCTCTGTATGCTAAGCTTACGCATACATTTTAAGATATCAATAAATGTGCAAAATCTATTGAGAGGTTTTGGGGGACAAATTTAAGTCCTCTGTCAAGAACAGATTTTTCTGCTTCTGTCAATGTGACAGAACTTAAATTGAATATGCCGGCCCCTGTTAGGTTCTTTTTCTTTTGGCCTTGGACCCTCCGCCTCCCTCTGGTCCCTCTTTTCTTTCTAAATTTCCTGGGTATCCTTCCGTGGGTCTCTGAACACCCGAAGGTTGAATAGAACCCGGATGGTTTTGATTGTAATTGAATGGGGATCTATGGTAAAAATCGTCTTCCCTCTCATAATGAGAATATGAATCCTGGTGTGCATCATAGGAGACATTATCTCGGAGTGGGGTAAATCGATTGTTTACGCGAATCGGGGTACGATAATTATAATCAAGACCCTGGTGTTGTTGCACACGATTGTCTTGAGGATTACCTCGATTATAAGGGGGACCACCTGAGTTGTTCCTATAATATGGAACAACTAGGTATCTTCTTTGTTGGCTTCCACCTCTACCTCCTGGGGCTCCACCTCCCTGTGGAAATAGTGGAGGGGGGACCCCGAGGAGGCCAAGGGGGTACCTGTCTGGGGGCCTTGTTTTTTAGGTATGGCACCCTTGGGTCCTAGTTTCTGGGATGGCTGGTAAACTAATCTTCTATCTGGATTAGCCGCTTGGGGAATAGAAGTTTCCATAGGCAGAGATTCGCCATTTGCAGGAGAAGGTATATTAGTCTTCTTCTGTCAATTAAAGACTGAATGGGTAGTATAATCGGTGAAGTCCCTCTTGTACTTCTTTTGTTTTTTGTTTCTTTGGTCCCTTTCTTCCTTTTCTGAAATGTTTTTAAAATTGGTGGAAAGTAAAATGTATTCAGCAGTGGTCTTATGTGGGATCAACTTGTCTCTCAATTCTTTGATTTCAATGTCTATGAGGGACAATTTGACCTTCTTCTTGTCAACCAAAAATCCAAGAAGTTTTAAACCTACTTCAATAAAATATTTGAACCATGACTCCAGGTCAGGTTCATCTTGTTGAGGGTGGATGTCCCACCTAAGACCCCTGGGTACCATCTGTTCCTTGACGTATTGCTCAAGGAAAGCTGTATCCCACTGGAGGTGAAGTTCGCTAATCATCAGGTTTTTAAGCCTGACGAACAAACCTCCCATTTCGGAGACTGGATTTGTGTTAACAAAAACACCTTAAGTGTTAAGGGACCTGGAGGTCCTATATTCAAACACATCCATGGGGAAAAAATATGCAAAAATCAAAACTAAATTAGAAAGCCGCTGTGTGAACAAAAGTCAATAATGGTAAAAAAATTTGCAAAAAACACTGCGCTAACTAGTGAAAAAGGAGCAGCTACATACGGTGTGACAAAAACAATACAGAGATAGTGAAAAAATGTAGTGCATAGTGAACAAACCAAAATGACAAAATAATGGTGATGAAATGTATTCAAGTCCAAAAAGAATAAGTCCTTCAACACAGTATAATGGATTAAACATGTGATAAGCCAAAAGTCAATGAAACAAAGAGCAGATAGATGGGGGATATAATATCCCACTATTAATAAACACGGATACAATCCCTGAGAAGGGTGGTTGTTCCAAGGGTTGGCAAGAGGCTGTGTTGATCCGTAGAAGGAAACCACATCAAACAGAAAACGGCATCAAAGAGAAAGATGATAAGTGTAAACTCTTACCAGATTGAATGGACTCCCCTGTCAGCGACATGGAGTCTTGAAGGCAATGTGCCGCCCAGGGCATATGGAAAGATATCCCGACAGTCAGAACCTCTAGGCTGGACTCCGCGGAGACTCCAGGGATCACCAGGTAGATCTTCGCGGTAGGTACACACGATAAGGGTCTGGAAGATGGGATGTCCCTCCTGTGGCGGAAGGTAGGCATTCACTTCCATCCGGATAGCATGTGAAAAGAAAAAATGTGCTTCCACATAGTGCAGATAAAAAGGGTGTTTTTATTGCTAAAAAAAACAGAACAATAAAAAAAGTGATCACAGTAAAATCGAAGGCAACATGGAGCGTAGTGTAGTAGCCCGACGCGTTTCGACCTAAGGGTCTTCGACTAGGGCATAAACCACCAACTCCAGGTTGCCAATATTTATAGATAAAATAACTGGTGAAGACCAATCACAAGGGGAAACAAATCGCTTAATATCATTGGACCAAAATGGTCAGCTGATCATAAAATGAGCAACAAAGTGCAAAAGAGCCAATCATATTACACATGAAACCGACAGGCAGGCCTAACTGCCAATCAACAAGCTGAGGGAAGAACCTGTCACCGTGATCGGAGGTCTGCATGTCAAACAAAGGGATGTGACGTCTGGCTTGAAAGAGCTCCAAACTCCAATCCAAGATCACGTGATATGTGACAGGCGGACCCAGTGGCCAATCAACACGCCGGCCGGAAAATCCAGCGCCGGCAGACGCTGGTCCACGTGTCAAACAAAAGGAAATGACGTCACGCCCAAAAGGGCGCCAAACGTCAATCCTAGGTCACGTGATGAGTGACGGAAGCCCCACGTGGCCATGGGAAAGCGAGATCTCGCGATGTAGAACATGCAATCTCCATGGTCATGTAGCGCGTACCGACTTGTATCAGCACTTCTCCCACATGACCAAAATCATGTGTCACAAAGAAGAAGACATGCTAAAGGGATAATGGGATTACCGAAGCAATCACAGCAATCCTCCTGTTTGGGATGAATCCAACTAAAATGACAAAAAATAAAAATGTACATCATATATAAACTAAGGACGGGGAGGGACCAATGAAGCTCACCAAACTAAAAAGCACCAAAACAAAAAATATAAAATGGAAAGGCATGGGAAAATGGAATGACAACAAAAGGTACAAGTAAATCAGACATATGAAAAGGGGGAGTGAAGGTAACCAGGAAGGAAAGAAGTATATATGTATGAGACCCCTATCACAAATGTACCCCAATAAATGCTGAGGGGTTTTGGAAAGGGAGGGGGGAGATGGTGGAAAAAGAATGTCTAGGATTGATTGATAAAGGAGTTGAGGCCCCACTCCACATTCAACCCGAACGGGAAGTAGGACCTCAACTCATGTATCCAATATGTCTCTAGGCGAGAGATGCCACGAAGACATGACTCGCCCCTCCAATGAGGGACGAACCTATCAATCACTTGAAACAATGTCCCCGAAGGGTCTTTATTATGATACTGTATATAATGGCGTGGTACAGTGTGTTTACTTTTCCCACCCTTAATCCTGGTAACATGCTCATTGACTCGGATGGAAAAGGTCCTAATCGTATGACCAACATACTGCTTATGGCAGGGACAGGTCAGTAGATAAACAATATATTGTGAAGAGCAGGTAGTAAAATGTTTCATGTGATATATACGAGAGGTGACAGTGGATTTGAATGTGGTGCTTTTACACCTCCCTCCAATGTTGTCATTTTAGTTGGATTCATCCCAAACAGGAGGATTGCTGTGATTGCTTCGGTAATCCCATTATCCCTTTAGCATGTCTTCTTTGTGACACATGATTTTGGTAACGTGGGAGAAGTGCTGATACAAGTCGGTACGCGCTACACGACCATGGAGATTGCATGTTCTACATCGCGAGATCTCGCTTTCCCATGGCCACGTGGCGCTTCTGTCACTCATCACATGACCTAGGATTGATGTTTGGCGCCCTTTTGGGCGTGATGTCATTTCCTTTTGTATGACACGCGGACCGGCGGCCACCGGCGCTTAATTTTCCGGCCGGTGTGTTGATTGGCTGCTGGGTCCGACTGTCACATATCACGTGATCTCGGATTGGCGTTTGGCGATTTTCAAGCAAGACATCACATCCCTTTGTTTGACATGGGGACTCCGATCACGGTGACAGGTTCTTTCGTTTGCTTGTTGATTGGCGGTTAGGCCTGCCTGTCGGTTTCATGTGTAATATGATTGGCTCTTTTGCACTTTGTTGCTCATTTTATGATCAGCTGACCATTTCGGTCCAATGATATTAAGCGATTTGTTTCCCCTTGTGATTGGTCTTCACCAGTTATTTTATTTATAAATATTGGTAACCTGGAGTTGGTGGTTTATGCCCCAGTCGAAGACCCTTAGGTCGAAATGCGTCGGGCTATTACACTACTCTCCACGTTGCCTTCGATTTTACTGTGATCACTTTTTTTATTGTACAGTTTTTTTTTAGCAATAAAAACACCCTTTTTATCTGCACTATGTGGAAACACATTTTTTCTTTTCACATACTATCCGGATGGGAGTGAATGCCTAGCTTCCACCACAGGAGGGACATTCCATCTTCCAGACCCTTATCGTGTGTACCTACCGCAAAGATCTACCTGGTGATCCCTGGAGTCTCCGCGGAGTCCAACCTAGAGGTTCTGACTGTCGGAATATCTTTCCATACGCCCTGGGCGGCCCATTGCCTTCAAGACTTTGATGTGGTTTCCTTCTACAGATCAACACAGCCTCTTGCCAACCTTTGGAACAACCACCCTTCTCAGGGATTGTATCCGTGTTTATACATAGTGGGATATTATATCCCCCATCTATCTGCTCTTTGGTTCATTGACTTTTGGCTTATCACATGTTTAGTCCATTATACTGTGTTGAAGGACTTATTCTTTTTGGACTTGAATACATTTCATCATCATTATCTTGTCATTTTGGTTTGTTCACTATGCGCTACATTTTTTCACTATCTCTGTATTGTTTTTGTCACACCTTATGTAGCTGCTCCTTTTTCACTAGTTAGCGCAGTGTTTTTTGCACATTTTTTTATCATCTCTAGTTGGCCTAGGTTTGGTCTCAAGAAGGGTCTGTCTCTCAGTCCTGAGGGCCACTTCAATGTCTGCATCCAAATCAGAGTGTCTATAGCCCTTCTCTATAAATATTTGTCGAAGACTGAGAGTGAAAGTCACTTTTCAAGGGTGCAGTTACGTCGAATTCGAAGGAATTGGCCTTTGGGAACAGATCTAAGCCATTGATGGTGATGGCAGCTATCCATAGGAATGTATCCATTCCTGTCCGTAGGTTTGAAAAAAGTCTTAAGTTTGAACTGATTATTGGTAGCTGAGATTTCTAGGTCCAGAAAGTGTATACTTGTGGTGCTGGCTCCATAATTGAGGGAAATCCCCCAATCATTTGTGTTTAAGATAGCCATGAAGGAGTCGAGGGATACTCGATCTCCCTTCCATAGGAGGAGGATGTCGTCTATGTACCTGGCCCACACTACAAGCTCAGGTCTATTGAGGGCATAGACGACATCCTCCTCCAAGCGGGCCATGAACAAATTGGCCAGACTATTTCTATGGATCGGAGGAAGTATTGTTCTGCAGATAGTATTCCACTGCTGAAAGGCCTAAAGTATGAGGTATGCAGGTGTATAGAGCGGACACGTCTGCTGTGACTAAGAGAAGATCGTTGTGGTATTCTACCTTCTCTAGAAGTCGTATAGTATCTCCAGTGTCCTTTAGATATGATGAAATGAGTTTCACCAAGGGCTGGAGATAGTGGTCTATGTACTTCCCAATTCTGGATGTAATTGAGTTAATCCCGCTTACAATGGGACGACACGGAGGGTTAACAGGGTCTTTGTGAATCTTCGGTAGCTGATAAATAATGGGAATGCGTGGTGCCACTGGAATCAAAAATTCTTTTTTATTGAGAATATTGACGATTTCAACGAGAGTCTTGTTGTAACTCATAGTAGGGTCACCTGGAAGAAGACTATAGGTGGAGCGATCATCCAATAGCCTTTGCATTTCTTTGATATAAGCAGTTTTGTCCAGAACAACAATCCCACCCCCCTTGTCTGCGGGGCGGATGATGAGATCCTTGTTCTTACTTCAAACCAGTCTGGATTCTAGGATCTTGATGGATCCTTTTTCTGGGTAGCTTATCTAAATCATTTAGTACTAAATTGCGAAACACATTGACCGCTGGAGCCATATTGACAGGCGGATTAAAAAGAGAAGGGTTCAACAATCCAGAGTGTGGAATCTCATTCTGAATATGATTATTAGAGTGACTGATGGGTGAAGCTAGAAAGTGTCTTTGTATATTGAGTTTCCGAATGTATTTTAACACGTCAATAAACGTATTAAATTTATTGAGTTTTCTAGGGGGAACAAATTTAAGACCTTTGTCCAGAATGCGTTTTTCTTCGTCAGAAAGTGCCACCGTGCTTAAATTAAAATTCCCTGCACCTATTGGGATCTCTTTCTTTTTCTGTTGGAGGCGCCACCCCCTCTGGTGCCTCGTTTGGTTTTTGGCCTCTTGAGTGGTTGGGGGTGGGCCTGGGAAAATCCTGATATTGGGGTTGTCTAGGATAAGCATGATTATAGTTGTATGGAATTCTAGAGTGTTTCTCTTCATTGTGATTCATATAAGAATATGAATTTTGGTATGTCTCATAGGGTTCCTCATCTCGGAGTGGGGCATACCGGTTGTGAGTCTGTATAGAGGTGTTCCGAGAGTAACCACCTCTATTGTGTGGGTAGTCACTTCTACAATATCCTGGTCTGTCTTCTCGCCATGTCCTAGGTGAACTATCTCGGTAGCCTGAATACTGATGGCTGTTCTTATTTCCGTGGTGGTTATCCATATTTCGATTTGCGCCACCTCTACCTCTATTAAACGATCTTTATTCACCCCATGATTTATCTCCCCGATAGGGTTTACTCCGTGTCCTATTCAGGGTGGCACAAGCCACATCTCTATTCCCTAAATGGGCAGGGGTGGAGGGGGGGGTTGTTCTTACAACAGCCTTCTGTCTGAATTTTGGATTACAGGCTCAGAGTGTTCCATTGGCACATTGTTGTCAGAAACGTCCTGATCAGCGATTAACTTTTTTTGCCAATTGAAGACTAAATTAGCCTTGTAATCATTGACATCTCGATTGTATTTTTTTTTGTTTCTTACTCCTTTGGTCCCTCTCCTCTTTTTCAAGATGATTTTTTAAATTGGTAGAGAGGGAGACATATTCAGATGTTCCTATCGCTGGGGTTAGTTTAACTTTCAAATCATGGATTTCCTTATCTATGACAGTCAATCGAGCTTGTTTTCTTTCAATCAGGAAACCAATGAGTTTGATACCAGCCTCATTAAAGTTTTTAAACCATGCATCCATATCCGATTCGCCTTGTTGGGGATATACTTCCCAATGTATGCCCCTCGGAACCATTTGCTCTTTAGTATACTGCTCCAAAAATGCGACATCCCACTGGAGATGTAACTCCGAGACCATCACATTCTTGAGTCCCATAGAGAGTCCACTAGTCTCAGTTTCATTGGTATTAGAAACAAACACCCCATTGGTGTTAAAAGACCTGGATGTCCTATATTCAAAGACATCCATGGATAAGGGTTATATGTGCAACAGCAGTTAATAATATGTAGGTGATAAAAAGGAAATGTGAGGGAAAAAAACTGCGCTACTATAGATGTAAAAAATAAAAAGCAGCCAACACTCAAACATACAAGTGTGAGGGGGTTAGCTCGGCAGCAGGTGTGTGTGACCCCCTGGATGGGTTCACCACACAAAATCAGGCACAGCAGACAGCGTTGTAGGTGAAACAAAAACAAAGGTGCGGTTTATTTAGACTATATGCATTGAAAAATAACAGCAAAACAAAAAGAAACATGAAAAGAAATCCTGGTCAGCTTGACTTCTTACTACACACGTAGATTCCCTATCTAACAACTGGGTGCAGCCTATCTCTCGTTGAGAAGTTTTGCCACACAGGCGTTAACTCACCGCACAGGACAGATACCACACTCCCCAGTCTACACAAACACAGAACTGGTTCCAGGATGGAGCATCTCCCTAAGCATGCTGGGGTGTTTTCTATAGGTCTTAATGAGCCCACTTACTTCAGCTGGGCTCATTAACTCTTCCCCTGCAGGACTCCCAGCACTCCCCCTAGTGGTATAAGTCAGCATAAAGCCTGAATCTAGGGCATACATATTTTCCATCCTGGATGCAACCAGGTGTTTTTACCTGCCTGCTATCACATACCCCCCCCTCTTGTTTCAACCTTGGAGTTGGAACACACGCAGTCAGGCACGCATGTACTCGAGACAAAGCATCCACATTCCCCATTTTAACGCCAGGGCGATGCTTTACTGTAAAGTTGAATTCCTGTAGGGCCAGGAACCACCTATTTATCCTTCTATTGGTCTCCTTGTTTTGAGCCATCCACTTTGAAGGAGCATGATCAGTTACCAGGTCAAAGTGCCTACCTAGCAGATAGTACCGAAGGGAATCTAGAGCCCACTTCACCGCTAAACACTCCTTCTCAATTGTGGCGTAATTTACCTCATGGGACTTTAATTTCCTGCTGAGGTAAATGACTGGGTGCTCTTCCCTGTTCCAGACCTGGGACAACACTGCTCCCAACCCAACGTTGGATGCATCAGTTTGTACAACAAAGTCCTTAGAGAAGTCTGGTGAGTACAACACTGGCTGGCTACATAAGGCTGTTTTTAAGGACTGGAATGCTGCTTCAGCCTCTGGGGACCATTTGACCATGACAGACTCTTTCCCTTTTGTCAGGTTGGTGAGGGGCACAGCCTGAGAAGCAAAATGGGGAATGAATCGCCGATAATAGCCAGCGATTCCCAGAAAGGCTCGTACCTGTTTCTTGCTGTTGGGACGTGGCCAACTCTGTATGGCCTCGACTTTATTGACTTGAGGCTCCCCTTCCAATAGTGTACCCCAGATATTTGGCCTCCTCCTGTCTAGGGATGAGCTTCGAGTTTGAGTCGAACTCATGTTCAACTCGAACACTGGCTGTTCGCAAGTTCGCAGAACAGCGAACAATTTGGGGTGTTCGCGGCAAATTCGAATGCCGCGGAACACCCTTTAAAAGTCTATGGGAGAAATCAAAAGTGCTAATTTTAAAGGCTTATATGCAAGTTATTGTCATAAAAAGTGTTTGGGGACCCTGGGTCCTGCCCCAGGGGACATGGATCAATGCAAAAAAAAGTTTTAAAAACGGACGTTTTTTCAGGAGCAGTGATTTTAATAATGCTTAAAGTCAAACAATAAAAGTATAATATCCCTTTAAATTTCGTACCTGGGGGGTGTCTATAGTATGCCTGTAAAGGGGCGCATGTTTCCCGTGTTTAGAACAGTCTGACAGCAAAATGACATTTTGAAGGAAAAATTCCATGTAAAACTACCCGCGGCTATTGCATTGCCGACAATACACATAGAAGTTCATTGATAAAAACGGCATGGGAATTCAACACAGGGAAACCCCGAACCAAAATTTAAAAAAAAAATGACGTGGGAGTCCCCCTAAATTCCATACCAGGCCCTTCAGGTAAATTCCATACCGGCCAAAATGTAAAAAAAAAATGACGTGGGGTTCCCCCTAAATTCCATACCAGACCCTTCAGGTCTGGTATGGATTTTAAGGGGAACCCCGCGCCAAAAAAAAACGGCGTGGGGTCCCCCCAAAAATCCATACCAGACCCTTATCCGAGCACGAAACCTGGCAGGCCGCAGGAAAAGAGGGGGGGACGAGAGTGCGCCCCCCCATCTGAACCGTACCAGGTTACATGCCCTCAACATTGGGAGGGTGCTTTGGGGTAGCCCCCCAAATCACCTTGTCCCCATGTTGATGAGGACAAGGGCCTCATCCCCACAACCCTGGCCAGTGGTTGTGGGGGTCTGCGGGCGGGGGGCTCATCGGAATCTGGAAGCCCCCTTTAACAAGGGAACCCCCAGATCCCGCCCCCCCCTGTGTGAAATGGTAAGGGGGTACTTACTCCTACCATTTCACTAAAAAACTGTCAAAAATGTTAAAAATGACAAGAGACAGTTTTTGACAATTCCTTTATTTAAATGCTTCTTCTTTCTTCTATCTTCCTTCATCTTCTTCTTCTGGTTCTTCTGGCCCTTCTGGTTCTTCCTCCGGCGTTCTCGTCCAGCATCTCCTCCGCGGCATCTTCTATCTTCTTCTCCTCGGGCCGCTCCGCACCCATGGCATGGGGGGGAGGCTCCCGCTCTTCTCTTCATCTTCTTCTTCATCCTCTTCTCTTCTTCCTTCTTCTCTTCTTCTCTTCTTCTCTTCTTCATTTTCTTCTCCGGGCCGCTCCGCATCCATGCTGACATGGAGGGAGGCTCCCGCTGTGTGACGGCGTCTCCTCGACTGACGGTTCTTAAATAACAGGGGGCGGGGCCACCCGGTGACCCCGCCCCCTCTGACGCACGGGACATGACGGGACTTCCCTGTGGCATTCCCCGTGACGTCACAGGGAAGTCCCATCAAGTCACCGTGCGTCAGAGGGGGGCGGGGTCACCCGGTGGCCCCGCCCCCGTTATTTAAGAACCGCCAGATGAGGAGACTCCGTCACACAGCGGGAGCCTCCCTCCATGCCAGCATGGGTGCGGAGCGGCCCGGAGAAGAAAATGAAGAAGAGAAGAAGGAAGAAGAGAAGAGGATGAAGAAGAAGATGAAGAGAAGAGCGGGAGCCTCCCCCCATGCCATGGGTGCGGAGCGGCCCGAGGAGAAGAAGATAGAAGATGCCGCGGAGGAGATGCTGGACGAGAACGCCGGAGGAAGAACCAGAAGAGCCAGAAGAACCAGAATAAGAAGAAGATGAATGAAGATAGAAGAAAGAAGAAGCATCTAAATAAAAGAATTGTCAAAAACTGTCTCTTGTCATTTTTAACATTTTTGACAGTTTTTTAGTGAAATGGTAGAAGTAAGTACCCCCTTACCATTTCACACAGGGGGGGCCAGGATCTAGGGGTCCCCTTGTTAAAGGGGCTTCCAGATTCCGATAAGCCCCCTGCCCGCAGACCCCCACAACCACCGGCCAGGGTTGTGGGGATGAGGCCCTTGTCCTCATCAACATGGGGACAAGGTGTTTTGGGGGGCTACCCCAAAGCACCCTCCCAATGTTGAGGGCATGTGGCCTGGTACGGTTCAGGAGGGGGGGCCGCACTCTCGTCCCCCCCCTCTTTTCCTGCGGCCTGCCAGGTTTCGTACTCAGATAAGGGTCTGGTATGGATTCTTGGGGGGACCCCACGCCGTTTTTTTTTTTTTTGGCGCGGGGTTCCCCTTAAAATCCATACCAGACCTGAAGGGTCTGGTATGGAAATTAGGGGGAACCCCACGTCATTTTTAAAAAAAAATTTGGCCGGGGTTCCCCTTAATATCCATACCAGACATGAAGGGCCTTGTATGGAATTTAGGGGGACTCCCACGTCATTTTTTTTTTAAATTTTGGTTCGGGGTTTCCCTGTGTTGAATTCCCATGCCGTTTTTATCAATGAACTTCTATGTGTATTGTCGGCAATGCAATAGCCGCGGGTAGTTTTAAATGGAATTTTTCCTTCGAAATGTCATTTTGCTGTCAGACTGTTCTAAACACGAGAAACATGCGCAGCTTTACAGGCATACTATAGACACTCCCCCAGGTACGAAATTTAAAGGGATATTACACTTTTATTGTTTGACTTTAAGCATTATTAAAATCACTGCTCCTGAAAAAACTGCAGTTTTTAAAACTTTTTTTTGCATTGATCCATGTCCCCTGGGGCAGGACTCGGGTCCCCAAACACTTTTTATGACAATAACTTGCATATAAGCCTTTAAAATTAGCACTTTTGATTACTCATGTTCGTGTTCCATAGACTTTAACGGTGTTCGCAAGTTCGAGCAAACTTTTTTCCTGTTCGCATGTTCTGGTGCGAACCGAACAGGGGGGTGTTCGACTCATCCCTACTCCTGTCCAATGGTACACTTCTTTGGATTGGTCGTAAACCCAGCTTACCGGATGGAGTCTAAGACTGCTTGCACTTTTGGCAGATGTGAGACCCAATCTGTGCTATGGATAATCACATCATCCAGGTAAGCTGCAGCATACTTCTGATGGGGCCTCAGAATCTTGTCCATTTTCCGCTGGAATGTTGCAGGTGCATTCTGTAACCCAAACGGCATTCTCTTGTATTGGAACGCCCCATCTGGGGTTACAAACGCAGTTTTCTCCTTGGCCGACTAGGCCAGGGGAATT
This sequence comes from Lithobates clamitans, assembly GCA_037952925.1. NCBI lineage: Eukaryota > Metazoa > Chordata > Amphibia > Anura > Ranidae > Lithobates > Lithobates clamitans. Next base: position 545,706 of record JBBGZY010000299.1, on the reverse strand, counting down.
TGCCAATACCCTTTGGTGAGATCGAGAGTTGTCATGTATCGGGCTGTTCCCAGCTGGTCGATCAACTCATCTATACGCGGCATGGGGTAGGTGTCAAATTTTGTAACTTTATTCAATTGTCAAAAATCATTAAAAAACCGCCAGCTCCCATCAGGTTTGGGCACTAGTACGATAGGACTGGACCAGTCACTCTGGGACTCCTCTATCACACCCAATTCCAGCATCCTTTGAACCTCCCCACGTATTGCCTCCCGTCGGGCCTCTGGTAATCTATAAGGTTTGAGTTTTAGCCTTTCTCCTGGCGGGGTAATAATATCATGCTCTACGCCAGATGTTTCTCCCGGCAGCTCAGAGAAAATCTCTTTGTTGCGAAGTACAAACTCTTTAACCTCCTGTTTTTGGGGTTTCGATAAGGTGACTGCGATTCCAACCTCAGGAACAAAAGCAATCAGACTGGACCCGTGACAAAGTCTCTGCGACTATGGATTCCCTATCCCTCCAGGCTTTCAGCAGATTGACGTGATATACCTGTTCCGGCTTTCGCCTTCCTGGCTGTCTGACCCTATAGATCACCTCACTCACTTTTTCAAGAACTTCGTATGGACCTTGCCATTTGGCCATGAATTTGCTTTCAACTGTAGGGACTAGCACCAATACCTTATCCCCCGGGGAAAAAGTATGGGTCTTGGCCCCACGGTTGTACACTCTCTGCTGTGCTAACTGCGCTTGGGCCAAATGTTCCTTTACGATTGACATTACCTGTGCAATTCTATCTTGCATCATAGCGACATGCTCAATCACACTCCGGTGGGGAGAACTCTCATTTTCCCAAGTTTCCTTGGCGATATCCAGCAATCTTCTTGGGTGTCTCCCATAGAGTAACTCGAAGGGTGAGAAACCCGTAGAGGATTGGGGTACCTCCCTAATGGCAAACATCAAATAGGGTTAATACCCTATTTGATGTTTGCCATTAGGGAGTCCCAATTCTTTCCATCTCTATCCACCACCTTCTTTAACATTTGTTTTAGGGTTTTGTTGAATCTTTCAACCAACCCATCTGTTTGGGGGTGATACACAGACGTACGTAATTGTGTCACTTTGAACAACTTGCATAGTTCTTTCATAACCCGGGACATAAAAGGTGTACCTTGGTCCGTAAGCAGTTCCTTACAAATACCCACATGGCTGAAAACAAGAGATAGTTCTTTGGCTATGGTTTGGCCAAGGTATTTCGAAGAGGAATCGCTTCCGGATAACGGGTGGCATAGTCCATTATAACCAAAATGTACTGATGCCCCCTAGCGGACTTCATTATCGGACCTACCAAATCCATTGCGATCCTCTCAAAGGGTACCTCAATGATAGGAAGAGGTACCAGCGGGTTACGGAAATGTGGCATAGGTGCCGACTTCTGACACACAGGGCAGGAGGAACAATAATTGTCTGTTTCCTTCATGACCCCAGGCCAATAGAATCTCTGCAATACTCTCTCTCTGGTTTTCTCTGTCCCCAGATGACCTCCAAGAATGTGCCCATGGGCCAATTCCAACACCAACTTCCTGTAAGGTTTGGGCACCACAAGTTGCTCAACGGTCTCTTCTGCCCTTCGAGCCACTCGATACAGTAGGTCCCTTTCCACAGTGAAGTACGGGTAAGTGCAAGTTTTTTCTGGGTTCACTAACTCGCCATCTATTTTCACCACATTTTCCCGTGCCTTTATTAGGGTGAGGTCTTTTAACTGTTCTGTGGCAAAATTTTCCCTGTGAACCTTGAGATCCGAAAACTCCACAGACGGCATTTTTCATCTGAGGATGTTGGCTCCTCCCTATTTTCTCAAGTTTCCCCTGCCAATACCGACAAGGGAAATTCAGGAGAGTTCTCACCACTCTCAGAGGAATTCTGGTCATTATCTTTCTGGTCTATAGGGGCACCAGTGGGGGGCTCAGGACAATCCCAGAGTTCCCAGAACATTGGAAAATCCCTTCCCATAATGGCATCATGTGGTAAGTGAGACACTAACCCCACCTGATGAGAGAGGTTACCTTTGTAGGTCTCAAAAAACACTGAAGCTACAGGATACTCTCGGGTATCCCCATGCACACAAATAACAGCCACCTTGTTATTCCCAGAGACCTCTGTAGTAACTAATTCAGCCTTTATCAATGTCACCAGGCTACCTGAATCCAGCAACACATCAACATTTCTACCTTTAATACACATTTTACATAAATATTTCTCAGGTCCCCGAATGGCAGTGCATGCGGCTGTCGCAAACAGCGACTGACGTCTGTCCCTTATAAAGTCACATTGCATAGGTTCATCCACAACTGGGCAATTGGCTGAATAATGTCCCTCTTGCCGGCAACGTTAGCAAATAATCTTTTTCGCTGCCTCTTGCGGCCTGGGCTTCCCGGGCTGCTCCCAGCAGACATTAGGTTGAACCCCCACCCTCTCACTCTCTCCACCCTCACCCCTTGGAGTCATCTTACCCGCCACTGGGGATGGTCTGGTCTTAGGGTGGAAGAGGTGGTCAGGTTCTCTGTAGCCAAGTACCTCTCAACCAGATCCACAAGCTTATCTGCAGTTTCCGGGTCTCCATGGCTTACCCACTTTTGGATGGCAGTAGGAAGAGCTCTCAGGAAATGATCCATAACAACACGTTCCACAATTTTTGGTGTGGTCAAAGTCTCTGGCTGCAGCCATTTCCTGCTCAGGTGAATGAGATCATACATTTGAGACCTGGGGGGTTTTCCAAGCCGGAAAGTCCAGTTATGTACACGCTGAGCCCGGACGGCCAGGGTGACACCCAGCCGTGCCAATATTTCAGTTTTTAGCACCACATAGTCTTTTGCTTGGTCCGGCTCTAGGTCATAATAGGCTTTCTGCGATTCCCCCGTTAACAGAGGGGCCACAAGTCCAGCCCACTGCTCCTTAGGCCACTTTTCCCTTTCAGCAGTCCTTTCAAATGTGGTCAAAAACACCTCTGGATCATCCTTTCCAGTCATTTTTGTCAGTAAACGGCTCACACCAAAGGATGCAGTATTAGTGGAACCATTTGCCTCACTGGTCTGCGGCCGTTGCTGCATTAATGTCTCGATTTGTTGTTGGAGTCTCTGCTCTTGCTTTTGTAACAGGTCTATGAAGCAGGCCTCAGATTTCTGCTGGGCTTGTTGCTGAGCGTCCAGACTCTGCAGGTGAGCTTTCTGCTGAGCTTGCAGACTCTGCAGCAAAGTTGCATTTGTCTGCTGCTGGGCTGCAAGGCTCTTTTGCAAACCCGCATTTGTCTGCTGCTGATTTGCATTTGCTAGAGCCAGCTGTCTCAGTATCTCCTCCAGGCTGGCCTTAAAAAAAACTGCCCGCAATCTCCACCAACTGTGAGGGGGTTAGCTCGGCAGCGGGTGTGTGTGACCCCCTGGATGGGTTCACCACACAAAATCAGGCACAGCAGACAGCGTTGTAGGTGAAACAAAAACAAAGGTGTGGTTTATTTAGACTATATGCATTGAAAAATAACAGCAAAACAAAAAAAAGAAAAGAAATCCTGGTCAGCTTGACCGCTTACTACACACGTAGATTCCCTATCTAACAACTGGGTGCAGCCTTGTGCTGCCCCAGTCCCTATCTCTCGTTGAGAAGTTTTGCCACACAGGCGTTAACTCACCGCACAGGACAGATTCCACACTCCCCAGTCTACACAAACACACAACTGGTTCCAGGATGGAGCATCTCCCTAAGCATGCTGGGGTGTTTTTTATAGGTCTTAATGAGCCCACTTACTTCAGCTGGGCTCATTAACTCTTCCCCTGCAGGCTCCCAGCACTCCCCCTAGTGGTATAAGTCAGCATAAAGCCTCAATCTAGGGCATACATGATTTCTATCCTGGATGCAACCAGGTGTTTTTACCTGCCTGCTGTCACACAAGGTTCAAGGAAATGTGAAAGTGGTAGTGTGGCGCTGAAAGAAATTGAACCGGTGTGGACCACAGTCAAGGTACAACTGTGACCAACCAATGTACAATTATATCATAACCAAAAAAAAACAAAATTGAAAAAAACAGTGAAATGAACAAAATATAAAGCTCAATCGGTGAAATGTCCACACTATTGTGATAAAATGGATAGCTCCCGTGAAGGTAACTTCAGTCATATATGAGTAACAAAATGCTTGTCTGTAGTAATTTTTCAATAGACAAATAGAGTGAATACTCTTACCAGATATGATGGACCCCAGGTGTCATATGACAGAGGGGTTGTACAGGCTAAACAGATCTCATGGAGTGTGATACAGATGTGGAGATCAGGCGAGTCCTGATGGGATGTCACCAACTCACGGTCTGTGGATCTCCAAGATGCCCTGCAGTCAGGACGATGGTCTATAGGTCCGACTTTTCATAGGCTCCAAGGAACCAACACATGGAGAAAAGGAAGAGGGAAGAGGGACTCCAAATGGTCCAGGTCAAACCGGATGGTTTATTGATAGCATCAAATCGAAGTACATTAAAAGTGATCACAAAACAAATAAACTAAAAGATAAAAGCAATGTGGGGTACAGGTAATGCTGGACCAATGCGTTTTGACACTAGGAGGTCTTCAACTGGGGTAATGATCTGTCCCCTCACATTGCCAAATGTTAAATAAACTTCCTAAGCTGCTAATCCATCCTACAATGGGCGGAGTTAGGCAAGTATACAAAACTGTAATATTCTGTATAAAACCACATTGGTAATTAGGGGGAAGGTTGGACATGATCCTGAAGGTGACACATATGAGAATGATTATTAAAATATTAAATTAATAATTATTTGGAAAGAATTCCAAATATAGATAAAAATGGAGGACAGGCATCCTGTATTGCGCTCCAAGCCTCGATCTGGATCGTCGTCACGTGACATGGAACGGCCAATAGGACTCAGCAGGAACTGAGCATAATTATACCGCGCTCGAGGCCTTAATATAGCATGCTGTCACATGATAAGAACTGGCCAGTGAGACACAGTGGGAGGGGGTCTTATTTTGACACGTGATGTTATTGTTGGAAATGAGCAGGAGGTCGTACCATGCGTAATACATGCGCATGCCCAAAGAAATCGAGCCGCGCCATGCCACATGCACAGTAAAGGTCCTGCATGAAACGGCCAATAGAACGTAGTAAACACTAAGCGTCACACACTGCGCTCCAGGCCTCGATATGACGTGCTGTTACGTGATAAGGGCTAGCCAATAAGACATAATAGGGGGCAGTCGTGATTTAACACATGATGTTATTGTTGGAGATGGACTGGGGACCGTACAGTGTGTAATACGTGCGCATGTCCAATGAAATCAGGCCGCGCCACGCCACGCACACAGTAAGGGGTCCAGCAGAAATGACATCACACCCAAACACGAAATTGTAAATAGAGTAACGTGTCAAAACAACAGGATCGTGTCACACCAGGTTGTGTATCATCATCAATTGACATCTCAAACACATAACAAAATAATTGTATCAAACCACAACATTAACACACAAAGTAGATTATGCTTCTCCCACAGGTAACCATATTCCGAGTACTGTACTAGTATTATCACTAAGAGTTAATTAGGCCGTATCATAGTGAATGGCACATGACCTCTATATAAGTGATTGATAAAATAGAAGAGTTATATAACATGGAATTTCTAAGACAGAGTCATGAGGATACTAGAGAGGGATTCATTAAGAGATGGGAAAAGTGGAAAAAGTTTAAATTAACAAAGAAATACAGTGAGATTAAGATTACCTAGAGAAGAGGAGAAAGAAGGGTCTGAGACTGGGGTGAAGGGGGAGGGGGGGTGGAGGAAGGAGGGTGATTGTAGATAAAGGTTTGGAAACAAAATTTGTTAATGTATATCCCTATTGAGTAGGGAAAATGTCTTTACCTTTGTGTATAATACATTTTGATAAAATAAAATAAAGAATAAAAAAAATGTTTTTAAAAAAAAGAAAGGGGCGTATTTTGGAGATGTTCCGGAGGTTGAGGCGGCAAGATTTGGACAGTGATTGGACGTAGGGCTTAAAAGAGAGTTCAGAGTCCAGGACCACTCCTAGGACCTTGGCATGTGGGGATGGGCTGATAGTTGTGGCATCGATTTTTACAGAGAGATCAGGGGAAGAAGCATGTGGGGGAGGAAAAATTATAAGTTCGGTTTTAGATTAAGTTTGAGGAAGTGGTGTGACATCCAGACTGATATATCTGATAGTAAAATAGTGATACGAGAGAAGACTGAAGGAGTGTGTTGAGGGGTAGAGAAATAGATTAGAGTGTCGTCAGCGTAGAGATGGTATTGGAGCTGACCCAGGGAGGAGGTGTAGATTGAAAATAGGAGAGATCCAAGAACAGAAACTTGGGGAACCACAACAGAGAAAGAAGAGGAGAGGAGGAAGTAGAATTGTAAGTAACACTAAAGGTGCGGTTAAATAAGTAGGTAGAGAACCAGCAAAGAGTACAGTCACGGAGACCAAAGGCGAGGTTTTTGAGGAGGAGGGGGTTGTTAACCGTATCGAAGGCAGCAGAGAGGTCCAGGAGTAGGAGTACAGAATAGTGTCCCTTTTTGGCCATAAGTAGATCATTTGTTACTTTTAGGAGAGCAGTTTCTCTGGAATGTTAAGGACGAAATCTAGACTGAAGGGGATCAAGAAGCCTATTATCAGCAAGGTGGACGCTCAGTCGGTTGTAGACTAGACATTCAAGTTTGAGTTTGGAGAAAAAAGGGAGCAAGGACATAGGTTGTTAAGATTGGATGGGTCCAGTGAGGGCTTTTTAAGTATGGGGCTGACAAGAGCATGTTTTAAAGAGTTGGGGAAGATGCCAGAAGAGAGGGAGAGATTGAAGATGTGGGTTAGAGAGTGTAGAATAGAGCTAGAGTGTGAATGTAGCATTTGTGAGGGAACAGGATCCAGAGGGCACGTGGTAAGTTCGACGTTAGCAAGTAACTTAGCAACCTTGTCTATCGTGGTGGGGTTGAAAGAGGGAAGTAATGATTGTACCTGTAGGCATGAGGTGAAAAGCATGGAGGGTATCTGAACAGTAGAGATCTCCTAGCAAATTGTATCAATCTTCTGTTTGAAGCGATTGGTGGTCTCCTGGGCAGTGAGAGAGTTAGTGGGTGGAGGCAGTGGAAGACGAAGTAGAGAGTTGAAGGTAGAGAAGAGTTAACGGGGACGGGATACGTTTTTAACAAGAGTGATGAAATAGGTCTGCTTGACAGTGAGGAGGCTGAAACTGTATTTTTGGAGGGAAGATTTATACTGGCTAAAATCTTTCTGGGACTTAGTCTTACGCCACAGGTGCTCAAGAGCACGGCTGTGTTTTTTCAGGCTTCTAGTATCATCTATTTGCCAGGGTTAAAGGGTACGGGGCCTGATTCTGTGTGAGGGGGCCAGTGTATCCAGTGAGGCTAGTAATGAAGTGTTGTTGACAGAAGTGGCTAGGTTGGTGCAGGACAGAGGTGCGATTTTGTCATAGAGGTGGTCATTCGCAGAGAAGAGAAGGGTTGAGATGGCGAAGGTTTCTACGGGTAACTGTTAGGTGTATGGAGAGGGAGGAGGTGGAAGAGAGGGAGAGAGTGAAGTTAATAAGGTAGTTATCAGAGTGGGGGCGCATGCGCGGAGTCTAGCGGGATGGTCATGTTCAGCTAGTGCTCTGCTAAGTGAGGAGAGTACCCACTGAATATAGGTAACCCGGCGGCCATTTAATTAGCGGAGATATCGTCCCATATACCAGAGAGGTGAGAGGAACACATTAATATAAGAATGGTGCTTGGAGGAGCCCGCATTAAGCCAACAACCAAGTTAGGTGGCACACAAGTGCAGGTGTCACCTAAAATGGCGCAAATTACCTCAGAAGCAGCCTCAAACACCTCAGCGCGCTGTACTAAACAAAAATTGAAACTGAACTTAATACAGCCTGTTTCCTCAGGAGACTCTGACAATGAGTTATCTGTATCTCATTCAGCCCCACAAGATACTACTTCCCCTCAAAACATTTTAAAGCAATTTAAAAAAAATGCTACATAAAGCGCTAAAACAAACTTCAGAACAAATCATTAAAAATCTCACAAAGGAGATTAGGGAACTGGGACACCTCACAGCAGCACTTGAGATTAGAGTGGAAGATATTGAAATGAAAATTCAACACATGAATTCATGACAGAAATGGATATACTTAAAGAAGAAAATATTATACTACAGAACAAATTAGAGGATTATGAAAACAGAGCTAGAAGGTCAAATCTGCGTATCAGAGGGATACCAGAATCTGTTATAGATGTACAATCCTCAGTAACAGCATTATGTCAAGAATTACTAGCAGGATTACCATTTTAAAGATTGGAAATAGACAGAGTGCCCGGGCTCTTATGCCCAAAAAAAGCAGACGGCCCCCAACATTATAGCTAAATTCCACTTTTTCAGAACAAAGGAACAACTATTAATTGCTGCTAGAGAAAAGACTAATTTACTCTTTCAGGGACATAACTATCAGTTATTTGCGGACCTCTCCCAACTAACTCTCTCCAAAAGGCGTGCAATGAAGTCACAATTAATGGAATTGCAACAAAATAATATTACCTACCAATGGGGTTTTCCGTTTTCCTTAAGATTTACCTTGCAAGGTACCAAACACATTTGCAGACCATCTGAAGAACTCCAACAATTGTTACAAGATCTAAAATTGACTGAATCTCCTCAAACAACATCTGCCTCAAGAAGAAGAACAGCATCTACTTCCTGACTAAGAAATCCATCCCATTTTGTGGAGAAAAATGGAAAACACCAACACAAGAGAAGAAGACATGCATCCCCACCTCAAGAACAAGAAGATGTTATGGAATGAAAATCGCAAATAGCGAAGTAGCAAATATAATGCTTTAATGGAAGAGATTTTATGAAGAAATCCATTATCATTGGTAGAGAAACCTACTCCCAATAGCAAATGGACTGCATATCTTCGAATTATCCCAGAACTTGGTCATAATATGTGAAGAAACTTAAGAACCCATCTAAAAGTCATATGACTCCAATTATTCTATACAGGTTTTTGAGATCATTATCCTTTACTTTCATTTTTTTATTTTTTATTTTTTTATTTTAATTTTTTTTTTATAATTGTATTTTTATTGAAAGAAAGAGCAAAAACATTTTTTTTTCCAAAGGAAACACATAAAGTTTCAAGTTAAACATACAGTGCCAAAATTGCAATATATAAAAAAAAAAACAAGACGTGGATAACAGAGATCCACTAATACAAGACACAAAGGTAGACTGCATTAACAGAGGTGAGAATAACTCATATGTAAATAGAAAACAGGTTAGAGGTCATACATGAGTAACATTATCAACTAGGATAGTACTGATGAAATCAGATGAGAGTGAGAGGTATCAGTATTGGGGTAGAAGAGACACATTGATACATATTTTCAAAAAGGAACAAAGGGGTTGGGGTGTTCAAATGGCAGTTGCCATCAGGGGAGTCCCAAACTCTGATTGATCCCATAAATCCCAGATCTTGTGAAATAGAGGGATGGTGTCATGAACAGAGGCCGTTAAATATTCCATCCTACAGATGTCAGCTATAAGTTGAAGGAGTCTACACCTTGGGGAGGTGGAGTTGGATAGCCAACACAAGGGGATCAGTCTCTTAGCAGTTAAGAAAACATATGCAATCAATCTATTATTATGTTTTGAAATACCTTTAAAAGGAAGACCTAATAAGTAATGTAGAGCGTCCAGCGGGAGAGGCACATCTACTACTTTCTGAATCAACAACATTACTTCTTGCCAAAGGGGTCTGATCAAAGAACATTGCCAGAATATATGAAACAGAGAACCCACTTCTATACCACAATGCCAACATCTATCCGAGGTCGAGAGGTCATATTTGTGGATGGCTTCGGGTGTTTTATACCAAAACATTAGGACTTTAACAAACTTCTCCCTCTGCAAGACACATTTGGAAGACTTAGAAGTGGCAGTCCAGATACTATCCCACAACTGAGGACTAATAGGCCTGCACAACAGTTGAGCCCATTTTCTCATGTATAAATGAGTGACCTCAGTAAGGGGAGTGGACTCATGAAGAATGCGGTGAATGGAAGATACTAATTGTAATTGATTGGGACCCTGAGCACATAAAAATTCAAAAGGAGTGTTTTTGTCTAAGGTCAGAGACGGGGATCGAGAATGGAAAAAATGTCTGATTTGAAGGTAAAAATAAAACAACTGGGAGGGAATGTAAAACTTTTCACGGATGGTGTCGAATGTATGTAGTCGACGGGATATCAGATTAACAAGATTACGAAGTTGAAACAAAGAGGCGTTTACCCAAGGAAAAATACGTCCCAAGGATAGACTGTCTAGAATGTTCGGATTAAATAAAACATTTGTGAGGGGGGAGCAGGTTGATGAGAGAGAATATTTCTGTCTACATTTATTCCATATAGAGAGAGTGAAGTTCATAGGTGCTGTACATTGACGTCTATAGACAGGGTCTATATATGGAGTGGGGGACCAAATCAGGGAGCATGGATGCACCGGATACAAAACCAATTTCTCAATATCAGACCAGTGGCTAGGGGCCACCATACTGGACCAGGAGGAAATCACCCTAATGCCGCGTACACACGGTCGGACTTTCTGTCCTACTTGGTCCGGCACACTTTCTGACGGACTTTGTCCGCCAGGTGCGCCGGACTTTAAAATGGACGGACTTGCCCACACACGACCGGACTTTGCGGCGGCTAAGTCCGCCCATTTTTCCGACGGACTTTCGCCGGAGTTACGGCGGACTTTCAGAATGAACGGACTTGCCCACACACGGACAAGTCCGTTCATTTTGAACGTGACTCAGGTGCGACGGGACTAGAAAAGGATGTCAATCTTGCCGCTTTTATCAGCGAGATTGACACCTTGCGAGCCCCGTCGCGTGTCATACCAGGCGGGGCCCCCCCACCCCAAAGCACCTTGTCCCCATGTTGATGAGGACAAGGGCCTCTTCCCGACAACCCTGGCCGTTGGTTGTCGGGGTCTGCGGGCGGGGGGCTTATCGGAATCCGGGAGCCCCCTATAATAAGAGGGCCCACAGATCCCGGCCCCCCACCCTATGTGAATGAGTATGGGGTACATGGTACCCCTACCCATTCACCTAGGGAAAAAGTGTAAATAATAAAACACTACACAGGTTTTTAAAATATTTTATTAAACAGCTCCGGGGGGATCTTCCTCCGGCTTCGGGGGTCTTCTTCCGGCTTCGGGGGTCCCTCCGGTTCATCTTCTCCCGGGGTCCGGTTGGTTCTTCTCCACTCTCTTCGGAGGAGCGGAGAAGCCAGCCGATAAACGGGAACACCGGGAGAAGAGAGCGGAGAAGAATCAACCAGACGCCGGGAGAAGATGAACCGGAGGGACCCCCGAAGCCGGAAGAAGACCCCCGAAGCCGGAGGAAGTTCCCCCCCGGAGCTGTTTAATAAAATATTTTAAAAACCTGTGTAGTGTTTTATTATTTACACTTTTTTCCTAGGTGAATGGGTAGGGGTACCATGTACCCCATACTCATTCACATAGGGTGGGGGCCGGGATCTGGGGGCCCTCTTATTATAGGGGGCTCCCGGATTCCGATAAACCCCCCGCCCGCAGACCCTGACAACCAACGGCCAGGGTTGTCGGGAAGAGGCCCTTGTCCTCATCAACATGGGGACAAGGTGCTTTGGGGTGGGGGGGCCCCGCAGGGCGCCCCCCTCCCCCAAAGCACACACCCCCCCATGTTGAGGGCATGCGGCCTGGTACGGTTCAGGAGGGGGGGGCGCTCGCTCGTCCCCATCCCCTTTCCTGACCGGCCAGGCTGCGTGCTCCGATCGGGGTCTGGTATGGATTTTAGGGGGGACCCCACGCCGTTTTTTTGGCGTAGGAGGGGTTCCCTTTATAATCCATACCAGACCTAAGGGCCTGGTATGCCCCGTGCTCGCCGCAATAGGAAAATGTGTTTTTCCTATTGCAGCGAGCGCGAAATGCAATACCCTGCCCTCGCGTCGTATCTGGTCCGTTGGACCAGCATACACACGAGCAGGCTTTCTGTCGGACCAGCACACAGACGAGCGGACTTTCTGTCCGAAACTGAGTCCGACGGAAAGATTTAAAACATGTTTCAAATCTAGGTCCGGCGGGCTTTTATGAAAAAGTCAGCCGGAAAAGTCCGCCGGCGCCTACACACGGGCGGATTGTCCGGCACACTCTGGTCCGCCGGACCAAGTATGCCGGAAAGTCCGACCGTGTGTACGTGGCATAAGATGGGATGCATAGTAATATTTTATTATATCCGAAGCACCCAGTCCCCCCTAGATCTAAGGGCAAAGACCACCGAACTCTACCGTTCCAAATAAATCTTAGGAAACTCCTTTGGATTTCTTTAAGTTAAGGAAGGGGAATAGCTTTGGGTAGTGTTTCAAAATAATACAATAATCTGGGTAAAATGGACATCTTTAAAACATTTATTCTACCCAAGAGGGAAAAGGGGGTATTTCGTCCAGTTTTGCAGGGATTTGTTCATATCTAAAATTAGGGGAGGGAAATTAGCAGGGTAGAGGGCGGAATAAGTAGAAGTAAGATGGATCCCCAAATATTTGAGGGAGGATGTACACCACTTATAAAGATAAGATTGCATTAGTTGAGACAGTAGAGGAGGAGGAATGTTTAAGGGAAGAGCCTCTGTTTTGGTAGTGTTAACTTTGTAGCCAGATATGGCTCCAAAAGAGGAGAGAAGACCATGTAGTGAGGGTAAGGACAGTAATGGGTTTGTGATGGTTAGCAGAATATCATCTGCAAACAATGACAATTTGTATTCCCTCTGTCGCATCACCACTCCACAAATAGCCGGATGTAGGGGGATGGACTTGGCCAGGGGCTCAAGGCATAAAATAAAAAGTAATGGGGACAATGGGCACCCCTGCCAAGTGCCATTACTCATAGGGAAGCAAGGCGACAGAAAAGAAGACATCTGGACTTGAGACGAAACCTGGGAATATAATGCCTGTAGCACTCTCAGGAAAGGGCCTTTAAAACCAAACCTAAGTAAAGTAGAAAACATATAGGGCCAGCTCAGCCTATCAAAGGCTTTTTGTGCATCTAGACTTAACACTAAAGCTTGGCGTGAGGATCTATTCAGAAGGTCAATCAAGTTTATGGTGCGACGGATATTATCACCCGCGTGTCTGGTTGGGACAAAACCCACTTGATCTTTGTTAATTAATTTTGGGATAAATTTAGAAAGTCTAGTAGCTAATATCTTGGTAAAAATTTTATAGTCTGAGTTTAAAAGGGCTATAGGTCTATAGTTGTCAGAGTGGGAGGGATCCTTTCCTGGTTTAGGGATAACGGATCTATAAGAATGGGAAAACTGGGAATGCAGGGGTTGACTTTTGAGGAACGTGCTATAGAGGGTCAATAATTGGGGGGATAAAATGTCAAGGAAGGTTTTATAATAGAAGTAGGGTAGACCGTCTGGGCCAGGGGATTTATGTAAGGGGAGGTCCTTGATCATGTGGCGCAGTTCCTCAGCAGTTATGGGAGCATTCAGATCAATGAGATCTAAGGAAGATAGTTTCGAGAGTCTAAGATCCTCGAAAAAAGCATCAAATTTTTCTTTTGTAAAATTAAACTGATTTTCGGGAGTTAGGCAGTTATAAAACTTGCTGTAAAAGTCACCAAAAGAATTGGACATTTCAAACAGACAGTGTGTTCCGGATGCGTCAGTCTTAATAAGAAAGTCAGGGAAAGAGTTGAAGAGACGCAGACGTAGTTTGTTTACTAGCATCCTATGAGGCTTATTAGCAAACTCATAGAATTTTTGTTTAACCCAGAGTATAGATTTAGCTGCCTTAACAAGTTTTAGAGATTTAATTTGTTCCCTGAGGGATGTAACCGTACGCAGTTTCGACACTGTGGGTTTGCACAATAACTTACATTCCGCTACTGTCAAGTCAGAAGTCAGTGACTCCAGAAGTTTATTTCAATCTTTCTTCAGGCGTGTGCCCTCCGCGATGCACGCACCACGAAAGACCGCCTTGTGTGCCTCCCACACTGTGGAAAAGTCAGGGATAGATCCCACATTAAATAAAAAGAATTCCTCAAGGCCTGCCGCTAATTTAACGCGAGAGGGTTCAGAGTGAAGGAGTTGGTAGTTTAGACACCAGTGGCAAAACCTAGAGAGGATTTTAGACAACATGACCTCCATTGTAATAGGGGCGTGGCCAGACCACGTTGTCATGCCTTCTTTAATAAGGCTCATGCTACAAGGTCTGTACAAGCATCCCGTCTCAAAGACACTACATGGCTCACAGGACCACCCTTCTTGCACAAGCCAGTGCCTACCACTCCAGTAAGGGAGACACCTTCCGCTTTGCTCACTCAGAAAGTTGAGGTGATCACAGCTCCTCCAGTCAATCTAGACACAAAGGACTTATACAGATGTCAATGGAAAAGAGTACAAGTGTTAGCTGACACCTTTTGGAACAAGTGGAAGAAACAATACTTGTCTAATCTACAGACCAGAAACAAGTGGCAAGACAGCAAACCCAACTTGGTGCCTGGTGCCATCGTTCTCATGAAAGACTCTCAATCCAAGAGAAACGAGTAGCCTTTGGGTCTGATAACCCAAGTGTTTCCCAGTGAAGATGGAAACATCAGGAAAGTTGAGCTCAAAGTCATTAGGCAAGGCCAGCCTAAACTTTTCCTCAGACCTGTTTCTGAACTTATTTTGTTACTCTCCTCCGGAGTGCCAAGATATGTGGTATCCGTGGGAAACCAAGTGGGGAGTGTCATGCCTTCTTTAATAAGGCTTGTCATTTTCCTATTGACTCTTTGATTTAATTAGATTGCTCTATGCTGCCATCTAATGGCCATTTTGTCTAACTGCGCTATATCTATTTTAAAGTAGTTATTTAGAATAGCTGGTTAGATTTGGTACATGCAAGCCTCCGTACTTTCAATCCCATCAGGCCTTGCATCAGCTTCCTGCTGTCTTTGATACGATCCTGGCATACCTTGATACAATCAAGGTATGCCAGATTTCTTCAAGTTCTTAGCACGACGTGAACTGTTAGCAAAGAGACTTGGAAAGTTTAATGATCGCCCTGAAAGTTATAGAGCTTGGCGTTCTTCCTTCAGAAATGCAACTAGAGACCTTGATTTAAAAGCAAGTGAAAAAGCCGATCTCTTAATCAATTGGCTGGGGAATGAGTCATCAGAGCATGCAAGGAGAATCAGAGACATTAACATTAATTATCCAACCAGAGGAGCATGATATGGGAGAGGGTTGATGAATGTTATGGTTCCCCAGAAGTTATAGAAAACTCTCTTTTTAAAAGAATAGAGGACTTTTCCAGGATTCCTAACAAAGGCTACCAGAAGCTGAGAGATTTGAGTGACCTAGTGACAGAACTCCAAATAGCCAAAGCAGAAGGAGACTTGCCAGGCCTTGCCTTTCTGGACACAGCCCGTGGCGTTAACTCTATAGTGCAAAAGCTACCTTACAGCCTTCAAGAAACCTGGATTTCATGAGGCTCCAAATACAAAAAAAAGGCACAATGTCCCCTTCCCACCATTCTCTTATTTTGTGGATTTTATTCGCTATCAAGCAAAGGTTAAAAATGATCCTAGTTTTGACATCTCATCATCTGACTCTGCTCTCCCTAGGTCAAGTAAGCCTGCTCTAACCCACAACTTCAAAGACGCACCTGTTGCAGTACGCAAAACAAGTGTATCTCCAACACAGGATCCAAGCAGAGAGTGTCCTCTTCACAAGAAGCCTCATTCGTTGTTAAAGTGCAGAGGTTTTAGAGAAAAGACTCTCCAAGATCGCAAACCCTTCCTCAAGGAAAACAGAATTTGTTACAGGTGCTGCTCATCAACTTCTCACCTTGGGAAAGACTGTAAGGTGAGCATCAACTGCTATGAGTGCAACAGCTCAGAGCACAACACAGCTCTACATCCAGGGCCAGCGCCATGGACTCTTACCCCCTCACCCCAAGTGAAAAAGCACGGCGGGGAGCAACAAGACACAGTACCTCCTGTAGTTACACCCCTGTGCACCCAAGTCTGTGGAGAAGGTCTGTCTAACAAATCCTGCTCTAAGATTTGTCTTGCTACAGTTTACCCCACGGGTCGTAGAGAAAAAGCAGTGAAGCTATACATGATCCTGGACGATCAAAGCAACAGATCACTCGCCAGCTCAGCCTTCTTTGACACTTTCAAAATCAAGGAAGCCGGCTCTTCATACTTACTAAAGAGTTGTACAGGGGTAAGTGAAGAAACTGGGAGAAGAGCCATTGGTTAACAAATCGAATCCTCTGATGGTCAGACAACCCTGCCTCTGCCAACTCTAATCGAGTGCAATCAGTTCCCAATGGACAGAGAGGAGATCCCTACACCAGAGGTGGCACTTCATCACAGACATCTGAAGGGCATAGCACTCATCCCTGAACTGGATCCCCAGGCTGAGATAGCGCTTCTCCTTGGGAGGGACATCATCAGAGTTCACAAGGTGAGAAAACAAATCAATGGTCCCCACAACTCCCCCTATGCCCAGAAGCTAGATCTAGGATGGGTCATCATAGGCAACGTATGCCTAGGGAGTGTTCACAAACCAACCAGAGTGAACTCTCTCTTTACAAGGACACTAGAAGGCGGGCGTCCATCCCTATTTCAGCCTTGCACCAACAGATTTCTTGTAAGAGAGAAGCCTGTCAGTGTAATTCATTCCAACCCTTACACCGCTAATCTTCTTTGTCATGAAGACAGAGACCATTTAGGGTGCTCAGTTTTCCAAAGGACTAAAGAAGATCACAAAATTGACCCATCTATTGAAGATCATATCTTCTTGGAGATAATGAGACAGGGATTCTACAAAACCAACGAAAACAGCTGGGTGGCACCCCTGCCTTTCAAAGCGCAGAGACCCCGTCTTGCTAACAACAGAGAACAAGCTTTGAAACGCTTTTCTTCCCTCAGATCCGATTAAAAAAAAAAACAGAAATGAAAGGGCATTTCTTCTCATTCATGAGTACAATGTTTGAGGATGACCATGCTGAGATAGCCCCACCTCTAAAAGACAATGAAGAGTGCTGGTTCCTACTAATCTTCGGTGTCTACCACCCCAAGAAGCCAGGTAAAATCTGGGTAGTGTTTGACTCCAGCTCACGGCATCAAGGGGTCTCATTAAATGATGTCCTCCTAAAGGGACCAGATTTCAACAACACACTTCTTGATGTTTTGATGTTCTCATCAGATTCCACAAAGAAGCAGTTGCCATAGTTGCAGACATTTAGCAAATGTTCCACAGCTTCCAAGTCAAGGAAGAACACAGGAACTTTTTGAGATTCCTATGGTTCAAAGACAATGACCCTACTAAAAACATTACGGAATACTGCATGAAAGCGCACGTTTTTTGTAACAGTTCATCTCCTGCTGTTGCCATCTATGGACTTAAGCTATCTGCCCAACAAGGTGAGGAAGACGTTACACAGTTTATTGAAAGAGACTTTTATGTAGATGATGGTCTGAAATCACTTTCTTCACCCAAAGCTGCAATAAGTCTGCTCAAGAGGCACACTTGCCTCTTCAAATCTCAGACTGCATAAGATAGCATCAAACAGCAAGGTCGTCATGGAGGCCTTCCCTTCCCAAGATTATGCCAGTGACTTCAAAGATCTGGACTTGGCTACAGACTCCCTTCCTATGCAACGCAGCCTAGGACTCAATTGGGACCTCAAGTCTGACACCCTTACCTTTCAGGTTGACCAAGAGCCAAAGCCCTTCACACGGCGAGGTGTCTTATCCACCATCAACAGCCTGTATGATCCACTCGGGTTTGCAGCACCATCCAAGGTAAGATTCTGCTTAGAGAGCTTACTGCAGACACATGTGATTGGGATTCTCCACTACCTCCTGAAAAAGAGACATTATGGGTAACATGGAGAGACTCTTTAAAGACTTTATCCAACCTACACGTACATAGACCATACACCCACTTTCCTCCCACAAGGGTTCAGTCTACAAAGTTATGTGTATTCTGCGATGCTTCAGTTAAAGCAATAGGAGCAGTAACCTACCTCAAGTCAGTAAACATCGAGGGCCAAGTTCATATTGGGTTTGTTATGGGCAAAGCCAAGCTAGCACCATGTCCTAAAACCACCATTCCAAGATTGGAACTGTGTGCTGCTGTACTAGCAGTAGAACTAGCAGAACTTATTACATCTGAGATGGATCTAGAACTCGAGGACACAGAGTTTTACACAGACAGCAAGGTAGTGTTGGGCTACATTTACAACAAAAGTAGAGATTCTATGTCTATGTACACAACAGAGTCCTAAGAATCAGGAAGTCCACACAGCCCATCCAGTGGCGTTATGTCTTAACTGATCATAACCCAGCAGATCATGCTACAAGGTCTGTACAAGTATCCCGTCTCAAAGACACTACATGGCTCACAGGACCACCCTTTTTGTACAAGCCAGTGCCTACCACTCCAGTAAGGGAGACACTACTGCTAGAACCTGAATCTGACTCAGATATCCATCCTCAGGTTTCCACACTACATACAACAATTTCTAACCAACTGTTGGGATCCAAGTGCTTCCACAAATTCTTCACTTGGAAGTCCTTACAAAGAGCTGCTGCTTGCTTGGTTCACAATGCCAGAACTTTGACATCTATACCTAATGATCCTGAAGATCCTTTCTTGCTTACACGTTCCACTTTGCTCACTCAGAAAGTTGAGGTGATCACAGCTCCTCCAGTCAATCTAGACACAAAGGACTTATACAGATGTCAATGGAAAAGAGTACAAGTGTTAGCTGACACCTTTTGGAACAAGTGGAAGAAACAATACTTGTCTAATCTACAGACCAGAAACAAGTGGCAAGACAGCAAACCCAACTTAGAGCCTGGTGCCATCGTTCTCATGAAAGACTCTCAATTCAAGAGAAACGAGTGGCCTTTGGGTCTGATAACCCAAGTGTTTCCCAGTGAAGATGGAAACGTCAGGAAAGTTGAGCTCAAAGTCATTAGGCAAGGCCAGCCTAAACTTTTCCTCAGACCTGTTTCTGAACTTATTTTGTTACTCTCCTCCGGAGTGCCAAGATATGTGGTATCCGTGGGAAACCAAGTGGGGAGTGTCATGCCTTCTTTAATAAGGCTTGTCACTTTCCTATTGACTCTTTGATTTAATTAGATTGCTCTATGCTGCCATCTAATGGCCATTTTGTATAACTGTGCTATATCTATTTTAAAGTAGTTATTTAGAATAGCTGGTTAGATTTGGTACATGCAAGCCTCTGTACTTTCAATCCCATCAGGCCTTGCATCAGCTTCCTGCTGTCTTTTCCTCTTTCCTTCCTATGGAACCAAGTACATCTGCTGCCATGCTCTACGTTAGCCATCCGGATCCATCTTCGGTATGTTTATTACTTGCATCTTCAGCTAGATAGATAGATAGGGTGGCACTAATTGTATGATCTTTATTAATTGCACTTTGTTTTTATCTGTTACAGTTTTACTCTATCTTGTATCAATAAAAGTTCAAAAGGATTCTGCGCCTACTGGAATGCATTGGTATGAGAGGAGTTAACAGTGTGCCCAAATACACCTCAGTCACGTGTAGTGAGGGGCATAACACACGTAATGGGGGATATGTTAGAGTCAATAATGTGAGGGAGAAGTGGAGCTGAAATGAAAAAATGGTCCAGACAGGAATACATTTTGTGGGCTGTGGAGAAGAAGGTAAATTGCTTGGCCGTGGGGTTCTTAATCCTCCAAGAGTCAAATAACTGGTGGGACCTGACACATTTACGGAAGGAACTAGCTTGAGAGTTGGATTTCCGCAAGGGAATGTCAATTAACAAAGTTTGCCTATCCCTAGTTGGGGACATGACCAAATTGAAATCCCCTCCTATGATCATAAAGGGTTGGGCACGGTATTGGGGCAAGCCAAAAACCTTATCAAGGAAATCCACCTGACCAGTATTGGGTGCGCATAAGTTAACTAAAGTGAAGGAAGAGGACATATAGTCGCAGTCCAGGATAATGAACCTCCCATGAGGGTCAGCATGTGTACTTTTGACCCTAATGGGACAGGATTTTTTTATTAGAATTGCCACTCCGGCTTTGCCTGTGGAATCAGAGGCCAGGTAGGAGTGTGGAAAGAGCTTGGAAGCAAATTTTAAAGAGCCTCCTGCCCGAAAATGCGTCTCCTGGAGCATGACTACATCCGCACCTGAGGATCTGAATTCCTTCAGAGCAATCCATCGCTTCCGAATGGAATTCAGACCCTTGACATTATATGACAAAAGCTTTAAGGTCATGGGAACATATCAACAAAAAAGAGCAATAGTTGCATAGTAAACCTATGTAGACATGTGATAATACTGACAAAAAAAAGAGCATGCATATGGATTTTTAAAATGTAGTGGGAAAAATAACCCCAGTGATACTTATACATGATTCAATTGACCTCTTGAAAAAAAAAAAAATAAACAGGGAAAAAAAAAGGAAAAAAGGATATGAATGGATAGACGATCTCAACCAACAGGACTGACATTTGAGTTGCACTCCAAAAAAACAAAAACACAAAAATAAAAATAATGACAATAGAAAAAAGAAAAAAAGAAACAACAGTTGAAAACCTGAGACACATCCGCATCTCAGGAGGCCCTGTAAAATATCATGGGCCAGGGAGGGACACATACGGACCTCCAGCAGGAAAACTCTGGGGAGGAGGGGAGCCGCCCGCTCTCCATAGGAAAACTTGACCGTAGCTACAAAATACACATTAAGAAAGAAAAGAGTAAAAATTTGTTGTGGGCAGCCAACCAATAAAACGCCCGTAGGATGAAAAAAAAGATGCCCAGAACAATAAACAAATGATTCCCCATGGGGATGAGAAAGCAGGTTACCCCCAAAGTGATTCAGGGTAACATTTTAAACCTTGAGTCCAGTTCACAACAATTGTGTTTTCCATGGACAAAAAAAAGGGAAAAGAAAAACGGATTAAGCCAGGGGGGATCTTAACCAGAGACATCAGGGAGGATGCTTTGAGGGTCGTGAACGTTGAGGTGTGGAGAGATGCTTCTTCGGTTGGCCCCTCACAGAGGTCCACAAACGACTGGGTGTAGACAGTAAGGGACGAGCTTGTAGAGGTGCAGATAGTAGATCATCATCAGGCAGAGGAGGAAGAGCGAGGCTTTTCATGAAGGCATCTCCTTCCTGGAGGTCTCAGAAACTGTGTTGGACGCCATCTTTTGAGACGATGAGCCGAAAGGGGAACCCCCAATAATATGGGACCCGATGTTGCTGGAGGTGGGTTATTATTGGGCGTAGGTTCCTTCTTTTAGCCAAGGTGATGGGAGATAGGTCGCTGAAAATCTGTAGCTTGGCCCCGTTGTAGGTAATTTGAGATTTGTTACGTGCGACCAGACTCAGTGCTTCCTTACTGTCATAATAGTGGAAACGCACAATGACATCCCTGGGTTTGGCTCCAGCGGGGGGTTTGGGGCCCAGGGAACGATGTGCCCTGTTCAAACGCCAATCCACATCCACCACCATGAGTGCTAGAGTGTTGAAGAGCCCGAGAAGGTATGGACGCAGAGAGGAGTCTTCCACCATTTCGGGAATGCTGCGGAACCTGAGGTTCTGACGTCTCTCTCTGTTCTCCAAATCTTCCTGCTGTGTTTGTAATTGGGTGACAGAGTGTTTAAGTAGTTTTCTTCCTCCATGGCCTGCACATAGTTCACCATTTCCTCAAATTTTTGTTCTAGAGCGTCAGCTCTTTATCCAATTAGATTTATTTCCCCCCTTAATTCTGTGGAAATCTTGCTCACCTCTGCCACAATGCTCCTAGTTTGGCATCCAGTTTAGCATCCAGGATGTCCGGGGTCAAAACCCCCTGTGCAGGGGCGGTTCAGGCCCTGTAACGTGGCCTGTAGCGGTGGAGAGGGTACCCGCATCTTCCGTCCCCAGAAGTGGATCCCTAGCGGCGAAGGGATCTGCAGGGAAACTCGAGGTCGAGGATTGTGGCCTAGTAATGAATCGGTCCATGCCTGATTCCGTTCGTGGCTCAAGCAGCGGTTTATAATATTGTTGCTGCTGGCCAATCTTTCCCATGGGGTGCCCGCGGAGTGGGGTGTTTAGTCAGGCTTACCCCCGAAGATAACGGTGCCTTTTAATAGCTGATCAGAGGTCACGGAGAGCAGACGGGCCCGGAGCTCACTCAGACCACGTCCGCCATGCCAGAAAGCCGCGCATGCGCCCCTTTATTTTTATTTTTATTTTTATTTTTTAATTTTTATTTTTCCAATTTGACCTATAAGGTCTTTTTGATTCATATTGGTGTGAATATACAATAACGCTGAATTTAATCACCATGAATGGGTTCCATCCTTAGGGTTGCTTTTTTTATTTATTTTTTCTTTTTGTATTAACCAAATAACTCGAATTCATAGGATAAATAAGACTTTATAGTTTAAAGTTTAGTCTCTCTTTTCCTTTACTTATCCGTATTAGAATTCCTCATTTCAATACTATAATTAGATGAATCTATCCCTTATCAATTTACCCTTTTCGGGGAAAAATTCAGTTAATGATTTAAATTAATAAAATATTGAACGGGTTTATTAACAAACATCGTTATGATGTTTATACTTAATATACTTTGAGGCGGGTGTTCTGCGCATGGAAGATCCGTGCGCCCCAATTCGCCTTCACCGGATTCCCAGATGTATTATGGGGGGATTCAGTGTTGGCAACATTTCCCCTGATGGAGGATTTTATCCTGCATCATGGGTACACCTTGAATGTTTTAACATATCTATTGTACCTATTTGTTACATGATCTCACATGTCTTTTGTTCCTTACCCTCTCCAGATCTTCCTGGACCTTTCTTTCTCCTATTTCTATCTTTTTCCGCAGACATTGGGTCGAGAAGTCAACACTCTGGATTATATGGTAGGAAGGGTCTGCTGACTCAACAACTACTATGGCACCATTGAATATTCTATCCCTGAATGTTCAGGGTCTAAATATTCCACAAACACGTACGAAAGCTTTTAGAACATTTCAGGCCAAAAAAACGCACACATTGTGTGCTTACAAGAAACACACTTTACAAAAAATTAAACACCCAAATTTTATAATTCTTCATACCCCCGGGTATTCACAGCTTCAGCTGATACCAAGCAGCGAGGTATTCTTGTAGCTTTCCATCGGTCTACTCCTTTTACAATACAAAATGAAATTAAAGACCCGGAAGGCCGATATCTAATACTTACCGGAATTATTATGGACACAGCCAATACTATTGTTTCGTACTATGTACCTAATATAGTATCTATTTCAAGTGATACATTCAAATAGAATGGGATCACTTATTATATGTTGAGATTCCAACCAGGTCATTCTCCCATTTTTGGACAAAATCCCTTTTACTCCTCCCAATAACCAATCTAAACAATCTTTCTCTCAGCTCCTCTCTAAATTTAAATTAGCGGACTCTTGGAGAGAAAATAATCCTACCAAAAGAAAATACACATATTTCTCACACCCGCATCAAATTTTCAGTCAAATTGATCATATCTTTTTAACTATAGGAATGGTGCCAGAGATACTTGTATCTAATATAATTCCAATTCCTTGGTCCGACCATAATGCAGTTTTCACTTCCATAGCATCTACCATACCAAAAGCACACAATCGCACATGGTACCTCCCAAACATATTCCTAAAACACCCATCTCATCACATATCACTAGAACTAGCTTTAAAAGAATATTTAAAAAATAACACATGCTCAGACATTTCCCCATTGACTCTTTGGGAAGCACACAAACCTGTTTAAGAGGAATAATTCAACAACAGTCGGGAAAACTCAAACGAGCACGCATAAATTTGGCAAGGAAACTAGAAACTGAGATTAATTCCTCTTTTATAATTTTCCAAAATAATCAGACTCCGACAACAAAAATTAAACTAGAAAAGGCAAGATTAGAATACGATTTATTTCTTACAAATTCTGCGGATAAATCATTATACCGTATCAAACATGCTTTTTATGTTAAATCAAATAAATCTGGCACGTACTTAGCTTGTGCGCTAAAATCCATCAATAAATCTTTTAAACCCATTAAACTTAAATGGGCTAGAAATACTTACACCAGTGACCCGCTCAAAATAGTGCAGAAATTTGGATCTAGCTTATCATCCCTATACTCCGAAATAAAAGATTTGAACCCTATAGAAGCTGAATCCCTTTTCTCACGTATAAATCTTCCTCAAATATCTTCCACCCATAAGAATCTTTTAGACGAACATATAACTACAGAAGATGTAATGATTGCCATTAAGGATTTAAAAATAAATAAAAGACTGGGCCCTGATGGGTATACAGTACTTTATTATCGCACTTTTGCTGACATCATTTCCCCTGTGTTGGCGGATGCATTCGATAATCTATTAGATAATAAATCCTTTAGACCAGAATCATTAATGGCAATCATTTGTATGATTCCAAAACCTAATTTGGATGAAAAGTCCTGCTCTAATTACCATCCTATTTCCATGTTAAACACTGATATCAAAATTCTAGCAAAAATTCTAACACTTCGTCTAAATAAAATTATTGGATCTCTAATACATCAAGACCAAGTCGAATTCATGCCTAAAAGTCAAGCAGGAGAAAATGTGCGCAGAGCAACACTGCTAGCTCACATTGCAAAAACACGTCGTATACCCGCATGTTTTCTTTCGCTAGACATTAAGAAAGCCTTCGACTCCATTTCTTGGCCCTATCTGAACTACACCTTACAAAAATGGGGCTTTGGTCCCAATTACACAAATTGGACCATGGCATTGTATAACAAATCACAAGCTTATGTAAGTCTGAACTGTTTAACATTGAAAGAGGTACAAGACAGGGATGTCCACTTTCCCCTTTATTATTTGCGCTTTTAATTGAACCACTTGCCTAATTAATAGGATCAAATCATACTATAACAGGCATTGAATTAGGTGGTTACAACACAAAATCTGTGTTTTTGCAGACAATATATTATTTCTTTCTTCCCCACAAATCTCAGGCCCCAACCTTATTCCAATACTTAATAAATTTGCTGCTTTTTCTGGCCTATCCATCAACCCCAAAAAATGCTTAGCTTTGAATATATCACTTTCAGAGTTGGAACTAACCTCGGCAAAACAGGGACTACCATTTAATTGGAATGAAAAGTCGATCCCATATTTAGGGATCAATCTTACTGCGTCATTGTCAGATCTTTTTCCACTAACTTACCCCCCAACGCTGAAATCTTTATTAAACCTAATGAAATTCTGGTCTCACATCCCAATTTCATGGTTTGGAAGAATAAATGCAATCAAAATGACAATACTTCCCAAAATGCTATACTTATTCAGAGTACTACCAATTCTGGTGCCTGCCTATTTTCTGAGAATTCTACAGAATAGAACATTGACATATGTATGGGGTTCCTCTAAACCGCAAATACAAAAATACACATTATTTCTCCCTAAATTAAATGGGGTTTGGGATGATCTAACTTTGCGCATTATTATAAGGCAGCTCATCTGGCTAGCCTTACCAAATATCAAGCAAGTTATGAAATTCCTCTATGGATACACATAGAAGCAGTAGAGTATGACCCATTGTCGATTTCCAACTTACTTTGGATTTCCCCGAAAGACCATAATAAATTGCGTAAACCTATTACCAAGCATTTTCTTTCTCTTTGGGATAAAACCAAAATTGGGAACCGCCTACAATTGATGCACAATCCTCTCCTCTCATTTTACAAAAACCCAGCTTTATACCCTGCATGGGTTTCTCCTAAATCATTTAGAGAATGGGTATCCCTTAACCTCTTGACAATGCACAAATTCGTAAACTCCTCATCCTTTATCCCCTTTCCGACTCTTTATGAATCTTATGGTTTGCCCCAATCTAAATTGTTTCGATATCTCCAAATAAAAAATTTCTTCACACCCTACCTAAATTCTGATACCCCACTTAATCAACTCGCTAGCTTTGAAAATATTTGTAAGAATGACCCACATACTAAGGGTATAATATCGCTATTATACTCCCAGATATTAGTGCATCCTGAATTGGGAAAACCTCCCTATGTACAAAAATGGGAGTTGGATCTGGAAAGAACATTAGAATATGCGGATTGGAACAGAATTTGGTCAGTAACAAAGGCAATCTCCCCCAATGTTTTGGCGGTTGAGGCAAACTACAAAGTGTTAACCAGATGGTACCTTCTACCAGTCAGGACTGCTAAATATGTACAGAATTGCTCAGCACAATGTTTCCGTGGTTGTTCAGATTTAGGCACATACTTTCACACCTGGTGGATATGCCCTAAAGCACAATTTTTTTGGAAGGAAATATTTAACATAGCGTCTAAATTATTTAAGAAGGAAATCCCTATTGATCCTGTAATGGCTCTCCTTAATTTAAAACCTGAATACTTAACACATTACCAATTTAACCTGCTGGTTCAACTTTTCACAGCAGCCAAACAAACATTGGCAAAAGCCTGGAGAACTCCGGACTTGGTGATTAACGAAGCAGTGAATAGAATTAACAAAACTATGGGGGTTATTTACAAAAGGCAAATCCACTTTGCACTACAAGTGCATTTGAAAGTGCACTGAATGTGCACTTGGAAGTGCAGTCGCTCTAAATCTAAGGAGTAGATAGATCTGAAATGAGTGGAAGCTCTGATGATTTTATCATCCAATCATGTGCAAGCTAAAATGCTGTTTTTTATTTTCCTTGCATGTCCCCCTCGGATCTACAGCGACTTTACTTCCAAGTGTACTTTCAGTGCACTTTCAAGTGCACTTGCAGTGCAAAGTGGATTTTCCTTTAGTAAATAACCCCCTATGTCTCATGCTAAATTGATAGATCTTGAGTCGAACATGATTTCTAAATTTGAAAAAATATGGCAGCCATGGATAGACAACTTTTTATCCCCTACATTTGACTTGCAAGTACTTTTGCCATGGTAGTTGATTGAGAGGATATCATCCTGAATGTATCCATTTCAGAAATAGTGGTGGCTATCGGCTCAATTCCACGGATTCCTTTTCTTCCTTTTCTTCTTTTTCTTTCTTCTCTTTATATCTTTTCTTTTCTCTCTCCTCTCCCTTTCTTTCATTATACCCATACTCACATATCATTATAAAATATACGTACAATATGTTTCTAATTAGAGTTCCGAGGATCTCATCTAATTTTTACAAGATCCTTGATTTTCAAATTCTTAACAATATTATTGTTTATTATTTAAGGATTCATTAATAACTTACCATTTATATCTTTAATGAATTCAGATAATGATAATAATACCTTTGGATCTATGTGAGTAAACTTCATTATCTTGATTGTATAATCATTATTGTATCTAATTTGTATGTTATCTGTACATGCAATAAAATCTTTTAACAAGGAAGATAGTGATCAGAGAGAGGGTATGGTTGGAGAGGTTGCATAGGTGGGAAAAGACGAGGTGGGTGAGGTACTTGAAAGGTACTATGCGGGTCTAAAAGGATTCCAAAACCCCCTTCTTTGCGTCCACTGGGTCTGGGGGAGTGAGTGCAAAGAAGACCACCGTGGAATAGAGCAGCAGAAGACTCAGTGTCAGATTTGTGAAGCCGGGTTTTGGTAATTGCGAGTAGATTAAATGAGTTTGCGATAAAGAGATCGTGGAGGGAGGGGAGTTTGTTACAGACAGAGTGAGCATTCCAAAGGGCGCAAGAGAAAGGGAGTCTGGTCTTGGGAGAAGAGAAATGGGAACTAGATTGTGTGCATTGCAGCTGCAGCCAGAGGGTGTAGGATAATTGGTGTGTTGAATACAGTTAGATGAAGGAGGCCCAGGGTTTGAGGATACATCACCAGAGGATAGGAGAAGCAGAAGAGTGAGGGAGGTAATGTGGGAGTGTGATTTATATGAAGGGACATGCCCCAGTGGTTGCAGTATTGGGCGTGTGGATTTAGAATTAGCCGGAATTGGTGAGTGCAGTAATATGGAGAATAGGGATGAGCTTCGAGTTCGAGTCGAACTCATGTTCGACTCGAACATTGGCTGTTCGCAAGTTCGCTGAACAGCGAACAATTTGGGGTGTTCGCAGCAAATTCAAATGCCGCGAAACACCCTTTTAAAGTCTATGGGAGAAATCTAAAGTGCTAATTTTAAAGGCTTATATGTAAGTTATTGTCATAAAAAGTGTTTGGGGACCCGGGTCCTGCCCCAGGGGACATGGATCAATGCAAAAAAAAGTTTTAAAAACGGCCGTTTTTTCAGGAGCAGTGATTTTAATAAGGCTTAAAGTCAAACAATAAAAGTGTAATATCCCTTTAAATTTCGTAGCTGGGGGTGTCTATAGTATGCCTGTAAAGGGGCGCATGTTTCCCGTGTTTAGAACAGTCTGACAGCAAAATGACATTTGGAAGGAAAAAACCCATTTAAAACTACCCGCGGCTATTGCATTGCCGACAATACACATAGAAGTTCATTGATAAAAACGGCATGGGAATTCCCCACAGGGCAACCCCGAACCAAAATTTAAAAAAAAATGATGTGGGAGTCCCCCTAAATTCTATACAAGGCCCTTCAGGTCTGGTATGGATATTAAGGGGAACCCCGGCCAAAATTTAAAAAAAAAATGACGTGGGGTTCCCCCTAAATTCCATACCAGACCCTTCAGGTCTGGTATGGATTTTAAGGGGAACCACGCGCCAAAAAAAAAAAAAAATTGGCGTGGGGTCCCCCCAAAAATCCATACCAGACCCTTATCCGAGCACGCAACCTGGCAGGCCGCAGGAAAAGAGGGGGGGACGAGAGTGCGCCCCCCCTCCTGAACCAGGCCACATGCCCTCAACATTGGGAGGGTGCTTTGGGGTAGCCCGCCAAAACACCTTGTCCCCATGTTGATGAGGACAAGGGCCTCATCCCCACAACCCTGGCCGGTGGTTGTGGGGGTCTGCGGGCGGGGGGCTTATTAGAATCTGGAAGCCCCCTTTAACAAGGTTACCCCCAGATCCCGGCCCCCCCCTGTGTGAAATGTTAAGGGGGTACTTACCCCTACCATTTCACTAAAAAACTGTCAGAAATGTTAAAAATGACAAGAGACAGTTTTTGACAATTCCTTTATTTAAATGCTTCTTCTTTCTTCTATCTTCCTTCATCTTCTGGTTCTTCTGGTTCTTCCTCCGGCGTTCTCGTCCAGCACCTCCTCTGCGGCGTCTTCTATCTTCTTCTCATCGGGCCGCTGGGGGGAGGCTCCCTCTCTTCTCTTCATCTTCTTCTTCTTCTCTTCTTCCTTCTTCTCTTTTTCTCTTCTTCATTTTCTTCTCCAGGCCGCTCCGCACCCATGCTGGCATGGAGGGAGGCTCCCGCTGTGTGACGGCGTCTCGTCGTCTGACGGTTCTTAAATAACGGGGGCAGGGCCACCCAGGGACCCCGCCCCCCTCTGACGCACGGGACATGACGGGACTTCCCTGTGGCATTCCCCGTGACGTCACAGGGAAGTCCCGTCAAGTCACCATGCGTCAGAGGGGGCGGGGTCACTGGGTGGCCCCGCCCCCTGTTATTTAAGAACCGTCAGACGAAGAGACACCGTCACAAAGCGGGAGCCTCCCTCCATGCCAGCATGCGTTTGGAGCGGCCCGGAGAAGAAAATGAAGAAGAGAAGAAGAGAAGAAGAGAAGAAAAGAATAAGAGAAGAAGATGAAGAAGATGAAGAGAAGAGCGGGAGCCTCCCCCCATGCCATGGGTGCGGAGTGGCCCGAAGAGAAGAAGATAGAGGACGCCGCGGAGGAGATGCTGGACGAGAACGCCAGAGGAAGAACCAGAAGAACCAGAAGAAGAAGATGAAGGAAGATAGAAGAAAGAAGAAGCATTTAAATAAAGGAATTGTCAAAAACTGTCTCTTGTCATTTTTAACATTTTTGACAGTTTTTTAGTGAAATGGTAGGGGTAAGTACCCCCTTACCATTTCACACAGGGGGGGCGGGATCTGGGGGTCCCCTTGTTAAAGGGGGCTTCCAGATTCCGATAAGCCCCCCACCCGCAGACCCCCACAACCACCAGCCAGGGTTGTGGGGATGAGGCCCTTGTCCTCATCAACATGGGGACAAGGTGTTTTGGGGGGCTACCCCAAAGCACCCTCCCAATGTTGAGGGCATGTGGCCTGGTACGGTTCAGGAGGGGGGGCCGCACTCTCGTCCCCCCTCTTTTCCTGCGGCCTGCCAGGTTGCGTGCTCGGATAAGGGTCTGGTATGGATTTTTGGGGGGACCCCACGCCGTTTTTTTTTTTGGCGCGGGGTTCCCCTTAAAATCCATACCAGACCTGAACTGTTCTAAACACGGGAAACATGCGCCCCTTTACAGGCATACTATAGACACCCCCCAGCTACGAAATTTAAAGTGATATTATACTTTTATTGTTTGACTTTAAGCATTATTAAAATCACTGCTCCTGAAAAAACGGACGTTTTTAAAACTTTTTTTTTGCATTGATCCATGTCCCCTGGGGCAGGACCCAGGTCCCCAAACACTTTTTATGACAATAACTTGCATATAAGCCTTTAAAATTAGCACTTTTGATTATTCATCTTCGTGTCCCATAGACTTTAACGGTGTTCGCGTGTTTGAACAAACTTTTTTCCTGTTCGCATGTTCTGGTGCGAACCGAACAGGGGGGTTTTCGGCTCATCCCTAATGGAGAAGACAGAAGTGAGGGTGATATATTTAAGGTGTGGGGTGGAGAAGAGGTGGGCAGGAGAGTTAGTTTAAGGATAGAAGACACAGCTGTCAGAAGGAGTCGTAGACATTGCATTTTAGAAGGGGAGGAAGAGCTGAAAGTGTAAACAAGGTCACCTGTATTGTATTTTTCAAGGTGTTTTCTTGTGTTCCTTCGCTTTGTGCATTCGCTGAAGTGCAGAGTCAGAAGTGCTCCCACTTATAGAAATACCCCCACTTTGAGAAAGAGCCCCATCTGCAAGCGTGACACCACTGGAGTTGCAGCAGTAAGAGCATACCAGAGTTAAAAGGGACATAGGAAACAGTTTTCAGCATGTGATTCTAGCTGGAATTGCAGCAGTAAGAGCATACTTGTGGGAGGACAAAGATGATATTTTCAGATGAGACATTTAGTTGATGAGTGCAGAGTCAGAAGTGCTCTCACTTATAGAAATACCCCCACTTTGAGAAATAACCCCATCTACAAGCGTGCTACCCCTTGGTAAACGTGTCTTTCCAGATAGATAGAGACATTGGGGGGAATGTCTAGCTCAGTGATAGATGCGTTTTAAGTGAGTTCACAGCCAACAGGAACTAAGGTTTAAGGGCATGGTAGCCCACTTTTATTGAAAGTAACAAAAAGATGAAAGTTCACAGACGCGTTTGGTTTCCCACACAGGGGTTCTTCTCCCAAACACCAACTAAAAAATGCCAATTCACCTGGCTCTTAAGGCTCGCTCAGCCTTGGGTGCAGTTCCTTGCTGCACAGGCCCACTCCTGGCCTCTAGGAAGGGGCTCTCCTGACACACCAGGTTTCCACACTCCTCCAAGTCTCACGGTCCCCTCTGGTCCCCAAGACTCTCTCTTCCAGTTGTCTCAGCTATGGTATCCCCAACTCTCTCAGCTGGCCCAACTCTCTCAGTCCACTGACCTGGAACCTCTCCCACATGAAGTACAGTCTCAAGGATGTTGCCTGGGTTCTTAAACGGTAGCACACCTCCTTCCTGTCTGCAGAGACTGCTCCAACACCAACTCCTTTCCCACACACCCTGAGCTATGCTCAGCTCTGCCTTATAACGGGTGTGTGCACCTGGACACACACACACAACCTGCAGAGCTTCTGGAAAACCTGGACACATGACTGAAGACTCCATCCCTCCCAATCCTCTTTGAAGTCTTCAAGTTTCCAGCCCCAATCCAGACTTACAAAATCCAGAGAAAACTTAAAGCATAGTTTTCTCTGCTAACCAATCTTTTGCTGGAACTTCTCAAACTGCTTATTTGAGAGTCCTGTGTCAATTTTACACACATTCTCACTAAGACAGGGGCTCTCACTCTCACATATCCCCCCCTTTGTTTCAATCCAGAAGGAGGAACACCAGCACCCATCATCAGGGTTGGGACACCTCTGTGCCGACTGTCAGCCACGTAGGCCCAACCCTTTTTTCGTTTGCGCTTCCAGTTAAGTCCTACTCTCACATTCCATGGGATCCCACTTGTTTCTATCCTACACTTTCTCCCACTTCTGGGGTTCCTGGGCTTACTTGCTTTTCTCGGGGGAACTCTGCCTTCCCTGATACCCTCACTTTCTTGATATGGGGAACCTGTTCCTAATAATTTGCCTGATGGGGAACCACCTTTTCCCTCACTGACACCAGTTTTTCCCCATTACAACAGTTTTTTTTAGTTTTACAACTTGTCTGAGGTTACCCACGGCAATTAAACCCTCGTTAGCAGTACCAACCAGCGACAGACCACAAATTCTGATGTTGCCAATTCCAATACCATCAATGTTTCCCCACACAGTGTCTCCGGGTACCTTAATCTGTACCTCCTTGCAAATGACAGGAAAAATCTCTGCTACTGCCACATCTATTTTAGGCCCTTCCTTCACGTGAGGTATAGTGGGTGAGGAAGTGTCCGTGCCCTCTACTGACCACTACTCAGCCGCAACTCAGACCGCACCAGCAGAAGTTTTTAGTCACTGCATCAGGCGGAGAGACCTCTGATGTTTTTAAACGTTCTCCTGAGCACCTCCCATCCAAACCGGTAACTAGAAGCACCCTCTCAGAGAACCTTGAGACCATTTACCACACTACTAATAAATATGGTACCAACCAGTTCCTCTCGTGATTAACATCATCAAGCATAGCTTGTACTACTTGGCACCACCTACTTGTACTACGCAGTACCACCTTGTCCGACCACAGTGGAGACACCGAAGTGTACAGCAAATGTGCTTTTTGGACTTTAAGCATTTTCAACAATACATTAGTCATCTTAATGCGATCCACATCTACATACAAGACCTTTCTAGGGACTTTTCCATTATCAATGATGTGGAGGCCTGAAGCTGGAAAGGTAGAGACATTTACAGTGACCTCCACCTCACTGGCGGTATTGATCTTCACAGCCTCTTCCTCAACTGGAGCTCTGTCTGATGTATGTCTCACATTTGTCCTTTCTGCCACAGCATCAGGCAGCCGCTGCAGGTCATAAGTCACATTGCCATTTTTGCACTCACTATTTTCCAGCGGTTGGGCTGCAGGTAACACAACTGCCATGCATGCGCTGCAGCAACTGCTCCAACACCAACTCCTTTCCCACACACACTGAGCTATGCTCAGCTCTGCCTTATAACGGGTGTGTCCAGACACACACACAACCTACAGAGCTTCTGGAAAACCCGGACAAATGACTGAAGAGTCCATCCCTCCCAATGCTCTTTGAAGTCTTCAAGTTTCCAGTCCCAATGCTGACTTACAAAATCCAGAGAAAACTTAAAGCATAGTTTTCTCTGCGCAAGAATCTTTTCATGGAACTTCTCAAACTGCTTCTTTGAGAGTCCTGTGTCCATTTTACACACATTTTTACTAAGACGGGCTCTCACAATATATATATGTTGATACACCGCCTGAAGTGTATTATATACTGTACACTGCCGAATGCACTGAAAGCTACACTGAATGCACTGAATGCAGAGTATATACACACACATACATATACATATATATATATATATATATATATATATAGAGCGGTATTGGGGGTTATTTAGCTTCAGTGTAGAGCTGACCAGTGAGCTGAGTCTATGCCAGATATGCAGTTTAAGGGCTTTTTTGGCCCATGTTTATTGAAGTAAAAGAAAATCAGTCCATCCAAGATTCCCACGCAGGGGTTTCTTCCACAAAGCAATAATGCAACAAATGGAAAATACCGAGCCACCTGGCTCTCTGGTCAGCACTGCTGTTCAGGCTTTGACCTCGGTCCTCTTGACCCTGTAACTGTGTCCCTGTTTGGTACCCACACTGTACCTCTGGCGACTCTCTCTTACAGCTTCCTGGCTTACAATATTGCCACACAGCTGCTTCAGGCCTGTAGCTTAGGCCTTAGGTCTGCTCCTTAGAACAAAATGATTTCCTTGAGTTAAGCTCTTTCCTAGCTTACTCCTGATCAGCGCCTTGCTGCTCTGTCACAAAGTACATCTGCCTCCTACAGACATGCATGTTCTGGCTGCACCCATGCAGTCTCTGACTCCTACAGAGGAATGGGAGTCCACCTGACTCCCATGCACAGACTTCCTGTTTGTCGGGTGGGGCCCTGAGCCATAGTCAGGTCACAACTAAATAGCCCAGCACACAGCTGTGCAATCAGCGTGCCTTTCTCTCCAAAATCTGGTGTAAACCAGCAATATTCCAGGTAGCACAGGGTCCCAATGCCACACATCCTCCCCCCTTGTTTCGAGGGAGGAACACATAAACCCGTCAGTATGAATGGGACACCTCTGTGCCAACCATTAGCTGCGTAGGCCCATTTCTTTTTCCGGGTATGTTTCCACCAGCACTTCACCTTGGCACCTCTGTGCCAACTATCAGCAGCAGGAGTCCTAATCTGCCCAACCTTTTTTCCAAAGGGGCACTCCACCCACATCTTCTTCCGCATGTGCTTCCACCAGTACTGCTCCCACTAACCTCTCTATCCCTTCTACCTTCTGGCCGCCCTTTCTTTTTTTCTCCCATAGACCTACTCTCCCGGGACTGTTGGGGACCCACTTCCATGAAACCTGTCGGGGACTGACCCCTCTCACTACCTGACACAACACTGACCAACAACATCTGTTTCCCAGGTTCACTAACCCCTGTGTGGTTACCCTTGGCAACCAAACCATCTGAGATCAACACCACATCCTTGTGTTTAACCTCAATAGCAATGTTCCACAAGGGGTTATTCAACTCAATATTATCATTGTCATCAGGACTTCTTGTCACCTTGTTTGCTAGGACAGTGTCTATGGAGGGACCATCTACAGGCAGGCAGTTATTCCCTATGGGACATTCCCGCATTTTCACATTGTCCCCTTTTGTCCAACACTCCAATAGCGACTGTCCTACCAATCTACATTTTTCCACACCAATCTCTTTAACCATTTCTGTGTCCATTGGTACCTCAACCCGCACCTCCCTGCGAGTGGTGGATGAAATTGATAAGAGGCTTTCCAAATTTCCCAATGGCGCTGTTTATATCAGGAGAAACCGAAGTCATGAAATGCTTGTAGATTCCGGTTTCTTTGGCCATAGGGATGATTGGAATCATTCTGGTCTACGATCAGCTCTATGGTCAGCTGGTGGAACCACCGGCTGCATTCTCTGGTTCCCTGGTGGGACAGGAGAGCCTAAGAAAAGCATGGAAGATGGCAGGAGAGGGGGGATGTTCCCTCCCACTGCTTGTAAAAGCAGTCTAGTGGCTAATTAGCTGCTAGTATTGCTTTTACATGAAAGCCGACCGCTGGCTGAAAAGAACGATACTAAGATGATACCTAAACCTGCAGGCATCATTCTAGTACAGGGGTCTTTAAACTACGGCCCTCCAGTTGTTCAGGAACTACAATTCCCATCATGCCTGTGGTATAGGGTGAATTGGGTCAATGTACCAATATGACCGCAACGCACACTTTTTAGTAATGCCCATGAGGAGGAATAGGCCTAGAAAGGTCTTAAATTTGGAAACCATAATAGGTTTCCAATCTCTGGCAAGGGTCAACTGGGGTTGAGCGTCAATGAATTGACCAGCATACAAATTGCTTTGGTCCACAATAGATCTATAGAGATCCTGCGTGAAAAACAGTGCATAAAAATTAAGTGACGTAAAAGCAACTGTTTCCACCTGAGTTCCGGGTTGGCCAGTGAATGGGGGAAGTACGAGTGCTGCAGAAGTGGTGGGCTCCCAATTAGGATTGGCATATGCATTATGCAGTGGGAAGGGCACTATGGGCTCTACGAGCCTGTATTTGTCTTCTTGGTGGCTGTGGGGCACTACTTGTGCTAGCCACCGCACCAGCTTGAACTGCACTTATGGGGATCGCTACGTCACCATGTGTTACTGCAGTGCTGGTTTGACTACGACCAGGATGTACTAAGCCGCTGGTGCTTGTCAGTTCACCAGAAGGATGAGCGTCACTAGTCCTGGCGCTCTGCTCCATACGAGAGCCCTGCGGTTCTTGCACCTCAACAAAAGAACGGGGTCGGGTATGCCTGACTTTAGCAGGGACCACTTAGTCATCAGAGCTATCTGTCAGGGTGCCGCTGCTCTCTACCGGTTCGTATACTGAGCCTGAATTTGACAGTGAGGCGGTTTCCCCATCGCTCTCATCTGTCATGCTCAGCAACGTGTAGGTCTCTTCACTAGTGTACCTCTGTCTGGACTAGGGATGAGCCGAACACCCCCCCCTTTTCAGTTCGCACCAGAACTTGCGAATGAACCAATAGTTTGTGTGAACTTTCAAACCCCCGTTAAAGTCTGTGGGACTCGAACGTGAGAAATCAATAATGCTAATTTTAAAGGCTAATATGTAAGTTATTGTATTAAAGAGGGTTTGGGGACCCGGGTCCTGCCTCAGTGTACATGTATTAATGCAAAAAAAAGATTTAAAAACAGACATTTTTTCAAGAGCAGTGATTTTAATGATGCTTGGGGGGTGTCTATAGTATGCCTGTAAAGTGGCACGTGTTTCCCGTGTTTAGAACTGTCCCTGCACAAAATGACATTTGTAAAGGAATAAAAGTCATTTAAAACTGCTTGCGGCTTTAATGTGATGTCGGGTCCCGGCAATATGGATGAAAATCATTGAGAAAAAAGGCATGGGTACCCCCCCACAGCCCATTACCAGCCCCTTTGGGTCTTGTATGGATATTAAGGGGAACCCGCACCCAAATTAAAAAAAGGAAAGGTGTGGGCCCCCAAGCCCTATATACTAAGACAGGGACTGTAGGTTTGTTCTTAAGTAGAATCTATTTGTAATTTTGAACTGGTACATTTTTAAAGTGTAGCTCCAGCCAAAAAATCTATTTTTAAGCTTTTTGGAAAACATAGGGAAGGGTTATCACCCCTGTAACCTTTGTTTTGCTGTCTGTGCACCTGTTCAGAAGATTTCACCTCGCTTTCTGTCCCAATGACAATTTGATTTTGAACATTTGGGGGTTTTAGTGAAACAAGGAACTCTTACAGGAGATAGGAAAAGAAAAAGAAGGCTGCGCTGCAAAGAAAAATAAACAAACATAGTGTGACAATCTAAGTGACGTGAAATATGGTAGTAAATCCCCACAAAAAGGGGATACCATCAACAAAAATGTCCCATAAAGAAATAACGTTTTGTGAAATGAATCTTGATAAACGATCCTTTTTGTGCAAAGAAAAATGATGAATGAAAACGCCAGTGACAGTGAACCTCCACCTTAAAAAATGCACGCTTACCAGAAGGCAAGCAATAGCAAGCCTGTAAATTGGGATCAATATCCTGACATCAGCGCCAGCAGTGGATCACTTGATGGTAATAAGGACATTCCAGAGGAATGGGATTCACAGAATGGACCAGCGATCCGCATTACAGGGACAAAAAGAGAGACTCTCCATAGTGTAAATAATTTATTATAAAAAGGAAGTATTGCACTTACATCAAACAGGAGTAAAAAACGCTCATAAAAGAATGTCGGCCGGCTCGCATACACCCGTTGTTGTGGAAAATGCTATATTAATGTATTGTCATAAGAGTCTCCCAGTGTCTGTTCTCTCGCAGCCCACTCTAAAGAGTAGGGATGAGCTTCGAGTTCGAGTCGAACTCATGTTCGACTCGAACATTGGCTGTTCGCAAGTTCGCCGACCAGCGAACAATTTGGGGTGTTCGCGGCAAATTCGAATGCCGCGGAACACCCTTTAAAAGTCTATGGGAGAAATCAAAAGTGCTAATTTTAAAGTCTTATATGCAAGTTATTGTCATAAAAAGTGTTTGGGGACCTGGGTCCTGCCCCAGGGGACATGGATCAATGCAAAAAAAAGTTTAAAAAACGGCCGTTTTTTCAGGAGCAGTGCTTTTAATAATGCTTAAAGTCAAACAATAAAAGTGTAATATCCCTTTAAATTTTGTAGCTGGGGGGTGTCTATAGTATGCCTGTAAAGGGGCGCATGTTTCCCGTGTTTAGAACAGTCTGACAGCAAAATGACATTTCGAAGGAAAAAACACATTTAAAACTACCCGCGGCTATTGCATTGCCGACAATACACATAGAAGTTCATTGATAAAAACGGCATGTGAATTCCCCCGAGGGCAACCCCGAACCAAAATTAAAAAAAAAAATGATGTGGGAGTCCCCCTAAATTCCATACAAGGCCCTTCAGGTCTGGTATGGATATTAAGGGGAACCCTGGCCAAAATTTTAAAAAAAAATGACGTGGGGTTCCCCCTAAATTCTATACCAGACCCTTCAGGTCTGGTATGGATTTTAAGGGGAACCCCGCTCCAAAAAAAAAAACGGCGTGGGGTCCCCCCAAAAATCCATACCAGACCCTTATCCGAGCACGCAACCTGGCAGGCCGCAGGAAAAGAGGGGGGGACGAGAGTGCGGCCCCCCCTCCTGCACCGTACCAGGCCACATGCCCTCAACATTGGGAGGGTGCTTTGGGATAGCCCCCCAAAACACCTTGTCCCCATGTTGATGAGGACAAGGGCCTCATCCCCACAACCCTGGCCGGTGGTTGTGGGGGTCTGCGGGCAGGGGGCTTATCGGAATCTGGAAGCCCCCTTTAACAAGGGGACCCCCAGATCCCGCCCCCCCCTGTGTGAAATGGTAAGGGGGTACTTACCCCTACCATTTCACTAAAAAACTGTCAAAAATGTTAAAAATGACAAGAGACAGTTTTTGACAATTCCTTTATTGAAATGCTTCTTCTTTCTTCTTTCTTCTATCTTCTATCTTCCTTCATCTTCTTCTTCTTCTGGTTCTTCTGGCTCTTCCTCCGGCGTTCTCGTCCAGCATCTCCTCCGCGGCGTCTTCTATCTTCTTCTCCTCGGGCCGCTCCTCACCCATGGCATGGGGGGAGGCTCCCGCTCTTCTCTTCATCTTCTTCTTCATCCTCTTCTCTTCTTCCTTCTTCTCTTCTTCATTTTCTTCTCCGGGCTGCTCTGCACCCATGCTAGCATGGAGGGAGGCTCCCGCTGTGTGACGGCGTCTCTTCGTCTGACGGCTCTTAAACAATGGGGGCCGGGGCCACCCGGTGACCCCGCCCCCCTCTGACGCACGGTGACTTGACGGGACTTCCCTGTGACATCACGGGGAATGCCACAGGGAAGTCCCGTCATGTCCCGTGCGTCAGAAGGGGGCGGGGTCACCGGGTGGCCCCGCCCCTCCCCCGTTATTTAAGAACTGTCAGATGAGGAGACACCGTCACACAGCGGGAGCCTCCCTCCATGCCAGCATGGGTGCGGAGCGGCCCGGAGAAGAAAATGAAGAAGAGAAGAAGAAAGAAGAGAAGAGGATAAAGAAGAAGATGAAGAGAAGAGCGGGAGCCTCCCCTTATGCCATGGGTGCGGAGCGGCCCGAGGAGAAGAAGATAGAAGACGCCGCGGAGCAGATGCTGGACGAGAACGCCAGAGGAAGAACCAGAAGAACCAGAAGATGAAGGAAGACAGAAGAAAGAAGAAGCATTTAAATAAAGGAATTGTCAAAAACTGTCTCTTGTCATTTTTAACATTTTTGACAGTTTTTTAGTGAAATGGTAGGGGTAAGTACCCCCTTACCATTTCCCACAGGGGGGGGGCCGGGATCTGGGGGTCCCCTTGTTAAGGGGACCAGACCTGAAGGGTCTGGTATGGAATTTAGGGGGAACCCCACGTCATTTTTTTTTAAATTTTGGCCGGGGGTTCCCCTTAATATCAATATCAGACCTGGAGGGCCTTGTATGGAATTTAGGGGGACTCCCACGTCATTTTTTTTTTAAATTTTGGTTTGGGGTTGCCCTGTGGGGAATTCCCATGCCGTTTTTATCAATGAACTTCTATGTGTTTTGTCGGCAATGCAATAGCCGCGGGTAGTTTTAAATGTGTTTTTTCCTTCGAAATGTCATTTTGCTGTCAGACTGTTCTAAACACGGGAAACATGCGCCCCTTTACAGGCATACTATAGACACCCCCAGCTACAAAATTTAAAGGGATATTACACTTTTATTGTTTGACTTTAAGCATTATTAAAATCACTGCTCCTGAAAAAACGTCCGCTTTTAAAACTTTTTTTGCATTGATCCATGTCCCTTGGGGCAGGACCCAGGTCCCCAAACACTTTTTATGACAATAACTTGCATATAAGCCTTTAAAATTAGCACTTTTGATTATTCGTGTTCGTGTCCCATAGACTTTAACGGTGTTCGCATGTTCGAACAAACTTTTTTCCTGTTTGCATGTTCTGGTGGGAACGGAACAGGGGGTTGTTCGGCTCATCCCTACTAAAGAGCTGACTGGGGCAGACTGACGCTGGTTGAGACCTGTTAGGTAGTGGAAAACTTCCTGGTGTTTGGATAGAGGTGTTTGCGGAGAGAAGACATGTTCGCCAGCAAAGGGCCCCTGTGCAATGCACAGAACGATCGTCTGGTGGGGGTGTGTTCGCTCTGCAAAGACATTATGGGTTTAGCAGTTGCTTGCTCTTGTCACCCCGGTATGCCTGATCAACATGTTTGGGGTGCCATGACGTACACCTGCAGATGATCTCCCATCCACGAGGAACTCTAGTCATCGTCATTTGGTTAATGGATTGTTGTATTTTCCTGTGTTGAAAGTCATGTCTTTATTTGGTCATGTCCTTATGTGTTCATTTCCTGTGAGGTCACAAGCTTTGTAAGAGGTGTTTGGCTGTTGGAAGCCCAACCCTCGAGTTTTGGGACTTCCTGTTATGTTAATAAAGAGCCAGGACACTGCTCGGAAGGGCGGGCTTGCTGGCAGAGTGATGCTGGAGCTGAGAACGTAAGGATGTGTTGATGTCTGTTTGTGGGTAATAGGACACACACCAGAGGATGGGCTACGGCAGAGGGATGGCATACGATCAGAAGGTGAGATGCATTTATATCATTAGACGAAATTGTTATTATTATTAGAAACAGGAGATTTGGCTGTGTGCAGCCAAATTTCGATAACAGAATGGCGAGCCAGATTCGTAGGAGTGAACAGAACCTCCTTCACAATCGGATCATTAAGATGTGTTGGGGAGGGTCTGCTTCGCGAAAAGAACTAATTTTTCGTCTTTTGAAATAATGCTGGAAGCTTGATCATATGTCTGGTGTGTGCCTGTGTGTGTGTGCCTGTGTGTGTGTGCCTGTGTGTGTGATTTGTATCTCAAATGTTTGTGTAAGGAGACTGTGTGCTGTGTGTATGTGTAAGTAACTGTACGTTGTGTAATAAGTATATGAAAAATAGAAATGTATGATTATTTGCAGTCTGCAATGTGTGTGTGACTGATGCTGTGTAACAAGTTTGTAATGCATGGGAGAAATGGATGAATTGTAATTATTACTTATGTATGGGACAAGTAAATTGCATGAGTTTTGTAGAGTGTTTAATTGTCTCAAGACACATATGGTTAGTGGATTTTGATAGTTGAATATAGGAAAGCTTTTTGGTTTGAAGATGGTTGCTGCATTTTCAAATGGGCATGCGGCCTAGGGGAGGGGCGGCCAAGCATTTTGCAATGGTGAAAGTTGGCTGCTCCCTGTGGACAATAGAAAGGTTTTGTTTTGAGATGAAAAGAACAGGCAAGCATTCACTGTTTGTATCTCTCAATGTCTTGTTCCTGTGAAAGCTTATGTGAACTTTGTTTGTTTGAGAAAAGAGGGTATGTTTCAGCCGTGTGATAGTGGGTTATGTGGCTTTGTTGTTTCATTGGATAGCACGTGTTCCTAAGTTGTGCTTTTTCGTAACTTCTAACACTTTTAAATGCTTGTGTGTTCATTTAGTATCTCAAATGTGTAATTTTGTTGGGAGAAATTTTTGGTTTTGGCGGGAAAATGTTTTGTTGTGGTCTGTCTTTTGTTGTAGTCACCATGTGGATCGGCGGCCATGTTGAAGACCTGTGGGCCTTCCTACAGGGGAAGCTGCTCCAATTTTCCTTTGTGTGTGCAAAGCCATGTGGTATAAACTGCCATCTTGTTTCTAGACTCCATTTTGT
Source organism: Lithobates clamitans (assembly GCA_037952925.1). NCBI lineage: Eukaryota > Metazoa > Chordata > Amphibia > Anura > Ranidae > Lithobates > Lithobates clamitans. The sequence goes on along the minus strand of JBBGZY010000299.1, from coordinate 503,407 downwards.
ATTCCTTTGTGTGTGCAAAGCCATGTGGTATAAGCTGCCATCTAGTTTCTAGACTCCTTTGTGTGTGCAAAGCCATGTGCTATAAGCTACCATCTGGCTTCTAGGCACCATTTTGTTTTCCTTTTAAGTGAATTCTATTTTTGTACTGTTTACATACTTTTCAAGGAAACTATTGCGTTTTCTGTATTGAATATTGGTTTTAAGTTGAAATGCCTGTCGCATATCCAAGTGCCCATGCATTGTTGGGACATCACAATAGGAGCTGTTTACACCCTGTGGGGGTCTCAGGTTTCTAGGTAATAACATGGGGGGAGTTCTGTTGAATTTCTAACTCTCAGAGTCAAATATTATGTTGTATTTGCGACAAGAGTATATTGTTTAAGATGTTTTATTTGTGATTTTGATATGTGAGTCAAGGGGGATTCCCTCCCATTTGCAATATGGGGGTTTATTCCACCGACTCCTGGACAAAAGTTTTTATTTGTTGATGTTAGCCATAGATTTTTCTAATGTCTTGATAGACAAAATATGAAGCTATTCAAGGCTTCCCCTCCTATCCCTCTTCCTTCTCAGGTGTGCAACAGGAAGTTGGTGGGAGGGGCTTGGGGTCTTTTTACTTGTGTTTGGAAGGACAAAATCATTTTTATTTTTAAATTAAATTAAGGTTTATACTGTAATACAGTTTTGGGTAGAGAGCAAACAGGAGGCATCCAAGTTATTGTTGTAATATCTAGGTACAGATAAAAGCCATAATATTGTTTTGAATAGTGGAGGATTTCATGGTGCTTTGTAGTTTGTCTGACAACACATTTGTAGGGCTGCCGATAACCGGTTGTAGAGCATGTAAATGTGAGGAGTAGTACGCTAACAGCCCCGCTCAGGGCGTGTACGATAATCGGGAAGTGGGGGTCGATTATGGTGATAAAGGCGCAAACCATAATTGCTCCGAAAGTAAAGTGCAGGGTTCTCTGGATGCAGAGTTCGCCAAAAAAGCGATTCGAATCATCATGGGTAATGTGCCGTCCATGTGTTGGAGGAAAAAAATGAGGCTCCACACCAGTCAGACAGCTGCACTTCACATGAGATCTGGGTTTGGGGCTCCGGACATGAGACCCCTTAAAGATTGGCAGATATGGTCAGAGGGTACAGTAAGGTGTATTCCTTTGGAAGGTACTTTTGATGTCTGGAGGTACGAGACCCCAGAATAAAAATACCTTGGAAGTAGTTCAGCTGTGGCTTCAGAAATCTGTAATGTTGAGTGAGTTGATGGATGCATAGAACACATTTGTGTGATTAAAAATATACAGGCCTGTTTTTGTGTGGCTGGTCCATGCAAAGATTTTGAAATGCTCTCGTGCTTTTCAATTTGTATTCTTTTTCTATCGCTAAAAGAGTAAAGGTAGCATTCCATCTGGTTGTTTTTATTTTTTTCATTTTTGTTTTTTGGAACTATGAAATATCTCCCCCACATTTGTATCTAAATGTTTGTCTCTTTTCAATGTTTGTATGTTGTAACATGTTTGAATCTACCGCGACAGCCCTCTTGTGTGTCGCAGCTGTTGTATTTTAAGTAAAAACGTGAAAGTAAGACTTACAGAGGGTTTAGTTATTATCGGTTTTGAGGAATGTCAGTGACAATTTACCAATGTACATGAATGTTGTATTGTTTACCATTCTTTGAAGGATAGAGTAATAAATTTTGTTTATAAGTATCTTTTCAGGTCCAAAGAGTTTCTGAAAGTGTGTGTACAGGTGTATAAGAAGGTAAAAGTATCATAGGCTATTTCACTATTTTATTCTGCACCATTCTAAACCCTGCATGTCTTCCTCCAGTTTGTAATGAGGAGGGAAGAAAAGGGGGGATGATAGTGGTAAAAATGACAATTTTTCAAACCAATAATACTAACCTTTGTAATTCTAACCAAGTTTGTGCCAAGACTGTCTTTCTTTGATAGAATTTGAATCAGCAAGCAGCAGTCTGGTAAAGTAGGCTCCCATCCCAGATGCTAAGAACCTTTTTGTCACTAGTTCCAGGTATTACATCCCAGATGGTAAGCCACGCACAGGTTATGCAGTGACCACAGTCCCAATGTCTGGGTTATTGTCATATGAGGTTTGTTTGGAGAATTGTACTTTTCTCATTAGCTGTCACCTACATTCTCAGCTGATGGGGTAGGTGCAATCACTGTAACATGAACTTCAAAAGGTCCACCACAGGGTTCACAAGTCCATCCTGGACCCTGACACAATAACCAGTTTACATTATTTCCAACCAGGTGACTGGGTCATTGTAAAGAAGCTTGAGGGATGAGACCATGCTGGCCACTGCAAGAAGCAGATCAACTACAAAGAGTAGAGGAGTATCTTCATTTATTTATATTTTTTGTTGTTTAATAAATTTTAGCAAGGGTAACGATGAAAAGCATCCCAACTAGCTAAGAAAGAGAACAGGACACATGGTCGGGTATTAGTGCCCCAGAGATGACGGCGGTACATGCTATATGTGACGTTCATATTGGTGTAGGGAGTTTTGACAGACTAGTAAAATCCAAACAGACACCTGTCAAAGGAACTTAACAAAACATTTCTAGAGGGTAAAATTAGTTATCATTTTAACAATAGCTCTGGATCTTGCCAGCTTTGGTATCGGGATAACTAGGTAGCCCACAAGTGTGCTTCAACTGTAGTTTGGTATCTACAGCTTATAAGGTAATTACCCTAAGGCAAGAGGTTCATGTGTGCTGGTGAAACTTGTCCCAGCATCCTATATCACGGCCGATCATGAGGATCTGATGGCGCGAGAGAAGGTAAGAATGGCAGGGACAGCTGGAAGGGAATTTCTTGTACACAGTGGGGGCTTGAGCTTATGAAACGCTTGAACAATTTCTCATCCATTGAGGATGGGATGTTTTCATGTAACTGTTGAAGCTACAAGGAAGTTCCCACAGTCCAAGGGGGTTTCTGGGAATTCTGGGAAGTAAAGATTGTTATATCTGGATCGGGAATAGTAGTGACAAAGTTCAGGCCCATATGGATAAGGCTTAGATCCGCAAGGCAAAGCCAGAGCTATAGCTAATGAAGGTTGGAATCCTTGTAAGGGTTTGGGAATCCTTGGGGATTTAATTTTTATTTTGCAGTGGATCATAGTGAAGGAAGTAGGGGGATATATACTCATGTTGTTTTTGTTTCTATTCCTTCTATATGCCATGATGAGGTGCTCCTGTTGCCTGATTGGACGCGTGACCAGAGCCTTAGCAGATGACCACATCTTCCCTGATGAGATGCTCCGAAGCTCGACCCACGTACAAGACACAGAGGATCCCAGACCGACCGGCGACTACTACAGCTCACCATGTCATCTCCAACAGAGCTTACATGTCAAGCCGTGTTTTATTGAGAAGAAGATCAGGATTCATCGAGGGACACATGGGATCATATGACAAGAGGAGGGACTGTTGTGGAAAATTTTATATTAATGTATTGTCATAAGAGTCTCCCAGTGTCTGTTCTCTCGCAGCGCGCTCTAAAGAGCTGACTGGGGCAGACTGATGCTGGTTGAGACCTGTTAAGTAGTGGAAAACTTTCTGGTGTTTGGAGAGAGGTGTTTGCGGAGAGAAGACATGTCCGCCAGCAAAGGGCCCCTATGCAATGCACAGAATGATCGTCTGATGGGGGTGTGTTCGCTCTGCAAAGACATTATCGGTTTAGCGGTTGTTTGCTCTTGTCACCCCGGTATGTCTGATCAACATATTTGGGGTGCCATGACGTACACCTGCAGATAATCTCCCATCCACGAGGAACTCTAGTCATCGTCATTTGGTTAATGGATTGTTGTATTTTCCTGTGTTGAAAGTCATGTCTTTATTTGGTCATGTCCTTATGTGTTCATTTCCTGTGAGGTCACAAGCTTTGTAAGAGGTGTTTGGCTGTTGGAAGCCCAACCCTCGAGTTTTGGGACTTCCTGTTATGTTAATAAAGAGCCAGGACACTGCTCGGCAGGGGGGGCTTGCTGGCAGAGTGATGCTGGAACTGAGAACGTAAGGATGTGTTGATGTCTGTTTGTGGGTAATGGAACACACACCAGAGGATGGGCTACGGCAGAGGGATGGCATACGATCAGAAGGTGAGATGCCTTTATATCATTAGACGATATTGTTATTATTAGAAAGAGGAGAATTGGCTGTGTGCAGCCAAATTTTGATAACACCCGTCCACCAGTACACAATACACCGCGATGACGTCAGCACGCCTACCACCCGATGTACGTTTCGTCAAAGATTGACTTAGTCATGGGGGGACTCTTACAGGAGAGAATTTCCCTTCCTAGGGGTAGATTTCATCTCACTTCCTGTTGTCTCCTTCTGTTTGAAAGTAGGAGTCGTTTGTAAGTTGGATGTTTGAAAGTAGGGGCCTACCCTATATACTCTGCAGAAATTTGGGCCTTAGGTGTTGGTGTTGCCACAACACTGTAAGCCCTCAGAGTTTATCTTGGTGGGCGCAGGAACGGGCCCTGCTGTGAAATATTAGATCAAGAATTGTAATTACATGCCCCTGTTGAACACGATCGGAAAAATTGGGCCTTTGGTGGTGGACAGTGTGGTGGTGTTGCCACAACACTGTAAGTCCTCACAGTTACTCTTGGTGGGCGCAGGAACGGGCCCTGCTGTGAAATATTAGATCAAGAATTGTAATTACATGCCCCTCTTGAACAAGGGCAGATACATTGGGCCTTAGGCACAGGTGTTGGTGCCACAACACTGCAACCCCTCAGAGAAACTCTAGTTGGAGCGCATGAATGAGCCCTGCTGCAAATTATTGCAGCAAAAATTGCAATTACACGCCCCTGTTAAAAAGGGGCAGAAAAATTGGGCCTTAGCCACTGGTGCCACAACACTGCAACCCCTCACAGATGCTATAGTTGGAGTGCAGGAATGAGCCCTGCTGCAGAGTATTGCATCAAAAATTGTAATTAAACGACCCTGTTAAACAGGGGCTGAAAAATTGGGCCTTAGGCACTGGTGCTGGTGCCACAACACTGCAACCCCTCACAGACACTCTAGTTAGAGCGCATGAATGAGCCCTGCTGCAAAGTATTGCATCAAAAATTGTAATTACACACCCCCTATTAAACAGGGGCAGAAAAATTGGGCTTTAACCACTGCTGCCACAACACTGCAACCCCTCAAAGATACTATAGTTGGAGCGCAGGAATGAGCCCTGCTGCAAAGTATTGCATCAAAAACTGTAATTACACGCCCCTGTTAAACAGGGGCAGAAAAATTGGGCCTTAGCCACTGGTGGCGGTGCCCAGAAAGAAAAATGTTCTTACAAGCTATCAGCATGAAAATTGAGGAGGAAGAGGATAGTCACTCAGCATAACAGGATAGTCACTCAACATCAGCATAGGCAGTCTTTAAGGGAGCTGACATTTAAAAAAAAATTATTCAGTTAAGGTCAAGGAGGGTTGCCAGCCAGTAATGATCCCTCTTCTTGATACCACGAATACGAAGATCCTTCCACAGGCTTTGCAGGATCAGGGAGGCCATGCAGTGTAGGTTTGCTGAGGCATTCAGTCCTCTGGGTCACTAAGGATGACATGATCTACAGCCACCTCCTCCCAGCCACATACCAGCCACGTACAAGTCCATGGGTTTCTTGGGACTGTAAATGATCCCTTGTAGGCTGATGCTGAGTGCCAGGCTCCACCTCCATGCTGACACAATCCTCCTCCTCCTCCTCTTCCTGTGTGATCGGCAGGCACGCAGGAACACTGTCTGGATAAAGGGGGCCTTGAGAGCTAAGGAAGTCCTCCTCTTCCTCCATCGGTTCTGCCTCAAGTGCCATGTCCATTTTTCCACGCAGTGTGTGCTCCAACAGGTGGACAAGGGGGACAGTGTCACTGATGCATGCACTGTCACTGCTCACCATCCTCGTGGCCTCCTAAAATGGTGACAGGACAGTGTATGCATCCCTGATCATAGCCCACTGGCTTGGGAAAAAAAAACAAGCTCCCCTGACCCTGTCCTGGTGCCATAGTCGCACAGATACTCATTGATGGCCCCCTGCTGCGTGTGCAGCCGCTGCAGCATGACCAACGTTGAGTTCCACCTGGTGGGCATGTCACAGATTAGGTGGTTCTTGGGCAGGTTAAATTCCTTTTGGAGGTCAGCCAGCCGAGCACTGGCATTATATGACCGGTGGAAATGCACACAGACTTTTCTGGCCTGCCTCAGGACATCCTGTAAGCCCGGGTACCTGCCCAGGAACTGCTGCACCACCAAGTTAAGGACGTGAGCCAAACAGGGCATATGGGTCAGTTGTCCCTGTCAGAGGGCGGAGAGGAGGTTGGTGCCATTGTCGCAAACCACCATTCCTGCCTTAAGCTGGCGTGGCATCAACAACCTCTGAGCCTGCCCCTGCAGAGCTGACAGAATCTCTGCCCCAGTGTGGCTCCTGTCCCCCAAGCACACCAGCTCAAGCACCGCATGGCATCTTTTTGTCTGCGTACTTGCGTAGCCCCTTGAAGGCCTACGGAGCAACGCTGGTTCCGAGAACAAATCAGCACAGGAAGAGGCCATGGAGGATGAAGAAGAGGAGGGGATAGAGGAGAGAGGTGTGTCAGAATCACCACTAGTAGCATTTTGGAGGCGTGGTGGTAGAACAACCTCCAACACTACTGAACCCTGTCCTGCATCCTTCCCAGCTGCCAGCAGAGCCACCCAGTGGGCCGTGAAAGATAGGTAACGTCCCTGTCCGTGCCTGCTGGACCATGAGTCAGCAGTAATATGCACCTTACCGTTGACCGCCCTGTCCAGCAAGGCCAAGACATTGCCTTCCACCTGCTGGTAGAGAGCCGAAATCACCTTCCATGAAAAAAGTGGCGTTTGGGAACCTGCCACTGAGGAACTGCACATTCCACAAACTCATGGAAGGGGGCAGAGTCTACCAACTAAAAAGGCATCACTTGAAGTGCTAGCAATTTAGCCAAGCTAGCATTCAACCACTGGGCATGTGGATGGCTGGGAGCGAACTTCTTTTGGTGGTGTAGCAGCTGGGGCAGGGAAATTTGCCTGGTACAATTGAACGTTGGTGTACCGATAGCAGATTGCCCAGAAGTACTTGGCAGTGACACACCTAATTCTACACCTTTATTCCTCTCAGTGCAGGTTTCAGAGAGGACTGAAGGTATAGTGGGGTTGGAGATCCCAGCTGATGAGGAGCAAGGAGAGGTCCGCTTTGTTCTTCGGTGTGGGTCTTTTATGTATGCTTGCCAACGGACTGCATGGCAGGTCAACATATGTCTGGTCAAGCATGTGGTGCCCAAGCGGCTGCTGTTTTGGCTATGCGAGATACGCTTCAGACATATGTTGCAAATAGTAACAGTGCGATCCGCTGCACACGTCTCAAAAAAGGCCCACACCAAAGAACTTTTGGAATAACGTGCAGAGACAGCAGCGCCCTACACATGCGGAGCTCTGCGGTGTGATGCAGTCAGTTGGCTGCCCTTAAGCCAGCTTAGTGACTGAGTGTGACTGATGCCATTGAGTCGAGGGAAGAGGCCGCTTTGGCAGCTGCTTTGGCAGACAAAGTACCCTGAGCCTGGGTGAGAGAGGATGAGGAGGATGAGGATGGCTTGGTCATCCACTCTACCAACTCTTCTGCATGTTGTGACTCAACACGACCAGCTCCCGAAAAAAAGGACAAGCACGCCCCACGGCCACGTGCTGAGAATGCACCGTGTCCATGACCAGCACTGTTTGCTGTAGATACAGAGCCTGCTTGCCCTCTTTTAGTGGCCTGTGAGCTATGGCCTCTCCTTGGTGGCCTTCCAGACATACTGTACAATTAGATTAGCAAAACAACGCCTGAAGTTTACTAAAAACAGTACACCAGGCATGGCCTACAGTAAGGTATAGGCTTGGCTAGACTATATATATACAAGCCTGTATATATATTTATTAAATGCACTGAGCTCAGTGAGTCACCTGCCTGGCTGAAAGTGTCTTTGAACACACACTGAGGCAATGGCCTAGTCAGGTATAGGCTTGGCTAGACTACAAGTATATATATATACAAGCCTGTATATATATTTATTAAATGCACTGAGCTCAGTGTGTCACCTGCCTGGCTGAAAGTGTCTTTGAACATGTACTCAGGCAATGGCCTAGTCAGGTATAGGCTTGGCTAGACTATATATATATATATATATATATATATATATATATATATATATATATATATATATATATATATATATATATATATATATATATATATATATATACAAGCCTGTATATATATATATATGTTTTTTTTTTCCATAAAGATTTTATTCAAAATTACAAGGTAAACATACAAATCACGCATAGATTTACACGTCAATAATACACAAGGACATGAGAAAAAAAAGAAAACGGGGGTACCAATAGCAAGATACAGTAAAATTAAGCTTATGAAAGGGCCTCATCCAGGGATACAGTAACAGGCTTTCCAGGTTTTCACATAAATCAAGCTTCTGAGGGCAGAGGATCCTATTTTCATTTTTTCACCTCCCCCCTCCTCCTCCCCCCGACTGAGGCAGGGGTAAGGAGAGCAAACAGATCATGTTCCTGGACTCAGGCCCGCCCGATCGTTGACTCAGTCAGGCAAACGGGGTGCTGGTGAAGGTATGTAAAACCATGTTACCTAGCAACCGAAGAGTGATTCCATCAGGTAACCAGAAGGTTTACCAACGAAACCAGATAGATAGAAAGTAAAGAAAAGAAGTATTCAGAAAGAAAGAGAACTAAAGAGAGAACAAAAGGTAGAGGGAGGGGGAAGACCACGGGGGAAGTAAGGGGATGTCTCCACATCTCACCCACCCGCTATGGGCTGCATACCTGTCATACCTTGCCCATTGAGTATATTGGCGATATCTATCTGTGGTTATGAAGTGGGTCCAACAAGCCCATATAATTGGAAATTTGTGTATTCTATCTTGAGAAATATGGATCAACTCCTCCATATCCCTTATCTTGGATATTCTCGTGAACCATTCCTTAATCGTTGGAGTGCATGTGGATCGCCAGTGTTTGGGGATGCATAACCTTGCTGCATTTACCATGTGCATGGTTAATGATTTGTGGTAAGTTTTACAAGCCTGTATATATATATTTATTAAATGCACTGAGCTCAGTGAGTCACCTGTCTGGCTGAAAGTGTCTTTGAACACGCACTCAGGCAATGGCCTAGTCAGGTATAGGCTTGGCTAGACCAGTGTTTCTCAACTCCAGTCCTCAAGGCGCCCCAACAAGTCATGTTTTCAGGCTCTCCATTACTTTGCACAGGTGATTTGATCAGTTTCACTGCCTTAGTAATTACCACAGCTGTTTAATCTGAAGGAAATCCTGAAAACCTGACCTGTTGGGGCGCCTTGAGGACTGGAGTTGAGAAACACTGGGCTAGACTATAAATATAAAAGCCTGTATATATGTTTATTAAATGCACTGAGCTCAGTGAGTCACCTGCCTGGCTGAAGTATATTAGACACAATACACCAGGAACGGTCTGCAGTGAAATGAAGCTAAACTGTATACAGTGTATATATATATATATATATATATATATATATATATATATATATATATATATATATACACAAGCCTGTATATATATTTATTAACCAATGGCTGCCCGCCATCCGTCATATGACGGCCAGGCGGCGCGGCTCTTGTTTTGGGAGGGCGTCATATGACGCCCTGCCCTTTAAACAGGGAATGCGCGTGATGGTGTGCGTGCATCCCTGTACCCTCGGTGGCGGCGTGTCACGGAGACACCCCTCGCCACTGAGGGGGGTAAACAGCCATTGGGCATGGCTGTTTACCATGTGATCGGCCGTGATCCTTTCACAGCCGATCACTAAATGTTAACACAGAGCGGTAACTAGCTGTTACCAGCTCTTCTCTCCTCACACACCGTTTCCATTGTGAGGAGAGAAGAGCCAGGAGCAGTGAGTTACCGATCTGTGTCTGTATTGTACTGCACCAATCACAACACTTGTCCCATTGCCCCCCATTGTCACCTGTCACCCAACAGTCACCACAGTCACCCCATAAAGTGCACCTGTCACATAAGACTGCCATCAGTGACCGTCAGCGGTGCACCTGTCAGCCATCACCTGTCACCCATCAATGACCGTCAGCAGTGCACCTGTCAGCCATTACCCATCACCCATCAGTGACCATCAGCCATCACCCATCACCCATCAGTGACGTCAGCCATTACCCGTCACCCATCAGTGACCATCAGCCATTACCCGTCACCCATCAGTGACCGTCAGCCGTCACCCATCAGCCATCAGTGACCGTCAGCCGTCACACATCAGCCATCACCTGTCACCCATCAGTGACCATCAGCCATCACCCGTCACCCATCAGTGACGTCAGCCATTATCCTTCACCCATCAGTGACTGTCAGCCATTACCCGTCACCCATCAGTGACATCAGCCGTCACCTGTCAGCCATCACCAGTCCTGTGAAGAGAAAATGTAGCACATAAATTGTGAGAAAAGTCCCCCGTGAGGGAAACAGCTAGATAATAACACTTAATAAATAGTGTCCACATCAACAAAATGACTCATAAGTCTCGCAACATGGGTGAATAAAGTCCAATGAGTGAGTAGAAAAAATATATGTGTAGAGTGTCCCACTGGGAATGGTAAGTGAATGTGTACAACAGCAAATGTTCAAACACAGGTAGATCTTTAAGTCTTCCAGAGGAACTGTATCCAACAACTGCATAAATCTTGGTAGAAATGATGTGTAAGAAACTCTTACCAGATAAATTGGACTCCCTTGTCAGCGACAGGGAATCACTCGAGCAGATTGCCTCTCAAGGCCTGGAAGCGGACATCAATACTCTGGAAACCTTCTATATCGAACTCTGCATGGATCTCCCGGGGCCGCCAGGTAGGTCCTCAAAGGATGGCCAAGGTACGGATCAGAAGAGACGGTGCGTCACGCATGAGACTGAAGTGGAACTGGATTTTCTCTCAGATGGTATGTGGAGAAAAAATAATAAACAGGCTCCACATAGTGTAGATAAGCATGGTGGGTTTTTTATTGCTAAAAAGCCTGGTTACAATAAAAATGTGATCACAAGATATAAAAACAAAAATGGGCAACAAGGAGGATGCTGAAAGCGCCCAACGCGTTTCGATCAATGGATCATCTACTGGGGCATACAGCATCCCCTCCAAGTTGCCTTATATTTATAAGTAAAAACATTAATGAAAGCAAATTGTATGAAGTGGCAATCGAGCATCTCCATTGGGTAGATGGAATCACCTGATCTCACCTGGCTGAACCAGGTGAAAATCGTCCCTCGTTCCCATTGGTAGTGTGTAATTAACCTGTTCATTATTGTTAAACAACCATCTCACTGGACCCTACAACGCTGATGGAACTATCCAATTGATAAGAACACATCATAAAGATGGGGTAAACTGAGAACTGAACCATTGCGTTCAGTTCTCACATTGCTGACACTTCTGTGTTGGCTTAAGACTGCAGATGCGTCTGTGCCAATCAGAGACGGCATCTACGTGGGCGGGCGGAACTGACAGCCAATGGCTGGAAAGACAGGAAGTCTCCGTCCGAGCCGCCCGACGTCCACGAAACAAACAAAGGGAAGTGACGTCAGGCTGAGCCGCGCGCCCGACGTCCTTCCCCTGTCACGTGGTGTATCTATGGGAGCGTCAAGGGGACAAAGCAGCAAGAGAGACGTGCGTCGAACTGAACGTTCCCGACGTCAACTCGAACGCTCCTCCCCCATGTCCCCGATGCTAACATTGAATCCGAGTGATGGTTGCATGTCCCCCACAAATAGTGGGGAACCAACAAACACCACCCGTAGATTCAGAAGCTAGTAGTGTCGCCCAGTCTGGGGCGGGACATAGAAGGGGGCAGTGGAACTCAAAAGGGCTGCCTGTTGATAGGGCGGCACCAAACTACCTCCTGGAAGTCAGAATCTCACAGAGGTAGAGCAACAACCCTTATGGAAATTAAGTCTTCATGGTTGAGAATAGCTAGATACGGAATTAGGAACCACTTCAGCTCCAATAAATAAACGGAATGGAGTGGCCCTAACATGAAACCAAATATAGTTCTTCTAGAAAAATGTGATAGAATAAGATAATAAATGTTACAGCAACCATGGATATACCATATATACAGCAAACACCGTGCTGGTGTGTATATCGATCTGGGATCCCCAAAAAGAGGGAAAATCCCCCCTGAATACTCATGTGGGCGCACCCCTTGGAAATGCACTAACTTGGGGAAAACCCTTAACAGAAAAATTTATTAAAAATGATTAAAAATATATCAAAAATATTATTGGAAATATTTTTATAACCCCTAAACCTGTATCCTAAACTTCAATCGATGTACTCAATAGAATGTATATAAGTAAAAAACCAAAGTATAAATGGTCAACATTCAAGACGAATTGATAAACGAGTTGAGGTCCCACTCCACGTTCAACCCAAACGGGAAGAAGGACCTCAACTCGTAGATCCAGTACGTCTCGAGGTGTGAAACGCCTCGCAGACGTGACTCACCCCTCCAATGCGGAACGAACCTATCAATAACTTGGAACAAGGTTCCCGTGGGGTCCCTGTTGTGGTGTTCCAAGTAGTGACGTGGCACTGTGTGCTTGTCTCTACCTTTTTTAATCGCAGCCACGTGTTCGTTGACACGAATAGAAAAAGTTCTGATCGTGCGACCCACGTATTGTCTGCGGCAGGGACAAGTTATCAGATAGACAATGTATTGTGAAGAACACGTGGTGAAGTGCTTCATTGGATAAATACGGGAAGTAACCATAGACTGGAAAGTGACGCTCTTGCGTCTTCCCCCAATGTTATGCAGGCATACTTTACATTTATGGCAGGGGTAGTAACCCTTGCATTCCTGAAAAAAAGACACCTTCTTAGGGAGGTCTATTATGTTTGAGGCGATCTGTCCCTGAATGGACCGAGCGCCTCTAAACACCACAGAGGCTTGTTTAGGTAGAACAGAACCCAGTAGTCTATCGTTCTGTAATATTCCCCAGTGTTTTTTAATAATAGCTTTGATCTGCTTGGATTGAATGGAATGGGTAGTGAAGAAGGCCAACTTTGCATTGAATTCAATGTTGTCTTTAGGGCGTTCCGTGAGGGTGAAATTCCTTTCGGTGAGCAATGCTCTATTAATTTCACTATCTAAAAGGTGAGGATCATAACCTTTATCTAAAAATCTACCTCTGAGAACTTGGGACTGTGATATAAAATCAGAAGTTTTGGTACAGTTGCGCCTCAGTCTCAGAAACTAACTGTGGGGCACTGACCTGAGCCATTGTTCTCGATGGCAACTGTCGATCGGAATGTACCCATTCCGATCCGTGGGTTTGAAATAGGTAGGAAACTCGAGATGTTGGTGCACAATAGAGATTTCTAAGTCTAGAAAGTGTACCTTCTTTGCACTGGCTTCATAGCTCAACGATATCCCCTATTGTTGACATTAAGAGTATTCATGAAGCACTCGAGGGATGCCAGATCTCCTTCCCCAAAGGAGGAGGATGTCGTCTATGTACCTGGCCCAAAGAACCAATTCGGGTCTCCGGGCAGCATAGACGACATCCTCCTCCCACTGGGCCATGAAGAGGTTGGCGAGGCTGGGGGCAAATTTAGCCCCCATAGCCAGGTCCCTCTTCTGTAAAAAGAAACGATCCTGGAACGAGAAGTAGTTGTGCCTGGTTGCAAATTTTAACAGCTGCATGATAAAATTACGTTGCAATGTGGGAAGTCTGCCATCTCTAGAGAGATGGTTTTCGACCGCCTCAAAACCTAGGTCGTGTGGTATGCACGTATATAACGCTGCTACATCGGCTGTAACTAGGAGCGTGCCCTCTTTAATTAGGACAGGTTCCAACAATTTGATTGTATCCCTGGTATCTTTCAGATATAAGGGGGTAGTTTGGACCAAGGGTTGTAGATAGAAGTCCACGTATTTACCAATCCTCGCCGTAACCAAATCGATCCCGCTGACGATGGGTCGGCCGGGAGGATTGGTGGGGTTCTTATGGACCTTGGGGAGGTAGTATATGGCAGGGATACGTGGAACTTGAGGAACCAAAAAGCATTTTTCTTTTTTGTTAAGAACTCCCAAAGAAAAACCCTCCTCTATCAATTCCACTAAGGCCTTTTTAAAGGTAACTGTAGGATCCCTAGGGATACAGTGGTAGGTGTCTGAATCCCCAAGAATCCTGTTCATCTCCTTAAGGTAGTCTGCTTTGTCGAGAACGACAATGCCTCTGCCATCACCAGTCACCCATCAGTGACCATCAGCCATCACCCGGCACACATCAATGACGTCAGCGATTACCCATCACCCATCAGTGACATCAGCCATTACCCGTCACCCGTCAGTGACCGTCAGCAGTGCACCCATCACCCATCAGTGACCGTGGCCTGTCACCCGTCTGTGACCATGAACCATCAGTGACCATCACCTGTCACTGTCTGTGGCCTGTCACCCATCAGTGACTATTGCCTGTCACACCGTCATCACCTATCAGTGAACGTCACCTGTCACCCATCTCACAGCCCATCAGTGACCGTCACCTGCCACCTGTCACACAGCCATCAGAGTCATGTCCAAAAGATTATACACCAGTGAGGAAGCATTCCAGATCCTCTCCATGACTGATGAGAGCAACGGAGAGTTCTCATCAGATTCCAATTCTGATTCCGAATCAAATTCGGCATTTGAACCGAATAGTGAATCGTCGAATGATTCGGAGGAAGAAAAGGTGCCTCCTAAAAGGGCACGGCACTCTGGAAACCAGGATTATATTCCAAGGCCCAGTACCAGCGCTGCCGACAGCAATAGGCCCCAAGAACAAATTTCCAGGCCCAGTACCAGCGCTGCTGCCAGTGATAGGCCCAGGGAACGAATTCCTAGTACCAGCGCTGCCGCCAGCGATAGGCCCCAGGAACAAATGTCCAGACCCAGTACCAGTGCTGCCACATCACGCCTGAGTACCAGCACAGGAAATTCAAAGCCCCCAACTACTGGAGTGTCACGTCCTCCATGAGCCAGGGCCTCTACATATGCCAGATGGTCTTAACAAATCAACATGGCTGCCATCCGACTCGGGATCACCAATTATTCCCCCTTTCACAGCACAGCCAGGTGTGCAGGCCAACACCCAAAATTTCACAGCAATTGTTTTTTTTTATCTGTTTTTGCCCGACACTTTGCTGCAATTCATTGTGGACCAGACAAATTTATATGCAAAGCAGTATATTGCCAACAAACCCCAATCATCCTATGCCCATCCGTTTGAGTGGAGAGATCTGAATTTGGAGGAGTTCAAATTGTTTATGGGCCTCACCCTAAACATGGGGCTTACAAAAAAAATGAAGGACATGCCTATTGGTCCACCAACCCCATCCACAACATGCCCATTTATTCTGCCGTTATGGCCAGGTCCCGATACGAAATGATAAAGCGCTTTCTTCATTTTAGTGACAACACCCAGTGCCCTCCCCACAATCAACCAAATTACGACAATTTATATAAACTTCGCCCACTGATAAATTTTTTTTCCCAACAATTTGCAGAACTCTATGTCCCCGATCAGAATATATGTGTTGATAAATCCCTGGTACCCTTTTCAGGCCGGCTAGGAATAAAGCAATATATTCCTAGCAAAAGGGTCAGATACGGAGTAAAATTATACAAGCTCTGTGAGAGAGCCACGGGATATTTGTATGCGAAGGTCATTTTGGGGGCAATTCCATTGTCCTGGTGCTCCAGGGCCTTCAATAGTGTAATAGGTGGTTGAGAAATGAGATGTGTCATTTATGCTCGTAGAACGTCTGAAGATGCTACTTCAATGTTGGGCCTTTGTATATGGCCAGGCTGTGTAAAAGTCTCACACATGTGGAATCGCCATACTCAGGAGGCGTAGCAGAATGTATTTTGGGGTGTCATCTTTGCTATGTACATGCTATGTGTTGGAAATATCTGATATATGGACAACTTTGTGTAAAAAAAATATGCGTTTTCATTATTTTTCCACATTTTCCAAAAACTTCTGGAAAAAAATTAACCGTTCAAAAGACTCATTATGCCTCATAGATTATACATTGGGGTGTTTTCTTTCCAAAATGGGGTAATTTTTGGGGCAATTCCATTGTCCTGGTGCTCCGGGGCCTTCAAAAGTGTAATAGGTGGTTGAGAAATGAGATGTGTCATTTATGCTTATAGAACGCCTGAATATGCTACTTCAATGTGGGGCCTTTGTATGTGGCCAGGCTGTGTAAAAGTCTCACACATGTGCTATGGCCATACTCGGGAAGAGTAGCAGAATGTATTTTGGGGTGTAATTTGTTGTATGCATATGCTCTGTGAGAGAAATAACCTGTTAATATGACAATTTTGTAAAAAAAAAAATCTTAAATTTGCAAAGAATTGTGGATAAAAATTACAACTTAAAAAAACTCACCATGCTACTTACTTAATACTTTGGAATGTCTACTTTCTAAAAAGAGGTCATTTGGGGGGTATTTGTACTTTCCTGACTTGTTAGTGTCTCAAAAAATGAGATAGGCCTTCAGCACATCAGGTGTGATCAGATGTGATCAATTTTCAGTGATTGGCACCATAGTTTGTAGACTCTATAACTTTCACAAAGACCAAATAATTTACACTTATTTGGGTTATTTTTTACCGAAGATATGTAGCAGTATAAATTTTGGCCAAAATTTATGAAGAAAAATTACTAATTTGCAAAATTTTATGACAGAAACAAAGAAAAGGGCATTTTTTTCACAAAATTTACAGACTTTTTTATTTATAGCACAAAAAATAAAAAACCCACTAGTGATTAATTACCACCAAAAGAAAGCTCTATTTGTGTGAAAAAAAGGACGCAAATTTCATATGGGTACAGTATTGCATGACTGAAAGTGTCTTTGAACATGCACTAGGAAATGGCCTAGTCAGGTATAGGCGTGGCTAGACTATATATATACAAGCCTGTATGTATATTTATTAAATGCACTGAGCTCAGTGAGTCACCTGCCTGGCTGAAAGTGTCTTTGAACACGCACTCAGGCATTGGCCTAGTCAGGTATAGGCTTGGCTAGACTATATATATACAAGCCTGTATATATATTTATTAAATGCACTGAGCTCAGTGAGTCACCTGCCTGGCTGAAAGTGTCTTTGAACATGCTCTCAGGCAATGGCCTAGTCAGGTATAGGCTTGGCTAGACTATAAATATAAAAGCCTGTATATATGTTTATTAAATGCACTGAGCTCAGTGAGTCACCTGCGTGGCTGAAGTATATTAGACACAATACACCAGGAACGGTCTGCAGTGAAATGAAGCTAAACTGTATACAGTGTATATATATATATATACAAAGAAGGGATATATATATATATATATATATATATATATATATATATATATATATATATATATATATATATATAAAAAAAGACGTGGATCAATGCTTGATGCAAAAGTATCTTTACTGAATTATTTCAATTAGTACAAGCAAGCCACTGTACAGTTCCGAGCGCACCTCGCTCTTCGTCAGGCTATTTTGGCTGTGTGTATAATTATATATATATTTATATATATACTAAATACACTGCAGCTGTCTCGCCCACCTGCCTGAAGTATATTAGCGACAGTACACAAGGAACAGTCTGCAGTGAGATCTAGCTAAACTATATACAGTGTATATATATATATATATATATATATATATATATATATATGTAGGAAGGCCAGTATGGTGGCCTGAATTTATGGGAGGAGCCCGGGGGGTACTTAAGCAGCCCGCTCACCTGTGGTGCTTGTCGGTTTCCTGTGCGCGATATACGTCACTAGGCCGACTATTCGATATACCAGCGTCCGCAAGTTCTTGCCTCGCATCCCGTATTCGATACCGTTCTCAAAACTTTCGAAGTCGGCGTCTTTCGTTCGTAGTTTGTACCACGCGGCTGGCTTGGCTGTCGCAGGTAAGGTCCCGTCGGACTTTTCGTTTTATATCAGGTCACTAAACCGTAATTTCGAAAAATTTTCGTTTCACTCGCTTTTCATAAACTGCAATGTATATCGAATTTTTCGTTTCATGTCATGTCACTAAACCGTACCTTCAAATTTCGTTACTCACATTTCACTATTGTAACATGTATCGCTCGTACTTTCGATATGTTACCATTTCGACAGCGCCGCGACGCAGACGTCGCTCCATTTCTAGCATGGCGGTGTTAAAAGTATGCATCAGTAAACAGCCATAGCAAGTCGCAATTTGCAAGTTATCGGATCAAGTCAGTTCGATACTAATCATTTCTCATTTCTGAAGCATTCTAGAACTCATTTCTAACATTTCAAATCATTTCAAATCATTTCAAACATTTCTCATTTCAGTCACCTACCGCGCTCCGATTCGAATCCAGTCGCATCAAAAAGATGCACCGATTCGTTCCGGTGTGCCCCAGTTATTTGGCCTCATTTCTATACATGCTCCAGAGTTACGTCATTGTCTGTCATTACTACCTCTGTCATGGTTATCATTTCATTTTCACGTATCACGTTCCGGCATGAATCCAGTCGCATGGTAAATGCACCGATTCGTCTCGGCGTGCCCCAGGATTGGCCTCATTTCTATACATGCTCCAGAGTTACGTTTTCAGTCATTCATACCTCTGTCATGGTTATCATTTCATTGTCACCTATCACGTTCCGACATGAATCCAGTCGCATGGCAATGCACCGATTCGTCTCGGCGTGCCCCAGGATTGGCCTCATTTCTATACATGCTCCAGAGTTACGTTTTCAGTCATTCATACCTCTGTCATGGTTATCATTTCATTGTCACCTATCACGTTCCGACATGAATCCAGTCGCATGGCAATGCACCGATTCGTCTCGGCGTGCCCCAGGATTGGCCTCATTTCTATACATGCTCCAGAGTTACGTTTTCAGTCATTCATACCTCTGTCATGGTTATCATTTCATTTTTCACCTATCACGTTCCGACATGAATCCAGTCGCATGGCAGTGCACTGATTCGTGTCGGCGTGCCCCAGGATTGGCCTCATTTCTATACATGCTCCAGAGTTACGTTTTCAGTCATTCATACCTCTGTCATGGTTATCATTTCAATTCCACCTATCACGTTCCGACATGAATCCAGTCGCATGACAATGCACCGATTCGTCTCGGCGTGCCCCAGGACTGGCCTCATTTCTATACATGCTCCAGAGTTACGTTTATCAGTAATTCGTACCTTCTGTCATGGTTATCATTTCATTTTCACGTATCACGTTCACACATAAATCCAGTCGCATGGAAATGCACCGGTTCATGGTGGCGTACCCCAGGGCTCGGCCTCATTTCTGATACATGCTTCAAAGTCCGGATCATAGCTAATCGCAGACATCGGGGGATGGATCCATGTCTCTGCCATGCAGCTTACTACCATTTCACTCCCACAACGCATCACCGTTCTGGAACCAGTCGCATCTGACATGCACCGATTCTTTACGGAATGCCTTGCTGGTACCAAACAGCATTTCATACCTATACCAGAGCTCGGATGGTTGCCAGTCGCAAACACGGCACAACCAATTCAAGCCTCGGTCTAAATAATCATTTCTCTCATTTCATTTCATACGGTGCTCCGATTTGAATCCAGATGCATCAAATAAGCACCAGATCGTCCCGGGTGCACCAATGTTTCCACTTGCCTCATTTCAATACATGCTCCAGAGCCCGGTTCTCGGTCGAATCAATGATGACGACCAGGCCGGACCTCTGTCATGGAGTCCATTCATAATCAAGGCAAACATTTCGAATCATTTCATTGTCATACAAATCGTTGCTTCAAGAAACCAGTCAGCAATCCTTTCACGAATTGTCACCTTTTCGTTTTCTCAGGTCAGTCAAAGTTCAGTAGGTCCACCCTGCACCAGGTTGGACGATATCCCCCCAGGTAAAAAAAAAAAAAAAAAAAAAAAAAAAGGGGAATGGGAGAACAAGTCGGGTAAGTATGACTCAGCGGATCAAAGAAAAAACTTGAAATTCATCTCGCCCTTAATAGGTTACAGTCAACCAGGAGATAAAAGTTCAAGATAATCCTCACCAGAGCAACCATGTCTCAGACCGGCAGCGAAGACCTCGCGGCCCCTCTGTCACCTTCTCCGGTTTCAGAAAGCGGCAGCGTGCAATCTCTTAGGGGATGGACTATCCCCAAACTGACGGCAGAGCTCAGACGCAGAGGTGTCCCCTTCCCTGCCACAGCAAGGAAAGGCGAGCTTTTCAAACTCCTCTTTCCCCCACCAGCAGCAGGACCCAGTACCCAACAGGCATCCCTTCAGTCGATATCATCGGCCATTTCACAATTACACACGATGGTGTCATCTCTATCCACCACAGTTGCAGACGTCCAAACCAGGGTTGCACTTCTGGAGGCCCGACCGGCCACGGCTGTCCCCGACCCAACGGCAACTCAAAGCTTGACACCTCTTCCTGCAGGTACCTCAGGCTCAAGCCACGTTGTCTACCCCTCCCACCTGGTCCCAACCAGTATCAGGAAGGACATCTTGGACGGCAAGGACGTCAACCTGGCCTCTCTCCTCATTTCCGTGCATGATTTGGCAGAAAATAAAGCCTACTCCTGGGGCGACATATCAGTGGTCCTTAAATCTAAAGACCCCAGATTGAACCGCAAGCTAACAGTCTCAGAGTTCACACTGGCCTTTGGCATGCTCAGAGATGTCCTGTGCTCAGTCACCCCTAGCAGGCGGGAAGAGCTGGACTTGTATCTCCATACCGTGGTAGACTTAGGCCACAAGTACGGTGGTTTTGCCTTTTACGACTACCACCGTTCTTTTTCAGCCAAGGCCGCGGCCAGACTCATACAGTTCCAGATCACCACAGACTGGAGTCTCATGGACACAGAACTCTTCTGCCGCCACTTTGCCGGCTTACGCTCACCTCTGTGTGCGATTTGCCAGTCCTCCACCCACACTGCCACCTGGTGTGCCAATACGGCAAACAGACGGCCTTTCGAGTTTCCCTCTACCTCAGGATCAGTACAGGCTCAGCCGATCCCTGAACCAACGCCCCAGGTGGACAAACTCGGACGCCCAGTCCGAACCGTGGGAGGGGCAGCCATCTGTAATAACTTTAATCAGGGGTCCTGCAACTTCAGCCAGTGCCGTCTACTTCACCTCTGCACCATATGTCATAGAGCACATCCCAGGATTCTGTGCGAAGTCAAGCAACACAAGAAGGCGTGACTAAGCCGGATCAACCTCTTGTGGTTAGGATGGTATCTCACTTCACATCCCACCCCTTCCCTGGCCACCTTCCTTATCCAAGGCTTCACAGCAGGCTTTCACACCGGCCTCATTTCACTTCCCCACACTACCCACGAATGTGCCAATCTTCGTTCGGCAGCCATTGACGTACAAGCCATAGATCAGCTCTTACAGGCAGAGGTGGATCGAGGTTACGTGATAGGCCCTTTCAGTTGCCCCCCTTTCAACACATGGAGAGTCAGCCCTATTGGGCTTGTCAAGGGCAAGTTTTCAAATAAATTGCGTTTGGTGTACGACTTGTCTGCGCCTCATTCTTCCCACATACCCAGTCTCAATTCCCTGATCCCCTCCGAGGAGTTTTCCCTAAAATATTCTTCTGTGGACATGGCAATACAGGCGATCATCAAAGCAGGCACAGGCGCCTGGCTCTCCAAAGCCGACATCTCGGATGCCTTCAAACTCCTGCCCATCCACCCATCCCTTTGGTGCTGGCATGGCATCAAGTGGAAGGAAACATATTATTTTGCTACAAAGCTCACCTTCGGTTCGAAGAGTAGCCCGTGGCTCTTCGACACGTTCGCCCAATCCCTCAGTTGGATACTATTACACAAGGGTCAATGCCATGAAGTCATCCATTATTTAGATGACTTCCTACTGATAGAACCACCCAGCAAGCCCCCAGGAGATCTCGACAAACTTAGGGTAATTTTTGGAAACCTCAATGTTCCTATTGCTGAGCACAAAGTGGATGGCCCAGCAAATAGCATCACTTTTCTCGGGGTCAGCTTGGATACCTGCGCAATGCAAGCCAGTCTCCCCCTCGACAAACTAACACGCATTAGGGCAGTCCTCCACGAGTTTACACACACCAAGGACTGTACCAAAAAACAGTTGCAGTCCCTCCTGGGTATGCTTAACTTCGCTATGCGAATTATTCCACAAGGCCGCACGTTTGTATCACGCCTACTCAGATTTCTGTCGAGAACTCAAGACCCTGATCAGATTTTGAATTTAGACTCCGCAGCCATAGCGGACCTATCCATGTGGGAGGAATTCTTGTCCGCCTGGAATGGCATATCGCTATTCATACCTGTAGTTTCGGTCCATTCACCCCAGGTGGTTACGGACGCCGCAGCCTCCACAGGTTTCGCGGCAATTTTTGGCCATCATTGGTTTTCAGGACCATGGCCTCAACAGATACTAATCATACCCGGCTTTTCCCAAACATCTGCCCTCTTTGAGCTTTACCCCATAGTGGCAGCCGCACAACTCTGGGGCCACCACTGGACAGGACAAACTGTAGTCTTTAGCACCGACAACCAGGCCACGGCAGACATCATCAACAAAGGCAGGTCCAAGTCCCTAGCAGTCATGTCCTTCCTGCGCAGGTTGGTACAACTGTCTTTACAACATCAGTTCAATATACACTGTACATTTATTCCCGGCAGATACAACTCAGCCGCTGACGCACTGTCACGTTTCAATTATTCCTCCTTTTTCAACCAGGTTCCCGGTGCCGATCCGATGTCTGCCCCTATCCCTGTCTGGTCACAACTGACCCTGGACTAGCTCAACATTTACACGGAGCTACACAACTTATAAATCATTCCCTCTCCTACAACACACTTAAAGCCTACCAGACAGCGTGGAAGGCCTTTAACAAATTCCTCACGTCCTGCCGTAAAGGGCCAACAGGTATCAAGCAGGTACTGGCCTTCACTGCGCACTGCCACACGCAGCTGGCCTTATCCTACAACACCATCCGGCTATACCTAGCCGGCATTCAACATTTTATGGCGCTTGAAGACCCCACGAAACCCTCACTATTCTCATCTCACGCCATACGAGCCATTCTTAGGGGAATCCAGAAACACCAACCAGTTATCAGCACTAAGCGCTTGCCCATTACGGGACCCATCTTTAGGGACATGTCAACCATGCTGGCTACCTCGCCATTCGGTCTGCTCCGCAGCATCGTCTTACAAGCAGCGATATATCTAGCGTACTATGGGTTCTTGCGCCCTGGAGAATTCACCTCTAACAAATCCACAGACCGAGTACTATGCAGACGACACTTACTTAGATACCAAGACCACTTCATCCTGCACCTCGAGGTCTCTAAAACCCAGCAAACGGGCTCAGGAGCGAACATTCATCTATACAAAACCAACAACAGCTGGTGTCCAGTCGCCGTACTCAACCGGCTCCTCTCACTCCTGCCTGAACAACCAGACAGCAGTCCCCTTCTACCGTTCCCTGTTAAACCCTTAAACGCCTCTCAGTTTGTGGAACACATTAGAATACTTCTCCGCAATCTTCATCTTAACCCTAGTCAGTATTCCGGACATTCTTTCCGCATCGGAGCAGCCTCCGCGGCATCCCGCCACGGAGTTCCAGAACACATCATTAAAAGACTGGGCAGGTGGAAGTCAGCCTGCTTCGCCCGGTATATCCCCAATCCACAAACAGAGATGGCACAGGCATTCTCCAAATTGGCTCAATAAATAATGGAAATCAATAAAATCATAACCCTACCTGAATGTTTTTGCCCCCTTATTTTGGCATACCGGCCATTAGACCAAGGCACACTTTCAGGTCCATTTCATATGGTAAGTCCACACTTTCAAGTCTATTTCCGATGGTAAGTCCTGTCTTTACTATAAGTGGTATCCATGTACATACCGGACATAGGGCTCCAACCATAAGTAGGAAGGCCAGTATGGTGGCCTGAATTTATGGGAGGAGCCCGGGGGGTACTTAAGCAGCCCGCTCACCTGTGGTGCTTGTCGGTTTCCTGTGCGCGATACCCACCCTCCCATCCCCATTTCACAGCATTTCTCAAAACTATTCATTTCATTCATTTCTCTTACAGAATAATCATTTCTTAAACCAGGGTATGCCCCCTTATTTTGGCATACCGGCCATTAGACCAAGGCACACTTTCAGGTCCATTTCATATGGTAAGTCCACACTTTCAAGTCTATTTCCGATGGTAAGTCCTGTCTTTACTATAAGTGGTATCCATGTACATACCGGACATAGGGCTCCAACCATAATATATATATATATATATATATATATATATATATACAAAACCAGGATGCATATATATACACGATACACTGCAGCTATCTAACTGTGTCACCTGCCTGCCTGAAGTATATTAGCAACAGAACACCAGGAAGGAATTGCCTGCCTGCTGAAACTAAATGAAATGACAGTCTCTGTCTCTCTCTTTAACAAATGCCACCAACACACTACACACGGCCGACGTGCAGGCGGCCTTATATAGTGTGGGGCATGTACTTAACCCCCTGAGCCATAATTGGCCAATTATGGCTCTCTTCGCTGTCGGCGCTGTGATTGGCCAAAGCATGCGGATCATAGTGCATGCTTGGCCAATCATCAGCCAGCAATGCACTGCGATGCCGCAGTGAATTATGGGCCGTGACACGCCACCCGAATTTGGTGCGAACGGCCCAAAATGTTCGTAATTCAATGAACGAAGCTCATCCCTAGTCTGGACATTTTAGCCTCGAAATTTACAGGTACAACTAGTGCGACTCACAGGCAAAAAGAGCAACTGGTTGTCAGCAACTGCTTCAATTGCTACCAAAAAAATTATTTGTTAGCATTCGCAGGGATCAGGCCTAACTCTGCAAACACTGCAGTTATGTGTGTTGTGTTTTGCAAGTGACAGTGATCAACTGATACTGCACTTGGGTGGGCTGGGCTGGGTGGAGGGGCTAAACACAGGTGCTAGCAGGTGTCTGGGTTGATCCCGCTAACACCGTGTTTTTGGGAACACTAAACTATTGGGGACGCTAGTATAGATCTGATCAGATCAAAGATATTGATCCATTCAAACACTATACTAGTAAGGGAGGTGTATGGTGTATGCGTGGGTGTTAGCGCTACTGGCACTAAATCTGATGCTGCCTGGGATTGACGCTGACCCTAACTGACACTAAAACCTGAACTGGGGGTGATCAGGGAGTTAAACCTTCATTTAGTAATATATGGCAGGTACCCTGATGCTATAAAAACCTGAAAGTGGCAGTAACTAGCTAACTGGCTAACGAGCATCACCCGTGACACTAAATACAGTGATCAGAAAATAGATCTGTATGCTATATTAGTGACACTGGTGACAGGGGGTGAAAGGTTTAACCGGGGGATTAAGGGGGGATCTGGGCCTACTACTAATTGCCCTAATGCTGATTAGTGCCACAAGTGACACCAGTACAGTGATCAGTGAAAAATCTGAAAACTGCACTTGGTGACACAGTGACAGGGAATGAAGGGGTTAACTGGGGGGGGGGGGGAATCAGGGGGTGGTCGGGGAGTGAAAAGTGTGCCTATGTGTACTGTGTCAGTGTAGTGTTGGTGCAACTCACGTTTGGATGTCCTCTCTCTGGAACCAAAAAGGATTCCACAAGGGGAAGTGACATCACTTCCTCTGCCTGTGTTTACATTACACAGGCAGAGGACAGTCTGCCATTTGCCAGAACTATTATATTGTCTTTTTTCACTCTCTCTCTTTTTCTCTCAAACATATATTGCTTATGCTATCTCTACAGAACCACCGAATCCCTAGGGACAGGTTATTCCCTTTAAAAGACCAGCAACCCTTAAATAGGTAAGGTGACAACTTAGGTAAGTACCTTCCTTCTGAACGGTCCTTGAGAGAGGTCTAGAGCCTAATCAGCTCTTCGCACAAGCCCTACTAGGTACACTTCTGAACACCAAGGGAGTTCAAATCAAAGAAGTCCTAATGCATTCCACTCACCCAGATATACTCTCACCAGCCACTTTATTAGGTACACCTTGCTTGTACTGGGTTGGACCCCTTTTGCCTTTAGAACTGCCTTAATTCTTTGTGGTGTAGATTTTACAAGGTGTTGGAAACATTCCTCAGAGATTTTGGTCCGTAGTGAAAAGATAACATCACACAGTTGCTGCAGATTTGTTGGCTGCACATCTATTATGCAAATCTCCCGTTCCACCATGTCCGAAAGGTGTGCTATTGGACTGAGGTCTGGTGACTGCGTGGAGGCCATTGGAGTACAGTGAATTCATTGTCATGTTCAAGAAAGCAGTTTGAGATGATCTGAGCTTTAGTGGCAGCAAGTTGTCTTCACCACATCTAGATGCCTAAATGCATTGAGTTGCTGCCATTTGATTGGCTGATCATCAATTTGTGTTACCAAGCACTTGAACAGATGTACCTAATAAAGTGGCTGGTGAGTGTAGGTGATCATCCCTATATAGATTCTACTCAGAATCTTACCATTGATGTTATTGCAGAAGATCTAGGTCCTCTTCCAGGCACTAATATAATTTAGTTCACGCTATCATAGGTAGGGTTGTCATCTCATCCCTTTAAAACCAAACACATGTTAATTACACAGGTTCTGTGGCTTATTAAGATGGCAATTAAACTCACTTTTTGCCTCATCTGCATTAATTTAGCCTCAGAACATTCATAATTCATATGTATTTGGGTTTAAAGGGATGAGGTGACAACCCTAATCATAGGTCCCCTTGACCTGATAACTCTGGGGTGTGTCCTACCAGACCTACTAGAGAGGAGACCCAAGATTCCTGAGCTGACTCTCACCAGAAAGTTCATCACTCACAGGTTCTAAAGCAGTTTCGATTTTGGACTGGTTCAACTGCACATCAAATCATTAAAAGCGCTGCGCAAACTGTTGGCGCTATATAAAACCTGTATAATAATAATAATTAAAAACTGCCTTACAGAACCATTTCATACTGCAGGGCCTGGTCTTGCCCTCTGTGTGCGGCTCCCTGCTTCCTCCAGCACTGCAGTCAGTCATAGAGAGTTAGGGATGAGCCGAACACCCCCCTGTTCGGTTCGCACCAGAACATGCGAACAGGAAAAAAGTTTGCTCGAACTTGCGAACACCGTTAAAGTCTATGGGACACGAACATGAGTAATCAAAAGTGCTAATTTTAAAGGCTTATATGCAAGTTATTGTCATAAAAAGTGTTTGGGGACCCGGGTCCTGCCCCAGGGGACATGGATCAATGCAAAAAAAAGTTTTAAAAACGGCCGTTTTTTCAGGAGCAGTGATTTTAATAATGCTTAAAGTCAAACAATAAAAGTGTAATATCCCTTTAAATTTCGTAACTGGGGGGTGTCTATAGTATGCCTGTAAAGGGGCGCATGTTTCCTGTGTTTAGAACAGTCTGACAGCAAAATGACATTTCGAAGGAAAAAAAGCCATTTAAAACTACCCGCGGCTATTGCATTGCCGACAATACACATAGAAGTTCATTTTATCAAACGCATGGGAATTCCCCACAGGGAAACCCCGAACCAAAATTAAAAAAAAAAAATGACGTGGGGGTCCCCCTAAATTACATACCAGGCACTTTAGGTCTGGTATGGATATTAAGGGGAACCCCGGCCAAAATTAAAAAAAAAAAATGATGTGGGGTTCCTCCTAAATTTCATACCAGACCCTTCAGGTCTGGTATGGATTTTAAGGGGAACCCCGCTCCAAAAAAAAAAAAAAACGACGTGGGGTCCTCCCAAAAATCCATACCAGACCCTTATCTGAGCACGCAACCTGGCAGGCCGCAGGAAAAGAGGGGGGGACGAGAGTGCGCCCCCCCCTCCTGAACCATACCAGGCCACATGCCCTCAACATTAGGAAGGTGCTTTGGGGTAGCCCCCAAAACACCTTGTCCCCATGTTGATGAGAACAAGGGCCTCATCCCCGCAACCCTGGCCGGTGGTTGTGGGGGTCTGCGGGCAGGGGGCTTATCGGAATCTGGAAGCCCCCTTTAACAAGGGGACCCCCAGATCACCCCCCGTGTGAAATGGTAAGGGGGTACTTACCCCTACCATGTCACTAAAAAACTGTCAAAAATGTTAAAAATGACAAGAGACAGTTTTTGACAATTCCTTTATTTAAATGCTTCTTCCTTCATCTTCTTCTTCTTCTGGTTCTTCTGGCTTTTCTGGTTCCCTGTTATTTAAGAGCCGTCAGACGAAGAGACACCGTCACACAGCGGGAGCCTCCCTTCATGCCAGCATGGATGCGGAGCGGCCCGGAGAAGAAAATGAAGAAGAGAAGAAGAAAGAAGAGAAGAGGATGAAGAAGAAGATGAAGAGAAGAGCGGGAGCCTCCCCTCATGCCATGGGTGCGGAGCGGCCCGAGGAGAAGAAGATAGAAGACGCCGCGGAGGAGATGCTGGACGAGAACGCCGGAGGAAGAACCAGAAGAGCCAGAAGAACCAGAAGAAGATGAAGGAAGAAAGAAGAAGCATTTAAAGAAAGGAATTGTCAAAAACTGTCTCTTGTCATTTTTAACATTTTTGACAGTTTTTTAGTGAAATGGTAGGGGTAAGTACCCCCTTACCATTTCCCACAGGGGGGGCCGGGATCGGGGGGTCCCCTTGTTAAAGGGGGCTTCCAGATTCCGATAAGCCCCCCGCCCGCAGACCCCCACAACCACCGGCCAGGGTTGTGGGGATGAGGCCCTTGTCCTCATCAACATGGGGACAAGGTGTTTTGGGGGGCTACCCCAAAGCACCCTCCCAATGTTGAGGGCATGTGGCCTGGTACGGTTCAGGAGGGGGGCGCACTCTCGCCCCCCCTCTTTTGCTGCGGCCTGCCAGGTTGCGTGCTCGGATAAGGGTCTGGTATGGATTTTTGGGGGGACCCCACGCCGTTTTTTTTTTTTTTGGCGCGGGGTTCCCCTTAAAATCCATACCAGACCTGAAGGGTCTGGTATGGAATTTAGGGGGAACCCCACGTCATTTTTTTTAAAAAATTTGGGCAGGGTTCCCCTTAATATCCATACCAGGCCTGAAGGGCCTGGTATGGAATTTAGGGGGTCTCCCACGTCATTTTTTTTGTTTTAATTTTGGTTCGGGGTTGCCCTGTGGGGAATTCCCATGCCGTTTTTATCAATGAACTGTATTGTCGGCAATGCAATAGCCGCGGGTAGTTTTGAATGGCTTTTTTTCTTTCGAAATGTCATTTTGCTGTCAGACTGTTCTAAACACAGGAAACATGCGCCCCTTTACAGGCATACTATAGACACCCCCCAGGTACGAAATTTAAAGGGATATTACACTTTTATTGTTTGACTTTAAGCATTATTAAAATCACTGCTCCTGAAAAAACGTCCGTTTTTAAAACTTTTTTTTGCATTGATCCATGTCCCCTGGGGCAGGACCCAGGTCCCCAAACACTTTTTATGACAATAACTTGCATATAAGCCTTTAAAATTAGCACTTTAAAGGGTGTTCCGCGGCATTCGAATTTGCCGCGAACACCCCAAATTGTTCGCTGTTCGAACTTGCGAACAGCCAATGTTCGAGTCGAACATGAGTTCGACTCGAACTCGATGCTCATCCCTAATAGAGAGGGTGCTATCTTAAAGGGCTTGTGGTCAGAATGCTTGGTGTTCAAGCAACGCATGCGCATGCTAGCAGCCAGCCCCTAGTGCCTTCTTGAAATGCCTCAGTGACCCCATCATTCGCCTCGTGATCCCTGTGTATTCAAGCCTTCATCCAACCTTGTGATCCTTAGGTGCTTGGGCCTGTAGCTTGTGCCTGTGACACCAAGCCTGTTTCTGTGATCCTTGTGTCCCTTAGTATGTATCCTAATCTTGTGATCATGTGTACTCCTGCCAGCATCCAGTCATCCTTGACCACTGTGTCTCCCTTTGCACTCCAGTCAGTTACCTGCCTCTCTGCACCAGTAAATTTCCCTGTGAGCTTCAGCCAGCCTCTCATTACCAGTACCAGTGCATTCCCATTCTGTGTTTTAACTCTGTGCTTCTGTGTTTTTTCATGCACTCCTATCAATTGGGACAGCTACCTACAGCCTTGTGAATCCAGAATCCCTTTGCTGCAAGGAACTTGCACCTGCTCTCAGTAGCTTCCTGCCTAAGTGAGTGAGTGAGCAGCAAACTGGGGATGGCTTGCAGAGTAACATCTCCTCCTTTAGGAGCTCTGGTGGAGACAAGGCAGTTCCTTAGATTCTCCACCTTGACCCTTCTTAGGGCTCTCACTATTGAGTGGGCACACCAAACTCTGTGCCTTCTCTGTGGTTTTTGCCACTGTCTGTCCCAGCTGCTAAACCCACATCTTAGTCGGCTATTCTGCTGGGAGTGGATTCCCAATCAGTGATCTGGGAAAAATCAGAGAAGCAGAAAACTGTACCTTAAAATAAATCTGATAATTTCCTATTCATGAAAAAAATAGGTGAACTAATTTTCAATGAGTGAGCTAAAGGTGAAAATGGCTCAGTGCATAATCCACTTCATAAGCTATGCCCTCTAAAGGAGGAAAGAGCCAAGTACTTTAATTCCCTAATAGCAAACAGACAAGAGCGCATGGATCTCACAGTGTTCAAGCTTGTCAGACCACACATCAGCCCAAATGGAGAGCTGGGGACAGTATGGTATCGGGGTCATTTACTAAGATTCCCGGCAAGTATGGGTGCTTTTCATTTAATAGCGCCCAATTAAAGTAAATTAAGACTTCAACTGGGCGGATTTGCAAATGGAAAGCACGTTATTGCCGGCGAACATGCCTGTCACATTGACATATATGGGAATTGTTGAAAAAAGCGCCGCCTTGATGGGAGGCCTCTCGCTGACCGCTGTCTTTTCGCTGTAACATCTGTTATATAGGCAAGGGCGGGGCCACCCGGTGACATAACCGAGTGACCCCGCCCCTTCTGATATCATGTGCCGTCAGAGGGAGGCGGGGTCATCTGGTTACATCAGCGGGAGGCCCTGCCCTTGCCTTTATAACAGCTGTCACAGCTAAGAGACAGCAGTCGCTGGGAGGCCTCCCATGGAGGCAGAGCTTTTTTGTTTGTTTTTTCTATTTTTACAGTTTCCCACTCCCGACTGCTGAAAAACATCCCCACATCATGATGCTGCCCCCACCATGTTTCACTGTGGGGATGGGGTTCTTTGGGTGATGTGATGTGTTGGGTTTGTACCAGACATAGCTTTTTCTTTGATGGCCAAAAAGTTCAATTTTAGTCTCATCAGACCAGAGCACCTTCCTTAATACATTTTGGGAGTCTCCCACATGCCTTTTCACAAACTCAAAGCGTGCCATTTTGTTTTTTACAGAAAGTAATGGCTTTCTTCTTGCCACTCTGCACACGGCTTATTGTCTTCCTATGTACAGATACTCCAGTCTCTGCTGTGGAACTCTGCAGCTCCTCCAAGGTTACTTTAGGTCTCTGTGCTGCCTCTCTGATTAATGCCCTCCTTGCCTGGTCTGCGAATTTTGGTGTGCGGCCGTCTCTTGGCAGGTTTGCTGTTGTGCCATGTCCTTTCCATTTGGTTATGATAGATTTGATGGTGC
The DNA here is from genome assembly GCA_037952925.1 of Lithobates clamitans. Taxonomy (NCBI): domain Eukaryota; kingdom Metazoa; phylum Chordata; class Amphibia; order Anura; family Ranidae; genus Lithobates; species Lithobates clamitans. Next base: position 471,669 of record JBBGZY010000299.1, on the reverse strand, counting down.
TCCTAGGGATCATAAAAGATTTGGATATTTTTTTTAAAATGTAACACTGACTTGTACTTCTCAACAAACAACATTGCACCTTACTTGTTGTCAGAGAGCTTACCTCGGTGGACATGGTGTTGCTCACTGTAGTGTGCGTCGTGGTGCACCGGTGCGCGCTGGCTCACGCGTTCCTGTTTGTCCTGTCGTGCGTGCTTCTGCGGACACTGGTGTGTGCGACTCGGCTGGCCCTGGTGTGCGCGCTGGTGTTCAGACGCGTGCGCAGGTGCGCGTTGGCGCGCGTTCCTTTGGGCACTGGTTCACATCATCCGGTGAATGCTGGTGTGCGGGCACGTGCGGGTGCGCGCGCCTGTGCGCGTCGGTGCACGTGCGCCGTTGAGCGCCAATCTGCCTATTTAGGTTGGCTGCACTCTCTGCTCAGTGCTGCCTGATCAACAGCTCGTCCGTGCCCTTGTTCCTGTTTCCTGTGTTTGTACTCTGATCTCCTGACAATCCCGGCTTGCTTCTTGGACTCCTCTGAACTTTGCCTGCACCCGTCCTCTGGCATGTTTGACTACTCTGAACACAGCCTGTATCCGGACCTCCCTGCTCAGCTCCTGTTTGCCTGTGTTCCAGCCTGCACCTTGCTGCTAGGACTGTCTATCCACCAGTATCTGGACTCTATTACCAGGCTCCCATACCACTCCGCACTCCTGTGCTTCCTGTATACTCTACCAGGGGCCGCGAGTCAGACGCGTAAGAGAGCCTACCCTCTGCCCAAGTGGACTCGTTGGTCAGGTCTGTAGTAGTCTGATAGTATCAGGCAGCCATGACCGAGTCCGGGCAGGGGGCTTCCCCTATGGATGAACTCTGCAGACATCTGGTGGGCCTGACCCAAGCGGTAAAAAGCCTACAGGAAGGCTATTCAAGATTGGAGGAACAAGTCCAGGCTCTGTCATCACCCACCAGTCCCCAGGGGGCTTCGTCTGCCGGATCATCTTCTGCACCCTCCGTAGTTATGCTCCCTCCAGAGCCTAGAGTACCCATACCTGAAAGGTTCTCCGGAGTTCGTAGCAAATACCGTGTGTTCCGAAATGCCTGTGAGCTCTACTTCGCCTTGCAGCCCCGTACCTTCTCATTAGAAGCAACCAAAGTGGGCTTTGTCATTTCCCTGCTGTCCGGTGAGCCTCAAACCTGGGCCCACCTTCTCATGGAGCAGAAGTCAGTTTCTTTAGGAAGTCTGGATGCTTTCTTTCTGGCGATGTCTCAGCTCTATAAGGACCCCCAGCTGACTGCAACTGCTGAAGCCGCATTGTACTCCCTCTGACAAGGCCGCAGGGCAGCTGAAGATTATGCGGTTGAGTTCAGACGCTGGAGCACTGACACGGACTGGAAAGACGCCGCCTTGCGTCACCAGTTTCGGATGGGATTGTCTGACCCACTTAAGGATGAGCTGGCATGAGTCGGAGTGCCTCAGTCCCTGGATGAGCTCATCAATCTCTCTATCCAAATTGACCGTCGCCTGAGAGAGCGACGCACCGAAAGGTCTACCAGTGCTTTTCACCCCACCTGGATGCTCCCGCAAGTTCCCAGTCCCCCCAGCCAGCCCTCCGCTACATCAACTGTTCCAGTTCTAGATGCTCCAGAACCCATGCAGCTTGGCCTGCTTCATCCTTCCCTGACCCCTGAGGAGAAGTTACGCAGACATGCTCTCAATCTGTGTCTGTACTGCGGGGAATCTGGACATTACGCAAGCGTCTGCCCCAACAAGACGCGTAAGTGCCGTTCTACTACCCGTATGTGTGCAACTGTCATGCCTAAACCTAGTACTCACCTTGCTATCTCTATCACATTTCAGCTTCCAGGAAGGATCATCCCAGCATCAGTCATCGTTGATTCCGGAGCATGCAGCTGCTTCATTGACCTGGTTTTCGCAGCCGATCATGGCATTCCACTTCAACCCAAAGCTCAAGGCCTTGCTGTACACCTTGCAGATGGTTCCACCCTCGGTTCCGGTCCTGTTATTCAGGAGACTGTCCCTTTACTAGCTACCATAGATCCTCAGCACCAAGAACTCCTTTGCCTAGACGCCATCTCCTCTCCTCTCTTTCCTATTATCCTGGGAATGCCATGGCTACAAGCCCACAATCCCCGTATTAATTGGGCTACAGGAAAAATCAAGTTTCTCTCTGAGTATTGTCAACAGCATTGTCTGCAAGGAACTATCAATAAGACTTCTCAACTTCTCTGCTTAGATTCTGACACAGAATTACGCCAATCTATCTCAGAACCCTACCAGGACTTTTCGGATGTCTTCAGCAAAAAGGGAGCAGAGATCCTTCCCCCGCACAGGCCTTACGATTGCCCAATAGAACTTTTACCTGGATCTGAGGTACCCTTCGGGAGGATCTTCCCATTAACTGAGCAGGAGTTAGACACATTAAAGAAATATCTTGACGAAAATCTGGAAAAAGGATTCATCTGCCCGTCCACCTCCCCAGGTGGTGCCAGCATATTCTTTGTAGAGAAGAAGGATCACTCCCTTCACCCGTGCATTGATTATCGGGAGCTGAATAAAATAACGATTAAGAACCGTTACCCGCTACCTCTGGTGCCTGAACTATTTCAAAGGTTGGGAACCGCAACAGTCTTCACGAAACTAGATCTTCATGGAGCTTATAACTTATTCCGTATCCGAGAAGGGGACGAGTGGAAGACCGCTTTTACTCGTTTTGGGCATTTCGAGTATCTCGTTATACCCTTTGGTCTCTGCAATGCACCAGCAACATTCCAACATTTTGTCAATGATATCTTTCATGATTACCTGGACCTGTATGTTATTGTCTACCTTGACGATATTCTCATTTTCTCCTCTTCATTGCCTGACCACCGCAGGCACGTCCGGAACGTCCTTGCTCGGCTCAGACAACATGGACTGTATGCTAAACTCGACAAATGCGAGTTCGAACTCCAATGCATTCAATTCTTGAGTCTTATCATTTCAGTCAAGGGCATCAGGATGGACCCTCAAAAGGTGTCTGCCATCCTGAACTGGCCTACACCCACAGACAAAAAGGGGATTCAGCGCTTCATCGGGTTTTCCAACTTTTATCGGAAATTCATCAAGGACTTCTCTAAAATCATCACTCCTATTACGGAATTAACTAAGCAGGGAACCCGATTCTGCTGGACTCCCAGGGCACAATCGGCCTTTGAGAAACTTAAAGTATTATTTACCTCGGCCTCCATTTTGAAACACCCTAACCCTGCCCTCCCATTCGTTTTGGAGGTCGATGCCTCAGAAATTGCAGTGGGAGCAGTGCTCTCCCAACGTTAAGGCGCCAAGGCTCTCCTATTTCCAATAGCTTTCTGCTCATGCAAACTCTCTGTGTCTGAAAGGAACTATGACATAGGGGACTGGGAGCTTCTGGCCATCAAAACAGCTCTGGAGGAGTGGCGCTATCTATTGGAGGGTGCTGAACATCCCATTCTAATTTGCACCGACCACAAGAATTTGGAGTACCTAAGATCCGCCAAGAGACTAAGACCACGACAAGCTAGATGGGCACTCTTCTTTTCCTGCTTTCAATCTCACATTACTTACAGACCCGCCTCTAAAAACATCAAGCCGGATGCACTTTCTTGCATGTTCCATGACTCCAAGAAGACTGTTCCTCCGGACACTATCTAGCCTGCTGGAAATATTTTGCTCCTTCAGGGGGACCTGATCTCTAGGATAAGACCGGCCTCTATGGGAATACCCCAGCAGGCTGAAACCAACCTGAAGGACAGTTTGCTGTGGCACAAAGACAATATTATGGTTCCTAAGGATCTAAGGGTGCTGGTACTGGAGCTTTGCCACGACCATAAGCTGGCGGGTCATTTCGGGGCCCTGAAGACGGCCGAGCTGGTGCAGCGTACCTTCTGGTGGCCTCAACTGGTCGATGACTGTAAAAGTTACATGGATTCCTGTCACACTTGTGCCCGAAGTAAGAGTAGCCGGACAAGGGCATGGGGCCTATTGAAACCCTTACCCATTCCTGACAGACCATGGAAAATGATCTTGATGGATTTCATCGTGGAACTCCCCCCATCTGAAGGTTTCTCTACCATCTTTGTTGTAATAGACAGATTAAGCCCAAGATGGCACATTTTCTTCCAATGAGGGGTATGCCCTCAGCCATGGAAACGGCAAAGATGTTTATTAAGGAGATCGTAAGATTGCATGGGGTTCCTTCAAATATTGTCTCTGATCGAGGTGTCCAGTTTACCTCCAGGTTTTGGAAGGCCCTGTGTGGTTCCCTTGAAATAGAACTGGCATTCTCTTCGACCTACCATCCCCAGACAAATGGCCAAACGGAGAGAACCAATCAGACTCATTTTGGAACCAGGCAACCAAGTGTGGTTGTCCACAGCTAATTTGAAGATGGCCTGCCCCTCTAGGAAACTGGGGCCTAAATTCATGGGGCCTTTTCCGGTGAGGAGGAAGGTTAACGACGTCGCATATGAACTTGATTTGCCTGACTCTTTTAAAGTACACCCAGTTTTCCATGTGTCTCTGCTGAAACCGGTTGCCCCTAATCCCTTTACTGGCCGTAGTAACGGCCCACCTGAACCCGTCATGATTAATAATGAGGAAGAATTTGAAATCAAAGCAATTCTGGATTGCAGGAAAAGGCGCAATCAAATCCAATATCTTATCAAATGGAAGGGGTATGGACCTGAGGACAACTCCTGGGAACCTGAGAGTAACCTTCATGCTAAGGAACTGTTGCAAACATTCAAAAATTCCCATGCAACCAGACTGGCCCAACTGGGCATCCGTAGGCTGCCCTTGAGGAGGGGGCACTGTCAGAGAGCTTACCTCGGTAGACATGGTGTTGCTCGCTGTAGTGTGCGTCGGGGTGCGCCGGTGCGCGCTGGCGCACGCGTTCCTGTTCGTTCTGTCGTGCGTGCTCCTGCGGGCACTGGTGTGTGCGAGTCGGCTGGCCCTGGTGTGCGCGCTGGTGTTCAGACACGTGCGCGGGTGTGCGTTGGCGTGCACGTTTCTTTGGGCACTGGTTCGCATCATCCGGTGGATGCTGGTGTGCACGCAGGCATGTTCGGGTGCGAGCGCCTGTGTGCGTCAGTGGGTGCGCACGTGCGCCGTTGGGCGCCAATCTGCCTATTTAGGTTGGCTGCACTCTCTGCTCAGTGCTGCCTGATCAACAACTCGTCCGTGCCCTTGTTCCTGTTTCCTGTGTTTGTACTCTGATCTCCTGAGAATCCCGGCTTGCTTCTTGGACTCCTCTGAACTCTGCCTGCACCTGACCTCTGGCCTGTTTGACTACTCTTCTGCCTTCTCCCTTGTGCCTCATTGCCTGCCTGTTGCCAAACCCAGCCTGTATCCGGACCTCCCTGCTCAGCTCCTGTTTGCCTGTGTTCCAGCCTGCACCTTGCTGCTAGGACTGTCTATCCACCAGTATCTGAACTCTATTACTAGGTTCCCATACCACTCCGCACTCCTGTGCTTCCTGTATACTCTACCAGGGGCCGCAAGTCGGACGCGTAAGAGAGCCTACCCTCTGCCCGAATGGACTCGCCGGTCAGGTACGTAGTAGTCTGATACTTTTTTGGAGAGTTCCTTGGTCTTAGTGGCAGTGTTTGGTTAGTGGTGCCTCTTGCTTAGGTGTTGCAGCCTCTGGGGCCTTTCAAAAATGTGTGTATATGTAATGACAGATCATGTGACACTTAGATTGCACACAGGTGGATATTATGTCAATAATTATGTGACTTCTGAAGGTAATTGGTTGCACCAGAGCTTTTATGGGCTTCATAACAAAGGGGGTGAATACATACACACATGACAATTATCGTTTTTTTTTTTTTTTTATTTGTGAAAAATAGTTTTATGTATATATTTTTCTAATTGTACTTCACCAACTTAGACTATTGTGGTCTGATCCATCACATACAATTCAGATTAAAAAAACATTGAACCAAAGGCTGTAATGTAACAAAATAGGTAAAAAGCCAAGGGGGGGGGGGCGTGGCCTGACCTGGCATGAAGATGGCTGCTTAGTCCATCAGCTCCTGCTCTCACACGACCTGAATCCTGCCTAACGGAGGATCAATCGACCCAACATTGAGCCAAATTATGGGGACTGCCTCTCGGAATACATCCGCCTCACGTTCCCGCTCCCCGAGGGAGCAAGCGGACACCACTGGACATAATATCCCTGAGATGTTCAGAACGAGCAGAGGAAACATGGCGCCCTCCCGCCAGAGGAGCTCACAGGCCGCAACTTCCTCACAACTGGGAGCGCCGTCTCTCACACTCCCTGTCAGCCTGACGACTGAGAATACAGCGGAGGAACAAACTCATCTCCCCCAGTTAAACATTAATGATCTGAGGATGATTGCGGCAGATATTAAAGACACCCTTGCTGCCGCTATCTCGGAGCTACGCCTTGATCTGCGCGCCTTATCTGACAGAGTCGCGGCAACGGAACAGACGGCCGAACAACAAGACTTACAACTGCGCAAAACTACCCGCCATGTCGATACCCATACTCTTCAGATGAGAGACATGAAGAGGCATATCGAGGACCTCGATAATAGGGGTAGGAGACACAATTTAAGGATCAGGGGGCTCCCTGAGTCAATTGAAGGGGAACATCTGACTCCCTCCGTCACCAGCCTGTTTAATGGTATCCTTCACAGACCTCTCCAGACACCAGTCGACTTTGAGAGGATTCACCGCGCATTAAGACCCAAAGGAAGGGACACAGACCCACCCAGGGATATAATCTGCTGCCTGACTGACTATAAGATTAAGGAAGACATCCTCAGACAGGCCAGAAGCATCCCTCAAATAATACATGAAGGGAAATCAGTACAAATATTTCAAGATCTCTCAGGCATAACGCTCCAACACCGCAGAGATTTGAAACCCCTGCTAGACACACTTCGCTCCAAAGGAATCACATACAAATGGCAGCCACCTCGCAGGGTCGCACTGCATTCCTCAAAGTGCCTGAGGACCTTCCCTACTTTTGTGAGGCGCTCAACATCCCGCTAGTGGAAGTACCTAATTGGTATGCGGAATTCCGCCGCTCTGCAATGCGCAGAGATCGCCCCCCCGCAGATCCCATGGAGGCTGTAAACTCAGGGCAACGAAGGAGAAGATCACCGTCTGCCACTGATCACAACGGCACACGCCGCACCCAGCACCGCAACTTTAGGGCATCCGAATCCCCAACCTCAAGAAGAGCCAGACGGGATCGCTGATTCCCTGGGAGGATTCGACAGTAGCCTGATAATGCCGCCAAGCCATGTTTTCACTTTTCAGTTGCTTTGTGCGGCTCCTTCGTTTTGATCCCCCCCCTCATTACCACTAACTAACTTTCTGATAGGGGAAAATGTGAACTGTTGGCATTTCGTTTAATGACACTGAGAAAAGGAAAACAGGGAAATCTTATTGGCCGCCCCGCTTCTACCATCGGACTATAAACGCCTGCGAATCGAACTACGACACCCATGATGCCTCACGCGCGCACTCCGGATATGCACACCCACTCTTGTATGGGAAGCGGAAGCCCTACACTCTACAGTCCACCGCTGTAAAAATCCCCGGCTCCTCGGCTAATAACGGCACGCGCACCATAGACATTGAGGCTGCTCAGCCCTCGTTCCCGACGCCTCGGAACTCATACCTGGATCTGGAGCAGGAAGCATGGATTACCGCCCACTTCGACTACTGTCCTGGATAGCTACGGTAACCGGACCCTACCACCTCCACCGCGCTTAGAAGATCCGCATGCCATCCGAAACTCCAATGCTAACCTTCCATGGACAATCGCCCGCTGATTACAGGACTCCCTCGCTATCCGGACACGGGCCCTCCAGACATGGCTGCTCCACACCGCCGGTGCACAAGGCGGACTTCCAGAAGATCTTCCCACATGGAATCCCTGATCTGCTGGCATCCCAGGTATTGGACACTGACACGGGCACGTCCCCCTCGAGTTACTTGCTATAGTATGTGGAGGTTTGTGGCTAGAAACTGTCATCCCACACGCACTCTATGATTTCCCATACTATCGCTGTACGTATTCACCTGTCACCCTGATGAGAGATATGCCAGTAGACGGGACAAAAACGCTCAATAGGGTGAACCCTTTGCACTTTTTCAATGTCATTAACCCAATGCAATATTTTGCAACGGTTCTCTGAATACAGGTATTTCCCAGTTGGTGCCTCATTGTGCACATCTATCTTAATGTTGTTTTACTCCATTGAGTATAATTTACTAAATGTTCCTCACATGTTAATTATATTGGGTTTACATGCTCAGGGCATGAGCTAGACAGCATTGATGGTTACTGACAGACTTGCATGGCGCCTTGGCATTCGCGCCCCGGGGCCCCCTCCAGGGCCTTATTCGGACAGGGAGGGGATCTCAGAGGGGCGACTCTAACATGCATGGAGCCTGATCATATGATTTCCGCTCCTGATGCCCACACCTATGTGACCAAACACTGAAGTTGTAGTTATAGTTATGTGTTATGTATTATTCAGGCATACCCATACCCTTTCTCCTGCCCGCCCAACCTCGTCTCCCATACAAGCTGTGCAGGGCTCTGCAACTTGTTCTCACGACTGAAGGACAAACAACACTTCCATTCCGTACATAACGCAATCAAGGTTGTGGGAGGGAGGGGAAGGTGAGGGGAGGGGGAAGGAGGGGTGCGGGAAAAAAGGAAAAAAAAAACAAAAAAAAGAAAAAAAAACAAAAAAAAAACCACACAAACGAAAAGGGACAAACAATCCCATACACTCCTCCTTACTTATAACTCCATGGTCGAGAGATAGCAGGAGATTCAGATTCACATATCTCACACCGTCACAAGCCCTCTTGTGTCTGGTCTACACCAACCCCCACACAGTGGAGGTGCCTACCTGTACTACACCGATCGATTCTCTTGATTAGAGTTAACGGGATAGTAATTCATCCCTGTTGCCTCTTCGGTTACCCCGTGGCGCTCTATATATCATTATACAGACTGCCCTTAACACACATAGAGCACCAATAACCCATTCCTACCCCACCTAACCTGTTCTGCCCCACCCCGGCGGAGGACATGGACACCCAACACGCACCCTCAGCCGAAAAGCACACACTCTCGTCCCTCAATCTCAAATCCATCAATATACGCGGCCTAAATACCCCCGAAAAAAGAACCCTACTACTCTCCTCACTGCACAAATCCAACACCCATATTGCACTTATTCAGGAAACCCACTTTAGATCTGACGCAATCCCCAAATTACAGGACAAACACTTCCCGATAGTTTATCACACGACCAATGACGAGGCTAAGTCCAAAGGGGTTTGCATCCTAATATCCAAACACTGTCCCCTCAAGGTCTCTACCACCCAAACCGACCCGTGCGGAAGATTCCTATTCATAAAAAGTGACCTTTACGGAAAACAAATCACTATTGCCAACTTGTACGCACCCAATGAACGACAAGTCCCCTTTTTTCGCACCACTCTCCAATCACTTATGACTTTCAGCTCGGGCACACTAATAATCGGAGGGGACTTTAATGTGCCCCTCAATCCCTCTCTTGATACATCCAATGGTCACTCCTCTCTTACTTATAGAGCTCTTCGCGCCATCAAAACACTATTTAAAGACCTATTGGTGCACGATACCTGGTGCACACTGCATCCCGATGGTAAGGATTTCACCTTTTATTCCCCACCACATTCTAAATATACCCGCATAGACTATTTCTTTCTCTCCCAAAATGACCTCCCCTTGCTAAAGACGACTAATATCGAACCAATGGTCCTATCAGACCACAACCCTATAACTTTGACCCTGCACATGCCCACTGCGAGGACACGTCCCCAAATATGGAGATTGGACAACTCCCTACTTACGGATATAGCACTCACCAGTACGATCTCCCAACAGCTTACCAACTACTTCACTGAAAATGGAGTGGGTGACACATCACATGAAACAGTCTGGGCTGAACATAAATGCGTCATAAGAGGCACATTCATATCTATGGCTGCACAACGACACAAACTCAGAAAAGCTAAACTAGACGAACTGACTAACCGCATCACTAAGTTGGAACAAAAACACAAAAAATCCTTAGCATCTGAAGCACTCGCAGAACTGACTCAAGCCAGAAATGAGCTTTTGGCAGAATTACACACAATTGTTAAGCGTAAATACACATTGCAACGAAAATGCTTCTATGAGTTTGGAAACAAGTCAGGGAAACTTCTAGCCAGAGCCCTACAGACTAAGAAAGCTGCTCATACTATTCACTCCATTAAAGACCCAACTGGTAGGACCTTTGCCTCATCTGAGGATATTGCTAAACAATTTGTACACTACTATATAGACTTATACAACCTACGCTCCCCGCAAACGAACGCGGCCATCACCGACAGAAAGGAAGCAATTAGCAAATTCCTTTCCCAATATACTCCTAACTCCCTCACAACGGAGGAATCCGCATCACTAGATTCCCCACTGTCTTCAGACGAACTCATACTAGCCCTAAAACAAATGAAACCAGGTAAAAGTCCCGGTCCGGACGGACTCACGGTAGGGTACTACAGATCTTTTTCTGACATATTAATCCCGCCACTCGTCAAGGCATTTAATAGTTTCGTTCCCTCTAATGTAGCCTCGAAGGACATCCTAAGTGCCCACATCACCCTCATCCCCAAATCGGGCAAAGACACGACCCTGGTCCCCAACTACCGCCCAATCTCCCTACTTAATGTAGACGTTAAAGTTTATGCCAAAGCTATTGCCAACCGACTCCTACCACTAATCCCCAAATTAGTCTCTACAGATCAGGTCGGTTTCGTTCCCGGTAGGGAAGCTCGAGACAACACCACCAAAGCATTAAACATCCATCATTGGCTAACCTCAACAAAATCACGCGCCTTCTTCCTGTCCCTGGATGTGGAGAAGGCGTTCGACAGGGTAGCTTGGGACTTTATGGAGGCAACCTTATCCTCTATGGGCCTCCCAACGCATTTAATTCGAATGATAATGGCTCTTTACACATCACCCACAGCTAAAGTGAGAGTGAATGGGCACCTGTCGGACGCCTTCTCCATATCCAATGGTACTAGACAGGGATGCCCCCTGTCCCCTTTGATTTTTATTCTTACTATGGAACCCCTCCTACACAAACTTAGAAAAAACCCAGACATTAAAGGAGTAGAGATTAATCATAAGCACTTTAAAGTAGCGGTATATGCGGACGACATTCTATTATTCCTTACTGACCCAATTACGACCATTCCCAATCTCCTCAAAGACTTTGAAACCTTCAAATCCCTCACAAACCTAAAAATAAACTTCTCCAAATCAAAAGCCCTCAACATCTCTCTACCTAACGACACCATCATGCAATGCAAACAAAACTAAATTTCTTACCCATCCTACAAACCCACCAAAACGACCTACAAAAATGGAATATGAGACCCTTTTCTTGGTTTGGCAGAGCAGCTGTCCTAAAAATGAACGTGCTACCTAGATTGCTTTACCTATTCCAAACCATACCCGTACACATTCCTATATCCTTTTTTTCCACACTCAAAAAGCTATGTAGAAATTTTATTTGGTCCTCCAAACAACCTAGACTAAACTGGACTAGACTGACGACTCCCAAATCGCTGGGGGGTCTTGAAATACCGGACATACAAAAATATTATTGGGTCTGTCACCTCTCCAGAATTGTCGACTGGCACACGAACGACACCAATAAAGACTGGGTATCTATCGAAAACGCATTCTCCCCAATACCGTTGAAACTTCTACCGTGGATCGATCAAAAGAAAATACCGATAGAAACCGCACTACACCCACTCATTAACCCCACGCTGAAAAACTTCACGGCAGCTAGCACATTGCTCCGACTGAAACCCACCACTGGCCCTATGACACCTTTGGAGAATAACCCAGACTTTGAACCCGGAATACACCCACGCATCTCCTCATCAGACCCATATAGACCCAGACTCAAAATACAACAACTGTTCCATCAAAAATCTCTCATGACGTTCCAGGCCTTGACCACCGCACTCCCAGACTACCACATCCCATTTTACAAATATCTACAAATACGTCACTTTATTCATGGCCTCAAGCCCACCGCGGACATACACAGGGAACTTACACCCTTTGAACTCTTGTGCACTGCTCAAGAACCCCAAAGACATCTTATATCATCCATCTATGCACTGCTATTTTCCAATCATGACCTTAAACAAGACAAACTAGTCAGACAATGGGAACAAGATTTGAATATAGATCTCACCACCGAGGAATGGACACATATTCACAATCACATGCACAAAGGCTCCCTCAACACCTCTACCCAGGAAAACAGATATAAAATCTTTGCAAAGTGGTATAGGACTGCTGACAAAATTCACAAATTCAAACCTACTATTCCTCCACTCTGTTGGCGTTGTAACGCAACCAAAGGTACCCTACTGCATATATGGTGGGAATGCCCACTCATTCAAAATTATTGGGCTGAAATACACCGCATGATCATTCAGATAACAACCTACTCCCCTGACTTCACCCCTGCTCAATACTTACTTCATCACACCTCGCTCCCACAAAGAACTTATAAAAAATCCCTGGTTTTACACCTCATTAATGCGGCCAATTTATGTATCCCAGTACTTTGGAGAAGCACCTCTCCCCCCACTGTTCAAAATTGGATTCGGAGGGTAGATGGATTGGCTGAAATGGAGAACCTCATCCATCAATCTTCCGACACTCCGTCCAAATACAAACACATTTGGGCGTGCTGGTTTCATTTTAAATCAACCACTGCCGAAAACTCCTCAGTTAATCGCCCTCTCCCGGAGCACGAGGGACGAACGGACACATAAACACCTGAACATATACATCAATAAACATGTAACAGGCTGACAAAACCTCCGTCTTACCCTCTCCCCCCCCCCCCTTTCCCCTGTTCCACATACCCCACCATCCTCAAGACTCCTCTGCAATTGCTCCGTACATTAGGAGTCTCCTCAGCATTACGAGGAACCTACTCGAATAACACCGACATGTTTCTGTAACAGCTACTCTTATGTTCCCCCTGCTGGGCACAGCTAGTTCCCCTTGGGGGTGTCCGGGAGGGGGAGTAGAGCTCATTTGGTCGGTCACCATCGAACATTGCAATTAATGCTTACCTATTACAAATCGTTAACCACAATATCCAACCATACATGTCTTCAGAGAAAACGTTACTGTTGTGGACACCGACGACTCCCCTCTTAGGATACACCAGCATTATCATCTTATAATACAGGGTTAGAGCTCACAACTGCACTCACGTCAGATTAATTGATCTTCTCTTCCTTCAGATACAAAACTGCGAGAAGTGCAGATACAATTGTTGATACTATGCTCCACAAAGTACTGCTTTATCCTTTGGGATTTACTTGTTATACTCATCTTATGTACTCCTATGACATGTACCTCTGTAACTCCTGCTGTAATCTTGTGAAAACTCAATAAAATATCTTTAAAAAAAAAAAGCCAAGGGGGTGAATACTTTTGCAAGGCACTGTATATATATTGTAATAGTGAGAGTCCCTGTCACTGTGAAAAGGGATGGAAAATGGACACAGAGTTAGCTTTGAAAGGGAGAAAGCTGTGTTGGCAGCTTTCTCCAGGTTTTGCTATGTTCCAATGGGGCTCTGTAGTTTGGAGATCCCGCAGAGACTTGGGTGGGATGGGATCTCTAACCCTGTGTCCATGTCTTATGGATAGCAAGCAGGGTGTGTGCCCAGGTGTACACAGCCCATATAACGAGGGGCTAGTGAGAGCAGAGAGTGGAGGAAGGTGGAGTGTGTGCAGCTTGCTGCTGCAAGACAGACCTGTGTCTGAAAAGCTGTCTGCCCTGTGTGTGACTACATCCCTGGTAAGAGGGGACTTGGTGTCTGAAGGACTGGGAAGGTTGGGATGGCTAGAAGGGCCTGTGAGACCAGAGAAGGGTGTGGGAGGCTGGGAGAGCCGAAGCGACTAGCAAGTCCAAGGGGGCTGAAGGAAGTCCTGAAATCTGGGGGACAGTAAGCAAACCCAGGGGTCTGGAGAGTTCTGTTGAGGCCAGGAGTAGGCTGGTTCAGCAGGGAACTGCAAGGCAAAGTAAGCCTAGGAGCCAGGAGGCTTGGCATTTTCGGTTGTATGAATTTACTGAAGAAGAACCCCTGTGTGGGAAATCCTGTGTATAAACTTTTATTTTGTTCCTGTGAATAAAAATGGGCTGCCATGCCCTCAAACCTGATAACTGACTGCTGTGGACTCACTACGTGAAGATGCATCTACCACTGAGCTAAATACCCCAATATTACAATATATATATATATATATATACACACACATACATACATATATACAGTATATCACAAAAATGAGTACACCCCTCACATTTTTGTAAATATTTTATTATATCTTTTCATGTGACAACACTGAAGAAATAACATTTTGCTACAATGTAAATTAGTGAGTGCACAGCTTGTATAACAGTGTAAATTTGCTGTCCCCTCAAAATATCTCAACACACAGCCATCAATGTCTAAACCGCTGGCAACAAAAGTGATTACACCCCTAAGTGAAAATGTAAAAATTATCCATTTTCACTATACATTAAAAATTACTATGCTGCGTATCTCCTAATATTCTTCCCAACAATGAATTTAAAGTGCCAACATTGCAATATTGAAGCAAAAAAAATGTAGAACACGATAAAATAAAAATAGCGAAAAAATAAATAAAGTCCTTCATTGCTGTGATAATATAATCTGTTATATGCATCACACTCCACAGAAAAATAAGAATAATAAAAAAAACTTAAAGAATATATATATGGTACCACAAACATGAATCATAAAGTGCTATAGTGCATAAAACAGTGACGTCCTGATCAAACGAGGGTCAGTCCAACATAATTGAGATATAGATAATGGTGACTTCATAAAAAATGTGAAAACAACGTCAATCAAGAATGTAGAGGATTGGGATTATTGCGGTGCTTGTAATAAATGGTACATAAAGAGTTAAATAATAAAAAATATAATTTCTCTTATTAGTACAAAAAGAAGAAAGAGCAAGAATTCAATCGAAACCAGTATGGAGCATATACATAATACATGTACTGGGTTGCTGGTGTCCCAAGAATAAAAGGTGGCCACAAATGGGTGTTGAGTCCCAACATGTTTCGTCAATGGTGGCCTCAGGGGATAATGTGGGACCACCACAAATAATCCAGCTCTAACATAGAAAAGAAAATATCAATATTGCAAATAATGCAAATAATGACCATGAAAGTAAGAAACAAGCATTTTTCATGACTTCAGGGAAGTGTATGGCACATACCTCGATCAATTCCGAACCAGGAGATGAATAAATTAGGGGGACCCCCCAAAAAGGAAGAGGGAGGGGGGTTTGGGATGTCAAAAAGGCCTCAGCCAAGGAGAGCGCAAGGGAGACCGTGCACGGTCACAGGAGATAGATAAGAACCCAGCTAAAGTATGTTAAGACAGACCAAAAAGTCAATCAATATATATATACATTCTGGACAGAGAACCACAGTCCAGTTGTATGGGCCAGTTGGAAAGAACCCAAAAAAGATATATACTCACTATGCTCAGAACCACAAAACAAGTGGGTTTAGGGGCGCCAATGTGCTGACAAAAGACAATAAACAGCAATATAATAAGGTATCCTTCAATGGATCAAGAGAATCCAGAACAATCGATAGACAGAGAACTCAGATGTAAAGTCTCAAAGGATTGTGTACTTGCACAAAGTGGAAAATGAGTACAGTCGCCCCTGATCTCCAGCTAACAGTCTGCTGGAATGACCAGCATTAAATACCTCCCGCTCGTTCGGCGTCTGACATCACCAAACGAGCGAGGACGAGAAGAGTCCACCACGCATGCGCCTGTGGATGGGCCCGCGCTAGCCTACAATTCCCAGAGGTCATAGCGGTAGAACGCCGTCATGACATGGGTGGCATAACACACCCAGGTCCCGCCAACCAGCGCGGCCTGGGGAGGAGATAGACAGCCCCATGCAACAGTGGCCGATGGCCAGCGGTGTCTGGAAGAGGCCAGAGCGGGGTGGAGAGGGCAGGCGAGCTCTGGAAAATATACGGGGACAAAACAGCAGGCTAAAGAGCCCTGAGCATCCGTACGGCCACACACATGGTCCACCATGCAGCCAGACAAAAAAATGAGCTGTGGGCCGGCCCCCCGAAACCAATGGTCAGGAAGAGAAGGGGCAAGTGCCAAACATAGTGTATATCCCTACAGGGGTTTTCACACCCTGGAAGGGCATAAACACATATCCTGAAGAACATGACAAATACGTAAATATGTATATAATGTGTAAAACAGACAAGCAACATAGTACAAATACATTGCATATTTACACTTGAGGAAGCAAAAAAGTTTATATAACTAATCATGGAATTTATATATCTGTGAAACGACATGAAAAAAAATGATAACATTACAAATAATAAAGCATACAGGGAAAATCATAAGGTTAAATAATTAAATAGGAAGACACTGATTCATGCAAAAGGACAGACATAATCGAACAGACAGCATCATATGGAGAGACATGGGAGAAAGGCCAGAGAAGGATCAATCACAAGTACAGTATTTATATTGACAAACAACAGTAAATGTCGAACAATACAGGAGAAAATAATTGATCTAATGATATGGCATAAGAACTGTCACAAGGACGTCATATAACTGACACATAAATAGTGTGAGTTATAGGAATGATTTAAAACGAATGTACTCATTGAGTCCTGGGTACCTGGTAGCATTCAAATTATGAATCCATTTAGTTTCCAATTGCAAAAGGGTACGATGAATGCCTCTTACATGTGAAGGCACATGCTTGAGAGCGCTGAACTTGATCATGTTGGGGTTATGTTCAGAACCAACATGGCGGGTGATGGCAGTCGTCGTGAGCCCTTTAGAAATAGGGATAGTGTGGTCCCTAATTCTTTTGAAAAAATGTTGTTTAGTTTTGCCTATATAAAAACTCCCACACAAACATTTGGCAAGATATACCACTCCAATAGTCTGGCATGGAATTCTATGGAGAAGAGTATGTGTATGACCATTAGGGAGAAGCACAGTGTGACCATCTAAAATTAAACAACACACATCGCATTTGTTGCAAGCAAACGTGCCAGTTGGGGATGGAGGATCAGTACTCCCAGGGTCAAAGTGGCTATGGACTAATTTGTCCCTAAGGGAGGGGGCCTGCCGATAGGTAATTTTCGGTTGATGTTTAATGTATTTTTGTGCAGATGTATCAGCTAGAAGTAAAGGCCAATATTGAGTTAGAATATTACAGAACTGAGCATGATGTCTAGAATATTGTGTTATAATTCTAACAGATTGCTGAGTAGTTGAGGATTTAGTGGTGAAAATGGAATCTTTTCTATCACGTTTAGAGGCCTTATTATATGCCTTTTTGAGCAATCTATGACTGTAACCTCTATGCTTCAGTCTGGTACAGAGTCCATGGGCTGCTATCTGATAGTCCTCATCACGTGCACAGTTTCTTCTAAGTCTGACATATTGACTAAATGGAATACTTTTTAGAAGTGATTGGGGACGTCCACTAGAAGAATGCAAAATTGTATTCCCAGAAGAGGGTTTCCGGAAAAGAGAGGAATGGGGAAAACCATCCTTACCAATAGCAATTTTAAGATAGAGAAAAATGATACAACTTTGACTGCATTCCATAGTAAATTTAAGGTTATAGGAATTTTCAGATAGAACTTCCATAAATTGCGTTAATTGATCCCTGGTACCAGACCAGAGGAGCAGGACGTCATAGATGTACTTGTCCCAGGATATAACGTGGGACAGGAACATCGACATGTCATCCCACCCCCCAGGTACTGGTTGGCATATGATGGGGCACAACTGGTCCCCATTGCAATCCCCTGCACCTCTAGGAAGTGGGAAATTCCAAAAAGAAATACATTGCGAGTCTAAAGTAAATTTGAAGAGTTCCAAAATGTACAAGTTATATTAATGAGCAGAGGTGCCTCTTTCTTTAACGTGATTCCCTATGATTTCAATACCCTTGGCATGTGGAATGGCATTGTACAGGCTCTCTATGTCTATGGCAACAAACCAGGTGTTTGAAGGAACATGCATGCCCTCAATAGTTTGTAAAAGATCAATGGTGTCCTTCATGTAGGAGGATAAAGCAGTTACATGAGGATAAAGGTACTTATCGACAAGTGCACTGGCATTCTCAGTAAGACTTTGACAGCCAGAAACAATTGGCCTGCCCAGCGGATTAGTCAAGGAAGTGCATAGTGTAGGAATTATGGGTTCTTTAACATTGAGGTAATTCCATGTATCATTGTCGATAAGTCCCCTTTTGTAAGCTTTAGCAATTAGGGAGTAGGGATGAGCCAAACACCCCCCTGTTCGGTTCGCACCAGAACATGCGAACAGGCAAAAAATTTGTTTGAACACGCAAACACCGTTAAAGTCTATGGGACTCGAACATGAATAATCAAAAGTGCTAATTTTAAAGGCTTATATGCAAGTTATTGTCATAAAAAGTGTTTGGGGACCTGGGTCCTGCCCCAGGGGACATGGATCAATGCAAAAAAAGTTTTAAAAACGGCTGTGTAATATTCCTTTAAATTTCGCACCTGGGGGGTGTCTATAGTATGCCTGTAAAGGGGCGCATGTTTCCCGTGTTTAGAACAGTCTGACAGCAAAATGACATTTCAAAGGAAAAAAAATCATTTAAAACTCCTCGCGGCTTTTAATAAATTGTCGGTCCGACAATATACATAAGAGTTCATTGATAAAAACGGCATGGGATTTCCCCACAGGGGATCCCCGAACCAAAATTTAAAAAAAAAATGGCGTGGAGGTCCCCCTGAATTTCATACCAGGCCCTTCAGGTCTGGTGTGGATTTTAAGGGGAACCCCGTGCCAAATTTTTTTAAAAAATGGCGCGGGGTCCCCCCAAAAATCCTTACCAGACCCTTATCTGAGCACGCAACCTGGCAGGCCGCAGGAAAAGAGGGGGGGATGAGAGAGCGCCCCCCCTCCTGAACCGTACCAGGCCACATGCCCTCAACATTGGGAGGGTGCTTTGGGGTCCCCCCAAAGCACCTTGTCCCCATGTTGATGGGGACAAGGGCCTCATCCCCACTACCCTTGCCCGGTGGTTGTGGGGGTCTGTGGGTGGGGGGCTTATTGGAATCTGGAAGCCCCCTGTGTGAAATGGTAAGGGGGTACAAAAGTAAACCCTACCATTTCAAAAAAAAGTGTCGAAAATGTTAAAAATGAAAAGAGACAGTTTTTGACAATTCCTTTATTTAAAGTCTCTTCTTCTTTCCATCTTCTTTCTTCTATCTTCTTTTTTCTATCTTCCTTCGGTTTCTTCCTCCATCTTCTTCTTCCTCTGGTTCTTCCTCCGATAGTCTGCTTCTTGCTCCGGTGTTCTCGTCCGGCATCTTCCTCTGCGGCGTCTTCTTCCCTTCTTCGTTCTCGGGCCGCTCCACATCCATGATGTACAGAGAGCCGTAGTTGGCCAAAGCCAAGGAGGCTTTGGCCAATTATGGCTCAGGGGGTTTAGTACACACTATATAAGGCTGCCTGCACGTCGGCCCTGTGTATTGTGTTTCGGCGCTGAGACAGAGATAGAGAGAGAGAGACAGTGTCATTTGATTTAAGTTAGAGTAGGCAGGTCGAGTCAGTTAGCTGCAGTTAAAGTGTATTGTGTATATATATGCATCCCAGGTGTTGTGTGTGTGTGTGTATGTATATATATATATATATATATATATATATATATATATATATATATATATATATATATATATATATATATATATACTGTATTCAGTGTAGCTAGATCCTGTTCTTCTCTTCCTAATATACTGACAGGCAGGCGTTTTTACAGTATTTACAGTTACTGTACTGTGTACCCCGCACAGTCTCACCTACAGTATACCTACCTGCAGCCAGGTGCTTGTGTGGGCTCTTTGAAGTATTTCCAGTTATTGTACTGTGTACCCTGCACAGTCTCACCTACAGTATAGCTACCTGCAGCTAGGTGCTTGTGTAAGCTCTTTGAATAATTTCCAGTTACTGTACTGTGTACCCCGCACAGTCTCACCTACAGTATAGCTACCTGCAGCCAGGTGCTTGTGTAGGCTCTTTGAAGTATTTCCAGTTACTGTACTGTGTACCCCGCACAGTCTCACCTACAGTATAGCTACCTGCAGCCAGGTGCTTGTGTAGGCTCTTTGAAGTATTTACAGTTACTGTACTGTGTACCCCGCACAGTCTCACCTGCAGTATAGCTACCTGCAGCCAGGTGCTTGTGTATGTTCTTTGAAGTATTTCCAGTTAATGTACTGTGTACCCCGCACAGTCTCACCTACAGTATAGCTACCTGCAGCTAGGTGCTTGTGTAGGCTCTTTGAAGTATTTCCAGTTACTGTACTGTGTACCCCGCACAGTCTCACCTACAGTATAGCTACCTGCAGCCAGGTGCTTGTGTAGGCTCTTTGAAGTATTTACAGTTACTGTACTGTGTACCCTGCACAGTCCCACCTACAGTATAGCTACCTGCAGCCAGGTGCTTGTGTAGGCTCTTTGAAGTATTTCCAGTTAATGTACTGTGTACCCCGCACAGTCCAACCTACAGTATAGCTACCTGCAGCCAGGTGCTTGTGTAGGCTCTTTGAAGTATTTCCAGTTACTGTACTGTGTACCCCGCACAGTCTCACCTACAGTATAGCTACCTGCAGATAGGTGCTTGCGTTGGCTCTTTGAAGTATTTCCAGTTACTGTACTGTGTACTCCGCACAGTCTCACCTACAGTATAGCACCTGCAGCCAGGTGCTTGTGTAGGCTCTTTCAAGTATTTCCAGTTACTGTACTGTGTACCCCGCACAGTCTCACCTACAGTATAGCTACCTGCAGCCAGGTGCTTGTGTAGGCTCTTTGAAGTATTTCCAGTTACTGTACTGTGTACCCCGCACAGTCTCACCTACAGTATAGCTACCTGCAGCCAGGTGCTTGTGTAGGCTCTTTGAAGTATTTCCAGTTACTGTACTGTGTACCCCACACAGTCTCACAGTATAGCTACCTGCAGCCAGGTGCTTGTGTAGGCTCTTTGAAGTATTTCCAGTTACTGTACTGTGTACCCCGCACAGTCTCACCTACAGTATAGCTATCTGCAACCAGGTGCTTGTGTAGGCTCTTTGAAGTATTTCCAGTTACTGTACTGTGTACCCCGCACAGTCTCACCTACAGTATAGCTACCTGCAGCCAGGTGCTTGTGTAGGCTCTTTGAAGTATTTCCAGTTACTGTACTGTGTACCCCGCACAGTCTCACCTACAGTATAGCACCTGCAGCCAGGTGCTTGTGTAGGCTCTTTGAAGTATTTCCAGTTACTGTACTGTGTACCCCGCACAGTCTCACCTACAGTATAGCTACCTGCAGCCAGGTGCTTGTGTAGGCTCTTTGAAGTATTTCCAGTTACTGTACTGTGTACCCCGCACAGTCTCACCTACAGTATAGCTACCTGCAGCCAGGTGCTTGTGTAGGCTCTTTGAAGTATTTCCAGTTACTGTACTGTGTACCCTGCATAGTCTCACCTGCAGTATAGCTTCCTGCAGCCAGGTGCTTGTGTAGGCTCTTTGAAGTATTTTCAGTTACTGTACTGTGTACCCTGCACAGTCTAACCTACAGTATAGCTACCGGCAGCCAGGTGCTTGTGTAGGCTCTTTGTGTACTGTGTACCCCGCACAGTCTCACCTACAGTATAGCTACCTGCAGGCAGGTGCTTGCGTTGGCTCTTTGAAGTATTTCCAGTTACTGTACTGTGTACTCCGCACAGTCTCACCTGCAGTTTAGCTACCTGCAGCCAGGTGCTTGTGTAGGCTCTTTACTTATTTACACTTACTGTACTGTGTACCCTGCACAGTCTCACCTACAGTATAGCTACCTGCAGCCAGGTGCTTGTGTAGGCTCTTTGAAGTATTTCCAGTTACTGTACTGTGTACCCCGCACAGTCTCACCTACAGTATAGCTACCTGCAGCCAGGTGCTTGTGTAGGCTCTTTGAAGTATTTCCAGTTACTGTACTGTATATCCTGAACAGTCTCACCTACAGTAAAGCTACCTGCAGCCAGGTGCTTTTGTAGGCTCTTTGAAGTATTTCCAGTTACTGTACTGTGTACCCCGCACAGTCTCACCTACAGTATAGCTACCTGCAGCCAGGTGCTTGTGTAGGCTCTTTGAATTATTTCCAATTATTGTATTTTGTACCCCGCACTGTCTCACCTACAGTGTAGCTACCTGCAGCCAGTTGCTTGTGTAGGCTCTTTACTTATTTCCAGTTACTGTACTGTGTACCCCGCACAGTCTCACCTACAGTATAGCTACCTGCAGCCAGGTGCTTGTGTAGGCTCTTTGAATTATTTCCAATTATTGTATTTTGTACCCCGCACTGTCTCACCTACAGTATAGCTACCTGCAGCCAGTTGCTTGTGTAGGCTCTTTACTTATTTCCACTTACTGTACTGTGTACCCCACACAGTTTCACCTACAGTATAGCTACCTGTATCCAGGTGCTTGTGTAGGCTCTTTGAAGTATTTCCAGTTACTGTACTGTGTACCCTCCACAGTCTCACCTACAGTATAGCTAACTGCAGCCATGTTCTTGTGTAGGCTCTTTGAAGTATTTCCAGTTACTGTACTGTGTACCCCGCACAGTCTCACCTACAGTATAGGTAACTGCAGCCAGGTGCTTGTGTAGGCTCTTTGAAGTATTTCCAGTTACTGTACTGTGTACCCCCGCACAGTCTCACCTACAGTATAGCTACCTGCAGCCAGGTGCTTGAGTAGGCTCTTTACTTATTTCCACTTACTGTGCTGTGTACCCCGCACAGTTTCACCTACAGTATAGCTACCTGTAGCCAGGAGCTTGTGTAGGCTCTTTGAAGTATTTCCAGTTACTGTACTGTGTACCCTGCATAGTCTCACCTGCAGTATAGCTTCCTGCAGCCAGGGGCTTGTGTAGGCTCTTTGAAGTATTTCCAGTTACTGTACTGTGTACCCCGCACAGTCTCACCTACAGTATAGCTACCTGCAGCCAGGTGCTTGTGTAGGCTCTTTGAAGTATTTCCAGTTACTGTACTGTGTACCCTGCACAGTCTCACCTACAGTATAGCTACCTGCAGCCAGGTGCTTGTGTAGGCTCTTTGTGTACTGTGTACCCCGCACAGTCTCACCTACAGTATAGCTACCTGCAGCCAGGTGCTTGTGTAGGCTCTTTGAAGTATTTCCAGTTACTGTACTGTGTACCCCGCACAGTCTCACCTACAGTATAGCTAATTGCAGCCAGGTGCTTGCGTTGGCTCTTTGAAGTATTTCCAGTTACTGTACTGTGTACTCCGCACAGTCTCACCTGCAGTTTAGCTACCTGCAACCAGGTGCTTGTGTAGACTCTTTACTTATTTACACTTACTGTACTGTGTACCTAGCACAGTCTCACCTACAGTATAAGGTTAAAAAAATACTGCGCTAACACAATAAGAAAAGCTGCGACTAAAGGTAGTAAACCGTGAATCTAATGTAATTAAAAAAAGTCGCGCTAAAAAAATTATTTGAGAATAGCAACAATCTAGTGCCTAAAGTGATAAAAAGTAAATTTGAATAAAAAATATAATTGAAACAATACCCAATGTATATAAACTCCACGATGAGTTGGAATAAATGATATACAAAAAGGATTATTTTCTATGTGAAAAATAAATAGTGAAATAAATTAACATGGTTGAATGTGAACGACAAAAATTAATTTCCAGAACACTATTACCACGTGCAACAATGTAAAGAAATATTGTGAAGACACTGAACATATACCCTGTGAAAAGCAAAAAATAAAACAATAAAAATTATAACCAAACTAAAAAAGTCCATAAAAAATCCAAGTCCAGAAGAACAGTAATTATTGAAGTTCTTGCATATTGTGGAAAACAGGCAAGTAGATATCCCCCAGTGCTAGGTGAAGTGCAGAGACAGACTTGCTGAAGTGACACAGGTGCATGGGCAGACCTCCACCGTTTAAAACAACTGCCTCTTACCAAATAGAGTTGGTCTCTAGATTATAGGAGACCTATGGAACGGATGGCTGCAACCCCAGCCAGGGATCTAGAACAGCAGACACTTGTTGTCATCCGGGACCCGGAACTCGCTCCGTCACACACAGCAAATAGAGTAAGATGGCTCCCCATAAAAGAAATAAAAGCTCCACATAGCATAAAAACCACGACTTTATTTAATAAAGAGTAAGATTGCACTTACACAATGGTTGTAAAAAACAAGCATCAAAACGCCGGCCGGCTGATAGACTCCCCGTGTCTTCCGGGTGTACAGAACGCGGTGTCCCAGTTTTGTGCAGTTCACTGCAGGCCAATAGTATGTCTGGAAGGCCAAAAAGGAGAGGCGGACAGTGACAAGCCAATAAAAGAGGGCAAACAGGCTCTGTGTCTAGAGGCAACAGTGCTGGTCGTTTACACAGTGCATCCTCATCAGCACATGGCCATGGGACACGCTTAGCCTTTTTTTCGGCAGCTGGCCGTGTTGAGCCGCAACATGCGGAAGACTTGGTCGAGTGGATGACCAAGCCATCCTCATCCTCCTCATTAGGGATGAGCTTTGTGTTCGAGTCGAACCCATGTTCGACTCGAACATCGTCTGTTCGATCGTTTGCCGAATTGCAAACGATATGGGCAGTACGCGCCAAATTCGAGTGGCGCGTCACTGCCCATAATTCACTGCGGCAGCGCAGTGCATTGCTGGCTGATGATTGGCCAAGCATGCACTATGACCCGCATGCTTGGCCAATCACAGCGCCGTCTGAACAGAGAGCTGTAATTGGCCAAAGCCAGGGTGGCTTTGGCCAATTATGGTTTAGGGGGTTTAGTACACGCCCCACACTATATAATGTCGCCTGAACGTCGGCCCTGTGTAGTGTGTTCCGGCGTAGAGAGACAGTGTCATTTGATTTAAGTTAGATAGATTAGGCAGAACAGTCAGTCAGTTAGCTGCACTTAAAGTATATTGTGTATATTGTGTATATATATATATATATATATATATATATATATATATATATATATATATATATATATATATACACACTGTATTCAGTTTAGCTACATCCGTTCCTGTTATTATCTTCCTACAGGCAGGCAGATGTTGTTACAGTATTTGAAGAAAATTGCTGGTGTTCTTCTGATCCTATTAGTCCTATTAGCTACAGTATTTACAGTTAGTATAGTGCGTACTCTGCACAGTGTGCACCTAAAGCTACCTGTAGAAGATTTGTGGTGTTTTTCTGATCCTATCACTACCGCAGGCAGCTACATTATTTTTTAATGTAGTGCGACCTCTGCACAGTGTTCAGCTAAAGCTACAAGTTAGTGTAGTGCGCCCTCTGCACAGTGTTCAGCTAAAGCTACAAGTTAGTGTAGTATGACCTCTGCACAGTGTTCAGCTAAAGCTCCAAGTTAGTGTAGTGCGACCTCTGCACAGTGTTCAGCTAAAGCTACAAGTTAGTGTAGTGCGACCTCTGCACAGTGTTCAGCTAAAGCTACCTGTAGAAGGTTGGTGTTGTTTTCCTGATCCCATCACTACCGCAGGCAGCTACATTATTTAAACGTTAGTGTAGTGAGACCTCTGCACAGTGTTCAGCTGAAGCTAACTGTAGAGGTTGGTGTTGTTTTCCTGATCCTATTACTACCGCAGGCACCTACATTATTTACAAGTTAGTGTAGTGCGACCTGTTCCTGATTTTAAAAAAAAGAAGTTTGGATTATATTTCCTGGAGTGCGGCTGTCCGGATTTTCCCATTTGCACACAGCCTTTACTAGCATTAGCCAGCACCTGGGGCTCTTTGTTCCTGGAGACCAACAGCCAGTTCATACCTGGATAGATTCACCCTAGTGCGGGGACAACATCCGCATTGCCTGTAGAAGATTGGTGGTGTTTTCCTGATCCTATCACTACCGCAGGCAGCTACATTATTTAAACGTTAGTGTAGTGCAACCTCTGCACAGTGTTCAGCTAAAGCAGGGATATGCAATTAGCGGACCTCCAGCTGTTGCAAAACTACAAGTCCCATCATGCTCTGCCTCTGGGTGTCATGCTTGTGGCTGTCAGAGTCTTGCCATGCCTCATGGGACTTGTATTTCTGCAACAGCTGGAGGTCCGCTAATTGCATATCCCTGAGCTAAAGCTACCTGTAGAAGGTTGGTGGTGTTTTCCTGATCCTATCACTACCGCAGGCAGCTACATTATTTAAACGTTAGTGTAGTGTGTCCTCTGCACAGTGTTCAGCTAAAGCTACAAGTTAGTGTAGTGTAGGGATGAGCCGAACACCCCCCTGTTCGGTTCGCATCAGAACATGCGAACAGGAAAAAAGTTAGTTCGAACACGCGAACACCGTTAAAGTCTGTGGGACACAAACATGAATAATCAAAAGTGCTAATTTTAAAGGCTAATATGCAAGTTATTGTCATAAAAAGTGTTTGGGGACCTGGGTCCTGCCCCAGGGGACATGGATCAATGCAAAAAAAAGTTTTAAAAACGTCCGTTTTTTCAGGAGCAGTGATTTTAATAATGCTTAAAGTCAAACAATAAAAGTGTAATATCCCTTTAAATTTCGTACCTGGGGGGTGTCTATAGTATGCCTGTAAAGGGGCGCATGTTTCCTGTGTTTAGAACAGTCTGACAGCAAAATTACATTTTGAAGGAAAAAACTCATTTAAAACTACCCGCGGCTATTGCATTGCCGACAATACACATAGAAGTTAATTGATAAAAATGGCATGGGAATTCCCCAAAGGGGAACCCCGAACCAAAATTAAAAAAAAAAAATGACGTGGGAGTCCTCCTAAATTCCATACCAGGCCCTTCAGGTCTGGTATGGAATTTTAAGGGGAACCCCGCGCCAAAAAAAAAAAAAAAAAAAAAAAAAACGGCGTGGGGTCCCCCCCAAAATCCATACCAGACCCTTATCCGAGCACGCAACCAGGCAGCATGCAGGAAAAGAGGGGGGGACGAGAGTGCGCCCCCCCCCTCCTGAACCGTACCAGGCCACATGCCCTCAACATTGGGAGGGTGCTTTGGGAAAATGAAGAAGAGAAGAAGCGAAGAAAAGAAGAAGAGAAGAGCGGGAGCCTCCCCCCATGCCATGGCTGCGGAGCGGCCCGAGGAGAAGAAGATAGAAGACGCCGCGGATTAGAAGCTGGATGAGAACGCCGGAGGAAGAACCAGAAGAGCCAGAAGAACCAGAAGAACCAGAAGATGAAGGAAGATAGAAGAAAGAAGAGGCATTTAAATAATGGAATTGTCAAAAACTGTCTCTTGTCATTTTTAACATTTTTGACACTTTTTTAGTGAAATGGTAGGGGTAAGTACCTCCTTACTATTTCACACAGGGGGGGCGGGATCTGGGGGTCCCCTTGTTGAAGGGGGCTTCCAGATTCCGATAAGCCCCCCGCCCGCAGACCCCCACAACCACCGGCCAGGGTTGTGGGGATGAGGCCCTTGTCCTCATCAACATGGGGACAAGGTGTTTTGGGGGGCTACCCCAAAGCACCCTCCCAATGTTGAGGGCATGTGGCCTGGTACGGTTCAGGAGGGGGGGGCCGCACTCTCGTCCCCCCTCTTTTCCTGCGGCCTGCCAGGTTGCGTGCTCGGATAAGGGTCTGGTATGGATTTTTGGGGGGACCCCACGCCGTTTTTTTTTTTGGCGCGGGGTTCCCCTTAAAATCCATACCAGACCTGAAGGGCCTGGTATGGAATTTAGGGGGACTCCCACGTCATTTTTTTTTTTTAACTTTGGTTCGGGGTTCCCCTTTGGGGAATTCCCATGCCGTTTTTATCAATGAACTTCTATGTGTATTGTCGGCAATGCAATAGCCGCGGGTAGTTTTAAATGAGTTTTTTTCCTTCAAAATGTAATTTTGCTGTCAGACTGTTCTAAACACAGGAAACATGCGCCCCTTTACAGGCTTACTATAGACACCCCCCAGCTACGAAATTTAAAGGGATATTACACTTTTATTGTTTGACTTTAAGCATTATTAAAATCACTGCTCCTGAAAAAACGGCCGTTTTTAAAACTTTTTTTGCATTGATCCATGTCCCCTGGGGCAGGACCCAGGTCCCCAAACACTTTTTATGACAATAACTTGCATATTAGCCTTTAAAATTAGCACTTTTGATTTCTCCCATAGACTTTTAAAGGGTGTTCCGCGGCATTCGAATATGCCGCGAACACCCCAAATTGTTCGCTGTTCGGCGAACTTGCGAACAGCCAATGTTGGAGTCGAACATGAGTTTGACTCGAACTCGAAGCTCATCCCTAGTGTAGTGCGACCTGTGCACAGTGTTCAGCTAAAGCTACCTGTATAAGATTGGTGGTGTTCTCATACTAATAATACTACAGGCAGGCCAACAAGGAGAGGCAGACAGTCACAAGCCAATAAAAGAGGACAAGCAGGCTCTGTGTCTAGAGGCAACAGTGCTGGTTGTGGACATGGTGCATCCTCATTAGCATGTGGCCGTGGGACATGCTTGGCCTTTTTTTTTGGCAGTTGGCCGTGTTGAGCCGCAACATGCGGAAGACTTGGTCGAGTGGATGACCAACCAATCATCTTCCTCCTCATCCTCTCTCACCCATGCTCAGGGTACTTTGGCAAAGCAGCTGCCAACGCGGCCTCTTCCCTCGGCTCAATGGCATCAGTGACTCCTTCCCTAGCCCCACCATGTCCTCCTGAGGAGTCCCACAAACTGTTTGACCACAGTGTTGGGTACATGCTCCAGGAGGATGCGCAGCGTTTAGAAGGCTCTGATGATGATACTGAGCTAGATGAAGGCAGTAACGTGAGCACGGATAGAGGGGGTGCCCAAGGAGGACAGCAATCTGGCAGTCATGTTCCCCCTGCTGTAGCATACTGCCAGGTTTGCTCCAGTGATGAGGAGGGAGGGGATGATGAGGTCACTGACTCAACGTGGGTGCCTGATAGGAGAGAGGACGAGGAGGAGGAGGAGGCACATCACCGATGAGGCAGGATGCCCTCCAGGGGCCAGCCTAAGGGCAGCACACTGACACATCTCTCTCCTCCACCCCCTCCTCTTCTTCTAACTCCATGGCCTCTTCCTGTGCTTTGTCCTCGGAACCAGCGGTGCTCCGTAAGCGTTCAAGGGGCTACGCAAGTACGCAGGCCAAAAGATGCCATGCGCTGCTTGAGCTGGTGTGCTTGGGGGACAGGATCCACACTGGGGCAGAGGTTCTGTCAGCTCTGCAGGGGCAGGTTCAGAGGTGGTTGACGCCATGCCAACTTAAGGCAGGAATGGTGGTTTGCGACAATGGCACCAACCTCCTCTCTGCCCTCTGACAGGGACAAATGACCCATGTGCCCTGTTTGGCTCACATCCTTAACCTGCTGGTGCAGCGGTTCTTGGGCAGGTACCCGGGCTTACAGGATGTCCTGAGGCAGGCCAGGAAAGTCTGTGCATTTCTGCCGGTCATGTAATGCCAGTGCTCGGCTGGCAGACCTCCAAAAGGAATTTAACCTGCCCAAGAACCGCCTAACCTGTGACATGCCCACCAGGTGGAACTCAACGTTGGCCATGCTGCAGCGGCTGCACATGCAGCAGAGGGCCATCAATGAGTACCTGTGCAACTATGGCACCAGGACAGGGTCAGGGGAGCTTGTTTTTTTTTCCCCACGCCAGTGGGCTATGATCAGGGATGCATGCACTGTCCTGTCACCATTTGAGGAGGCCACGAGGATGGTGAGCAGTGAAAGTGCATGCATCAGTGACACTGTCCCCCTTGTCCACCTGTTGGAGCACACGCTGCGTGGAATAATGGACAGGGCACTTGAGGCAGAACAGAGGCAGGAAGAGGTGGACTTCCTTAGCTCTCAAGGCCCCCTTTATCCAGACAGTGTTCCTGCATGCCCGCCGATCACACAGGAAGAGGACGAGGAGGAGGAGGAGGATTGTGTCAGTATGGAGGTGGAGCCTGGCACTCAGCATCAGCAGCAGTCTTTAAGGGATCATTTACAGTCCCAAGAAACACATGGACTTGTACGTGGCTGGGAGGAGGTGGCTGCGGATCATGTCGTCCTTTGTGACCCAGAGGACTTCGGACCGAATGCCTCAGCAAACCTATGCTGCATGGCCTCCCTGATCCTGCAAAGCCTGCGTAAGGATCCTCGTATTTGTGGTATCAAGGAGAAGGAACAATACTGGCTGGCAACCCTCCTTGATCCACATTACAAGGGTAAGATTGCGGACCTTATGTTGCCATCGCAGAGGGAGCAGAGGATGAAACATCTTCGGGAGGCCTTGCAGAAAGGTCTGTGCAATGCGTTCCCAGAGACTGGGAGGTTACAAACTCCTGTTTCTGGTCAACGTGTTGCTGAGGCTTCGGTCAGTCAAAGAAGGAGCGGTGCAGAAGGTGGCCGTCTGACTGATGCGTTCAGACAATTTTTTAGTCCGCAGCCCCAAGGTATGATCGGTTCCAGCAACCATCGCCAGCGTCTGTTTTACATGGTGCAGGAATACCTAGGGGCAAGATCTGACTTGGACACCTTTCCCACTGAAAATCCTCTGGGTTACTTGGTCATGAGGATGGATCACTGGCCAGAGCTTGCACAGTATGCAATTGAGCTACTGGCCTGTCCTGCATCCAGCGTTCTTTCGGAATGCACATTCAGTACTGCTGGAGGCTTTGCAACCGATCACAGGGTGCGTCTGTCCACCGACTCGGTCGATCGACTGACCTTCATAAAAATGAATCAGTCTTGGATCACCACCAGCTACCAAGCACCTGATGCTGACGTAACCAAATAATTTTTTTTAAATGTCAGATCCCTTCAAGACTGCCTATGCTGATGCTGAGTGACTGTTAGGTACCTGGTAGTAGAGCCTGACTTGTAGGAGAAGACCTCTCATACAACGCTGGTTCAGGAGCCACTGGAGTGGGGACAGTGGTCTCCTGAGCACAGTAGGGTAGGAGTGCCTGTTGAGCAGAGTCTCTGATGCTGAAGTGATGAGAGATCCCACAGGGATGGCTGGACTGCAGGTCAGGTTGAGACTGGAGGCAGCAAGCTGGAACACTGGAGGTGCAGAGATCACTGGAGCTGAAGCTGCAACAGCAAGAACAACAGCAGGCACAAGCAGGGTCAGATGGTCCGGGTCAGCAGGGATATGAGACAGGCAATAACAGCAGGCAGAGGCAGAGTCGGTAGGCAGGCAGTGGTCGGCAACGGTATCAGGCAGCAGCAGCAGTAGAGTAGTCAGGCAGGCCGGGTCGGATGGGTAACGATCAATCAGGTGCAGATTTAAAGAATCACAGAGCTGAGACGAAGCAGCAATGTGCCAGAGGCACAGGGGAACTTTTATGTGCACTTTGGCGCCAAACCGGCGCTAACGCGCGCATGCCCGTATGCGCGCACAAGCGCCGCGTACCCGCGCGCGCCCGAGCGTCGCGCTGATGCCTGGAAACAACAGGAACTTGCTGCAAGGTTCGTACCGGAGCGCGCCGGCGCATGCAAACGCCCAGGTCTGGCGCCAGTGGTAGCCTGACATTGCCGCCCCAAGGGGCAACCTCCGGGTGCCCAAAAGCCTTTTTTCTCAGGGTGGGTAGAAAAATAGGCACAAACTAAACGCCTAGCATGCATATTACTATCTGGTTCCCATGAATTACTTTCTGGGCTGTAGCCCTTCCATTTGATTAGGAACTGGATCTGCCCTTGTCTTTTCCTGCAATCAAGGATAGCCTCAACCACAATTTCCTCGCTGCCATCAATCACAACAGGTTCAGGAGGTCTAGTTCCTCTACCAGGGAAGGGATCAGGTGCAGTAGGTTTAAGCAATGACCCATGGAACAATTGGTGTATCTTGAGAGTCAGGCAAAGTCAGTTCGTAAGAAACTTCATTGATTTTCCTTTTAACCGGAAAAGGTCCCATAAATCTAGGTGCCAACTTCTTAGAAGAACATGCTAGTTTTATATTACTTGTAGAAAGCCATACCTGGTCACCAAGATGTAACTTCAATTCCCCTCTTCTCTTCCGATCGAAGATTCTCTTGCTGTCCGCCTGAGCCTTGGATACCGCTTCCTGCAACATCTGGTTGTTGTGACTGATTAAATCTACCGTACTCTGTACTGCCGAGACTGAAGACTCTGGAAGGAAATCGGGTAAAAAGGTTCGATGAAAGCCATAATTAGCGAAAAAGGGGGATTGACCAGTGGCTGAATGTTTGGCATTGTTGTAGGCAAATTCTGCCAAGGGCATCAGGGATACCCAATCATCCTGTGAGAAGGAAGTAAAACATCTGATGTACTGCTCAAGGGTCTGATTGGTCCTCTCTGTCTGACCATTGGTCTGGGGGTGATAGGCCGAAGACAAGGCCAGTTTGATTTTTAAAGTCTCACACAGGGCTCTCCAGAAACGTGAGGTAAATTGTACCCCTCTATCAGAGGTTATGTTTACAGGGATTCCGTGAAGTCTGATGATTCCTTTGATGAAGATATGAGCCGTTTCAATAGCCGATGGAGTTCCTCTTAATGGAAGGAAATGGGCCATCTTGGTAAAACGGTCTACTACCACAAAGATAGCAGAACACCCCTCGGAACATGGAAGTTCTACAATAAAGTCCATGGAGATCATCTTCCAGGGTCTATCGGGTACCGGTAAGGGTTTTAACAGGCCCCAAGCTCGATTCCTGGATGTCTTATTCTGGGTACAGATAGGGCAGGAGCTGACATACTTCTCGCAAAAGTCCTTTAAATTGGGCCACCAGAAAGTACGCTGCACCAATTCCAGGGTCTTACGAACCCCAAAGTGACCTGCCAGTGGGTGATCGTGAAGGAGCGCCAAGACCTTGACCTGAACCTCCTCAGGAACAAAAATTTGTCTCCCTCTCCAGAACAATCCGTCTTTGTTACTTAAGGTAATCCCTGTGGGTCTGGCTGATTCAGAGGATGCTTCCTTAATCTGAGAGAGAAGATCTGTTTGTATGAGCAGGAAATTGTTTGCAGGTAAGATGGTGTCAGGAGCAGATAAGTCCTTTGGGTTATCATGCATTCGTGATAATGCGTCTGGTTTGACATTTCTTGAGCTTGGCCGATAAGTAATGTGGAAGGAAAAGCGTGAGAAGAACAGGGCCCAGCGGGCTTGTCGAGGTTTCAGTCTTTTAGCAGATCGCAAATACTCCAAATTTTTATGGTCAGTGTAAATTAGTACTGATGCACCACCCCCTCCAACAGGTACCTCCACTCCTCTAATGCAGTCTTGATAGCAAGAAGCTCCAGATCACCAACATCATAGTTCCTCTCCACAGGGGAGAGTTTTCGGGAGAAGAACCCCACAGGATGCATAGCGTCTTTACTGCCTTTTCGTTGTGAAAGTATCGCACCGACCGCTATCTCTGAAGCGTCCACTTCTAAAATAAATGGCAGGGATGGTTCAGGATGACTGAGGATAGGTGCTGAGGTGAATAGCCTCTTGAGGTTCTCGAAAGCATCTTGGGCTAGGTGATTCCAGGAAAAACAGGTATTCTGTTTGGTCAACTGCGTGATAGGTGAGATTATTGCAGAAAAACCCCCTTTTTCTCCAGGGGTACCGGCCAGTCCAGAACAGCGGAAACCTTCTGCGGGTCCATCCTGATGCCAGTTGAGGAGATTATCAAGCCCAAGAATTGAATGCTCTGTTAAAACTCACATTTCTCTGCTTTTGCATAAAGTCTGTGTAAGCGTAGACGACCCAACACCTGGCAAACATGTTCTCGATGAAGATCCAGGGATTCTGAAAAGATCAAGATATCGTCCAGATATGCGATCACAAACACATCTAGGAAGTCTCTAAGAACATCATTAATTAGGTGTTGGAAGGTCGCAGGGGCATTGCAGAGTCCAAAAGGCATGACTAAATATTCATAATGCCCAAATCGGGTCCGAAAAGCTGTTTTCCACTCATGCCCAGCCCGAATGCGGATCAGATTATAGGCCCCTCTTAGATGAAGCTTAGTAAAAATGACGGCAGTCCTTAATTTCTGGAATAATTTGGGTATCAAGGGTAGGGGATACCGATTTTTGACCGTGATTTTATTTAGTTCTCGGTAGTCTATACATGGGCGGAGAGACTTGTCTTTTTTAGCAACAAAGAATATTCCCGCACCTGCTGGGGAGGTAGAGTGGCGAATGAATCCTTTGGCCAGGTTTTCATCTATATATGTTTTTAAAACTTCTTGTTCCTTCTCAGATAGGGGAAAGATGCGTCCGAAGGGAATTTTGGATCCTGGCAGCAACTCGATGGGGCAATCGTAGGGACGATGAGATGGAAGAGAATCTGCCCCCTTTTTACTAAAAACATCAATGTAATCAGGATATTGTTTGGGAATGACCTGACAATTTTTCTGGTCGGAGTCCAGACAAAGCAGAGTGGCTGAGGAATCCGAATCTTTCGTCAAACAGTGTTCTTGGCAGTAAGATGACAGGAATTTTACTTCTCCGGAAGCCCAATGGATGTGCGGATTGTGGGCCTGCAGCCAGGGAATGCCCAGGATAATGGGAAACATAGGAGAGGTGATGGCATCAAGGATCAGCAGTTCCTTGTGTTGAGAGTAAGTCGCAGTGGATAATGGCAGGGTCTCCTGCGTCACTTGTCCAGATCTGATACGGGAGCCATCGGCTAGGAGGACAGAGAGTCCATGGGCTTTAGTCCGTAAAGGGATGTTGTGTTGGTTGGCAAAAGTTAAGTCAATAAAGCAGCTGCATGCCCCGGAGTCAATAATGGCGTTGACTGGGAGTATCTTTTCTTGGAGCTGTAACGAGAAAGGAATGGCAAGGTGGGTAGAATTCGTAGATAAAGCAGAGAGACTGGTATGTACAGGAGATGGACACTTACTTATTTTAACTGGGCAGTTATGGACATAGTGCCCAGTTCCTCCACAGTAAAGACACAGGTTAAGTTGCCGACGTCGGGCACGTTCTTCAGAAGACAGGGCAGGTCGCATCAGACCTAACTGCATTGGTTCAGAGGTGTCAGGTGTGACATTGGCAGGATTCGGACTGGGTGAGGGTAGGTAGTGTGCTGCAGGAACTGGAGCTCGTGCTGTCATCCAGGTCGGGCGGTTCTGTTGAACTGATCATTCAGATCGACGTTCTCGGAGGCGACGATCGATCTGAATGGTTAAGGAGATCAAGGCCTCAAGGGTACTTGGAATACCCACTCGAGCAAGTTCATCTTTTAAACCTTCGGACAGGCCAATGCGGAACTGGTGACGCAGAGCCACGTTATTCCACTGTGTGTCCGCGCTCCAACGCCTGAAGTCAGTAACATAGTCCACAGCGGGTCTGCGGCCTTGTTGGAGCATGAACAGAGCTGATTCGGCTGTGGCAGTCTGTTGAGGATCCTCATATAATTGTGCCATGGCTTCACAGAAAGCAGATAAGGATTGGGTTAGGGCAAAGTCCCCTTCAAGTAAACGGTGGGCCCAGGTCTGTGGTTCCCCTTGTAGGAGGGAAATTACAAATCCCACCTTGGTGACTTCCAGTGAAAAGGTTCGGGGCTGTAGGGCAAAGAAGAGCTGGCAAGCATTGCGGAAGGCCCGAAACTTAACCCGGTCTCCGGAGAATCTTTCGGGAATAGGGACCCGTGGTTCAGGCGGAAGCATCACAACTGGAGGAGCTGGAACAGTCTGTGTTGGAGCTGCAGCTGAAGAGGAGGCTAAAGGGTTAGACCCTGCAAGATTCTGAGCTTGTCCTTCCAGTCTGTTATAGTTATCCTGAAGGGATTGCACTGCTTGAGTGAGGGCCGCCAGGTGCGTGCATATCTCCTTCATTGGAGAGGTATCTCCTGCAGGCTCAGTCATGGCTGCTTCGTACTGTTAGGTACTGGGAGTAGAGCCTGACTTGTAGGAGAAGACCTCTCATACAACGCTGGTTCAGGAGCCACTGGAGTGGGGACAGTGGTCTCCTGAGCACAGTGGGGTAGGAGTGCCTGTTGAGCAGAGTCTCTGATGCTGAAGTGATGAGAGATCCCACAGGGATGGCTGGACTGCAGATCAGGTGGAGAATGGAGGCAGCAAGCTGGAACACTGGAGGTGCAGAGATCACTGGAGCTGAAGGTGCAACAGCAAGAACAACAGCAGGCACAAGCAGGGTCAGACGGTCCGGGTCAGCAGGGATATGAGACAGGCAATAACAGCAGGCAGAGTCGGTAGGCAGGCAGAGGTCGGCAAAGGTATCAGGCAGCAGCAGTAGAGTAGTCAGGCAGGCCGGGTCGGATGGGAGCGGGACGGATGGTCAGACAAGCCGGGTCAGATAGGTAACGATCAATCAGGTGCAGATTTACAGGAATCACAGAGCTGAGACGAAGCAGTAATGTGCCAGAATTACAGGGGAACTTTTATGTGCACTTTGGCGCCAAACCGGTGCTAACGCGAACGCACGCCCGTACGCGCGCACATGCACACGCGCAAGCGCCGCGTACCCGCGCGCGCCCGGGCGCCGCACTGACGCCTGGAAACAACAGGAACTTGTTGCAAGGTTCGTACCGGAGCGCGCCGGCGCATAGGCGCATGCAAACGCCCAGGTCTGGCGCCAGTGGTACCCTGACAGTGACTATCCTGTTATGCTGAGTGATTATCCTCTTCCTCCTAAATGATCATGCTGATAGCTTGTAAGAACATTTTTGGTTCTGGGCGCCACCACCAGTGGCTAAGGCCCAATTTTTCCTGCGCTCTAACTAGAGTATCTGTGAGGAGTTGCAGTGTTGTGGCACCAGCACCAGTGCCTAAGACCCAACTTTTCTATCCCTGTTTAACAGGGGCGTGTAATTACAATTTTTGATGCAATACTTTGCAGCAGGGCTCGTTCCTTAGCTCCAACTAGAGTATCTGTGAGGGGTTGCAGTGTTGTGGCACCAGCACCAGTGCCTAAGGCCCAATTTTTCTGCCCCTGTCCAACAGGGACATGTAATTACAATTCTTGATCTAATATTTCACAGTAGGGCCTGTTCTAGCGCCCACCAAGAGTAACTGTGAGGACTTACAGTGTTGTGGCACCAGCACCACCACCACCAAAGGCCCAATTTTTCTGCCCCTGTTCAACAGGTGCATGTAATTACAATTCTTGATCTAATATTTAACAGCAGGGCCCATTTCTGCACCCACCAAGAGTAACGGTGAGGACCACCACCATCACCAAAGGCCCAATTTTTCTGCCCCTGTTCAATAGGGGCATGTAATTACAATTTTTGATCTAATATTTCACAACAGGGCCCTGTGAGGGCTTACAGTGTTGTGGCAACACCAACACCTAAGGCCACAATTTCTGCAGAGTATATAGGTCAGGCCCCTACTTTGAAACATCCAACTTACCAACAACTCCTTCTTGCAAACGGAAGGAGACAACAGGAAGTGAGATGAAATCTACCCCTAGGAAGGGAAATTCTCTCCTGTAAGAGTTTTTTTTTTTAAATTGTATTTTTATTGGGATATCAGAGAACAAGTACAAAATTGTAACAAAATGTACAATACACTATCAGGGAAAGTACATTATGAACAATCATAATAAAAAGGAAAAACAAAATAGAAGATAACAATTATAAGTAAAAAGAAAAATGTTCACAGATACTAGGCACAAGTGTGCATTGCATCATTTCCCTTTGATGTACATAGCAGGCGTATTATGGATAAGAATCCAGAACCTCAAGATTAATCAAAGCCATATAGTAGGCAAGGAATTCTACAGAAGGTGCAGATTATGTAATATACAACCTAATGCAGCATCAAATGATAAGCACCGGAAAGGGGGAGGGGAGAAGTCAAATAGACATAATCAGTGTAGAATCAATAGAAGATTAGGGCATGTTTGGTAGCATGGGGGTCCCGTATTCAGAAAGATCCCATGGTTCCCATATTTTATTAAATTGGGAGATGCAGTCATGCACCGAGGCTGTCAAAAACTCCATCGTCCGAATCTCAGCCACCAGATGTAGAAATCTGGACCATGAAGGAGGTGCATTGGATAACCTGGACAGTGGGATAAGCCTCTTGGCAGCTAGCAAAATATAGGATATTAGTTTATTTGCCTTTTTAGATACACCTAGAGAAGGTAGACCTAACAGATAATTCAAAGGATCCATCGGAAGGGACACCCCAACCACCTTTTGTATAAGTAAATGCACATCACGCCAAAAGGGTTGAATCAGGGAGCATTGCCAAAAGATATGAAATAAAGAGCCTATGTCAGTCCCACACCGCCAACAGTGCGGCAGGACTGAGGGTTCATACTTATGAATTACATCAGGATTTCTATTCCAAAACATGAGAATCTTAATGGATGTCTCCCTCTGAGTGACACATTTGGAAGATCTAAAAGTAGAGGACCAAATCCTATCCCGCATCTGTATTGTGATAGGATGGCCCACTAAGTGGGACCACTTGCTCATATAATGGTGCAAGGTTTCCGTGATAGGAGTCGACTCATGGAGGATACGGTAAATACATGAAATTAAATGCAGTTAATGAGGGCCCCGAGCACATAGGTATTCAAAGGTAGTTGGCTTACCTAGGGTCAGGGTTGGCGATTTAGAGTGGAATAAGTGTCTAACCTGTAGGCAGAAGTGGAAAAGATGTGATGGTATATCAAATTTTTCACCCAAAGTGTTGAAAGTATGTAGTCTCCTTGTTATGGGATGGACCAGGTTTCGGAGCTGAAAGAGATGTACATTAAGCCATGGAAAAATACTGCCCAGGGACATACTGTCTGGAATGAGTGGGTTGAATAATACATTCACAAGAGGAGAACAGGGGGAAATAAGGAGATAGCATTTGAGGCAATGACGCCAAATAGTTAAAGTTAATGCCATTGGGCCAGTGCACTGATGTTTATATATGGGATCCAGAAAGGGGGGGCACCCCAAATCAAGGAGCACGGGTGGACCGGATAGAGTACCCCTTTTTCAATGGCGGCCCATTGGTTTGGTGCATGTAAGGAAGTCCAAGAGGTAATGGCCCTTAAATGTGTGGCATAGTAGTATTTAGAGCTCCCAAACCTCCCCTGGATCTAAGGGAGAACATCACAGAGCTCGCTATGCGATGGGCTCTACCATTCCATATAAATTTTAGAAAATTCCTGTGGAGTGCTTTTAGTTGTGAAGCAGGTACAGCTACTGGGAGAGTTTCAAAGTGATAGAGCAGTCTGGGTAAAATAGACATTTTTAAAACATTGATCCTGCCTAAGAGAGACAGGGAAAATTTGGTCCAGTTCGACAGAGATTTATTAATATCCAATATCAGAGGAGGAAAGTTAGTATTATAAAGGGAGGCATAGGAAGGGGTAAGTAGGACACCAAAGTATTTGACAGAGGTGTTACACCATTTTTAAGAGTATGATTCTTTGAGTTGGGATAATAAGGGCGATGGAATGTGTATAGGAAGGGCTTCAGTTTTGGAAGTGTTGACTTTATATTCAGAGATAGCACTAAAAGAAGTCAATAGTTTCTGTAACGAGGGGAGAGATATCAATGGATTAGTGATAGTAAGCAAAATGTCATCTGCAAATAATGATAATTCCCATGACGACGTCCAGTAGGACGAAACGTACGTCGGAAGGTTGACGCGCTGACGTCATCGTTTTTCGCCTGAACGGGTGCATGCAAGCCGGCCGGCTGATTCTTATCATATGTGCCCTTATATCTTGAGGTTCCCATGACGACGTCCAGTAGGACGAAACGTACGTCGGAAGGTTGACGCGCTGACGTCATCGTTTTTCGCCTGAACGGGTGCATGCAAGCCGGCCGGCTGATTCTTATCATATGTGCCCTTATATCTTGATTTTAAATGTAAGTGTGACCATTTTTTTACTTTAATAAATTGCTATACAGTTTTACACTATGGAGAATTTGTTTTGTCCTTTTGGGTCCTCCTACTGTGTGGATTGAGCCAAACACACCGTAAGATCCTGGCCACCCCCTTCCTTGGTTGAAGACCTGAGGAGCTGATCTTCCCCGTGGAGAGGTTTAATACTAAGCTGATTTACAGCTTACCTCTGGGACTGGTCCTCCTACTGTGTGGATTGAGCCAAACACACCGTAAGATCCTGGCCACCCCCTTCCTTGGTTGAAGACCTGAGGAGCTGATCTTCCCCGTGGAGAGGTTTAATACTAAGCTGATTTACAGCTTACCTCTGGTAAGCGGACATCTTATTAGGTGGAGGATTTTTCACTGGGTGTCTTACGTCTATGTACACTGAATACATCTACCTTGGCTCCAAGGACTGCGTTTCATGTCCATGATCACTGTTTGCATTTGCCTTGGCTCCAGGGACTGTATGTTTTTGTGACGCCAGTCACTTTTCTTGCCTTCATTTGGGACTTTTGTATCTCCATTTGTTTTTTATATTTTTCAGTCACTTTTTCAAGAAAGCTCTGGTGTTTTTTATTCACAAATATTTATTTTGAATAACTCGTTTATTAACATTTGTATATGTTCTGATTAGTCATATCACATGATTAGTGTCTTTTGTTTTAGCGCAGTCTTTTTTTGATTTTTCTTTAAATGATAATTTATATTCCCCCTGTCTCATCACCCACCCACGTATATCTGGATGAATACGGATAGACTCGGCTAGGGGTTCCAAGCACAAGATAAAAAGCAATGGCGAAAGAGGACAACCCTGTCGAGTTCCATTTGTCATGGGGAAGCCAGGAGACAGGAAGGACGCCATTTGCACCTGTGCTGTGACAGTTGAATATAGGGCCTCTAAGGCTTTTAGAAAAGGACCATTAAAAACAAATATTTTTAAAGTGGCAAACATGTAGGGCCAACTTAGCCTGTCAAAAGCTTTCTGTGCGTCTAAACTCAGAATTAATGCCGAACGAGAAGTTCTATCTAAAAGGTCTATTAGGTCTATTGTACGCTGAGTGTTGTCTCATGTCTACCAAGCACGAAACCCACCTGATCTTTGTGGATCAGTTTGGGGATGAGCCCAGATAGTCGGGAAGCAAGGATTTTAGTAAATATTTTGTAGTCCGAATTTAGAAGGGCTATGGGTCTGTAGTTATCTGGGATAGAGGGATCCTTTCAAGGCTTTGGGATAACCGAAATGAATGAATGGGAGAAATGTGAGTGCGGAGGAGTACCTTTAAGGAGGGAATCATATAAAGCTAGCATGTGTGTAGATAAAATGTCAAAAAAAGATCTGTAATAAGAGTAAGGTAAGCCATCAGGGCCGGGAGATTTGTGTAATGGGAGGCTTTTAATTATAGCTAAGAGTTCTTCAGCTGATACTGCCACGTTCAAACTCTCTAAATCTGCTGTAGATGGTAGCTTTATATTGGAGAAAAAAGACTCAAATTTTTCTTGGGTAAAGTTAAAATGATTCTCCGGGGTCAGGCAAATATACAATTTGCTGTAAAATTTGCCAAAAATTTTGGACATCTCACAGGGGCAGTGTGCTCTAGATCCATTTGACTGTTGAAGGAAGTCAGGGAATGAATTAAATGGTCGTGGGCATAGCTTATTAACTAACATCCTGTGGGGTTTATTGGAGTATTCATAAAATTTTTGTTTCGTCCACAGTATGGACCTGGCTGTTTTGTCAAGTTTTGTTGATTTAATTTGTTCTCTGAGATGACTGACTTTGCGTAATTTCATCACTGTGGGACCACCCAAAAGCCTCCGCTCAGCAATTACTAGAGCG
Source organism: Lithobates clamitans (assembly GCA_037952925.1). Classification (NCBI taxonomy): domain Eukaryota; kingdom Metazoa; phylum Chordata; class Amphibia; order Anura; family Ranidae; genus Lithobates; species Lithobates clamitans. The sequence continues at coordinate 429,822 of JBBGZY010000299.1, read as the reverse complement.
GATGTTAAAGACTGTATAAGACTATTTCTATCTCTCTTCAGCCGAGAGCTTTCAGCTATACAGACACTTTGGAAAACAGCCTTGTGTGCCTCCCACAGTGTAGAGATCTGAGATACTGATCCTGTGTTGAGCAGAAAGTAATCTTTCAAGCCATTTGCTAGGATGGAGTGGGATACATCAGACTGCAAAGGGTGGTCGTTAAGACGCCAATGACAGGATTTGGTATAAGTCTGAGAAAGCATAAGATCTAACATAATGGGAGCATGATCTGACCATGTAATAGGAGAAATATCTGATTCGACCACATAGGGGATGAGTGGAGCCGAAATAAAAAAGCGATCAAGGCGGGAGTACATTTTATGGGCTGGTGAATAGAACGTAAATTGTTTAGCAGAGGGATGTTTTATCCTCCATGAGTCGAAGAGCCTGTATGACCTAATACATTTACGAAAGACATTGGTTTGGGACAAAATTTTTTTGGATGGGACAGTGCTAAAAAGGGTTTGTCTATCCCTAGTGGGTGACATGACCAGATTGAAGTCCCCACCAACGATCATAAAAGGTTGTGAGCGATATCGAGGAGTATTAAAAAGTTTGTTGAGGAAGTCAATCTGGCCCGTGTTTGGAGCGTATAAATTAACCAGTGTAAAAGAGACAGACATGTATTCACACTCTAGTATAAGAAATCTCCCATGAGGATCCACGTCAGACTTGCTGACCTTAACAGGGCACGATTTTCTGATCAGGATTGCCACTCCCGCTCTGCTCATGGAGACAGAGGCAAGAAAGGAGGTGGGGAAAAACTTTGAGGCAAATTTTAATGATCCGCTTGCACGAAAGTGGGTCTCCTGGATCATTACCACGTCTGAGCCCGAGGCCCTGAAATCCTTCAGGGCCATCCAGTGCTTACTAATGGAACCCAAGCCTTTCACATTATAGGTAGGGATGAGCCGAACACCCCCCTGTTCGGTTCGCACCAGAACATGCGAACAGGAAAAAAGTTTGCTCGAACACGCGAACACCGTTAAAGTCTATGGGACACGAACATTAATATTTAAAAGTGCTAATTTTAAAGGCTTATATGCAAGTTATTGTCATAAAAAGTGTTTGGGGACCTGGGTCCTGCCCCAGGGGACATGGATCAATGCAAAAAAAAGTTTTAAAAACGGCCGTTTTTTCAGGAGCAGTGATTTTAATAATGCTTAAAGTCAAACAATAAAAGTGTAATATCCCTTTAAATTTCATACCTGGGGGGTGTCTATAGTATGCCTGTAAAGGGGCGCATGTTTCCTGTGTTTAGAACAGTCTGACAGCAAAATGACATTTCGAAGGAAAAAAAGCCATTTAGAACTACCCGCGACTATTGCATTGCCGACAATACACATAGAAGTTCATTGATGAAAATGGCATGGAAATTCCCCACAGGAAAACCCCGAACCAAAATTTAAAAAAAAAAATGACGTGGGAGTTCCCCTAAATTCCATACCAGGCCCTTTAGGTCTGGTATGGATATTAAGGGGAACCCCGGCCAAAATTTTTTTAAAAAATGACGTGGGGTTCCCCCTAAATTTCATACCAGAGCCTTCAGGTCTGGTATGGATTTTAAGGGGAACCCCGCGCCAAAAAAAAAACGGCGTGGGGTCCCCCCAAAAATCCATACCAGACCCTTATCCGAGCACGCAACCTGGCAGGCCGCAGGAAAAGAGGGGGGGACGAGAGTGCGCCCCCCCCTGAACCGTACCAGGCCACATGCCCTCAACATTGGGAGGGTGCTTTGGGGTAGCCCCCCAAAACACCTTGTCCCCATGTTGATGAGGACAAGGGCCTCATCCCCACAACCCTGGCCGGTGGTTGTGGGGGTCTGCGGGCAGGGGGCTTATCGGAATCTGGAAGCCCCTTTAACAAGCGGACCCCCAGATCCCGCCCCCCCTTTGTGAAATGGTAAGGGGGTACTTACCCCTACCATTTCACTAAAAAACTGTCAAAAATGTTAAAAATGACAAGAGACAGTTGTCTCTTGTCCTCATCAACATGGGGACAAGGTGTTTTGTGGGGCTACCCCAAAGCACCCTCCCAATGTTGAGGGCATGTGGCCTGGTACGGTTCAGGAGGGGGGGGCGCACTCTCGTCCCCCCTCTTTTCCTGCGGCCTGCCAGGTTGCCTGCTCAGATAAGGGTCTGGTATGGATTTTTGGGGGGACCCCACGCCGTTTTTTTTTTTGGCGCGGGGTTCCCCTTAAAATCCATACCAGACCTGAAGGATCTGGTATGGAATTTAGCGGGAACCCCACGTCATTTTTTTTTTTAAATTTAGGCCGGGGTTCCCCTTAATATCCATACCAGACCTGAAGGGCCTGGTATGGAATTTAGGGGGTCTCCCGCGTCATTTTTTTAAATTTTATTTTGGTTCGGGGTTGCCCTGTGGGGAATTCCCATGCCGTTTTTATCAATGAACTTCTATGTGTATTGTCGGCAATGCAATAGCCGCGGGTAGTTTTAAATGAGTTTTTTTCCTTCGAAATGTCATTTTGCTGTCAGACTGTTCTAAACACAGGAAACATGCGCCCCTTTACAGGCATACTATAGACACCCCCCAGGTACGAAATTTAAAGGGATATTACACTTTTATTGTTTGACTTTAAGCATTATTAAAATCACTGCTCCTGAAAAAACGGCCATTTTTAAAACTTTTTTTTGCATTGATCCATGTCCCCTGGGGCAGGACCCAGGTCCCCAAACACTTTTTATGACAATAACTTGCATATAAGCCTTTAAAATTAGCACTTTTGATTTCTCCCATAGACTTTTAAAGGGTGTTCCGCGGCATTCAAATTTGCCGCGAACACCCCAAATTGTTCGCTGTTCGGCGAACTTGCGAACAGCCAATGTTCGAGTCGAACATGAGTTCGACTCGAACTCGAAGCTCATCCCTAATTATAGGACATAATTTTCAGAACCATGGTTGTGATCTATTTAGATAGTGTAGAAATATTAGATAGTATAAGCATTGAAATATTGATAATATAAAAGTATATATAATGCAGTTTATGGGTATGGTTAATAACAGGCATTTTTCCACCTCTGACTGCTAGATGACAAACCCCCAGTTCATACCGTTTTAAAATGAGGTAACAATGACAATGAAATCTCAATCTGTGGATCAAAGCCGTAGACATGAGTAAGAAAAATAAAAAATAAAACCAAAAAAGAAAAAGAAAAAGAAAAAAAAGAAAAAAAAAGGAGTTCAAAACTCTGTAAGCCTGAGAAAAAAAACAGTCTCTCGGGAAGCCCTGGGCATAGACCAGGGCCTGGTAGGGACGTGAACGGACCATCTGGCGACTGTGGTTGAGGAGATGGGAAGGGCCCGCTGCTCACCTTATGAGCTTGATAGCAGAAAAAAAAAAAAAAAAAGACATTGGAAAAACCTGTACACCTTAGGAAAAAGCAAAAGTTAACAAGTAAACAGGTAGATTTGTCACTCAAAGTATCAAAACCTCTAGTGAAAGCATCTCATGGTATGGGGAAAAAAAATTCTACCCCGGAGAGGGCACAGGGCAGATTCAAAACTTAAGTAACCAAAAACAGCAACATCGTTTTATCCAAAAATTTGAGGAAACGGCAAAGGGTAGTGGGGTATAGAACCAAAAAGGAACGTTCAGGAAGATGTTCAAGGAGGTTGTTTAGAAGATCGCAGGTGTTGAGGGGTGGAGAGGTGTTTCTTGGACTTGCCCCTGACAGGGGTCCAGATGCGAGTGGGTGTGGTTGGAGGTAAACAGACTTTTGTGGCAGAAGGGATCATGTCATCCTCCGGAAGAGGAGGGAGGCCCAGATTTTTTAGGAAGGCCTCAGCCTCTTACAGTTCACGTTAAAGAGTATTGGGCTCCATCCTTAGATACGGCTAGACAGAAAGGAAATCCCCAACAGTATGGGATCTTGTGTTGTTGCAGATGTGAAGTAAGTGGGCGTAAATTCCTCCGTTTAGCGAGGGTGATGGGAGAAAGGTCGCTAAAGGTCTGCAGTTTAGCACCCTTATACATAATTTGGGATTTATGCTGCCAAGTAGGGATGAGCCGAACACCCCCCTGTTCGGTTCGCACCAGAACATGCGAACAGGAAAAAAATTCGTTCGAACACGCGAACGCCGTTAAAGTCTATGGGACACGAACATGAATAATCAAAAGTGCTAATTTTAAAGGCTAATATGCAAGTTATTGTCATAAAAAGTGTTTGGGGACCCGGGTCCTGCCCCAGGGGACATGGATCAATGCAAAAAAAAGTTTTAAAAACGGACGTTTTTTCAGGAGCAGTGATTTTATTAATGCTTAAAGTCAAACAATAAAAGTGTAATATTCCTTTAAATTTCATACCTGGGGGGTGTCTATAGTATGCCTGTAAAGGGGCGCATGTTTCCCGTGTTTAGAACAGTCTGACAGCAAAATGACATTTGGAAGGAAAAAACTCATTTAAAACTAGCCGCGGCTATTGCATTGCCGACAATACACATAGAAGTTCATTGATAAAAACGGCATGGGAATTCCCCACAGGGGAACCCCGAACCAAAATAAAAAAAAAAAAATGATGTGGGGGTCCCCCTAAATTCCATACAAGGCCCTTCAGGTCTGGTATGGATATTAAGGGGAACCCCAGCCAAAATTGAAAAAAAAAAATTGACGTGGGGTTCCCCCTAAATTCCATACCAGACCCTTCAGGTCTGGTATGGATTTTAAGGGGAACCCCGCGCCAAAAAAAAAAAAAAAAAACGGCGTGGGGTCCCCCTAAAAATCCATACCAGACCCTTATCCGAGCACGCAACCTGGCAGGCGGCAGGAAAAGAGGGGGGGACGAGAGTGCGGCCCCCCCCCCCTCCTGAACCGTACCAGGCCACATGCCCTCAACATTGGGAGGGTGCTTTGGGGTAGCCCCCCAAAACACCTTGTCCCCATGTTGATGAGGACAAGGGCCTCATCCTCACAACCCTGGCCGGTGGTTGTGAGGGTCTGCGGGCGGGGGGCTTATCGGAATCTGGAAGCCCCCTTTAACAAGGGGACCCCCAGATCCCGGCCCCCCCCCTGTGTGAAATGGTAAGGGGGTACTTACCCCTACCATTTCACTAAAAAACTGTCAAAAATGTTAAAAATGACAAGAGACAGTTTTTGACAATTCCTTTATTTAAATGCTTCTTCTTTCTTCTTTCTTCCTTCATCTTCTTCTGGTTCTTCTGGCTCTTCTGGTTCTTCCTCCGGCGTTCTCGTCCAGCATCTTCTCCGCGGCGTCTTCTATCTTCTTCTCCTCGGGCCGCTCCGCACCCATGGCATGGGGGGGAGGCTCCCGCTCTTCTCTTCATCTTCTTCTCTTCTTCATCTTCTTCTTCATCTTCTTCTTCTTCTTCCTTCTTCTCTTCTTCTCTTCTTCCTGTCTTCTGCGGGCCGCTCCGCAGCCATGCTGGCATGGTGGGAGGCTCCCGCTGTGTGACGGCGTCTCTTCGTCTGACGGTTCTTAAATAACGGGGGGCGGGGCCATCCGGTGACCCCGCCCCCCTCTGACGCACGGTGACTTGAGGGACTTCCCTGTGACGTCACGGGGAATGCCACAGGGAAGTCCCGTCATGTCACCGTGCGTCAGAGGGGGGCGGGGCCACCGGGTGGCCCCGCCCCCCGTTATTTAAGAACCGTCAGACGAAGAGACGCCGTCACACAGCGGGAGCCTCCCACCATGCCAGCATGGCTGCGGAGCGGCCCGCAGAAGACAGGAAGAAGAGAAGAAGAGAAGAAGGAAGAAGAAGAAGAAGATGAAGAAGAAGATGAAGAAGAGAAGAAGATGAAGAGAAGAGCGGGAGCCTCCCCCCCATGCCATGGGTGCGGAGCGGCCCGAGGAGAAGAAGATAGAAGACGCCGCGGAGAAGATGCTGGACGAGAACGCCGGAGGAAGAACCAGAAGAGCCAGAAGAACCAGAAGAAGATGAAGGAAGAAAGAAGAAAGAAGAAGCATTTAAATAAAGGAATTGTCAAAAACTGTCTCTTGTCATTTTTAACATTTTTGACAGTTTTTTAGTGAAATGGTAGGGGTAAGTACCCCCTTACCATTTCACACAGGGGGGGGGGCCGGGATCTGGGGGTCCCCTTGTTAAAGGGGGCTTCCAGATTCCGATAAGCCCCCCGCCCGCAGACCCTCACAACCACCGGCCAGGGTTGTGAGGATGAGGCCCTTGTCCTCATCAACATGGGGACAAGGTGTTTTGGGGGGCTACCCCAAAGCACCCTCCCAATGTTGAGGGCATGTGGCCTGGTACGGTTCAGGAGGGGGGGGGGGCCGCACTCTCGTCCCCCCCTCTTTTCCTGCGGCCTGCCAGGTTGCGTGCTCGGATAAGGGTCTGGTATGGATTTTTAGGGGGACCCCACGCCGTTTTTTTTTTTTTTTTTTGGCGCGGGGTTCCCCTTAAAATCCATACCAGACCAGAAGGGTCTGGTATGGAATTTAGGGGGAACCCCACGTCAATTTTTTTTTTCAATTTTGGCTGGGGTTCCCCTTAATATCCATACCAGACCTGAAGGGCCTTGTATGGAATTTAGGGGGACCCCCACATCATTTTTTTTTTTTTATTTTGGTTCGGGGTTCCCCTGTGGGGAATTCCCATGCCGTTTTTATCAATGAACTTCTATGTGTATTGTCGGCAATGCAATAGCCGCGGCTAGTTTTAAATGAGTTTTTTCCTTCCAAATGTCATTTTGCTGTCAGACTGTTCTAAACACAGGAAACATGCGCCCCTTTACAGGCATACTATAGACACCCCCCAGGTACGAAATTTAAAGGGATATTACACTTTTATTGTTTGACTTTAAGCATTAATAAAATCACTGCTCCTGAAAAAACGTCCGTTTTTAATACTTTTTTTTGCATTGATCCATGTCCCCTGGGGCAGGACCCGGGTCCCCAAACACTTTTTATGACAATAACTTGCATATAAGCCTTTAAAATTAGCACTTTTGATTTCTCCCATAGACTTTTAAAGGGTGTTCCGCGGCATTCGAATTTGCCGCGAACACCCCAAATTGTTCGCTGTTCGGCGAACTTGCGAACAGACAATGTTCGAGTAGAACATGAGTTCGACTCGAACTCGAAGCTCATCCCTACTGCCAAGGTTAGTGCCTCCTTACTTTCGAAGTAATGAAACCTCACCACAACATCTCTGGGTCTAGCTCTGGCCGGAGGTTTTGGGCCCAGGGACCGATGGGCCCTATTCAAGCGCCATTCTGTCCACAACTGAGGGAGCCAAATTGTTAAAGAGGCCTAGAAGATAGGTCCAGAGCTCAGAGTCACCCACCGTCTCCGGAATTCCTCTGAAGCGTAGGTTTTGTCTTCTTTCTCTGTTCTCTAAGTCCTCTTGTTGTAGTTGCAGTTGTTACATAGTTAGTAAGGTTGAATAAAGACACCAGTCCATCCAGTTCAACCTGAGTGAGTGTTTGTCTACAACCCTGACCCTTGTCCCTAACCCTGTACATCGCACACTCACATCAGTCCCTCCCCTCAATCCAAGGTCCCCGTTCATATACTAGGGCCAATTTTGGACAGAAGCCAATTAACCTACCAGCATGTCTTTGGAGTGTGGGAGGAAACTGGAGCACCCGGAGGAAACCCACGCAGGCACAGGGAGAACATGCAAACTCCAGGCAGGTAGTGTCGTGGTTGAGATTTGAACCAGTGACCCTTTTTACTGCTAGTTGATTAACTGAGAGGCTGTCAGGGGATCTAATTGACCAGACCGTGTGGACTGCACAGAGGAGACCAGAAACACATGTAAGTGAAATAATGGTGTTTATTAAACAAGTGACAAGTAAAAGGAATATAAACAGTGCAAAACCAACACAACAAACCCACTACAAACAACAATATATACAAGCAAATGGAGATACCGGAATCGTAAACAAAGCCAGGCCAAGGTCATACACAGGGAGGTCAGCAGATGGGCAAGGACGGGAAACCAGCAGGACAGGGAGAGGATGGATGGTTAAGCTGCAGGGCAGGGATCCAAGGGAATCAGGAGGGACAAGAACAGGATGGGCTTGGGATAGGGATCGGATCAGAGCAGAGCAGGACAGAAACAGGTTCACAATCAGGATACAGGCAGCAAGGTCAGGGCGCAGGGAGAAAGATACCAAGGCAAGCCTATGAGGGCTTGCCGGGTATTTATAAGGCTGTGGTAATTGACCTCATGTCACAGCTGAGCGCAGTGTGTGCTGTTTGCTCCTCACTGCCGGAGTGCACCCGCTGGTGGACACCAGTACTACGGCCCAAGGATGCAACAGTGCCACCAGCAGGAGAGACCTCTTACTACAGGTCCCAGGTGTTGGAAGACACCCGCTGGTGGACACTGGTACTGCGATCCAAGAGACCGATAGTGTCAGGTACTCACCAAGGCCGAGTTGCTGAGAAAGGCTCCCCTTGCAGCTGGGCGCACGATACCCTCTGGAAGTGGCACAGCGGGTATTGGGCACGAAGAAGCACGGGTCGCCAGCAGGTAGTAGAGGAGCTGGGCGATTCTTCAAGCAGGGAAGAGATCCGTGCTGGGTAGCTGAGCCGGGTACTGAGGGTCAACCACAAGGCGGACGTCTGGAAGTAGGCCGAGGGTCATCACCGGTATGCCAGTAGGCAAAAAGTCCAACACTGGGTAAGATTGAGACAGAGTCCAAGAACAGGCCGGGGGTCAAACACAGGTGGTCAGGCAGGCAAATAATCCACAGTAGGGTGAGGCAGAGGCAAGTCCAGGAGCAGGCCGAGGGTCAAACACAGGTAATCAGGCAGGCAGATAATCCACAGTAGGGTAAGGCAAAAGCAAGTCCAGGAGCAGGCCGAGGGTCAAACACAGGTAATCAGGCAGGTAGCGAAGTCCAGGAGGCAGCCAAGGGTCAATCACAAGAGAGGTTCAAGCAGAGTCAGGGTTGGTCCAGGTCACAACGGGTAGGCACAGGTACACAGATTCAGGAGCAGGTTACAGGAGCTGAAAAGACAAACCAGCAACAAAACACAAGCATAGCTGTCTTTAAATAGGCCCGCCAGGGGAACGTCCTGATGTGCGTGCACGCGTTCGTAATGATGCGCTGCGTCGTGCACCCACGTGAGCTGATGCGTTCGGAACACGCGCTTGTACCCGCCGACTGTGAGATGGTGCGTGCCGATGTGCAATTCTACCACGCAGGCGCATGGGGAAATGCCTATACTGACAGGCCCCGATTCTGGCATTTCCCTGACAGATAGCGCCACCAACGGGTAAACCCTTTCATGACAGAGGCGTAAGGTATGATTTTCCTCCTCGATCGCTTGTACATAGTTTATCATCTCATCGAATTTGCTCTTCAGGGTGTCTGTGTGATCTCCAATTTGGGTTATTTCCCCTCTCAATTCGGCAGCTAGTTTGCTTACCTCTGCCGAGACATTGGAGGTGATTTGTTGAAGTAAAAGCTGCAGTTTGGTGTCCAAAATGTCAGGGGTAAGAGTCACAGTTGAAGGTGAAAAATTGGGAGTTTGATTCTAAGAGTTAGGTAGAGGGGGATTTGTAGCATCTTCTGAATCCAGGGAAGGATCCAGCAGGGCAAAAGGGTTTGCAGAGGGATTAGAAGAAGGAGGTTGCGGTCTAGTAACATAACGTTCCATGTTTGGTTCCTCACGCGACCCAATCTGTGGTTTATAGTATCGTTGCTGCTGGCCAACTTTGCCCATGAGGTGTGCAGAGAATTTTAGTGATAAAACAGTCAGGCTTACCTACGACACTGTAGATAGCTAAAACAGCTTCACGGAGGTCTTGGTGAGCAGACAGGGGCCCTGGGTTTATTCAAACAGCATCCTCCATATAGATAGTAGTGTGAACCATTTGAATCAACAGATCCACAAGTCTACAGCTCCACCACCCCCCACTGTCAGTAAGAGAGGAGGGAGACAGTCTCTGTAAACCCCAATACCTTATGAGGGTCCGGTCAGTCGAAGGAGCGGAGGGGATACCGGTCAGTCGAAGGAGCGGAGGGGATATCTTCAGGGTGTACTTTGGAGTCACAAGATGGCCACCGGCTTCCAGGTGTAGGGCAGAGCCGTGGCCTTTCCTGAGGCGCGATCGCCGGACGATAGAAAACACCGCCAGGGAGGCCAGAGAGAACCCCCGCTGTAGGCAGGGTTTGTCTCCTGATGGACTACTCGGAGCAGTGAGGATCGGTCAGATGGAATTGCGTGTGGGGCATGCGACCCAGGCCGCGCTCCGTGACCAGGATCGTAGGCCCCTGTGTGGTGATGCGCCCTGTGCGGCCGGTGGCTACGGCAGATATACTCAGCTTTGATAAATGAAGGAGAGCCGTGTAGTAGAAGTAGTGGGAGTAAGTGAGAGAGGGTGTCCCTGGAGTAGCAAGATGTCCGTCTTCATCCAGAGGTAGGCTGAAGCCGCGGACTACCCTAAGAGACGGCCACCGGGTGGGTGAATGCAGCTGTTTCCAGTCCCTAGAACCCCTCTGGGAAAGGCAGAGATAGAGGACCGGGTAGTCTAAGGCCTCCTGGGGACTCGACTGCGGGTGATTGTGTAGTATGCACTACTCACTGTGTCCCAGGAAAGCATCTGTAATTAAGTCTGCAGGCTGCGACAGAGTGGTAGGCCGCGGGATGCCGGAGCTGGCCATCGGAGGAAATCCTGTGGCTTCCCCGAGCTGATGAGCCATTCTGTGTGTTCCCCGGAGGTGGGTCGGTTGTCCGGTGTGTGTAGATTATCCACCCTCCGGATCATGGGTTCAGGTTGCAGGAACCGCCGGACAATCTGTAGGCCCCAAGATGGTGGAGGGCCTCGGTGACACAGAGGAAACCTCGATACAGAAGGGGATCTGGCCGGCAAAAGTCCAAAATAAGCACCGGGATCAGAGCAGTAGGGGACCGGGAACAGAAATATATATTCTGTGGCTGCGGCAGTGTGGATAAAGACAGCGGATGGCACTAGATTGGTGCTGGGTATGAGGAGCTTAGCTCGCACATGTCTCTCCAGCTGCACGTCCGGACACGCCCCCCCTCTCCTGTAAGAGTTAAAGCGGGGGTTCACCCACACCGTCCAAAAAAAAAAATATTAAATGCCAGCAGCTACAAATACTGCAGCTGCTGACTTTTAATACATAGCCACTTACCTGTCCCGGGGTACAGCAATGTCGGCAGGGGACGACGAGAACCCGCTCGGTTCTCCGCAGCTGCCGCAGCCATCCTAGGTGAGGGAATCAGGAAGTGAAGCGTTGCGGCTTCACTTCCCGGTTCCCTACTGCGCATGCGCGAGTCGCGCTGCGCGTCCCAAGTGGTCCCCGCTCTCTCCTGGGAGCTGTGTGTTCCCAGCAGACAGCGCGGTGGGGACGGGAAGAGGCATAGACTCCCATGGGAGTCTATGCCGGAAGTGGGTGCAAATACCTGTCTTAGACAGGTATCTGCACCCCCCTCCCCCCTGAAAGGTGCCAAATGTGACGCCGGAGGGGGAGAGGGTTCCGAAAAGTGGAAGTTCCATTTTTGTGTGGAACTCCGCTTTAATATGGGAAAAACGTTTCTCCTTTCCACTGATGCTTTATCACCAATCCTTGTTTGACTAAAAACATTTGTCATTGGGACAGAAAGTGAGGTGAAATCTTCTGAAGAGGAGCACAGACAGCAAAACAAATGTCACAGGGATGATAACCCTTCCCTATGTTTTCCAAAAAGCTTAAAATAGATATTTTGGCTGGAGCTAAACACGTTAAAAATGTACCAGTTCAAAATTACACAGATTCTACTTAACAACAAACCTACAGTCCCTGTCTTGTTTGCACCGCGCCTTTCCTTTTTTTAATTTGGGTGCAGAGTTCCCCTTAATATCCATACAAGACCCAAAGGGCCTGGTAATGGACTGGGGGGTATCTATGCCATTTGTCTCACTGATTTTCATCCATATTGCCAGGGCCCGACATTACATTAAAGCCGCAAGCAGTATTAAATTACTTTTATTCCTTTAAAAATGTCATTTTGTGCAGGGACTGTTCTAAGCACGGGAAACACGCGCCACTTTACAGGCATACTATAGACATCCTCCAGGTACGATATTTAAAGGAATATTTAATTTTTTTTTTTTACTTTAACCACTTGCCGACCACCTAACGACTATATACGTCAACAAAATGGCACGGGCAGGCAAAATCACGTACCTGGTACGTGATTGCCTTCCCGCGGGCGGAGGGTCCGATCGGACCCCCCCGTGCCAGCGGCGATCGGCTTTGGTCTGGGAGCGTTCAGACATGAGGGGGAGGCCATCCGATCGTGGCCCCCCCTCGCGATCGCTCCCAGCCAATGTACACAGAGGCAGAGGATGTGATGTCATCTCTCCTCGGCTCGGCAGTTTCCATTCCGGCACCGAGGAGAGAAGACATGTGAGTCAGTGCACAACACAACACACACACAGTAGAACATGCCAGGCATAGTTTACACCCCCGATCCCCCCCCCTGTCACACTGACACCAAGCAGTTTTTTTTTTTTTTTTCTGATTACTGCAGGGTGTCAGTTTGTGACAGTTAGAAGTGGTAGGTCAGTTAGGGTTAGCCCCCTTTAGGTCTAGGATACCCCCCTAACCCCCCCTAATAAAGTTTTAACCCCTTGATCACCCGTCACCAGTGTCGCTAAGCGATCATTTTTCTGATCGCTGTATTAGTGTCACTGGTGACGCTGGTTAGGGACGTAAATATTTAGGTTCGCCATCAGTGTTTTATAGCGACAGGGACCCCCATATACTACCTAATAAATGTTTTTACCCCTTGATTTCCCCCTAGTTAACCCTTTCACCACTGATCACCGTATAACCATTACGGGTGACGCTGGTTAGTTCGTTTATTTTTTATAGTGTCAGGGCACCCACCGTTTATTACCGAAAAAAGGTTTAGCCCCCTGATTGCCCGGTGGTGATATGCGTCGCCCCAGGCAGCGTCAGATTAGCGCCAGTACCGCTAACACCCACGCATGCAGCATACGCCTCCCTTAGTGGTATAGTATCTGAACGCATCAATATCTGATCCGATCAGATCTATACTAGCGTCCCCAGCAGTTTAGGGTTCCCAAAAACGCAGTGTTAGCGGGATCAGCCCAGATACCTCCTAGCACCTGCGTTTTGCCCCTCCGCCTGGCCCAGCCCGCCCAAGTGCAGTATCGATCGATCACTGTCACTTACAAAGCACTAAACGCATAACTGCAGCGTTCGCAGAGTCAGGCCTGATCCCTGCGATCGCTAACAGTTTTCTGGGTAGCGTTTTGGTGAACTGGCAAGCACCAGCCCCAGGCAGCGTCAGGTTAGTGCCAGTACCGCTAACACCCACGCACGCACCGTACACCTCCCTTAGTGGTATAGTATCTGAACGGATCAATATCTGATCCGATCAGATCTATACTGGTGTCCCCAGCAGTTTAGGGTTCCCAAAAACGCAGTGTTATCGGGATCAGCCCAGATACCTGCTAGCACCTGCATTTTGCCCCTCCGCCTGGCCCAGCCCAGCCCACTCAAGTGCAGTATCGATCGATCACTGACACTTACAAAACACTAAACGCATAACTGCAGCGTTCGCAGAGTCAGGCCTGATCCCTGCGATCGCTAACAGTTTTTTTGGTAGCGTTTTGGTGAACTGGCAAGCATCAGCGGCCTAGTACACCCTGGTCATAGTCAAACCAGCACTGCAGTAACACTTGGTGACGTGGCGAGTCCCATAATAGCAGTTCAAGCTGGTGAGGTGGCAAGCACAAGTAGTTTCAAGGTACCACCAAGAAGACAAACACAGGCCGTCGTGCCCATAATGCCCTTCCTGCTGCATTCGCCAATCCTAATTGGGAACCCACCGCTTCTGCAGCACCCGTACTTCCCCCATTCACATCCCCAACCAAATGCAGTCGGCTGCATGAGAGGCATTTTCTTTATGTCCTCCCGAGTACCCCTACCCAGCGAATCCCCCCAAAAAAGATGTCGTGTCTGCAGCAAGTGCGGATATAGACGTGACACCCGCTATTATTGTCCCTCCTGTCCTGACAATCCTGGTCTTTGCATTGGTGAATGTTTTGAACGGTACCATACACTAGTTGAGTATTAGCGTAGGGTACCGCATTGCACAGACTAGGCACACTAACACAGGGTCTCCCAAGATACCATCGCATTTTGGGAGACCGGAACCTGGAACCGGTTACAGTTATAAAAGTTACAGTTACAAAAAAAAGTGTAAAAAAAAATAAAAAAAACACAAACAAAAATATAAAAAAAAAAAATAGTTGTCGTTTTATTGTTCTCTCTCTGTCTATTCTCTCTATTGTTCTGCTCTTTTTTACTGTATTCTATTCTGCAATGTTTTATTGTTATTATGTTTTATCATGTTTGCTTTTCAGGTATGCAATTTTTTATACTTTACCGTTTACTGTGCTTTATTGTTAACCATTTTTTTGTCTTCAGTTATGCCATTCACGACTTTGAGTGGTTATACCAGAATGATGCCTGCAGGTTTAGGTATCATCTTGGTATCATTCTTTTCAGCCAGCGGTCGGCTTTCATGTAAAAGCAATCCTAGCGGCTAATTAGCCTCTAGACTGCTTTTACAAGCAGTGGGAGGGAATGCCCCCCCCCACTGTCTTCCGTGTTTTTCTCTGGCTCTCCTGTCTCAACAGGGAACCTGAGAATGCAGCCGGTGATTCAGCCAGCTGACCATAGAGCTGATCAGAGACCAGAGTGGCTCCAAACATCTCTATGGCCTAAGAAACCGGAAGCTATGAGCATTTTATGACTTAGATTTCGCCAGATGTAAACAGCGCCATTGGGAAATTGGGGAAGCATTTTATCACACCGATCTTGGTGTGGTCATATGTCTTGAGGGCAGAGGAGAAATCTAGGGTCTAATAGACCCCATTTTTTTCAAAAAAGAGTACCTGTCACTACCTATTGCTATCATAGGGGATATTTACATTCCCTGAGATAACAATAAAAATGATTTAAAAAAAATGAAAGGAACAGTTTAAAAATAGATAAAAAAGCAAAAAAAAATAATAAAGAAAAAAAAAAAAAAAAGCACCCCTATCCCCCCTGCTCTCGCGCTAAGGCGAACGCAAGCGTCGGTCTGGCGTCATATGTAAACAGCAATTGCACTATGCATGTGAGGTATCACCACGAAGGTCAGATCGAGGGCAGTAATTTTAGCAGTAGACCTCCTCTGTAAATCTAATGTGGTAACCTGTAAAGGCTTTTAAAGGCTTTTAAAAATGTATCAATTTTGTTGCCACTGCACGTTTGTGCGCAATTTTAAAGCATGTCATGTTTGGTATCCATGTACTCGGCCTAAGATCATCTTTTTTATTTCATCGAACATTTGGGCAACATAGTGTGTTTTAGTGCATTAAAAATTTAAAAAGTGTATTTTTTCCCCAAAAAATGCGTTTGAAAAATCGCTGCGCAAATACTGTGTGAAAAAAAAAATGAAACACCCACCATTTTAATCTGTAGGGCATTTGCTTTAAAAAATATATATAATGTTTGGGGGTTCAAAGTAATTTTCTTGCAAAAAAAATAATTTTTTCATGTAATCAAAAAGTGTCAGAAAGGGCTTTGTCTTCAAGTGGTTAGAAGAGTGGGTGATGTGTGACATAAGCTTCTAAATGTTGTGCATAAAATGCCAAGACAGTTCAAAACCCCCAAAATGACCCCATTTTGGAAATTAGACACCCCAAGCTATTTGCTGAGAGGCATGTCGAGTCCATGGAATATTTTATATTGTGAACACAAGTTGCGGGAAAGAGACAAATTTTTTTTTTTTTGCACAAAGTTGTCACTAAATGATATATTGCTCAAACATGCCATGGGAATATGTGAAATTACACCCCAAAATACATTCTGTTGCTTCTCCTGAGTATGGGGATACCACATGTGTGGGACTTTTTGGGAGCCTAGCCGTGCACGGGACCCCGAAAATCAAGCACCGCCTTCAGGCTTTCTAAGGGCGTAAATTTTTGATTTCACTCTTCACTGCCTATCACAGTTTCGGAGGCCATGGAATGCCCAGGTGGCAAAAAAAAACCCAAATGACCCCATTTTGGAAAGTAGACACCCCAAGCTATTTGCTGAGAGGTATAGTGAGTATTTTGCAGACCTCACTTTTTGTCACAAAGTTTTGAAAATTGAAAAAAGTAAAAAAAATAATGTTTTTCTTGTCTTTCTTCATTTTCAAAAACAAATGAGAGCTGCAAAATACTCACCATGCCTCTCAGCAAATAGCTTGGGGTGTCTACTTTCCTAAATGGGGTCATTTGGGGGGGTTTGTGCCACCTGGGCATTCCATTGCCTCCGAAACTGTGATAGGCAGTGAAGAGTGAAATCAAAAATTTACACCCTGTCAGGGTCCTTACCTCGGCAGGCGGGGTGCCCGCAGTGGTGTGCGTCAGGGTGCGTCGGCGTGCGTTGGCGCGCGCGTTCCTGCGGACCTCGCCGTGCGGGCTCCTCGCGGCGCCGGTGTGTGTGTCCAGGATCGTTCCACTGTGCACGCCGGTGTGCGGGGGCGCGCGCGCGGGCGTTGGCGGGCGCGCGTGCCTGTGTGTGCCGGGGCGCGCGCGTGCACGTCGTTTGGCGCCAAAAGCCCCATTTAAGCCAGTGAGTTCTTCTGACCAGTGCTGCCTAATCAACAGCTAGTCGTCCCAGAGCCTGTCCGTGTACCTTGTCTGTTCCTGCTATACCTGTTGACTCGGCCTTGTCCCCCGACCTCTCTCTGAACTCTGCCTGCACCGACCTTTGCTTGTCTGACCATCCGCTTGCCTGTTCCACTGTACCTCTGCCGTCTGCCTGTTGCCAAACCCGGCCTGTCTCCTGACCATCCATCTGCCTGCTCCCTGGGATCCTATCAGCCTGTCTGCAGACTTCCTGCCTGTTGTCCACACTAGCCTGCTCAGCTCAGTGAAGGTGCTCCAGCCTACTCCAGTCTTTCCAGCTATTAACCCTGTGACACCTGGACTGCAATACCAGGACTGCCATACAGGCCTTCATACCACTCCGTACTGTCGCACCCCCTGTTTACTCTACCAGGGGGCCGATAGTCGGAGGGTAAGGGAGCCTACCCTCTGCCCGACAGGACTCGCCGGTCTGGTAAGTAGGAGCCTGATAGTATTAGGCAGCCATGATCGAGTCCGGGCAGGGGGCCTCCCCCATGGATGAACTTTGCCGACATCTGGCGGGTCTAACCCAGGCTGTGAAAAGCCTACAAGAGGGATATTCCAGCTTGGAAGAACGTGTACAGGCCTTATCCGCACCTTCCGGTCCACCAGGGTCCGCAGCAGCCACCTCAACACCTTCTGTGGTCATGTTACCTCCTGAGTCAAAAGTACCAGTACCCGAAAGATTTCTCGGAGACCGAAGTAGGTATCGTTCCTTCCGGAATGCTTGCAACCTTTATTTCGCCCTACAGCCACGCACGTTCTCCCTGGAAGCCACTAAGGTGGGCTTTGTTATTTCCTTACTTTCTGGTGAACCACAGACATGGGCCCACCGACTCTTGGAGCAAAAATCAGTCGCCTTGGATAGTCTGGAGGCCTTCTTTGGAGCCATGTCCCAACTATACGAAGACCCCCAGCTCACTGCCACCGCGGAAGCCACCTTACAGGCCCTTCGTCAAGGCCGTCGAGCAGCTGAAGACTATGCCGTCGAGTTCAGATGCTGGAGTTCTGACACAGCATGGAATGACGCTGCGTTGCGCCATCAGTTCAGGATGGGGTTGTCAGAACCCCTCAAAGATGAGTTGGCACGAGTAGGGGTACCACAGACCCTGGAAGAGCTTATCAATCTGTCCATCCAAATAGACCGTAGACTGCGAGAACGACGTACTGAAAGAACCACCAGTACCTTTCGTCCCACCTGGATGATTCCACAAGTACCCTGTCCTCCCAGCAGATCTCCCACTCCACCACCTGCCTCGACCTATGATGCACCTGAACCAATGCAGCTTGGTCTATTCCGTCCTTCTTTGACCCCAGAGGAGAAGACACGTAGGCGGGCACACAACCTCTGCCTCTACTGCGGGGAATCGGGGCACTACGCCAGCGGTTGCCCCAACAAGATGCGTAAGTGTCGTTCTGATGTTCGTACCTGTGCTACTATAGTACCCACTATGGGCACGCACCTAACCATTTCTGTCACTTTACAGCTTCCCGGAAAGGCCATTCAAGTCCCAGCTATCATTGATTCTGGAGCCTGCAGCTGTTTTATCGACCGGACCTTTGCCTCTCAACATGCCATTCCTCTCCAAACCAAGACTCAAAGCCTTGCCGTTCATCTTGCTGACGGTTCTGCTCTCCGCTCCGGCCCGGTCACTCAGGAGACCGTCCCCTTAGAAGCCATCATGGGCCAGCAACACCGTGAATATCTCTGTCTGGACGCCATCTCGTCCCCCCTCTTTCCAGTCATTCTGGGAATACCTTGGCTACAGGTGCACAACCCCCAAATCAACTGGGCTTCTGGTAATGTCGAGTTCCTCTCTGGATATTGTCTTCAACACTGCATGCAAGGGACAGGCCGTGAGGTTTCCCAACTCCTCTGTCTACATCCAGATGTTGATCTGCTTCAAGCTATCCCTGAGCCTTACCGAGACTTTGCGGATGTGTTTAGCAAAAAGGGGGCAGAATTACTACCTCCACACAGGCCCTACGACTTCCCAATTGAATTGCTTCCTGGAACCGAGGTACCTTTTGGCCGGATCTTCCCCCTGACTGAGCAGGAGCTGGACACCCTGAAGCAGTACTTAGATGAAAATCTGAAAAAGAAATTTATCCGCCCGTCCACCTCCCCGGCCAGTGCGGGCTTATTCTTTGTGGAAAAGAAGGATCATTCCCTGCGGCCATGTATCGATTACCGCGAATTGAATAAGATAACGATTAAAAATCGCTACCCGCTCCCTCTGGTACCTGAGTTATTCCAAAGGCTGGGCACTGCCAGAATCTTTACTAAATTGGATCTCCGGGGTGCTTACAACTTAATCCGCATCCGAGAGGGTGACGAGTGGAAGACTGCGTTTCGCACTCGTTTCGGGCATTTCGAGTACCAGGTCATGCCCTTCGGTCTTTGTAATGCCCCAGCTACGTTCCAGCACTTTGTTAACGACATCTTTAGAGATATCCTGGACCTCTACGTCATCGTTTATTTGGACGACATACTCATCTTCTCCTCTTCTTTGGCGGATCATCGCAGGCACGTCAGGAATGTTCTCGTTCGGCTCAGGCAACATGGCCTATACGCTAAACTGGATAAATGTGAGTTCGAACGTCAGAGTATCCAGTTCTTGGGACTCATTATTTCTGTTGAAGGAATCAAAATGGACCCACAAAAGGTATCGGCCATCCTGGACTGGCCTGCTCCTACAGACAAGAAAGGGGTCCAACGTTTCGTAGGATTTTCCAAATTTATTAAAGACTTCTCTAAGATCATTGCACCAATAACGGAACTTACTAGACAGGGGGCACGATTCTGTTGGTCGTCCCGAGCACAGGCAGCGTTCGAGAAATTAAAGGGACTGTTTACTTCTGCTTCTATTCTCAAGCACCCGGACCCTGCGTTACCGTTTGTGCTGGAAGTGGATGCTTCTGAGATCGCAGTGGGGGCAGTACTTTCTCAACGCCAGGGCCCCAAGGCCCTCTTGTTTCCTGTAGCATTCTTTTCCCGTAAACTCTCGCCATCCGAGAAAAATTATGATGTAGGAGACCGGGAACTGTTGGCCATCAAAGCGGCCTTGGAAGAATGGCGCTATCTATTAGAGGGTGCGGTACATCCGGTTCTCATCTTTACCGACCACAAGAACTTGGAATACCTAAGAGCAGCCAAGCGACTCAGACCACGACAGGCTAGATGGGCACTTTTTTTTTTCCCGCTTCTCCTTCTAATATCACGTACAGGCCCGGATCCAAGAATGGAAAACCTGATGCCCTATCACGAATGTTTCACAACTCCAAGGAAAGTACTCCTCCTGATACTATTTTGCCCGCAGGTAGTTTCTTACTTCTCCAGGGAGATTTAATTTCCAGGATTAAACAGGCCTCCTCTGAAATTCCTCTACCTACTGGAACCAGTTTAAGCGATGGGTTGCTCTGGCATGAAGGCAAGATTTTTGTACCTGAAAGATGTAGGGTACTGGTACACGTCATGACCACAAGCTGGCGGGTCACTTCGGAGCCCGGAAAACCTCGGAGTTGGTGCTACGCACCTTTTGGTGGCCATGTCTCCTGGAGGACTGTAAGAGGTATGTGGGTTCTTGCCACACTTGTGCCCGGAATAAATGCAACCGCTCAAAGGCCTGGGGTTTATTGAGACCCTTACCGATTCCTGACAGACCTTGGAGAATGCTATCTATGGATTTCATTGTGGAGTTACCCCCCTCTGAAGGTTTCTCAACCATCTTTGTGGTGATCGATAGGCTATCCAAGATGGCACACTTCATCCCTATGAAGGGTACTCCCACAGCCGTAGAAACGGCGAAGATATTCGTCAAGGAAGTAGTAAGGTTACATGGGGTGCCTGCGAATATTGTATCCGACCGAGGTGTTCAATTTACCTCCCAGTTTTGGAGAGCACTGTGTGCCGCTTTGGAAATTGAGTTGGCATTCTCCTCGGCCTACCACCCTCAGACGAACGGCCAGACAGAAAGAACTAACCAGACGCTGGAGCAATACCTCCGTTGTTTTTCTGTATTTACGCAAGACGATTAGGTGTCCTTGTTACCAGTCGCTGAATTCTCGTATAACAACTCCCTACACTCTGCCATCAACCAGACTCCTTTCTTTGCAAATTATGGATTCAACCCTTCTTTCCTTCCCAGTTCTATCCCGGAATGTTCTCTACCCGCAGTAACGGAAACAATGGAGTTCTTTTCTAGTAACTGTAAGATCTTGCAGGAAACCATGGCCCAATCCCAGGCTTCCTTCAAGAGGATGTTCGACAAGAAAAGGCGAGGAGAACTCGTCCTTGAGCCTGGCAACCAAGTTTGGCTCTCTACAACTAACCTAAGGTTGGCTTGTCCCTCCAGGAAGTTGGGACCTAAGTTCCTGGGCCCGTTTCGGGTGAAAAGAAAGGTGAATGATGTTGCCTTTGAACTTAGTCTGCCAGAGTCCCTTAGAATCCACCCGGTCTTCCACGTTTCGTTACTGAAACCAGTTATCCACGATCCTTTTCCTGACTGTAAGGCCAAGCCACCGGAGGCTGTTTTGGTCAACAATGAGGAGGAGTTTGAAGTCGAGGCAATCCTGGATTGTAGGAAGAGGCAGAATCAGCTCCAGTACCTCATTAAGTGGAAGGGGTATGGACCCGAGGATAATTCTTGGGAACCCGAAGGTAACCTCCATGCCAACGAATTGCTACGAGCCTTCAAGAACTCCCATGCACCCAGGCTGGCCCAGCTGGGCATCCGGAGGCTGCCCTTGAGGGGGGGGCACTGTCAGGGTCCTTACCTCGGCAGGCGGGGTGCCCGCGGTGGTGTGCGTCAGGGTGCGTCGGCGTGCGTTGGCGTGCGCGTTCCTGCGGACCTCGCCGTGCGGGCTCCTCGCGGCGCCGGTGTGTGTGTCCAGGATCGTTCCACTGTGCACGCCGGTGTGCTGGGGCGCGCGCGCGGGCGTTGGCGGGCGCGCGTGCCTGTGTGTGCCGGGGCGCGCGCGTGCACGTCGTTTGGCGCCAAAAGCCCCATTTAAGCCAGTGAGTTCTTGTGACCAGTGCTGCCTAATCAACAGCTAGTCGTCCCAGAGCCTGTCCGTGTACCTTGTCTGTTCCTGCTATACCTGTTGACCCGGCCTTGTCCCCGACCTCTCTCTGAACTCTGCCTGCACCGACCTTTGCTTGTCTGACCATCCGCTTGCCTGTTCCACTGTACCTCTGTCGTCTGCCTGTTGCCAAACCCGGCCTGTCTCCTGACCATCCATCTGCCTGCTCCCTGGGATCCTATCAGCCTGTCTGCAGACTTCCTGCCTGTTGTCCACACTAGCCTGCTCAGCTCAGTGAAGGTGCTCCAGCCTACTCCAGTCTTTCCAGCTATTAACCCTGTGACACCTGGACTGCAATACCAGGACTGCCATACAGGCCTTCATACCACTCCGTACTGTCGCACCCCCTGTTTACTCTACCAGGGGGCCGATAGTCGGAGGGTAAGGGAGCCTACCCTCTGCCCGACAGGACTCGCCGGTCTGGTAAGTAGGAGCCTGATACACCCTTAGAAATCCTGAAGGCGGTGATTGGTTTTCAGGGCCACCTACGCGGCTAGGCTCCTAAAAAGTCCTGCACATGTGGTATCCCCATACTCAGGAGAAGCAGATAAATGTATTTTGGGGTGCAATTCCACATATGCCCATGGCCTGTGTGAGCAATATATCATTTAGTGACAACTTTGTGCAAAAAAAAAAAATTTGTCACATTCCCGCAACTTGTGTCAAAAAATAAAATATTCCATGGACTCAACATGCCACTCAGCAAATAGCTTAGGGTGTTTACTTTCCAAAATGGGGTCATTTGGGGGGGGTTTGTGTCATCTTGGCATTTTATGGCCTTCAAAACTGTGATAGGTAGTGAGGAGTGAAATCAAAAATTTATGCACTTAGAAATCCTGAAGGCGGTGGTTGGTTTTTGGGGCCCCGTACGCGGCTAGGCTCCCAAAAAGTCCCACACATGTGGTATCCCCGTACTCAGGAGAAGCAGCTGAATGTATTTTGGGGTGCAATTCCACATATGCCCATGGCCTGTGTGAGCAATATATCATTTAGTGACAACTTTTTGTAAATTTTTTTTGTCATTATTCAATCACTTGGGACAAAAAAAATAAATATTCAATGGGCTCAACATGCCTCTCAGCAATTTCCTTGGGGTGTCTACTTTCCAAAATGGGGTCATTTGGGGGGGTTTTGTACTGCCCTGCCATTTTAGCACCTCAAGAAATGACATAGGCAGTCATAAACTAAAAGCTGTGTAAATTCCAGAAAATGTACCCTAGTTGGAGACGCTATAACTTTTGCGCAAACCAATAAATATACACTTATTGACATTTTTTTTACCAAAGACATGTGGCCGAATACATTTTGGCCTAAATGTATGGCTAAAATTGAGTTTATTGGATTTTTTTAATAACAAAATTAGAAAATATCATTTTTTTTCAAAATTTTCGGTCTTTTTCCATTTATAGCGCAAAAAATAAAAATGGCAGAGGTGATCAAATACCATCAAAAGAAAGCTCTATTTGTGGAAAGAAAAGGATGCAAATTTCGTTTGGGTACAGCATTGCATGACCGCGCAATTAGCAGTTAAAGCGACGCAGTGCCAAATTGTAAAAAGTGCTCTGGTCAGGAAGGGGGTAAATCCTTCGGGGGCTGAAGTGGTTAAGCATCATTAAAATCACTGCTCCCGAAAAAATGGCCATTTTTAAAACTTTTTTTTGCATTGATACATGTCCCCTGGCGCAGGACCTGGGTCCCCAAACCCTTTTTAGGACAATACCATGCAAATTGGCCTTTAAAATTAGCACTTTTGATTTTGAACGTTCGAGTCCTATAGATGTTCGCAGGTTCTGGTGCGAACCGAACCGGGGGGTGTTCAGCTCATCCCTACTCACTATGCTTAGAACCACAAAACAAGTGGGTTCAGGGGCGCCAATGTGTTGGTATAGTATGGAAATGAGACCAAAAATTGTCCCAAAGCTTAAACACAAAACTTTTTAGCTCCTGAAATACAAAGAATACCCATTATTAAAGAGGAGAATATATAGTATAGAAAAATATCTGTCTACTCCTCACCTCACTCCTTCAGTCTCCTCTCGCATTACTAACTTACTAACTGACATATCAGCATGGATGTCACACCACTTCCTTAAACTAAATCTCTCTAAAACTGAGCTATTAATATTCCCCCCCGCCCGTGCCCCCCTCCATGACTTTTCAATCAAAATCAACAATGCAACCATCAGTCCCTCCCCTCACGCCAGGGTACTAGGTGTAATCCTAGACTCTGACTTGTCATTTCAGCCTCAAATCCAATTGTTCTCAAAAGTTCGTAGAATTCACCTTCGTAACAGCTCTAAAATTCGCCCTTTTTTAACAAATGAAACCACCAAGCTCCTCATTCATTCCCTTTTTATCTCTCGCCTTCAGAGGCGGCTCTCTAATTAGGCAAATTAGGCGATGGCCTAAGGCCTCGCCACCACCTAGTTTGCCTAAAGAGCCACCTCTGCTATCCTCCTGCATCAATCTAGTACAGTCAGCGCAGCGGAGCTTCATCCCCGCCTCGTTCAGTTTACAAACTGTCCTCCTCCTCTCTGCTCTGTAACACCACGCTCCATTAGATCACTGCCCAGTCTCCACTCCTGTCAATAAAAGTCCATTGGAACAGCCGGCAGAGACACACACAGAGACCGACAACTGCCCCGCCCCTCACCGCCCCACCAGCAAATGCTGTCCATCCCTTGAGCCGATATCTTGTGCAAGGGCCGGGCACAGCTAGCACCTCAGTAGGATCGCGAGTCCACCCTCCTTCCAGGGCGGGGCTTCTGTGGTGGAGGCGGAGTCAATGCCAGTTCACTCGCTGTAGCCTGTCTGTGTGCAGCCGACTGACTGTTGAGCTGAGGATGCGCTGACTGAGCTGTGAGGGGACAGAGCCACTATGTGTGAGGTACATGTGACTGGGGGTTCGTGTGCATGTCACTAGGGGGGTGAACATGTGACTAGGGGGTTGAACATGTGATTAGGGGGTGAACATGTGATTGAGGGGTTGTGCATGTCACTGGGGGTGTGTGCATGTCACTAGGGGGGTGAACATGTGATTAGGGAGTTAAACATGTGATTAGGGGGGTGAACATGTGATTGAGGGGGTGTGCATGTCACTAGGGGGGTGTGCATGTCACTAGGGGGGGTGTGCATGTCACTAGGGGGAGTGAACATGTGATTGGGGGGTGTGCATGTCACTAGGGGAAGTGAACATGTGATTGGGGGTGTGCATGTCACTAGGGGTGTGAACATGTGATTTGGGGGGTGTGCATGTGACTGGGGGGTGTGTGCATTTGACTGGTGCGGTACATGTGACTGTGGGGGTATGTGCATGTGACTGGGGGGTACATGCGACGGGGGTGTGTGCATGTGACAGGGGGGTGTGTGCATGTGACTGGGGGGTTGTGCATGTGACTGGGGGGTACATGCGACTGGGAGGTACATGCGACTGGGGGGTGTGCATGTGACTGAGGGGTGTGGGCATGTGACCAGGGGGGTACATGCAACTGGGGGGTGTGTGCATGTGACTGGGGGGTGTGTGCATGTCACCAGGGGTGTGTGTGCATGTGACAAGGGGTGTGTGTGCATGTGAATTTGGGGGATGTGTGCATGTGACTGGGGGGATGTGTGCGTGTGACTGGGGTGTGTGTGCATGTGACTGGGGGGTGTGTGCATGTCACCAGGGGGGGTGTGTGCATGTGACGTGGGTGTGTGTGCATGTGACTAGGGGGGTGTGTGCATGTCACCAGGGGGGTGTGTGAATGTGACTGAGGGTGTGTGCATGTGACTGGAGGGGTACATGCAACTGGGGGGTGTGCATGTGACTGGGGGGGTGTGCATGTGACTGGGGGGTGTGTACATGTGACTGGGGGGGTACATGCGATGGGGGGGTGTGCATGTGACTGGGGGGTGTGTACATGTGACTGGGGGGGTACATGCGATGGGGGGGTGTGCATGTGACTGGGGGGTACGCATGTGACTGGGGGTGTGGGCATGTGACTGGGGGGGTACATGCAACTGGGGGTGTGTGTGCATGTGACTGGGGGGGTGTGTTCATGTCACCAGGGGTGTGTGTTCATGTCACCAGGGGGGTGTGCATGTCACCAGGGGGTGTGAATGTGACTGGGGGGTGTGCATGTGACTGGGGGGTACATGCGACTGGGGGAGTGTGCATGTGACTGGGGGTGTGTGTACATGTGACTGGGGGGTACATGCGACTGGGGGTGTGTGTGTGCATGTCACCGGGGGGTGTGTGCATATGACTAGGGGGTGTGTGCATGTGACTGGGGGGATGTGTGCATGTGACTGGGGGTGTGTGCATGTCCTAGGGGGGTGTGTGAATGTGACTGGGGGTGTGCATGTGACTAGGGGGGTGTGCATGCGATGGGGGGTGCATGCGATGGGGGGGTACATATGACTGGGGGTGTGTGCATGTGACTGAGGGTGTGTGCGTATGTAACGGGGGTGTGTGCATGTGACGGGGGGTGTGTGCATGTAACTAGGGGGGTGTGCATGTGACTGGGGGTGTGTGTGCATGTGACTGGGGGGGTACATGCGACTGGGGGGGTGCATGCGACGGGGTGTGCATATGCGACAGGGTGTGAATGTGACTGGGGGGGTGCATGCGACAGGGGGTGCGAATGTGACTGGGGGGTACATGTGACTGGGGGGGTGTGCATGTGACTGGGGTTTACAGTCAGGTCTGCTCAGTCCTCTGCCAGTGTCCCAGTGTGCCTGCCTGTGATTGACAACCTGGGTCCCCCTGACCTGACTCCATCCCACCCTCATCCCCAGCCACCCAGGGCTCCACTGCGGTGTTCGGAAGGTCCCAGCTCAGTCCAGTGCCGATCCTCAGCCATGGTGGGCAAGGTGCTCTCCATTCTGTGCTGGCACTGCTCATGATCGGCTTCTCTGCCACTATCTCCCACCAGGAGCTCTTCCACTATGAGGAGTCCGAGGGAACCTACTGCTGCCCAACAGGGATGATGAGACCTCCGAGGTAGTGAAATTTCGCACAGCCCCTTCTCTTCTATGAGGCCGAGTTCAAGAAGCTCTATGTGAGTACAGCACCGAGAGAGACAGAGCACTGACACCAGCATGGAGAGAGACAGAGCACTGACACCAGCACTGAGAGAGAGCACTGACACCAGCACCGAGAGAGAGAGAGGTTACTGACATCAGCGCTGAGATAGAGCACACTGCACTGAGATGGAGTGCCCCGACACCAGTTCTGAGAGCATGCCAGCACTGACACCAGTACTCTTATTGCAATTCAATTTTATTGCTTGAATAATTTTTTCACTTATGGACGTGAGTGGAGGCTCATGTCTAAGTTATGCCTAAGGCCTCACAAAGCCTAGAGCCGCCTCTGCTCGCCTTGACTATTGCAACTCCCTTCTCATTGGCCTACCTCTCCATAGGCTATCCCCTCTTCAGTCTATCATGAATGCTGCTGCCAGACTTATCCACCTTACCAACCGCTCAGTGTCTGCCAACCCTCTACTCCAATCCCTACACTGGCTCCCAATCACCCAGCGAATTAAATTCAAAATACTAACCACAACATACAAAGCCATTCACAACTCTGCCCCAAGCTACATCACCAATTTTTTCTCCAAATATTACCCAAATCGACCTCTCTGCTCTTCTCAAGACCTCCTGCTTTCAAGCTCTCTCATCTCCTCCTCCCATGCTCGTCTCCAGGATTTCTCCAGAGCCTCTCCCATCCTCTGGAACTCGCTACCTCCATCTATCCGGCTATCCCCTACTCTTGCGACCTTTAGGCGATCCCTGAAATCTCTTCAGGAAAGCCTATCACGTCTCCAACTAATCTCCTACCACTTCCAACAGCTCATTCCCCACAGTTACAACCTTTTGTACCACCTGCCCCACCCTATTAGATTGTTAGCTCTTCTGAGCAGGACCCTCTTAATCCTCTTGTATTTTATTGTATTATAACTGTATTGTCTCCCTTTTATATTGTAAAGTGCTGCGTAAACTGTTGGCGCTATATAAATCCTGTATAATAATAATAATAATAATAATAATAATATGAGTATATAAAAAGGTCAGAATGACTGTTGATCCAAAGATGAAAGGAACAGACAAAGTACTAGATATAGCTGCATCTTTAGATATATGAAATGCATGGCACATAGCTCAATATAATAAAAAATTTACTAGTTTCTAAGTTGCTTGAATAGAAAAACTCCAGTCGTGCCCGCTAAGGCATTACAGAGGCCATAGGAAAAATCCTAATAGAAAGACAATAAACAGCAAATAATAGGGTATCCTTCAATGGATCAAGCAGGGGGCTGCACATGCAGGGGGTTCTTCCAAAGAAGTGGGGTTCTTTAAGTAAGTGGCACTTCTGCTCTTGCACCATCCATCTGAACATTTTCTTCTCTCTTCACAGGTAAATCTGCATTTATACTTCCATCTACCTAAACTGAACATTGACTGACTGCTCAAATGCATATGTGGTAAATCTGCGTTTATACTTCCATCTACTTAAACTGAACATTGACTTACTGCTCAACTGCATATTTGGTAAATCTGTATTTGTTTCAACTCCATCTGTAGCCATGCTCACATTATTTCAACGTTTATTTAGCTAATAAGTCTTACCTAAATTATGGGTTCCCTTATCTTTACAATTTTGGCCTTTTAGTCCTCTTGCAGTTTGATTGTGGTGTGAAAAGTTTTGCTCTGCTAGCTGTATGCCTAATATTACCTCCTGACTGATTAATTGCCAGATTCAATCCACACCCAACACAGTATAAAAACAAAGGCCTTCTTTACAGGGGAACACAAGCAGGGGGCTGCACATGCAGGGGTTCTTCCAAAAAAGTGGGGTTCTTTAAATAAGTGGCACTTCCGCTCTTGCACCATCCATCTGAACATTTTCTTCTCTCTTTTCAGGTAAATCTGCGTTTATACTTCCATCTACCTAAATTTTACATTGACTGACTGCTCAAATGCATATTTGGTAAATCTGCGTTTATACTTCCATCTACCTAAACTGAACATTGACTGACTGCTCAAATGCATTTTTGGTAAATCTGTGTTTGTCACCGCTGTTTTAACTCCATCTGTAGCCATGCTCACATTATTTCAATGTTTATTTAGCTATTAAGTCTTACCTAAATTATGGGTTCCCTTATCTTTACAATTTTGGCCTTTTAGTCCTCTTGCAGGTTGATTGTGGTGTGAAAAGTTTTGCTCTGCTAGCTGTGTGCCTAATATTACCTCCTGATTGATTAATTGCCAGATTTAATCCACACCCAACACAGTATAAAAACAAGGCCTTCTTTATAGGGTATCCTTCAATGGATCAAGCAGGGGGCTGCACATGCAGGGGTTCTTCCAAAGAAGTGGGGTTCTTTAAATAAGTGGCACTTCTGCTCTTGCACCATCCATCTGAACATTTTCTTCTCTCTTCTCAGGTAAATCTGCGTTTATACTTCCACCTACCTAAACTTTACATTGACTGACTGTTCAAATGCATATTTGGTAAATCTGTGTTTGTCACCGCTGTTCCATCTCCATCTGTAGCCAGTTCCCTGTCCTTTTAACAATAACAGGAAATAGAAAAAATGAAAAGTGGGCAGTGCCCTAAAAAGCATAAAGAAAAAAGGGGGGTAGGATAAAAAGGGGTCTCACAGATTGGGGGGGAGTCTGAATTGGGAATTCATGAACATGGAACCAAGCTTCCGCTCATCAAATGGTGATCTCTTTTTTTTTTTTTTTTTTTAAAGGTAAGTTTTTATTTGTTTTTTTGCTACAAAACAGACATACAGACACAAAAACACACATTTCGAGCAAACATTGCTCATTGCAATACAGAGTATAAGACAATGGTATATATTTGGCATACATATTCTCATATTGTACAGCTGCATATTGGTATTCAGTTTTCATCAAACTTGGTATCATTGACTGGAGCTTCTTTATTAGCTTTATATGGCAGGTGTAATAGTGTTTTCGGAGCTAGTCCACAGACCCCATATTTTGTGAAATTTTTTTGGGCATCCTCTGGCTTCGTATGTTAATTTATATAATGGTATAGCCTGATTAACCATGTTCAGCCAGAATGCTATCGTAGGTGGGGATTGTGATTTCCAATGAATAGTAATAGATTTTTTGGCATAAAATAGCACAATTCTTAGGAAAGTTTGCTTGTTTTTAGATATACTCTCATCGTCCACATATCCTAGTAGGCATCTCAGGGAGTTGCAGATATTAGGCAGCTGGGTCAGGGAACTGATAAAAGCAGTAACCTCTGACCAGAACCGCCTGATCTCGGTGCATTCCCACATCAAGTGGAAGAAGGTGGCCTCTATAATGCTGCATCTGGAGCACATTGCCGATGGCAGTTTTCTGAGTTTAAATAAGGATGGCGTAAAGTATGCTCTGTATAATAGTTTGGTTTGTATGACCCTGTCCCTGGAGGAGATGACAGAGGGGACCTGGAGGGGAAGTATGTCCTGCCAGATATCCTCCGTCAGCTCAGGGATATCAGCTTTCCACTTAGTGAGCGTGTTGCTGAGTCTATGCGTTGTGGTGTGCAGTAGATTCTTATAGTATGTGGAGATCAGTTTATCGTGGGAAGGATCTGTTAGTAATTGCTCTAGCGGAGATAATCGGACATTTATATTTCGCAACCCAAACTGAGTGGTTGCTGTGTGGCGTATTTGCAGGTAATGAAAATAGGCTGTGTGTGGCAGCTGGTAGTCCTGGCGAAATTCCTCAAATGACCTAAACGTATTATTTGAGAATAAATGCATTATGGTTTTTACCCCTTTTTTTGACCAATATTCCCCATCTGTCCTACGGGCGAATTCCTGTAAATTTGGATTCCCCCATAATGGAGTATTTGGAGAGTAGGTGCGGTGCTCAGTATCCGGCAGCATTTTAGTCAGTTTGAGAATCCGTAGAGTCATTTCAAGGATTTTAGTGCTTTCCCTCCCTCTAAGAGATAGGCGGTGGACCAGATACTGCAGGGATTCGTACGAAGTGAGTATGGCTGCTTCTAGGGAGGTAGCCGCATTGTTGGCTTCAGGGAAGAACCACCAATGGGCATGAACCAGTTGTGCGGCTATGTAATATGTCTGAAGACATGGTAGTGCCAATCCTCCCTCCAACACCGGCAGTTGAAGAGTATTTTTTGCAATTCTCACTGCTCCCCCCTTCCAAATGAAGGCGATAAGAATAGAGTCAATCTCTTTAAATTTAGTTTTGGTGATATATATTGGTGAATTGCATAGTAGGTATAGGAAACGTGGGAGGAATATCATTTTAAAGATATTTATCCTACCTAATATCGTTAAGGGAAGATTGGTCCATGTCTTCAGTGTGGTCTTCATTCTATTAATTAGTGGGTCTAGATTATATTTGCTATAGGAGGACAGAGGATGTTGGATCATGACCCCCAGGTATCTGAAAGAGTCAACTATTTGTAACGGGCAAGAGGAAGGGGGAGTAAACACCGCTTCCTGATCTATTTTAAACATAAGGGATTTGTCCCAATTAACTTGAAACCCTGAGAAGAGGCCGAACTGTCGAATAATTTCCAGCAGGGTTGGGAGAGACGATTGGGGGTCCGCCAAGTATATTAACATGTCATCAGCGTATAGAGATACTTTTTCTTCTAGGCCCCCAATCATCAGTCCCTTTATTTCCCCACTGGATCTTATCAGTGCCGCCAGGGGTTCTATCGCAATTGCAAATAGCAATGGCGACAGGGGGCAGCCCTGCCTAGTACCCCTTTTAATCAGGAATGGATCGGTTACTGATGTATTTATCCGCAGCCTGGCAGTAGGCTGTGAATATAAAAGTTGAACCCACTTGATAAAGGTGTTTCCGAACCCAAATTTCGCCAGGACTTCCAGTAGATAAGGCCATTCGACCGAATCGAATGCCTTATGCGCATCTAAGGCCAGTACCGCTCTATTCCCCATGACATCATGAGTGGCCTGCAGGTTTGTGAACAGTCTCCGTAAATTTATGGATGTTGATCGTCCTGGAATGAATCCAGTCTGATCCACCCCAATAATAGTGGTGATAACTGAGTTTAATCTCTGGGCGAGCACTTTGGCTAGATTCTTGACATCTGAGTTAATTAATGATATTGGTCTATATGATTCACATAATAGGTGGTCTTTATGAGGCTTGGGAATGAGGACTATCAATGCTTCTGACATAGAGGGTGGTAACTGTCCCGTTTTTATAGCAAAATTATAAACTCTCAGTAAATGGGGTATCAAAAGTTCTTTAAACTGTATATACCATTCTATGGGGAAGCCATCCAGTCCCGGTGTTTTATTTCTGGCAAAGGACTGTATGGCTTCTCCAATCTCTTCCTCCGTTAGAGGATCATCAAGAAGTGAGGCTTGTTCTTCTTGGAGCCTTGGTAGCGTGATGCCGGCCAAGTAGTCATCTAGTTCTACAATAGTATAGTGAGCTTTGGTAGCATATAATGAGGAGTAAAATTTCACAAAAGCATCAACTATTTCCCCACTCTGTTCCACCACTGTACCTATTGTATTCTTAATTCTTGGGATACTGCATGGTTGATAATCAGGCCTAGATAAATACGCTAATAATCGGCTATTTTTGTCTCCAAACTCAAAGATTCGTTGGTTTTGATACAGCAATTTCTTTTGAGTGCGCTCTAAAAGGACTAGATCCAGGTCTCTGGATCTATGTTTCCAGGTATTGTGTGTTGCTGGGGAAGGAGTGGCCGAGTAAGCAGCCTCAGCCACCCTAAGGTCCTTCTCCGCGTCCTTTAATTTGGACTGGGATGCCTTACGAGCCTGCCCAATAGCCGCAGCAAAAATGCCACGCGTGGTGGCCTTAAAGGCATCCCAGGTCAATGGGACAGAGACATTCTGACGGTTACGTAGCCAGTATGCTTTAATTTCTACTGTGCCCTGGTCCACCACCATCTGGTCTGCTAACCACAGTGGGCTCAGTCGCCACATGCGGTATGAGGTGGGGGGGCCCAGGGCAAGGTCCACCATTAAAGGGGAATGATCAGACACCGCCCTTGGGAGATATCTGGCCTCAGTCACTCTATTCAATAATTCGGATGAAGCCAAGCATAGGTCTATTCGGGAGAGAGTACCATGTGTTTCAGACTGACATGAGTACTCCCTCCCGTCTGCGTGCTTCCACCTCCAGGTCTCCATCAGATCAAATTGGGTCAGAAAAGAGCACAAGGGAGTGGGGGGCAATGTAGAGCACTTGAATCTGTCTATGGAATTGTCGAGTACCGTGTTGAAGTCCCCTGCTATCAACAGAGGGCCTTCTGCTATTGCTAGGATGGAGCTCATTACCCGTTCAAAGAATAATTTAGTGAAAGGTGGTGGGACATATAGGCTTGTGACCGTATAGGGCTTACCCCATAATTCAATTACTACAATAACAAAACATCCGTTAGGGTCAGTTTTAATATGTTTTATGGTGATAGGGGCCGATTTTGCTATAAGAATAGACGTGCCTCTTGCATATGTGGAGTAAGTAGAATGTATTGCATAGGCAATTTTAGCTCTCTTTAAAGCCATTACTCTTGATCCCTGTAGGTGGGTTTCCTGGAGGAGGATCACGTGTGGACCGTGTCTTGCCAAATAATCAAACATCAGTGACCTTTTGACCTTGGAGTTAAGCCCCCTAACATTCCATGAAACTATACGGAGCTTAGACATGCGTATAAACAATTTATAACTATTCGTGTCCATTTCCCATTGTCCGCCAGAGTCCAGCCCCGGACAAGGTCCAGCGAGCCTTGGGAAATAGACCCAAACACAATTATCTTTGATATGTTACTCATCAATCTATGAATCTCATTCCTAGACTGCAAAAGCTGTAGAACCAAAGAATCATTTTTAAAGTATGCATATACCATTGAATACCAGCGTCTTTTGTAGATAACCATGACGTTGTAACAAAACCCCTCAAAGTGTACCCCAACAGATTTTCCCCCCTCCCTAACCCTCCCGGCTCTCATCCCCAAACATATGAGAGCTTTGTTCCCATAACCAAACCAATTTGGCAAGAGGGCCATGGCTCAGACCCCTAGCCAACTAATTTCAGGAGACGTGGAAAGGTCCACAGCTCTGGGCCTCCATCCGTATTTGTCCGCACAAAATAAAGAATGTGTGGTGTCTCTTGGCCTGTAAAATTATGGTGATAAAAAAATTGTACTAATAATAGGAATAATAGAAAAAGGAAAAATAAAAGTCAAGGAGGGTGATAGGTTGCTGAGTAGCATCCGAGGGTGGCGGAAGAAGTGTCTTCTTCTTCAGTGAGGTTTAGGAGTTATAGTCCTGTCATGACTGTGTATAGTTGGAGATATATTTTCTGCTATTGAGGATGCAGTAAAGAGAGTCCCATAACAGCTGCAATGGGGTGTAGTAAAGGCCGCCAGATGGGCTTCATGTAGATTGCGGCTCTATCGGGGGGGAGACCTCCTATCCTGGTTCCTGCGATTCGGATGTGCTAAAGTGTCCACCCATTGTGATGCCTCTCTGGGATCCGTAAAGAAATAGGCTTTGCCCTGGTAGATGATGCGCAAACGTGCAGGATATAACATGCCATATGGAAGGTGAAGCTCACGTAACCTGCGTTTAATTGCCAGAAAAGTGGCTCTCTGCTTCTGCGTAGCTACGGAGAAATCTGGGAAAATGGTGATGTTGTTGCCGTTAAAGGAAACTTTGCCCCTCTCTCTAGCTACTCTGAGAATAGCCTCTCTGTCACGGAAGTGTAGCAGCTTTATGATCATGGCACGTGGTGGGGACCCCGGTGGTAAAGGACGCATGGGGATTCTGTGTGCCCTTTCTATGGCGAACATTGGTGAAAAGGTGTTTGCCCCGAACTCATTTAGTAGCCATCTTTCCATGAATGTTTCTGGTGTTTTGCCCTCAGCACCCTCTGGGAATCCCAAAAAACGTAAATTGTTCCTTCTTAGGCGGTCTTCCATATCTGTGAGCTTATCTGCAGTATATTCATGAGCCTGCCGCAATTCCCTCACAGAGCCCTGTAAGGGACGTGTCTCATCCTCCATATCACTAATACGTTGCTCAGCATTAATCACTCTATGGCGAATATTGTGGACATCCTGTTTCAGAAAGGATAATTCTGTTTTGATAGTGTCCATTTGTGTAGTAAGAGATGCATGGCTGTGCTGGATGGCTGCCATGATCTGGGCTAGTGATGGCTCTGCAGGGCCTGCATCATCCCTGTCTGCTCTGGGTGATTGAGGATCATGTCTCACTGCAGGGGAGAATGAGAGAGGGTCTTCTGGGCTTAAGGTAGGGGGGGATCTTTGTAACTCACCCTTCCCCTTGAGCTGCTTCCAGGGTGTGGATGTGGAGGCCGCCTGCTGCTGTGTGTCTCCCTCATGCTGATCGGCGCCATTTTGGTGCGGCCTGCATGGCGGTACCGACGGCCCAATTCCCGGGGCCTCCTCCATCGGTGGGCCGTATTTGACCATCCCCCGATGGTCTCAGTGCTCTCCGGGTACTGTGGGGGTATATGGGACCCTCGGATGTCGGCCTGGATCGCAGGATTTTGGCAGGATCTGTGCGGAATGGACGGAGCTCAGGCTGAGCACGTCCTCACATCTCAGGTGCTGGCCACGCCCGAAAATGGTGATCTCTAGTTGTATGTCATATACACTGACACGGGGTTCCTCCGTGGTTAAGTTAGGGGTTGCAAGCTATCGGGTCTTCCCGTTGGAGGGTCTGTCCTTCTTCTTAGTATTTGAAAATATTCCATAATTGCCATGTTTTGGAGTATGTTTCTTGCCTATCTTGACTTGTGAGGATTAGGTCTTCCATCTGATTAATGTCATCTACTTTTTTGAGCCAAAAGGCAATGGTTGGCGGGTGTGGGGATTTCCAATTGAGTGGAATGCAAGCCTTGGCTGCATCTAGTAAGTGGCGTATGACTGATTGTTTGTAAACACGTGCAGGAGTGTCATTGGCGTGTAGGAGGAAGTATTCTGGGTCACCCAGGACATTGCGGTCAGTGAATTTTTGGACTATCCGGTGGACCTCTCCTCATAAGTTCTGGATCCGGGGACAAGACCAGAACATGTGAAGGAGTGTGCCTTTCTCCTCTCGGCTGCACCAGCAAAAGTCTGGCGTCGAAGAGAAAAATGTATTTAGTAGAGCTGGGGTTCTGTACTAGCGTGTGAGGATCTTGTAGTTTGTCTCTTGAATTTTGGTGCACAGGGAGGATTTGTGTGTGAATTTAAGAATGTGTTGTATTTTGCTGGTTGTAAAGTGGCAGTTTAGGTCTCTTTCCCACTTGGTGAGACATTGAAGTTGATATTCCCCTGGTGGTGTAATTAACATACCATATGTCAGTGAAAGTGAGTGCAATAGTACCCCTGTCCCTGTACAGAGCTCTTCCATAGCCGTGGGGGGCTGGTTGGTATCGTTGAAGGGTGGCAAACTGCGGAGAAAATGGCGGAGCTGCAGAGCTCTCATAAAGTCCAGACAAAACTAGCCCACGGGGTCCGAAAGTTCCACAATCGTTTTCCAGCATCCTATAGCGCTGAAGTGAGTGGCTTGGTATAGGCCCGCCTCGTCCAGATCCCGGAATCTCTTGTCTCGTATGCCTGGCTCGAATTGGGGGCTACCCAAAATGGGTCGTAGGGGTGAGTCGCGGTTAAAGAGGGAGGAAGTAGTAATCAGTTGTGCAAATATTTTGATGGTTTTACCTATCAGCAGTTGGCGTTTGAGGTCGAATGGAAGGGCAGTGTAGCACCATGAGGCTCTATGTAGGGGAGTCTCACTCGGTGCTTGTTCTAGCTGTGTCCATAGTTTGGTGTCATTATGTCGGCACCAGTCAATGAGCCTACTTAGGTGGGTCGCATGGTAGTAGGTGCCAGGCATTGCCAGACCTCCGTGGGGTTTGGAGAGTGAGAGTATCTTCTGGTGTAGGCGGGGTTTTTTCCCCGCCCAAAGAAACTTTATGAAAGCTGATCATATTTGTTTAAAGTAATCCGCGGGAATATGAATTGGGAGGGTCTGTAAGAGGTAGAGGAATTTAGGTAAGATCATCATTTTGAGGTTGTTACAGCGGCCAAACCAAGAGTGTAGGCCACTGTTCCATTGATCAAGTAATTTTTGCACTGTTTTTAGGAGGGGAGGGAAATTAAGTTTGAATAGATGGGAGAATGTCAGAGGAATATCCAATTCAACATTTTGTCGCCCAGTCCTATGTGTTTCAGCATCGCGAACATGAACTTCAGCTTACCCGGTCGAATGCTTTTTCAGCGTCCGTTACGAGGAAAACGCATGGAGTTTTGGTGCTGTTGACTATGTGCAGTAAGTTTAGGACTTTGATTGTATTGTCCCTAGCTTCCCTGGTTGGCACAAAGCCAACTTGGTCTAGGTGTATTAGATGAGTAAGGTGTTGTTGTAGTCTGGTGGCTATGATCTTGGTGAAGAGTTTAAGGTCGGTGTTCAAAAGAGAGATTGGGCGGTAACTCCCGCATTGGGCTGGGTCCTTGTCTTCTTTTGGTATAACTGAAATTTGCGCTTGTAATGTGGATCTGTGGAACTTTTTTCCTGAGCTGAGGTCATTGTACAGTATTACTAGATGTTGGCCCAGGGAAGGGAGTAAGGTCTTGTAATATGGAATGGTGAAACCATCCGGACCTGGAGCTTTACCCGGTTTGGCATTACTTAATGCAAGTTGAAGTTCAGGTAGTGTGATAGGGTCTTCTTTTTTTTTTAATTGGAAAAAGCCAACTTTATTTGAATAAGATTCATTTTACAGAACAATACTTTGAATACAATAATAAATAACATTTTACACCATACAGTTTGTGTGAGTTTCATTGTACGATCATTATAAGGCATGGGTTTGTGAGAAAACATACATCAATTACATAAGAGAAACTGTCCGAGGTTCTGTTCCCAATATATTTCCAAATAAGGATTTTCATACTTAATACCTATACAGGTCATTCTCCTATTATTTTTATTTTTTATCTTTCTAGACAGGTCATTCTATAGGATTTGGGAGATTTTCAAGTACAGGTTTCCCCATCTTCCAGCCACCTATCCCACACCCTTGAGTGTTTATGTGCACATCCTCTATGAGTGTAGACTATCTTCTTTAATGGTATTGCATCATTGACGTCCTTCTTCCATTGACGTATGAAGGGGGGTGAAGCCTGCATCCATATCTTTGCTATTACCTTACGTGCCATAAACAAAGTTTCATGTAAAAATATAGTTTGGTATTTGTCTATGTCTACATCTGGTAAAAGTCCCAGAAAGCACAATTTAGGGTCTGACACTACTGGGGACCCCATATTATCGTGCAAGAATCGGACTATCTGTGTCCAGTATGTCTGAATAATTGGGCAACTCCATATGAGGTGGTATGCCCCGTACACAAGGTCGGACTTTGTTCGGACATTCCGACAACAAAATCCTAGGATTTTTTCAGACGGATGTTGGCTCAAACTTGTCTTGCATACACACGGTCACACAAAGTTGTCGGAAAATCCTATCATTCTGAACGCGGTGACGTAAAACACGTACGTCGGGACTATAAACGGGGCAGTGGCCAATAGCTTTCATCTCTGTATTTATTCTGAGCATGCGTGGCACTTTGTGCGTCGGATTTGTGTACACATGATCGGAATTTCCGACAACGGATTTTGTTGTCGGAAAATTTTATAGCAAGCTCTCAAACTTTGTGTGTCGGAAAATCCGATGGAAAATGTGTGATGGAGCCTACACACGGTCGGAATTTCCAACAACAAAGTCCTATTACACATTTTCCATCAGAAAATCCGACCGTGTGTATGGGGCAGTGGAATGTGCCTGGTGCTGTGTGGCATAGGTGGTATGTCTGGTATGTCATAAGTACGAAGAAATTTAGCTTTTTTCAATGGTGTTAGATAAGCTTTGTGTAGGATATATAGCTGCGTCAATCTTTCGGATAACTTGGGGGATGTCAGTTTCGTTCCTTCCATTATTTCATCCCAGTCTTCCTCCTCTATTAGGCCTATGTCCTGCTCCCATTCCCCTTTCACTTTTTGTGTGACTGCTAATGACCTACGACCTCTGAGCGCTAGATACAGGTTCGAGATGAGCTTAGAAGGTTCCTCTCCTAGTATTATGTCTAAAGCTGAAGGGGAGTCTGACACTATGTCCAGATTTGGTATTTGTGTTTTTATGGCATGTCGGAGTTGCAAATACTTAAAGGCCATCTGTTTGGGGAGTGTAAATTCTTCCTTGAGTGTTTGAAATTGCTTGAGTCTGGAGTTAGATATCACTTGATGGAGATATATTATGCCATAGTTAGCCCATACTGTCGAATCTGAAATGGATTCTAACTCAGTAAACCAGAATGGTGTGTGAGCGTGTAGTTTCCCGGTATTTTGTTTTGTTAGCATGATTTTCCATACTCTCTGGTGATGAAGCAGCATTCCCATATTATATTTTGAAGGTTTTTTGGTGATTTGTTTCCCACGGAGGATGGCTTGGAGTGGGGTGAAAGCTGTGTGCCCCGGTTTATTGCATACTAAGGCTCTATATCTCTGCATTTCCACTTTGTTGAAGTGATATATATGGGATAATTGAGCTGCCAAATAGTAGTCTTGAAGATCAGGGAGGGATACTCCCCCCATATCCGTGGGATTTTTCAAAACGAGCCAATTTATGCCTGTCATTCCCCCATACAAATGAGTTCAGAATGGCTTCCATGTGTTTGAAGACTCTCGGTGGGATATAGAGGAGCATGCTATACCATATAAAGTATTTTGGGTAACAAGATCATTTTTATTATGTTAACGTGCCCCATCACCCCTAGTGGTAGCCTGGACCATGTCTGGGTTTTGGACTTTATTATCTCAAATAAGGGTGTGACGTTCAGAGTCGTATAGTCTGCCAAAGTCCTAGTAACTTCCACTCCCAGGTATTTAATTTTGGATACTCTAGTCAAAGTTGGGTTCATTTTAGGAGGGGGGAATATATCCAATGGGAGAATTTGGGACTTGTCCCAGGTAATACGCAATTCTGAAAATCCACCCATTTTCTCAATTATTTCAAGCGCAGCCTGTAGTGAAGGCCCCTGATCCGCTAAGTATAAGATAGTGTCATCTACATATAATCCTATTTTGTCTACCATATGCCCTCTCCTTAATCCCTTACTATTTGGGTCTGCTCTAATGGCAATTGCCAGTGGCTCTGCAGCTAGGGCATATAGTAAGGGAGACAGGGAACATCCCTGTCTTGTGCCCCTTACTAGAGGGAACTGTTCCGAAAGCCAGCCATTAACAAACACCCTTGCTTTGGGTGTCTGGTATAAAAGCTTAACCCATCTCACAATCTGTGTACCAAACCCGCAGTTGTGTAAGCATTCCCATAAGTATGGCCATTCAACGGAATCGAAGGCTTTGGCTGTGTCTAATGCTACCACAACCCTGGTTCCGGAATTGTCATGATGTGCCTGTATATTCATGTATAATCTCCTGATGTTCATGGCAGTGTTTTTCCCTGGCATAAAGCCTGTTTGGCCAGGATGTATCAGGATAAGTATATTTAGCCAATATTTTAGCTAGTATCTTAATATCAACCTGTAAAAGTGAGATTGGCCTGTTTGCCTCAGGGTAGTGGGGGTCCTTGCCTGGCTTGGGGAGTACAATTATTTGGGCTTCCTGCATAGATAGTGGGAGTAAGTTTGAGTCAAATATGGATTGGCATAAAGCCTTGAGCTTAAGTATAAGTGTTTCGGAGTATGTCACATAAAATTCCAGGGGCAGTCCATCTAGTCCGGGGGCTTTGGATTAAGCCAGTTGCTCAATCACGTCAGTAATGTCTTGCGTGTCGATGGGTGAATCTAATAGTTTCACTTGTTCAGGCTTTAGTCTGGGGAATTGGATTGTGTTTAAGTATGTTTGTAATTCCCTTTGTGTATGGGTACTAAGAGACTTATATAGGTTTTTGTAGAAGTGTAGGAACTGAGATGCTACTTGAGAGGGGTCTGTAATGCTATGTCCTTCAGAGACTTTCAGGGAGACAACCACCGGGGGCCTATCGTCTAGGTGGGCCAGATAAGCCAGTAACCTTCCCGCTCTCTCCCCCTGCTCATATATTCTTTGCTTACAGAAGAATATACTTTGTTTATCCTTCTCAGTGCATAGTTGTGTTACCATGCGGGACTGTAGTTTTACCCTATCTAGGTTTTCAGGGGTGGGGTTGGAGTTGTATGCTGTTTCTAGTTCTTGTAGCTTATCAAAGGTCAGTTGTAGTATCAGGTTTGATGATTGTTTAAGTCTATTTATTCTAGTGGACAAAATCCATCGGGCCTGAGCTTTAAAGTCATCCCAGAATGTATTAATTAAGGGTGTGGTTCTAGGTCTGTCCAAATAGTATTTTATCTCCCGCTCAATGGAGTCATGGTCTGTGAGGGCCGAGAGCTAGTGGGGATTCAGTCTCCAAATACGTGTAAGGGGAGAAGTCCTCAACGAGATTGTTACCCAGCAAGGGGAGTGGTCTGATAGAGTCCTAGGTGCGATTCCAGTCCCCGTAAGTTTAGGTAGTAAAGATTGGGACACTAAAATAAAATCTATTCTAGACATAGTATTATGGCTTGTGGAGTGGCATGTGTATGCTCTGGTTGTGGGGTTGTTGTGTCTCCACACATCCACCAGGTTAAACTCAGCCATGGTACGAGACAATCTGGTCTGTGTAGTTGCCCCTGATAGGTCTACCATTTGCGTCTGTCTATCTAGAGACGGAGACATGGTCTGGTTGAAGTCCCCCATCCAAATTGCTGGTATTGTCGGATGTTGTGCTATAAATGCTAGACCC
Source organism: Lithobates clamitans (assembly GCA_037952925.1). Lineage (NCBI taxonomy): Eukaryota > Metazoa > Chordata > Amphibia > Anura > Ranidae > Lithobates > Lithobates clamitans. The sequence goes on along the minus strand of JBBGZY010000299.1, from coordinate 388,225 downwards.
TCTGTAACCACATCCGATCTGTATGGAGGGGGGATGTAACTGTCTATAATTAGCAATGGTTTTCACGGCTATCAATTTAAATGGGGTGGATTTACCCACAAGTATCCTGACCCACCTGGATAGGTTTGTATGGGTGCTGTGGTATGCCCATCCCACCCAGGGGCGCCTCAACGCCTTTTGCAAATGCCCAGTAACATGGGTCTCCACCAACACTATAATGTCGGCTTTTTGTCTTTTAAGAAATGTTAGTGCAGCTGTACGTTTGATTTTATCCCGCATACCTCACACATTCCATGTCATAAATTTAATATCTACCCCATTCGCCATAGCTAACTGGGGTTATATATACCGGCAGGGCATCACGTCTCCGCGCCATGCATTGCATATTAATTATAAGAACTTTACTACATTTCACACAATAACCATACTTTTTTTGGCTTATTCTCCAACATGTAAACTTATGCACAACGGTGCAACATTCCACAATGCTCTGATCTGCTGATCTGGCATTTTCTTTCCCTCCCAGCTTTTCACCTCCCCAACTTGGTGATAGCATATAGTACCCATTAATCTGTGCTCGGATTTTCATCCAGTCTTTCAAACTGACTGGAGGTGCTTTGCTTAGACCAGTTATAGCATGTAAGTAACTGTGATGAAAAGAAGAAAAAAAGAAAAAATAGGCTGTGTATGTGAGATGGGGACTATTTCCCACTGCACAGCACATGGGGAGAGAGCAAGTGAAGTCCTATGTTCAGTAGTCCTTCATTCGAGTGAGACTCTTGCTGTGCAGGATTCCGGGATATTTGAGTGCAGATAATATTCACGCATAGTCCTACGGATTCCGCTGGAGGGTCAGGGCGCTCACAATGTGAGATATGGTAGTTAATGACCGGTGTTGTCCAGGCATGCTTTATGTGTGAGCACAGACTGTATCAAAGATAAGAAGTCTATGGTTTTTACCCCCCTTGCGCTGGGCATGGCTTAATGCTCTACATCTCCATCCCCCAATAGGCAGTATTAGGGGGAAAGAGGGGAGCATCCATATGTAAAGTAACTCATGGGATATGGGTAGAACTGTGGGGGGTAAATCCACCAGTTTTATGGCCTTTTGGGCTGACTCGGCCAGGCTGCATCCGCCCTGAAGGCTCAACAAGGTCTGTTGGTGGGTCAAGGAGTGTTTTTATCAAAATAACATTGTTAATGTGCAGCGCTGTTCAGGTATGCCCTGTGTACAAGCGCACAGGGCTTCCAAGAAATGAAGGCTGTAGTTTTTACTCCTCTTATGCAAAGCATAGTTTAGCTCTCATCTTCCCCATCCCGTTATAGGCAGTTCTAGGGGAGAAGGAGGATTCTTGCAAGAGGCAACATAGGGGAGATGGGGAGAACTATGGGGGGTAAATCATCCAGCATTTAAGGGCAAAATTAGTTGTACTCACAGTTTCTGGGTGTATTGTGTCAAATTTCCTGTTATCCGCGCTGATCCAGCCATGCTGCTGCCACTTTTGGATTTTTAAAGAATTGTACACGACCATCTTCCTCTACTCTTAGTCTGGCAGGGAACAGCATGGCATGTTTGAGATGCAATATTCTTAACCACCGTTTAACATCTTGGAACTGTGCTCTTTTCTTTTGCACTTCATTAGAGAAGTCTGGGAAGACTGCCACATGTCCATTGCAGACTTGAATATTCCCTTTCTCTCTAGTTAGTCTCAGAATTTTGTCTCTGTCTTTAAAGTTTAGGAACTTTGCAATAAAGGTCCTCGGAGGGGCTCCCACTGGAGGGGGTTTTGCTGGGATGCGGTGGGCTCTCTCCACAGCAAACATGACAAAGAACGCTTCCCTGCCATATTGATCAATGAGGAGTGACTCCAGGTATTCAGCAGTATTGTTACCCTCAGTTCTTTTTGCAGTCCTATAAAACGGAGATTGCATCTCCTCAGTCTGTTTTCCATTGCATCTTGATGTGCATGCAGTTGTTGTATTTGTCTTTGCATTTCCTCTGCAGTATGGCTTAAGGGGTGTAATATGTCCTCTGCTGCACTAATGCGGGTCTCTGCTTCTGTAACCCAGTCCTTCACTTTAGAAAGATCTTGTTTAAGCAGGGAGATATCAATTTTTTGTTTCAATAATTTTTATTGAAGGTTTAAGTGAAAGATTAAACAGTCATTGTCAAAAATCACATTCTGATTGCAATACAATTGAGAGAATTACATAGCAATATTCATTCGTCAATCATGGTGAAAATAATAGAACTATAATAGGTGTTGAAGGTAAGATAAAGTGTGTGAATTATTACCCCCATGTACCCCATATGGACTCATGCTGTAACATGGGTGATTATGGGATCCTTCATGCCCGTGGTGTAAAGATGTTTCAAACAGTAAATCATTTAACAACTTAGAATAGCATTAACAGTTCTTACCAAAGGATGGTAATAATACAGAAGTGTAGATTGTAAAACTTTCAAGTGTGAGGATGTGAATGGAACGAAACATGTCTAGAGTACTCGGAGAACTTGAGTATAATTATGAGAACTTTCATACTCGTAAGGAACTGTATGTAACGTGTAGTAGAGAGAATAGTAAGTAAGGTAGTTGGAGATAAAATAATAATAATAAAAAAAAAGAAAAAGGGGGGTGGATGAGGGGGGTAGGAGGCAGGAAGAGTAGTGGAGGGAGGTAGAGAGCAGTGTTATATATTGAGTGAGTAGAACAGTGCGGATCGAGTATGTGTAAGTAGTATCAGAAAATTATCAGGTGAGTTTTTGTGTGTACCAATTTGACCAGGGGTACCATAGATTGTGGATTTTGGAATAAGAGGGTTTTCCCTTTGATATAATTAATTCATATGCGTAGTGGGAGTGAACCAGTGTTATGACTTCTGTCAACGTTGGGGATAAGTTTGTTTTCCATTTTCTAGTTATGAGTAATCTAGTAGCTAGAAGTATGTGTGTGATTACTAGTCTGAAAGGTGGTGGCAGTAATTCAGTGTTCAAGTTCAGTATGGCCAATTGTGGGGTGAGTTTGATGGGAAGGTGACAGATATCTTGTATAATGTATTCCACCTCTTGCCAGAGGGTTTTTAAGACTGGACATGACTATAGAATGTGAGATAAGGTACCTATGTGGTCACATTCTCTCCAACACTTGGATGAGGATTGTGTATGGAATTTGGCCATCCTCTGTGGTGTTAGGTACCATCTTAGGTGTATTTTATGCATTAATTCCCATAGAGAGTTGCAGCTAGTGGATTTATAAATGGATTGTAGGGCCTTTTGCCATTGTTGTTCTGAGAACTGTATCTGTAATTCTTTTTCCCAGTCTGTGTATGGTTTAGATTTTAGGAATACTGTTTTTTCTTGCAGTGTAGAGTATATTAGTGAGGTGCCTTTGGTAGGTGTGTTATTGGAGAAGTAGTAGTTCCACATTTTGAGTGGTATTTCTCCTTCTAATCGTGGGTGAGCTGAGAGACATTGTTGGATCCTGGCGCAACTAAAGAAATCTATAGAGGGTGCTTGGTATTGTGATTGGAGTTGGGTAAAGGGTTTGTGTAGTATCATAGACCTGAGTTCTGTGATGTAGGCATTTTGGTCTGTTATCCATTTGGGAATATTCAAATCAGGTGACAGTAATTGTAGGGTTTGGATAGGTATTGGAATGCTTTTGGTAGGCAATTGGGACCGATTTGCGGAGTGTAACATTGTCCAAGCTTTACCTGAAGCTTGTATGGTTGGTGAGTATAAATGAAGATTTGGGTGTTTGGTTGTAGTTCTGAATAACCAGTATTTAAGGTTGGGCCCTGGAGTCATGGTGTTTTCAATGTTTCCCCATAGTGTATTTACCCATTCCTTCATTTGAGATAGAATGGTCGCTAGATAGTAATCTTTAATATCTACGTATCCCAGGCCACCGCTAGTTTGTGTTTGGTAGTTTTGAGATGACTACATCTAGGTTTCTTGCCTTGCCAAATGTAGTGGTGTATAATTGATTGTAGAGATTTGATGTACGAGTTAGTAAGTGGAATAGGTAGTGTGCGGAATGTGTAGAGCAATCTAGGGAGTATCAGCATTTTAAAGGCAGCTAGTCTACCAGCCCAAGAAAATTCAAATTTTGAAAGTTTGGAGGTTTCTTTTAATAAGCATCTGTTTCCTTTCAATGTAGTTGCTGGTAAAAAGATTTCTGGTGCATTTGGAGAGTGTGATTTCTAGATATGATATACCTGTGTCTGCCCATGGGTACGTATAGAAGTTACGTAGAAGGTTGCTAGTTATGGCATCTAAACCTAGGTCCAGAATATATGACTTATTTTCGTTTACCTTGTAATAAGAAATGGTACTAAATCTTTGCAATACAGATTGTATCGAAGCCAGGGAGGATATAGGGTTGGTTACCATCATGATGACGTCGTCAGCAAACAGATTGATCTTGTGTTCTAATTTTGAATCCTGTAATGGATTTGTTTAGTCTAATATGTTCGGCCGGGGGTTCCATTATTAAGTTGCAGATGATGGGTGATAAGGGGCAGCCCTGACGAGTGCCATTAGAAATTGGAAATGGTTTAGATAGCATCTAAACCTGGGCTGAATTTTTTGAATATAAAGCCATTATAGCGGAAAGAATGTGACCTTGGAGACCGAATTTAAGGAGTGTAGCATGGAGATAGATCCAATTGACTCTATCGAACGCCTTCTCTGCATCTAGGGATAGAAGCAGAGAAGGCGTTCGTTCAGACTCCGCATTGTGGATTATATTAATGATTCTACGGGTTGCATCAAATGTTTGCCTACCTTTTGTGAACCCGGATTGATCAGGGTGAATTAGTGAAGGCATAATATTTACTAACCTGGTTGCTATGAGTTTGGCATAAATTTTCGTGTCAATATTTAGAAGCGCACATTTGAGCCAAAAAAGGGGCTAGAATGGTACGGAACTGTTTATAATACTCCCCAGTGAGACCGTCTGGTCCAGGGGATTTGTTAGATGGCAGGGATGTGATGGTATCTAAAACTTCCATTGGGGAGAATGGAGCATTTAGCATTGTTAGTTGCTCGGGGGATACTTTGGGAGATTAATTTCTTTCAAAAAGTTTTCTATATCTTCTGAGCAAGGTTGACTAATAGTGGAGTCATTTTTTAGATTATAGAGTGTTTCGTAATAATGACTAAACGCTTTTGCTATGGCTTGAGGATCTATCAATTTTTGTCCAGTGGAGGGATGGTAGAGGTGAGATATCTTGCTTTGAATATGATGACCTTTAATTCTGACTGCCATGGCTTTCCCTGCCTTATTCCCGGTGGAGTAGTGATTAGCCTTAAATCTTTTTTGGGCTCTTTCATATGTTTCTAGTAGTAAGTTTCTTAATTCTTGTCTAAGAAGTACAAGTTTTTCTCTAAGGGCAGGATCACGAGTTATTTGGTTTTGGGCTTCTGCTGTTTTAATTTGGGAGGTGATGGTGTCAAGACGCTGTGATCTCCTCCTTTTCTCTCTAGCTCCTATTTGGATAAGAATCCCTCGGATGACCGCTTTATGAGCGTTCCATAAAATAGTGTTGCTCGATGTCGATCCCTGATTTAGATCAAAAATTTCTTCTAAATGTTTACGGATAGTGGCTGAATGTTCGGGTGATTGAATAATTGAAGCATTGGCTCTCCAGAGCTTCGTACGTGAGGAAGTAGGCAAAGACTCGAGAGTTATAGACACTGGTGCATGGTCAGACCACGTTATCGTGTCTAAAGATGATTCAGAAATTTTTGGTAGAGTCCACTTGTCGACAAGGAAGTAATCGATTCTGGTGTATGAATTGTGTCGATGGGAAAAGGAGTAGTCCCTCTCAGTGGGGTGGTGGCATCTCCATACATCATATAAGTCGTTGATTCATAGGAACTGTCCCATAGGTGAAGTAAGTCTAGTTTTGCGAGAGGAGGCATCTAGGGAGTTATCCGGTACGATGTTGAAATCACCGCAGATTATGAGGTTTCCTTGGCGGAATTTAGCGATTTTGGGCATCAGCTTAGAGGGGAATCTAATTTGTTTAGTGTTGGGCGCATACACCGTTACAATAGTGTATCTAGCATTGTCCAAGGTACAATCTAGGACCAGATATCTGCGTAAAGTTGATTGTGTGTTTGATTGCAATTAGAACTCCATTTTTCTTAGTGGGGCCTGGAGCATGGTAGATGTTGGGAAAGGATTTGTTATTGCAGTGCGGCAGGTTCTTCTACGTAGAAAGATCTGGTGGTCAAGGTACTTGTGTCCTTTTTCTTCCGCGCGCTCTCAGGAAAGAAGAGATGTTGGGTTAAAGGAAACTTTAGGGTAAGGAGAAAATAAAAGTTAGTTAGGAAAAAAGGGTAAACAAAAATATAAGAACTGACAGCAGTTAAGTAAAACTGGTACTGCTGTGTTGTTGTGGGGTGTAGGTTCGTGGAGCAATTTGCAATGAGCAAGGCATCCGACCGGAGTTGTGGTAAAGTGGGTCATGTGCGAGCCCACTATTCAGGTATAAGTTAGTGCTTACCGGAGTGACGGTTATCATTGGGGTGTGGAGAGTTTTCTCTGCGGTTTAGTTGTGCTGAGTTAGGTGGGTCGGGAATAATTCCCCATAGGTGGAGTAATTTGAGGCCTTCCTCCACTGTGGAGATGTTATGCTTGGTCCCATTCTTGGTGACTATGATCTTGGTAGGAAAGCCCCATTGATAGGGGAACTTGTGGTTATTGAGTGGTTTGGTAATAGTGGTCAGTTGTCTCCTTAATTGACGAGTGTGCTGTGAGAGGTCAGCGTACAATTGTAGATTAGTATACGGGGCAGGTAGTTGGTCCAGGTGTCTCGATTTAAACAGAAGTTGGTCTTTAGCATGAAAAAAATGAATTCTCATCAGGATATCACGTGGGACTTCAGCCGGGAGATGCGGGGGTTTAGGGAGGCGATGTATTCGATCGATTATGGTTTCCATGGGGGTGAGATCAGGCAGGAGTATGGAAATCAATTTCCTGGCATATGCGTTTAAATCATGCAGTAGGATAGATTCAGGGACCCCTCTGATCTTGACATTATTACGGCGGGACCTGTCCTCGAGGTCCGCCATTTTGGCCCTCATCCATTGCTGTTCATCTCGTGTATGATCATGGGCGTCTACCAGATCATTGACCGTTTCGGTCATTTCCCCCATCTGTTTCTCAACAATGTGCATTTTCTGCCCCATATGGTTAATTTGTGAGGAGAATCTGGAGAACATATTGGAAATGTCATTGTGAAGGGAGCTCTGAAGGGAGATGAGCATCTCCTTCATTGTAGTGTCTAATACAGGCTGGTTTGTGGAAGGGAAGGCTGCTATGGGGGATGGATGAGCTGGGGCTGTATCAGGCACAGGGCTCACCTCAGATACTGCTGAATTTGCATCCAGGCGCATCCGTGCTTTTGCAGGGCTGTTGCCGGCCGAGGAAGCAGGGGATGATGGTGAGGCATCAGGAGAGTGAAGATGTGGAGCTATTTGCAGGTCATCCTCATCAGGGAGATATGTATAGGCCGCCGAATTCCTGCATTCAGGGCCGCGGGCGCCATCTTGGATTTTCGGCTGTGTGTAATAATCAGTCAGCTTCTTAGGCTGACGGTATTCTTTCTTTTTGCGGTTCATCCCGGATGGTGTGGGGGAGTAATCCAGTGTTCTGGTGGTCTGAGTAGTCACTGGGGGTTACCAGAATAGCGGGGATGTTGAGGTATAATCCGGTCGGTGCAGGAGCTGTGTATCTACACGTCCATCTTGCTCGGCAGTTGGCCACGCCCCCGGGAGATATTAATTTTGACCTCAATGAACTTAGTAGTGAGTGTCCCTTGCAGGGCAGCTATAGCCTCTAGTACCTTGACAGTGTCTGCTCCCTGGGGTTCTGCTGTGGAGCACATGTCGGCACCATCTTGGTCTGTTCGGCCTCCCTCATGGTGTCTGTATCTTGCCAGCTTATCCACCGCATCCGTGTTTTTTTTGGCGGCGACATGGTGCCGGTTCGTTCCCCGCTGTTATGTGCTGTCCAGCAGTATGTTTTAAAGGGCTAGTTTGTGAGCAGGATATGTAAAAGGATAATCGGCAAGAGGAGCTCACACTGCCTACTTCCTACTCCATTGCCGTCCATGCCCAGCTTCAGTTGGTAGGGAGGGCATGAAGGATGTAGTTATGTATTCTGAAGTCGCATCTGGGGTGGGTGGTGTCGTGTTCAGGTTGTATAGGGAGGTATAGAAGTATCTGAACTCCTGCACAATGTGCAGGGGCAGGGAAGCTTTCTGTCCTGTGGAGAATATGATGTGTGGTATGTAAGACGCTAGCCTTTGAGCTTGCAGCGATTGGGCTAATAGTCTCCCGCATTTGTTGCCACATTCATATATTTTCCTCCGACAGATCTGCAATGCCGCTTTGGCTTTGAAGCGTAAGAGGTCAGTAACCTGTGTACAGATCGTGTCCAGTTCGATTCCCAGTTGCCTGGTTGGGGTCTGCTTGTGATTCGTCTCAATTGTTTGTAGTTTGTTTAGTAGTGAAGTCAGTTGTGCAGTCCTTTGTTGTTTGAGTCAAGAGCCGTGTTTGATGAGTACCCCCATAATCACAGCTTTGTTTGCTTCCCACACTACCTCGGTGTCACAGTCAGGGGTGCTGTTAGAGTCGAAGTAGTGTCCTATCTCTTTAACTACTAGGACTTCCGGGTCTTGCAGCAAGCTCTCGTTCAGTCTTCATGGTGGTCTCTGCGCTGTCAAGATGTCTAAAATATATCGGGGCGTGGTCTGACCACATGATCGATCCTATTGTGGTGTCTTTGATCGCTTGTAAGTGTCTGCGGGGGATCAGGAAATAGTCAATATGGGAGTACATTTGGTGTGGTCTCGAAAAGAATGTGTAGTCTCTTTCTCCCGGGTGGAAAAGACGCCAAGCGTCTATCAGTTGCGCGGAATGTAATGTCGAGCAAATGCGTTTGCGTATGTCTCGCGAGATTGAGGATGTTCCAGTGGAAGTGTCCTCCATTGGCGTCAAGGGAGCGTTAAGGTCTCCACTCAGGATAAGTTGCCACTCCGAGTATTGCGTAAGCCGTTCTAGGTGGTGTTTTAGAAATGTGTCCTGGTGTACGTTTGGGGCATAAAGGTTTGCTAAGGTTACCATCACTTCTCCAATCCGCCCCTTGAAGAATAGGTATCTACCCTCCTTGTCAGACTTTGCGTCTTTGAGCGTCCAGGGTATCTTAGCTGAAATTAGGATGGAGACCCCTCTGAATTTGGCTTCCGTGTACATTGAATGGTAGACCACCGGGTAGAATCTATTCTTAAATATTGGTAGGGCATTTTCTCTAAAGTGTGTTTCCTGCAAAAGGATGATGTCAGCTTTCATGCGTCACATGTCATGAAGTAGCATCCGCCTCTTTTCAGGCATGTTTAGGCCTTTCACATTCAGTGAGACTATATTGAGTATGTCCATGTTCGTGAATTGGGAAGGTGTTGGAAAAGAAGGGATAAGTGGGGGGGAGAAAGGGAAGTATGAGGGAAAGAACTAGATGGTAAAAGGAGTAGAATCAGTAGGTAAGGGTGGTTAGACCCAAATGATAGAAAGAAGATTAGGAGGCTGTCACTAGGGTGTGCAGCTCTGGTAGAAGTGCTAAGGTAGCCAAGCTGGCTAGGGCGCTCCCCAGAAAAATCCTGGGTATGAAGCGCAATCCTATGTGGGTCAGTGGGTAGACAGTGCCGGGAATCGAGCCCCTCCATCCTTCCCCGGCAAATATGAATGTTGTGTCCTATAGCGGTATGCCATACAAAATAAAAACAAAAAAAGGAAAAAAGGAACAAGAAAAAGAACAAAGGCAGTAAGTGGTGCAAGCATTACTAGCAGCTAGATAATAACAAAACACGGTCGATTGAGCAACATTCCTATCCCTGTCCAAGAAACCGTAAGCATTTATGTCAGACACCCTTCCAGATTACCTAGTAAGGTACAGAGTCGGTGAAGTGATCTTCACGTACCAAGGAGCATATGAGTATCCCCCAGTCCAAGGAGCATCCCCCCCTGCAATTGTACTGCCCATCAGCTATCTCCTTAAACAGAACTGGAGCTGAACTGTGAGGGCATCTCCCCTGCCCCCCCCACGGAAGCGTGCATCATCATCCCCCAGGTCCGGAGCCCAGGCAGCAATGTCTACCTCCCACAGGGCAAGGAGGGGTTACCTGAAGGGGGATCATGTCTTGTCACCTCTCTTTGCAGCCCCTCCCTGAGGATGTTCAGCTGTGTCCTCGGTGGTGGCCTCTCTCTCTGTTTGGTGTTAGGCTGGGCATGTCTCTCTGACTGTCCACTTCCCTGTTGTCACATCATAAAACACCCAGTGTTCTCCATGGTTAGAGTGGGCACTGTAAAAGTGGTGGCGCAGAGTTCCTCAGGGAGTGCAGAGCCATGGTTCTGAAGGTGCAGCCAGGGACAGAGCCTTATAGTGCTTTGCTACGTTCTAGGGTTGAAACAGGCATATCAAACTGCAGTGCCAGGTTAATGAGAGTGGCTGTTCCCCTGCCATGCAGTGCAACAACATGAGGCAATGTTTCTCGGCCTAGGCAACAAGGCACACCGGGGGTATGGGGGCCTCAGGCTGAACCATCGCGCTTTGTTGTTGCTCTGGGCTGGCGACGGAAACAGCTCCAGCCCCCACTAGCTCCGGGATGTGGGAGATGGGGGAGAGAGTGGCCGTAGGGGGCAATGCAACTATTCTGGGCCGTCCCGCTCCCCGCCATTAAAAGGGTGGATGTCGGGAGAGCATTGTCCCGGGCACAGTGGCTGAGGGTCACTCACAATGGGTCTGGCGGATGGCGATAGACAGGGATGGTTGGCTGTGAGCCTACTCACGTAGCTCTCCTCCTGAGGCCGTCTGGTGTCTCCGCCTGTTCCTCTGGCGAGGTGGCAAAGGGCCACGGAACATGGAGGGACCCGATCTGCTGGTCGGATGAGGGACAATCTGGTGCCAGTCAGGGACTGGTATCGGTTCCGTGTCCATGAATCGGAAGAGAGCCGGGAGGTCCGCAGTGTTCTGTAGTGTAAAGGCGCTTGTGTCCTTGCGGAATGTCACCAACAGTGGATATCCCCAGCGATATGTGAGTCCCTTCTGCTTTGCTAGGTCAAGGAGGGGATGCAGGAGAGCCCTGCGTCTCAGAGTTGCCCTGGACAGGTCCAGTAGAATTTTGGCCTGCGAGCCCTCTACTTCAACGTCGCCATGTTCCCAGGCTCATCGCAAGATGTTTTCCTTCTGGGTATAGTGGTGGAGTCTGCACACCACATCACGGGGCCTGCTCGGGTCTGCTGACCCAGGGCCTAAAGCCCTGTGAACTCTGTCCAGCTAAATGTCAATCTCTGGGTCTTCTAGCACAGCGCAGAAGATCCCCCGCACCGTGTCCCTGAGGTTTTCCATTTCCGTACCTTCCCCCGGAGCCGCAGGTTGTTTCGGCGGCTCCAGTCCTCGATGTCCTCCAGGTGGAGTTGTAAGGCGATGGCGGTATCTCGGTGCTGATCCCGGGACTGCTCCAGTGCCGACACCCGTCCCTCTAAAGAAGAAACCAAGGCTTCCCCCGTCATTATCCGGTCTGTCAGGTTGGAGACCTCTCCCCTCACCTCCTGTATATCACGGCAGTGAGTTTCCTCAAGGTGGAGGATCAGGGCCCCAATGTCTGTTCTGGTGGGGAGGGCCTGCAGTAGAGCCCTAATGTCCTGGTCTAGCATGTTGAGTTTGGGTGGTTGGGAGGATGCCATCATGTCCCGCTGCAGTCCCCTTGATGTATCCAGGGAGTGATCGGGTGTTGCAGAAGGGCTGGATGCGGTATGGCAGTCGCCCTGATTTTGGGCTTTCTGCATGGCACCTCGTGAGAGGCCTTGTGGTGCCGAAACTTTGGCTCCGGGGGAAAGTCCCTGCAGCTGCTTGAAATAACGGTGGATTTTGCCTGGGCTTTTGGCCTTTTTTGCCACGGGGTCCCCCGTGTTGCTGCTCTCGTTCTGTGCCTTTTGGCTGATTGCATGCCGATTGCAAGATGTATTTTTGCCGGGTTGTGCAGGCCGAGGCCGGGAGCTCCAAGAAAAAGCTGTTTCAACTCCGCTGTTTCAACTCCATCTGTAGCCATGCTCAGATTATTTCAATGTTTATTTAGCTATTAGGTCTTACCTAAATTATGGGTTCCCTTTATCTTTACAATTTTGGCCTTTTAGTTCTCTTGCAGTTTGATTGTGGTGTGAAAAGTTTTGCTCTGCTAGCTGTGTGCCTAATATTACCTCCTGATTGATTAATTGCCAGATTCAATCCACACCCAACACAGTATAAAAACAAGGCCTTCTTTATGGGGGAACACAAGCAGGGGGCTGCACACGCAGGGGTTCTTCCAAAGAAGTGGGGTTCTTTAAATAAGTGGCACTTCTGCTCTTGCACCATCCATCTGAACATTTTCTTCTCTCTTCACAGGTAAATCTGCGTTTATACTTCCATCTACCTAAACTGAACATTGACTGACTGCTCAAATGCATATTTGGTAAATCTATGTTTGTCACTGCTGTTTCAACTCCATCTGTAGCCGTGCTCACATTATTTCAATCTTTATTTAGCTATTAAGTCTTACCTAAATTATGGGTTAGCTTATCTTTACAATTTTGGCCTTTTAGTCCTCTTGCAGTTTTATTGTGGTGTGAAAAGTTTTGCTCTGATAGCTGTGTGTCTAATATTACCTTCTGAATGATTAATTGCCATATTCAATCCACACCCAACACAGTATAAAAACAAGGACTTCTTTACAGGGGAACACAAGCAGGGGGCTGCAAATGCAGGGGTTCTTCCAAAGAAGTGGGGTTCTTTAAATAAGTGGCACTTCCGCTCTTGCACTTCAGCGATTTTCACAAAGCAAACCACAGCAGACTGCAGTTGACCTCATTTCTACATTATCTCACTTTCCTCTCTGAAACATGCACTCTTTACCTCTCCTCCTTTTCACAATTGCAGCCTCTCTCCACTAACTCACTTTTCTTCACCCCTCTTCTCCACTCCACAATCTGTACATTTCACCCTCACTTCTTTCCTCCCCCTATTACTGCACTCATCACCTCTTTCTAACTCTAAGCCCACTTGCTAACAAACCTCCCAGGATACTGAAGCATGTCCCTTCCTACAAATCGTATTCTCATATTACCTCCCTTACTCTTCTGCTTCTCCTAACCGCTGGAGATATTTCCCCAAACCCTGGGCTTCCCTTATTTTTTTTTTAATACAAACGATTTTATTTAAAAAGGTATGAGCTTGAACAGTAGTCTTCATGTACAGAAAATAATACAACATGAAACAAGTAGTAGAGAGTCATGAGAATGATTTAAATGTACACAAATCAATGACATGTTATAGGATGACATGTTATATATTGTCACATCAATTAAGTAACGTGGGGAGGATGCCTTGTAGGAGAACTCTGGAGATGTTCTGGCCTCACCACGTTACCAGGTTCCTTCTGCTTTAAAATTAACACAAAAAATGTAAATAAACCATAAACAAAAAAATGAAAGGAAAAGTTCAAACATTGTGAGGTAAAACAGAAAAGGTTACAGGAAACCATGTTGGGAAATGCTGCTGACAATGCATCTTATTATAGGGAATCAGTATTAGAGAGGCGAGTGAGAATAAAATAAGGTCAGGGGGACCAGGATTTCCATTTCAGGACATAGATGTGCATGGTATCCATGATAGTATGGAAGACTTTCTCCATGAGCTGAATAGCTGCCATACGTCTAAGGACCTGATCCCAAGGGACCACAGCGGTACGCCAAAACAAGGCGATTGACCAATGGACCGCACTAAAGAGAGTGTGGGGTAGTTTTTGTTCGGGGGGGGTGGATCCAGGTATTTTTGTGAAGAATAAGCACATCTGATGGGTGAGAGTTGTCTGAACACCTGTGATCTCCGCTACCTTAGCAGTTACCTTTTGCCATAGGTCTCTCAGAGCTATACAACTCCAGAAAATGTGCAGGTGGGTCCCTTTCTCAGGGCAGCCTCTGTAGCCGTTCTCTTAAACAGTGGGGAAGAATTTATGTAACTTAGCAGGGGTATAGTACCACCTAGTGTGTAGCTTTACCACTGTTTCTTTCACCACTACTGTTTTTGTGCATTTATGCATATTGGAGATGCGGACTAACCACTCCTCCTAGGAAGCTACCACTCCAGTCTCCGTCTCCCAGCTGATTATGGCAGAGAATTTTTCTGGAAGGCCAAGGCTGCCCAGGAAGCTATATAATAGGGAGATTGTCCCCTTGTCTCTGGATGAGGGGCCACACAGATACTCAAATGTTGTAACGGGTTAGCTACTGCCCTGGGGTAGTGTGTATTGAAAAAGTGTCTGATCTGTAAGTATTTGTAGAATTCTGTTCTGGGTAAAGAGTGGGAGGATTGTAATGATAGGAAAGAGCAGATTACCCCATCCTTCTGAAGAGAGTCCAGGGCAACCAGATCCTTTGATATCCATAGGGCGAAGATGGTAGGGTTGGGAAATGCTTCCGGGAATGTAGGATCCCCAATAAAGGATGCTAGCCTGGGGTTGGGAGGGAGTAATAAGAATTTTTTCTTGTATAAGGACCAAAGGTGCAGGGATTGGCTAACTATAGCATTCAAGCTGGAGATATCTTTGGGGCAAATCGTCTTGGCCCACAGTAATCCCGGCAGGAAATATGGGGCTATTGAAACCTGCTCAAAGTGGAGCCAGGGGATTCTGTGTGGGGAGGTATGCCATTGTGCCAATTGTAGTAGTCTGGTGGAAAGGTAGTATAGCCAGAGATTCGGTAATCCCAGTCCACCCATGGACCTAGGTCTGTATATCATTTGTTTGCCTAATCTGGGTTTTTTATTTTGCCAGATAAATTTGTTTATGTTGCGTTGTAAATGGTCGATCATCTGTCTTGACACATAGTTGGGGAGGGTTATAAAAAAAAATAAAAGTTTGGGGAGAATAGACATTTTCACTGCTTGGAACCTACCTAAGAAGGTGATGTGAAATGGGCTCCAAGTATGTAGCAGTTTTCTGATACGAGTAAATGCCGGCGGGTAGTTAGCGAGGTAGTTTATGAAGAGTAGGGGCCAACTTGATTCCTAGGTATGATAGCGTCTGTCCGTCTGCAGGAACGCTGAAATTGGAATGGATCAAGGAGGTAATATGATGGGGGAAGTTCACTGAAAGGGCTGAACATTTGGAAAGGTTAACCCCCAGGCCTGATATATCCTGAAAAACATGTAAGGTGGAGATAAGGTTGGGAATGGATACTAAAGGGTCAGGCAAGAACATGAGGACATCATATAAGTATAAACTGAGTTTAAACTTCTGATCACCTTCTGTATAACCCTTGATGTTGGGGTCTAAGCAGATTGAAGGATGGCAAGGGCAAATAAAAGTGGCGATAAGGGGCACCCTTGTCTTGTTCCTCTGCCAAATGTGAAGTATTCGGAATTGCAACCTGGGAGTCTAATCCGAGTGCGCGGGTGATGGTAAAGAGCCCGGAAACCGTGGATGAAGGCCCCTGAAAAGACAAATTTTTCCAGGGTCAGTTTCCTCCAGGGTCAGTTCCCTATTGCCATAGAATGCTTTCAAACGCCTTGTGAATGTCAAGGCTTAAGAGTAGTACTCTACGAGAGTGTAGGTCAGCGTCTTGGATGATGTTGGATGCCAGTCTGATATTGTCTGTGATTTGTCTGGTCGAGATAAAGCCTGTTTGGTCTGGGGCGATTAAGGGAGTGATGATATTCGAGAGTCTGTCGGCTAATATGCGGCCAAAAATCTTCAAATCTGTATTAATGACCGGAATTGGTCTGTAGTTTTGGGGAAGGGAGTGATCTTTGTTGGGTTTTGGGATCAGGGACATATTCGCTAAAAGCATGTCATCTGGGAATACATTGCCTTCAAGGACATGGTTAAAGAGAGATTTTAGGTGTGGGAGTAAGTTACCCTGGAATTTTTTGTAATATGGGGCTGAGTACCCATCAGGACCTGGGGTTTTGGAGGGTTTTAAGGATTTGACAACCTTAATTATTTCAAGGTCCGAGCAAGGTGCGTTCAACTCCTATAGTTGTTCTTGTGAAAGGGTGGGGAGAGGTAGATCATCTATCCATGTTTTGAGGGCCGGGTCAGGGGGGGAGGAAGGAGGGGAGAGTAGTTCTGTATAAAATTTATAGAAAATTTGAAGTGTCTCAGATGGGTAAGAGACTAAGTTACCGTTAGGGTTTCTTAATTTGTATGTGTGAGGGGGTTGGAGGGATTGATTGAGCTTTCTCACAAACATGGCCGAGGCCGAGTTGCTGTGTAAAAGGAATTTGGCTCTAGACCATCTCAAGGCTTTCTCTGTCTGTTCGGAGAGGATTTTGTCGAGATCTAGTCTGTGGTTCTTAATTTGCTTTATTAAATCTGGGGAGTAATTCTGTGTGTGTAGGTGGTATAATCTATCCAGCTCTGTGTTGAGTCTGGTAATATATATCAGTCTCTGTTTTTTCCTTTCTGTGGCTACTTGGATCAAGTGTCCCCTTATCACCACCTTATGGGCCGCCCATAGCGTAGTAGGGGAGATATCGTCAGTGTCGTTAGTGTTAAAGTATTCTTCCATATATTTAGAAATCTGGGATACCAGGATTGGGTCAGAGAGGAAGGATTCATTCAGTCTCCATCCAGCAACGGAGGGTTTAAGGCCTATGTGGGATATGTCCAGGGAGACCATCTGGTGGTCCGACCAAGGGCAAGAATGTATAGCAGCAGTGGTAGAATTTGCAAGGAGAATAGGGGAGCAAAACAGGTAATCCAATCTGGAGTAGCTGTCATGGGGGGTGGGAATAATATGTGTACTCTCGGGCCCCTACATTATGTGCCCTCCATGAGTCTACTAGATTGTGTGTATGTAGCAGTGTTTTCATGGTTTTGGGGAAGGCATTGGAGACGTTACCAACCCTGCTCCTATCTAGGGCCGAACGTGCCACCTTAAAAAAGGTAGCCTGGGAGTCATTAGGTGCACATTGGCAATCGTGACCTTCTTACCCTGCAGAGAGCCCTGTAAGATAAGAAACCTGCTAGCCAGATCTTTGTAAATGTTTTGGACATCAAATAATAGACCATTTTTAACGAATATTGCCACTCCTTGGGATCTGGACCCAAACGTTGTATAGTGCCCCATGCCATAAGATCTATCAAAGAATGTGGGGTGATTATTTTCGGAGAAGTGAGTCTCCTGCAAAAACTTTGGAAAGCTTTTTTGCGCTTCTGGGGGGAATTAAACCCCCTAACATTATGGGAGGTTAATCTAATACCCATTTTGAATTTAGGTGGTCATATAGGCATACTAGATCTGGGGGGGGTCCCAAGGAGTAGGCTTCCGATGTCCACCACCTTAAGGGGGTGGGGACAACCGGATTGACATTTAAGAGTACACAACCCATCACGTAGCAGTAATAAGGAATAACCGTAAGGGCAATAGTATCTAGATCAGCATATATGGTGCATTTTAAGAAAAGAAAAGTCTCGTTACCAAAAAAAGATGAACTGTAAAATGAAATAAAATATGTGTAACCCATTGGGGTCGGGAGGGGGAAGACCATCCCGACTATAAGATAATCAACACTTTGTCAGGGATAAAAACTTCCTTAACAAAAGGACACTAGTGTCCAACACTCTTGGCGACCTGTTGGGAGAAAGGATAAAAGGGAAAGAGAAAAAAAAAAACAAAAGCCAAAAGTCACAAGAAATGTGTCCTGGGAGAGAGAGAGAAAAACAAAAAAAAATCTGTCTCTCTTTCCCTTCCTTCTCTCTTTTCCTCCTTCTCACTCCCTTTACCTGTGGTGATCTGCAAGAGCGGGGGGACAACCAAGCGGGTGCTCCCGTACAACAGCACAGCGTGGAGCAGTCAGATAGTTATATGGTGCATCGAGGTATAAGCGAGGGGGGAGGCTCCAACAATGAGAGGAGCCAGGTAGTTGTTGTTGTCCCCATGAATGCCCATGGAAAACCTCAACCGTCTGTTGGAGTCCCAGGTACTGTGTCAAAATTTGGGCAAAAAATCTGGAGTGAGGGGAAAGGTGTGTTCGATTAAATCATGTGGCCCCTGAGTTCCTGCCTCTGTCTTCTGCGGTCCCTCTGCAGTGAAGGGGTTGCCCAAATGGCTGAAGGGCGGGGGGTGGAAGGCATCCTAGGGAGATCCTCCTTAGCCAAAAGGCCTAGCTTGACCAGGAGCTCCTTCCCTTCCTGAATTGTGATCACCGTATAAGTGGATCCGTTTTGGATAACTTGCAGTTTGAAGGGGAACCCCCATCTATAGCGGATCCTTGCTTCTTGGAGTGGCATGGTGACCTCTTTAAGCTTGCGACGTTTATCCAAGGTGGCCGGGGATATGTCGGGGTAAATTTGAATTCTTACACCATCTAATGAGATATTGCGGGTATTGCGGGATGCTCTGAGGATCTCCTCCTTTACAAGGTAGTCCTTGAGGCATAGAATAATATCCCTTGGTGGTTTATCCTCGGGTGGTTTAGGGCGGAGGGCTCTGTGCAGTCTATCGCACGCAAATGCAGCCACTGGGGAAGCGGGCAGCAAGGACTGGAACAACTTGTAAATGGCTGGGGTTAAATCGGTGACCACCTCAGGGACCCCTCTGATTCTCAAATTGTTCCGCCTGTTTCTGTTGTCCAGGTCCTCCAAGTGGACTTGGAGCTGGGAGACAGATTTGGTGAGGGCTTCATGATCTCTGCGGAGGTCAGTGTATGCAAGCTGCAGCTCATCGTGCTTCGTTTCAAGAAGGTCAGTTCTGCCACCTAGAACTGCTATCTCCTGCTGCAGAGTATTGGTGGATTTGTGGAGTTTAGTCTGGAATTTCTCTGCAATCTTATTGTAAATGGCTGTTGGGTGAGTTGTAATGTGTACTCACCGTCTCCAGACAAATGTATCTGAGAGGCCGCCAGGCTGTGTGCAGGGGGTGAAGCGCGTTGTGGCTCAGCATAGATAAAACATATAAAATTGATGCGCTCTAATCACTGATCAGTCAGCATAAATAATGTGCCAAATGTGCAAAAACCGTTGCAATAAATATGTGCACAGCCTGTGGTGGAATAATTGAATAAATAATCCTGGTGCTAGTGTGAATAAATCCTCCACAGTACTAAATAATACTATAAAAGACGCATATGCCACTCTAATAAGTACATAACCATAATAGGAAAATGTGGAGTATACCAAAATCCTGGCGCTAAAACGCCACAGAACTAGATTAAAATGTGAGAAAAAACAATATTGATGTGAACCACCACAATTCTGTGTTTAAAAAATAATAAATAAAAAAATAAAAAAAACACTCTGATGTATGATTCCAATATGTGCAGTCATAGGGAGAAAGTTTTTTGAGTGAAGATATATTGCTCCAGAGTCTATATGAAATTGACCCCGCAGCTAATTCCTTAACCACTTGAGCCCCGGACCATTATGCTGCCTAAGGACCAGAGGTCTTTTTCCAATTTGGCACTGCGTCGCTTTAACTGCTAATTGCGCGGTCATGCAATGCTGTACCCAAACGAAATTTGCGTCCTTTTCTTCCCACAAATAGAGCTTTCTTTTGATGGTATTTGATCACCTCTGCCGTTTTTATTTTTTGCGCTATAAACGGAAAAAGACCGAAAATTTTGAAAAAAAATGATATTTTCTACTTTTTGTTATAAAAAAAATCCAATAAACTCAATTTTAGTCATACATTTAGGCCAAAATGTATTCGGCCACATGTCTTTGGTAAAAAAAATGTCAATAAGTGTATATTTATTGGTTTGCGCAAAAGTTATAGCGTCTACAAACTAGGGTACATTTTCTGGAATTTACACAGCTTTTAGTTTATGACTGCCTATGTCATTTCTTGAGGTGCTAAAATGGCAGGGCAGTACAAAACCCCCCCAAATGACCCCATTTTGGAAAGTAGACACCCCAAGGAAATTGCTGAGAGGCATGTTGAACCCATTGAATATTTATTTTTTTTGTCCCAAGTGATTGAAAAATGACAAAAAAAAAAAAAAAAAAAAATATTTACAAAAAGTCGTCACTAAATGATATATTGCTCACACAGGCCATGGGCCTATGTGGAATTGCACCCCAAAATACATTTAGCTGCTTCTCCTGAGTATGGGGATACCACATGTGTGGGACTTTTTGGGAGCCTAGCCGCGTACGGGGCCCCGAAAACCAATCACCGCCTTCAGGATTTCTAAGGGTGTAAATTTTTGCTTTCACTCTTCACTGCCTATCAGTTTCGGAGGCCATGGAATGCCCAGGTGGCACAAAACCCCCCCAAATGACCCCATTTTGGAAAGTAGACACCCCAAGCTATTTGCTGAAAGGCATGGTGAGTATTTTGCAGCTCTCATTTGTTTTTGAAAATGAAGAAAGACAAGAAAAAACATTTTTTTTTTTCTTTTTTCAATTTTCAAAACTTTGTGACAAAAAGTGAGGTCTGCAAAATACTCACTATACCTCTCAGCAAATAGCTTGGGGTGTCTACTTTCCAAAATGGGGTCATTTGGGGGGGTTTTGTGCCACCTGGGCATTCCATGGCCTCCGAAACTGTGATAGGCAGTGAAGAGTGAAATCAAAAATTCACGCCCTTAGAAAGCCTGAAGGCGGTGCTTGGTTTTCGGGGTCCCGTACGCGGCTAGGCTCCCAAAAAGTCTCACACATGTGGTATCCCCGTACTCAGGAGAAGCAGCAGAATGTATTTTGGGGTGTAAGTTCATATATTTCCATGGCATGTTTGAGCAATATATCATTTAGTGACAACTTTGTGCAAAAAAAAAAAAAAAAAAAAAAAAAAAAAAAAAATTTGTCTCTTTCCCGCAACTTGTGTCGCAATATAAAATATTCCATGGACTCGACATGCCTCTCAGCAAATAGCTTGGGGTGTCTACTTTCCAAAATGGGGTCATTTGGGGGGGTTTTGAACTGTCCTGGCATTTTATGCACAACATTTAGAAGCTTATGTCACACATCACCCACTCTTCTAACCACTTGAAGACAAAGCCCTTTCTGACACTTATTGTTTACATGAAAGTTTTTTTTTTTTGCAAAAAAATTACTTTGAACCCCCAAACATTATATATTTTTTTAAAGCAAATGCCCTACAGATTAAAATGGTGGGTGTTTCATTTTTTTTTTTCACACAGTAATTGCGCAGCGATTTTTCAAACGCATTTTTTGGGGAAAAAACACACTTTTTTTAATTTTAATGCACTAAAACACGCTATATTGCCCAAATGTTTGATGAAATAAAAAAGATGATCTCAGGCCGAGTACATGGATACCAAACATGACATGCTTTAAAATTGCGCACAAACGTGCAGTGGCAACAAAATAAATACATGTTTAAAAGCCTTCAAAAGCCTTTACAGGTTACCACTTTAGATTTACAGAGGAGGTCTACTGGAAAAATTACTGCACTCGATCTGACCTTCGCGGTGATACCTCACATGCATGGTGCAATTGCTGTTTACGTTTGACGACAGACCGCCGCTTGCGTTCGCCTTAGCGCGAGAGCAGGGGGCGACAGGGGTGTTTTTTTTTTTTTTTTTTTTTTCTTTATTATTTTTTTGCTTTTTTAATCTTACTTTTAAACTGTTCCTTTCATATTTTTTTTTTTAATCATTTTTATTGTTATCTCGGGGAATGTAAATATCCCCTATGATAGCAATAGGTAGTGACAGGTACTCTTTTTTGAAAAAATTGTGGTCTATTAGACCCTAGATCTCTCCTCTGCCCTCAAAGCAAATGACCACACCAAGATCGGTGTGATAAAATGCTTCCCCAATTTCCCAATGGCGCTATTTACATCCGGCGAAATCTAAGTCATGAAATACTCGTAGCTTCCGGTTTCTTAGGCCATAGAGATGTTTGGAGCCACTCTGGTCTCTGATCAGCTCTATGGTCAGCTGGCTGAATCACCGGCTGCATTCTCAGGTTCCCTGTTGAGACAGGAGAGCCAGAGAAAAACACGGAAGACGGTGGGGGGGGGGCATTCCCTCCCACGGCTTGTAAAAGCAGTCTAGAGGCTAATTAGCCGCTAGGATTGCTTTTACATGAAAGCCGACCGCTGGCTGAAAAGAATGATACCAAGATGATGCCTAAACCTGCAGGCATCATTCTGGTATAACCACTCAAAGTCGTGAATGGCGTACCTGAAGACAAAAAAATGGTTAACAATGGTTAACAATAAAGCACAGTAAAGTGTAAATAATTACACACCTGAAAAACAAACATGATAAAACATAATAACAATAACAATAACAATAACAATCAATAACAATAACAATAACAATAAAACATTGCAGAATAGAATACAGTAAAAAAGAGCAGAACAATAGAGAGAGAGAATAGAGAGAGAGAGAACAATAAAACAACAACTATTTTTTTTTATTTCATATTTTTTTTTTTTTACACTTTTTTTGTAACTAACTTTTATAACGGTAACCGGTTCCAGGTTCGGGTCTCTCAAAATGCGATGGCATCTTGGGAGACCCTGTGAAAGTGTGCCTAGTCTGTGCAATGCTGTACCCTACGCTAATACTCAACTAGTGCATGGTAGCGTTCAAAACATTCACCAATGCAAAGACCAGGATTATCAGGACAGGAGGGACAATAATAGCGGGTGTCACGCCTATATCTGCGCTTGCTGCAGACACGACATCTTTTTTGGGGGGTTCGTTGGGTAGGGGTACTCGGGAGGACATAAAAATGCCTCTCATGCAGCCGCCTGCATTTGGTTGGGGATGTGAATGGGGGAAGTACGGGCGCTGCAGAAGCGGTGGGTTCCCAATTAGGATTGGCGAATGCAGCAGGAAGGGCACTATGGGCACGACGGGCCTGTGTTTGTCTTTTTGGTGGCGGCGGGACACTACTTGTGCTTGCCACCTCACCAGCTTGAACTGCACTTATGGGACTCGCCACGTCACCAAGTGTTACTGCAGTGCTGGTTTGACTACGACCGGGGTGTACTAGGCCGCTGGCGCTTGCCAGTTCACCAAAACACTACCAAAAAACTGTTAGCGATCGCAGGGATCAGGCCTGACTCTGCGAACGCTGCAGTTATGCGTTTAGTGTTTTGTAAGTGACAGTGATCGATCGATACCGCACTTGGGTGGGCTGGGCTGGGCCGGGCGGAGGGGCAAAACGCAGGTGCTAGCAGGTATCTGGGCTGATCCCGCTAACACTGCGTTTTTGGGAACCCTAAACTGCTGGTGACGCTAGTATAGATCTGATCAGATATTGATGCGATCAGATACTATACCACTAAGGGAGGTGTACAGTGCGTGCGTGGGTGTTAGCGGTACTGGCGCTAATCTGACGCTGCCTGGGGCTGGTGCTTGCCAGTTCACCAAAACGCTACAAAAAAAACTGTTAGCGATCGCAGGGATCAGGCCTGACTATGCGAACGCTGCAGTTATGCGTTTAGTGTTTTGTAAGTGTCAGTGATCGATCGATACTGCACTTGGGTGGGCTGGGCTGGGCCGGGCGGAGGGGCAAAACGCAGGTGCTAGCAGGTATCTGGGCTGATTCCGCTAACACTGCGTTTTTGGGAACCCTAAACTGCTGGGGACGCTAGTATAGATCTGATCGGATCAGATATTGATCCGTTCAGATACTATACCACTAAGGGAGGTGTATGGTGCGTGCGTGGGTGTTAGCGGTACTGGCGCTAACCTGACGCTGCCTGGGGCTGGCGCTTGCCAGTTCACCAAAACGCTACAAAAAAAACTGTTAGCGATCGCAGGGATCAGGCCTGACTCTGCGAACGCTGCAGTTATGCGTTTAGTGCCTTGTAAGTGACAGTGATCGATCGATACTGCACTTGGGTGGGCCGGGCGGAGGGACAAAACGCAGGTGCTAGCGGGTATCTGGGCTGATCCCGCTAACACTGCGTTTTTGGGAACCCTAAACTGCTGGGGACGCTAGTATAGATCTGATCGGATCAGATATTGATTCGTTCAGATACTATACCACTAAGGGAGGCGCATGCTGCGTGCGTGGGTGTTCGCGGTACTGGCGCTAATTTGACACTGCCTGGGGCGACGCATATCACCGCCGGGCGATCGGGGGGCTAAACCTTTATTCGGTAATAAACGGCGGGTGCCCTGACACTATAAAAAATAAACGAACTAACCAGCGTCAACCGTAACGGTTATACGGTGATCAGTGGTGAAAGGGTTAACTAGGGGGCAATCAAGGGGTTAAAACATTTATTAGGTAGTATATGGGGGTCCCTGACGCTATAAAACGCTGACGGCGAACCTAAATATTTACCTCACTAACTAGCGTCACCAGCGACACTAATACAGCGATCAGAAAAATGATCGCTTAGCGACACTGGTGACAGGGGGTGATCAAGGGGTTAAAACTTAGGGGGGGTTAGGGGGGTACCCTAGACCTAAAGGGGGGTAATATACACTGTCCCAACACAGTAACTGTCACAAACTGACACTATGCAGTAATCAGAAAAAAAAAAAAAAAAAAAAAAACTGCTGGTGTCAGTTTGTGACAGGGGGGGGGGGTGATTGGGGGGGGATCGGGGGGCGATCGGGGGGGGGATCGGGGTGATTTGTGTGCCTGGCATGTTCTACTGTGTGTGTAGTGTTTGTGCACTCACATACTTGTCGTCTCTCCTCGGGCCGGAACGGAAAATACCGACCCGAGGGGAGATGACATCACTTCCTTTGCTGCTGTTTAGCATACAGCAGCAAAGGAGTGTTCTCATTGGCCGGCGGCGATCGCGAGGGGGGGGCCACGAACGGATGGTCTCCCCCTCATCACCGATCGCCGCTGGACAAACGACGACCGCCTCGGGCACCGGGGGGGGGTCCGATCGGACCCCCCACCCGCGGAAGGCAAATCACGTACCCTGTACGTGATTTTGCCTGTCCGTGCCACTTTGCCGACGTACATCGGCGTGAGGCGGTCGTCAAGTGGTTAAAAAGCTAAATTGATCGATTAGAATGTTAGATCGTTGTTCAAGCCTTGTTTTAGCATCCTGCTTCAACCATATTCATGTTGGTGATATGTTGGTCATATAGTTCTCAACACCGGCATTTTTATGAAAAGCAAGCAGAGACATTCATCATTGCGTGGTGAACTGAGTACAAGGACACAAGCAAAATTACTAGGAGATACACTCACGTGCGCCCGGTTGTATAAAGGCATATGAGTATGCAGATTGCAGTCAGCCGCTGTGGACGAGACTTAGCTCAGCAAACCGCTGCAGTTCAACTCCAAGTGTCAAACTGCTTTGAGTGTCCTAGGCTCCTCCCACACGTTGCGTCACTGTCACGTGACTTTCTCAAGGATAGACTCGAGATGCCACAGTCTCAGTATTTAAGTCCACTGGCATTCTGGTCACCATGGATACAGCGCTGTATTAATTGGGTCATCAGCCTGCTTGCTGCTTATACTCATATGTGTGTTTATTTAGAACAATCTTTAATTGATACAAGTTAAAAAACAATTGATGGTAACAAGATAAAAATTATAAAATGATACAAATAAAACAAAATACAATTATAAATTTAAACTGTGTAATGCGGGGGGTAATAGACTCCCTCCAGTGGTGCATAACAGTATTGCACCCTCTCAGATAATAAAGAGAGGACAAGATATGTTGTCACCCATGTCAGAACCCATTCGTTGGACCTAACATGGGGCAGTCCAAAATAAATCCACATACATAATTACGACACCACACTGCGCCCCCTTTTGGAACAAATCTCAATCACATGCTGAGGCGCCTAATGCATACTACAAAGTTATATATACATATATAAATAATATATATAAATATATGTATATTAAAATAATTAATACATTACATTATTAAGCCAAAATTATAGTTACAGATAATTAGAAACTACATATAAGTAAGAAAGAGATAAAATATTTAAAAAATATTTTGTTTAAAATTAAAAATAAAATTAAAAGACCCCCATATGCGTACTGAGCCGAATAAAATATTTAGTAATCTGATATAAAACAATTAAGATCAAATTTGATGTTCAAGCCATTAGTCACAAGAGTACCCATCTCAAATATCCATTTTGACTCATTTTTGCTGAGTTCCCTGATCTTATTTGAGCCTCTCCAGTGTGGTTTATATTTTTGTATTGCCCAAAATTTTAAATCTTTAGGGTCTCTGTTGTGGTGCATAGCAAAGTGTTTGGAGACACTATGCTTTGGGTAGGTATTTTGAATGTTTTAGATATGTTCCCTTATGCGTTTCCACATAGGTCTTTTAGTTCTGCCTATATATTGCAGTGAGCAAGAACATTGGAGGACATATACTACACCTTCAGTTCTACATGATATGAAGTCCTTAATCTCATATTCGCTTCCAGTGCTGGTTGATGTAAACTTATGACTCTTGTACCCATTCTGTTGAGTATTTTTGCAGGCGTAACACCTCTTATAAGGAAAAAAACCTTTACCCTGAAAAAAGGACAATTCTGTCACTCTTTTAGGAGGTTCCAGAACATTTTTAGCTATTAAATCTCTAAGTGTTAGAACTCGCCTATATATGAACAGGGGTCTATCAGGTAAAATGCTGCAGAGAGTTTTATCTGTTTTTAGAACAGGCCAGTATTTGTTGATAATTTTTTCCATTTTTTTATGTTGGACACTGTAATTCATTGTTGATTTTGTTGACCTTAGTTCTATCTTGAATCAATGTCTCTCTTGGAGTCTGATTCACTTCTCAAATTTTGTTCTCAATAAATTCTTTGCTGTAACCTTTATCCTCAAACTTTTTCCCCATCCATTGTGCTTGTTTTAAATATTCTTTGTTGTCGGAACAGTTTCTTCTTAGGCGGATGAACTGCCCCTTTGGGATATTGATTAGCCATGGTTCGTGATGACAACTATCCACTGGTTTATAGCTATTCCTCTCGACTGGTTTGAAAAAAGTTTTAGTGCTAATAGAATTATTTTCCAGCTCTATTTCTAAATCTAAAAAATGTACTGATTTCTCACTGATTTCAAATTCAAGTTTAATATTCTTCTGATTTAGATTCAGCTGATTAAAGAACTGGACTGGACTTGATTCATCCCCTCTCCAGATTATAATACAATCATCGATGAATCTTTTGTAAAGTACCATGTTGTCTGGGATGTCGGAAAAAATTACTTCATCCTCCCATTTAGCCATGAAAACATTGGCAACGCTTGGGGCTTATTTGGCTCCCATTCCAATACCAGTTAGTTGTCTGTAGTAGTTTTCTCTATACCAGAAGTAATTATGTTGTATTCCGAAGGCTAAGCTTCTCAAGATAAATCTTTTTTGTTTAGAAATGAGGTGGCTAAATTTGTCCATAGCCCACTTTGATGCCTCTATTGCATCACTGTGTTCAATTACTATGTACAGCGAAGTTACATCAGCTGTTGCAATGATATATTTTTCTTCAGGTTTCAAAGTTAGGGTCTCCAATATTTGTATCAAAAGTTTAGTGTCTCTGAGGTATGCTTTGGTTTGGGGTACTAGGGGTTGTAAAAATGTATCAACATATTCCCCCAACCTGGCATTTATCGATTGAATGCCATTTATAATAGGTCTTCCTGGTGGTTGTTCTGAATTTTTGTGTATTTTCGGCACCGTGTAAATAATAGGGACTCTGCAGGTGTCAGGCACTAGGCATTATCTTTAATATATTGTTCATGGGTAGCAATGTCCCACCACAAGCTAACCTTTTTCTCCATCAGGTGGCCAAATTTTCTAAAATTGGTGTCTAAATTTCCCTTATCTGTGCTAGGTGCAGTTGAAAAAACATTTTCTAAATCAACCGTGCGCTTCTCTATAAAATCAAAAATATCCATTACTGCAGCTATAAGTAAAGTCTGAAAAAATATTATTGTGAAATAGTGAATAAAAAAAACAAGCGCTGAGGTGGATACAACTTGATAAGTGAGAAATTCTAAATACAATTTTCAATAAAAAGCTAAAAAAAAAACTCAATAAAAAAGTGTACTATGAATGATTCCCCCTGGGGTTTCTGTCTCCATGGTGTGAATGGCAGGAGGCTTGGATAACATATATTTCTTTATGTTGAGTCTTCTGGTGTATTTTTGAATATCAATATACATTTGAAATTTGTCAAGATTCATTGTGGGGGCGTACTTGAGGCCTTTATCCAATGTAGTTAATTCAGCTCGTGTGAGTTCTTTTCTGCTCAAGTTATATATATACCTTCTCCTAATGTTCTCTTTTTCTTTTGAACTTTGCGTCCAGCTCGGCATCCCCTTTTTTGGTGTTTGGGATTTTTTCTCTGTTGTATTGGTCTTGTTTGGGGGGTGGATCTTCGTTCCTGCGAATTTCTAAAAAAGACCTTGAACAAAAAAGATCAAGAACACCTGAAGCTCCTAGATATGATAGGCAACTGGAAGTGGAACAATGAAAAACGCACAGAGGAGAAAATGGACCAATAACCCCAAAACCTTGGTGGAGAAACAGGAATAAAAACAAATCGCCCAGAAGACCTTATTGGAAGAATAATGGTAGCAGAAGAAATAATAGACCATATCAGTCACCTCATAATCAGCCCAGACCCTAACAATCACCCAGCAATGCCTCACAATACTATCAGGGTGAAAATGGAAGGAACCCCAGATATGGGGATCAAGGATATTACCAACAACAAAATAGGACTGAACCAAGAGAGTACCAATACAATAATTACAGGAATGAATCAAGAGAGTATCACCAAAACACATATAGAGATGAACCAATTAATTATCACCATAATCCCGAGAGGAATGATCCAAGGGATTATCAGCAGTATCAAAATGAATCTCGTGAACATCAACCCAATCCCACCAGAAATGGTGGCAGAGATCATGACCAGTATAGGTATGAATCAACAAGAAGTCCAATTCACACCACAAATAGATATGAACCGTTAAGGGATTATAACGATGAAGAGCAATCAAGGTCTTTGTTAGAAATTCACAGGAACGAAGATCCACCACCCAAACAAGACCAATACAACAGAGAAAAAAGCCCAAACACCAAAAAAGGGGATGCCGAGCTGGACGCAAAGTTCAAAAGAAAAAGAGAACATTAGGAGAAGGTATATATAACTTGAACGGAAAAGAACTCACACGAGCTGAATTAACTACATTGGATAAAGGCCTCAAGTACGCCCCCACAAGGAATCTTGACAAATTTCAAATGTACATTGATATTCAAAAATACACCAGAAGACTCAACATAAAGAAATATATGTTATTCAAGCCTCCTGCCATTCACACCATGGAGACAGAAACTCCAGGGGGAATCATTCACAGTAACCTGAGAAACAAATCATTATTTAATCCGCCTGTAGTTAATAATGAACATATTGAAGTGTTCAATAAAATGGTGATGAAAGAACTCGAACAATTGAAATTTAAAAGAATCTCTGAACCCCGAAATATCTAAACGGGCATCAAACAGCTGGAACAAAATAAGGAAATTGTAGTGAGACCAGCAGATAAAGGAGGAACAATTGTTATATTATCCAAAGAGTACTACAATCGGGAATTATTAGAACAATTAAGTGACACAAATACGTATATCATACTTAAAGGTAACCCAACAAGGGAATATAAACGGGAGTTATTGGATCTAATCTTGAAAGGAGTTGGTAAAAATATCCTAACTAAAAAAGAATCAAAATACCTAGTGCCTGACACCTGCAGAGTCCCTAGGGGGCAGTTCATCTGCCTAAGAAGAAACTGTTCCGACAACAAAGAATATTTAAAACAAGCACAATGGATGGGGAAAAAGTTTGAGGATAAAGGTTACAGCAAAGAATTTATTAAGAACAAAATTCAAGAAGTGAATCAGACTCCAAGAGAGACATTGATTCAAGATAGAACTAAGGTCAACAAAATCAACAATGAGATACCTCTAATAATGAATTACAGTGTCCAATATAAAAAAAAATGGAAAAAATTATCAACAAATACTGGCCTGTTCTAAAAACAGATAAAACTCTCTGCAGCATTTTACCTGATAGACCCCGGTTCATATATAGGCGAGTTCCAACACTTAGAGATTTAATAGCTAAAAATGTTCCGGAACCTCCTAAAAGAGTGACAGAATTGTCCTTTTTTCAGGGTAAAGGTTTTTTTCCTTGTAAGAGGTGTTACGCCTGCAAAAATACTCAACAGAATGGGTACAAGTGTCATAAGTTTACATCACCCAGCACCGGAAGCGAATATGAGATTAAGGACTTCATATCATGTAGAACTGAAGGTGTAGTATATGTCCTCCAATGTTCTTGCTCACTGCAATATATAGGCAGAACTAAAAGACCTATGTGGAAATGCATAAGGGAACATATCCAAAACATTAAAAATGCCTACCCAAAGCATAGTGTTTCCAAACACTTTGCTATGCACCACAACAGAGACCCTAAAGATTTAAAATTTTGGGCAATACAAAAATATTAACCACACTGGAGAGGCTCAAATAAGATCAGGGAACTCAGCAAAAATGAGTCAAAATGGATATTTGAGATGGGTACTCTTGTGCCTAATGGCTTGAACATCGAATTTGATCTTAATTGTTTTATATCAGATTACTAAATATTTTATTCGGCTCAGTACGCATATGGGGGTCTTTTAATTTTATTTTTAATTTTAAACAAAATATTTTTTAAATATTTTATCTCTTTCTTACTTATATGTAGATTCTAATTATCCGTAACTATATTTTGGCTTAATAATGTAATGTATTAATTATTTTAATGTACATATATTTATATATGTTATTTATATATGTACATATAACTTTGTAGTATGCATTAGGCGCCTCACCATGTGATTGAGATTTGTTCCAAAAGGGGGCGCAGTGTGGTGTCGTAATTATGTATGTGAATTTATTTTGGACTGCGACATATTAGGTCCAACGAATGGGTTCTGACATGGGTGACAACATATCTCGTCCTCTCTTTATTATCTGCGAGGGTGCAATACTGTTATGCACCACTGGAGGGAGTCTATTACCCCCCGCATTACACAGTTTAAATTTATAATTGTATTTTGTTTTATTTGTATCATTTTATAATTTTTATCTTGTTACCATCAATTGTTTTTTAACTTGTATCAATTAAAGATTGTTCTAAATAAACACACATATAAGTATAAGCAGCAAGCAGGATGATGACCCAATTAATACAGCGCTGTATCCATGGTGACTGGAATGCCATTGGACTTAAATACTGAGACTGTGGCATCTTGAGTCTATCCTTGAGAAAGTCACGTGACAGTGACGCAACGCGTGGGAGGAGCCTAGGACGCTCAGAGCAGTTTGACACTTGGAGTTGAACTGCAGCGGTTTGCTGAGCTAAGTCTCGTCCACAGCGGCTGACTGCAATCTGCATACTCATATGCCTTTATACAACCGGGCGCACGTGAGTGTATCTCCTAGTAATTTTGCTTGTGTCCTTGTACTCAGTTCCCCACGCAATGATGAATGTCTCTGCTTGCTTTTCATTAAAAATGCCGGTGTTGAGAACTATATGACCAACATATCACCAACATGAATATGGTTGAAGCAGGATGCTAAAACAAGGCATGAACAACGATCTAACACTCTAATCAATCAATTTAGCTTTTTAAGGAATTAGCTGTGGGGTCAATTTCATATAGACTCTGGAGCAATATATCTTCACTAGGGATGAGCTGAACACCCCCCTGTTCGGTTCGCACCAGAACATGCGAACAGGAAAAAAGTTTGTTCGAACACGCGAACACCGTTAAAGTCTATGGGACACGAACATGAATAATCAAAAGTGCTAATTTTAAAGGCTTATATGCAAGTTATTGTCATAAAAAGTGTTTGGGGACCTGGGTCCTGCCCCAGGGGACATGGATCAATGCAAAAAAAAGTTTTAAAAACGGCCGTTTTTTCAGGAGCAGTGATTTTAATAATGCTTAAAGTCAAACAATAAAAGTGTAATATCCCTTTAAATTTCATAGCTGGGGGGTGTCTATAGTATGCCTGTAAAGGGGCGCATGTTTCCCGTGTTTAGAACAGTCTGACAGCAAAATGACATTTCAAAGGAAAAAACACATTTAAAACTACCCGCGGCTATTGCATTGCCGACAATACACATAGAAGTTCATTGATAAAAACTGCATGGGAATTCCCCACAGGGCAACCCCGAACCAAAATAAAAAAAAAAATGACGTGGGAGTCCCCCTAAATTGCATACAAGGCCCTTCAGGTCTGGTATGGATATTAAGGGGAACCCCGCGCCAAAAAAAAAAAAGAAACGGCGTGGGGTCCCCCCAAAAATCCATACCAGACCCTTATCCGAGCACGCAACCTGTCAGGCCACAGGAAAAGAGGGGGGACGAGAGTGCGGCCCCCCTCCTGAACCGTACCAGGCCACATGCCCTCAACATTGGGAGGGTGCTTTGGGGTAGCCCCCCAAAACACCTTGTCCCCATGTTGATGAGGACAAGGGCCTCATCCCCACAACCCTGGCCGGTGGTTGTGGGGGTCTGCGGGCGGGGGGCTTATCGGAATCTGGAAGCCCCCTTTAACAAGGGGACCCCCAGATCCCGGCACCCCCCTGTGTGAAATGGTAAGGGGGTACTTACCCCTACCATTTCACTAAAAAACTGTCAAAAATGTTAAAAATGACAAGAGACAGTTTTTGACAATTCCTTTATTTAAATGCTTCTTCTTTCTCTTATCTTCCTTCATCTTCTGGTTCTTCTGGTTCTTCCTCCGGCGTTCTCGTCCAGCATCTTCTCCGCGGCGTCTTCTATCTTCTTCTCCTCGGTCTGCTCCGCACCCATGGCATTGAGGGAGGCTCCCGCTCTTCTCTTCATCTTCTTCTTCTTCTTCTTCTTCTTCTTCTCTTCTTCCTTCTTCTCTTCTTCTCCTCTTCATTTTCTTCTCTGGGCCGCTCCGCACCCATGCTGGCATTGCTGCGAACACCCCAAATTGTTTGCTGTTCGGCCAATTTGCGAACAGCCAATGTTCGACTCGAACTCGAAGCTTATCCCTAATCTTCACTAAAAAAACTTTCTCCCTATGACTGCACATATTGGAATCATACATCAGATTGTTTTTTTTATTTTTTTATTTATTATTTTTTAAACACAGAATTGTGGTGGTTCACATCAATATTGTTTTTTCTCACATTTTAATCTATTTCTGTGGCGTTTTAGCGCCAGGAGTTTGGTATACTCCACATTTTCCTATTATGGTTATGTACTTATTAGAGTGGCATATGTGTCTTTTATAGTATTATTTAGTACTGTGGAGGATTTATTCACACTAGCACCAGGATTATTTATTCAATTATTCCATCACAGGCTGTGCACATATTTATTGCAACGGTTTTTGCACATTTGGCACATTATTTATGCTGACTGATCAGTGATGAGAGCGCATCAATTTTATATATTTTATCTATGCTTTGTGGGATTCTGATGACCTTTATTTAATAGCAGCTTAATTTATCTGATTAGTACACTTTTTATTGTTTTTTATTGAGTTTTTTTTAGCTTTTTATTGAAAATTGTATTTAGAATTTCTCACTCATTTATCAAGTTGTATCCATCTCAGCGCTTGGTTTTTTATTCACTACCTTGTGGCTCAGCGCCATCTTCGGACCTCCCTGCCATCTCACGGACCCTTTGTAGATAGTTTGTAAGGGACCTTTGAGCTCGTTTCCCGCAACGAGACCTGGAGGACGGCATGCACCGATCTTTCCCCCGGGGGTGCAGGTAGTTTTTGAGTCGGTTGACAACGTTTTATGGCCCCATTGAAGGAGTTGAAGTCCCCACTGTATTGGAGCTCCACTCAAAAGCGACCGTCCAGATTCGCGCCGCGCATGCGCCCCCTTGGGCCTCCCTTATATAACTGCACCCAACACACCCATCACCATCACCCTACACCCTCTGGCAGTAGTCGCAAACTACGCAATTTAGTCTCCATTCCTCTTTTTTCCAATGCTAGCCTCCCCCTCTCCTGTGCCCTCTGGAACGCCCGCTCTGTCTGCAACAAACTCACCACTGTTCATGACCTCTTTGTCACTAATTCCTTTAATCTACTTGCTGTCACTGAAACCTGGCTCCACGAATCTGACACCCCTTCTCCTGCTTCCCTCTCCCAGGGTGGCTTTCACTGGACTCACTCCCCTAGGCCTAATGGATGCAAGGGAGGTGGAGTGGGATACCTCCTATCCCCCCAGAGCACCTTCCATGTTATTCACTCTCCTCCCTCTCTTTCCCTCTCATCATTTGAAGCTCACTGTATATGTCTATTCTCTCCAACTTCCCTAAGAATTGCTGTGATCTACCGGCCCCTGGACCATTATCGACTTTTCTTGATGAGTTTTCTGCCTGGCTACCCTACTTTCTCTCTTCGGAAATTCCCACAATCCTTCTCGGTGATTTCAACATCCCTGCTAATATAAACACTCCTGCTACTTCTAAACTTCTTAATCAACCTCTTCATTTGACCTGAATCAATGGGTACAGGCTTCTACTCACTCTGATGGCAACACCCTTGACCTTGTATTCTCCTACCTATGCACTCCATGCAACTTCTCAAACAATCCTTTTCCTCTCTCTGACCACCACGTTATTAGTTTCTCTCTCCCTCTGTCTTCCACCACCTTTCCCTCCAATCGCCTAACCAACACCTGCAGAAACTTTCGCAACTTCAACTCTTCTCTCCTCTATTCTGCTATTCTACCTCTATGACAAAAGCTCTCCCTTGTGCTGCCCCAACCAAGCCACTTCCATCTACAATAAATTCCTGTCCTCCTTCCTGGACAAGCTCGCTCCCCTCACTACACGCAGAATCAGACCTCGACCCCCACAACCCTGGCAAACAGATGACACTAAAATTCTCAACTAACGTAGTCGTGCTCTTGAGAGTCTGTGGCAAAAGACTAAGTCTCTCAAAGACTTCAACCAATACAAATCTGAACCTTTAGTGTCACTTACAATTCTACTTCCTCCACTCCTCTTTCCTTCTCCGTCGGGGTCCCCCAAGGTTCTGTTCTTGGACCTCTTTTATTTTCAATCTACACTTCTTCCCTGGGTCAGCTGATAGCCTCTCATGGCTTTCAATATCATTTCTACGCTGATGACACACAAATCTATCTCTTCACCCCTCAACTCACTCCATCAGTCTCCTCACGCATCACTAACTTACTAACAGACATATCTGTATGGATGTCACACCACTTTCCCAAACTCAACTTGTCCAAAGCTGAGCTTATATTTCCTACCCCACGTGCCTCTTCCCCTGACTTCTCTGTCAAGAGCAATGGCACAACCATCCACCCATCCCCACAGGTCAGCGTGCTAGGTGTTATCCTGGACTCTGAACTCTCCTT
Organism: Lithobates clamitans; assembly: GCA_037952925.1. Lineage (NCBI taxonomy): Eukaryota > Metazoa > Chordata > Amphibia > Anura > Ranidae > Lithobates > Lithobates clamitans. The sequence goes on along the minus strand of JBBGZY010000299.1, from coordinate 352,829 downwards.
TTGGCCCCACATCCAATCACTTTCCAAAGCTTGCCACCTCATCCTCCGCAACATCTCTAAACTACATCCCTTTCTAACCAATGAAACCACAAAGCTCCTGATTCACTCCCTGATTATCTCTCGCCTTGACTACTGCAACTTCCTCCTCATTGGCTTACCTTTAAATAGACGATCCCCCCTTCAGTCCATTATGAATGCTGCTGCCACACTCATCCACCTTACAAACCGCTCAGTGTCTGCTACCCCTCTCTGCCATTCCCTCCATTGGCTGCCACTCGCCCAACAAATTAAATTCAAAATACTAACAACAAGTTACAAAGCCATCCAAAACTCTGCCCCCAGCTACAACACTAGCCTAGTCTCAACATACCAACCTAATGGCCCTCTTCATGCCTCCCAAGACCGCCTGCTCTCTAGCTCCCTCATCACCTCCTCCCATATCTGCCTCCAGGACTTCTCCCGAGGCTCGCCCATCCTCTGGAATTCTCTACCCCAATCTGTCAGAACGTCTCCAAATTTATCCACTTTTAGGCGATCCCTGAAAACCTTCCTCTTCAGAGAAGCCTATTCTGCCTCCATCTAACTGCACTATTTTCTCCATTAACTCATCCCCCACAGCTATTACCCTTTTGTATAACTTGACCCTCCCTCCTAGATTGTAAGGTCTAACGAGCAGGGCTCTGATTACCCCCTGTATTGAATTGTATTGTAATTGTACTGTCTGCCCTAATGTTGTAAAGTGCTGCGTAAACTGTTGGCGCTATATAATAATAATAATAATTATAATAATAATAATAAAGAGAATCCAGAACAATCGATAGACAGAGAACTCAGATGTAGAGTCTCAAAGGACTGTGTACCTGCATAAAGTGGAAAATGAGTACGGTCGCCCCTGATCTCCAACCGGCAGTCTGCTGGAGTGATCAGCATTAAATACCTTCCGCTCGTTCGGCGTCTGATGTCACTGAATGAGCGTGGACGAGAAGAGTCCACCGCACATGTGCCTGTGGACAGGCCCGCGCTAGCCTACAATTCCCAGAGGTCATGGTGGTAGAACGCCGTCATGATGTGGGCGGCACAACATACCCAGGTCCCGCCAACCGGTGCGGCCTGGGGGGGAGCTGGACAGCCCCATTCACCAGTGACCGATGGCCAGCGGTGTTTGGGAGAGGCATGAGCAGGGGCGGAGAGGGCAGGCGAGCTCTGGAAAATATACGGGGGACAAAACAGCGGGCTAAAGAGCCCTGAGCGTCCGTACGGCCACACACCTGGTCCACCCAGCAGCCATCCAAAAAATGAGCTGTGCGCTGACCCCCGAAACCAATGGTCAGGGAGAGTAGGGGCAAGTGCCAAACATAGTGTATATCCCTACAGGGGTTTTCACACCCTGGAAGAGCATAAACACATATCCTGAAGAACATGACAAATACGTAAATATGTATATATTGTGTAAAACAGATAAGCAACATAGCACAAATACATTGCATATTTACACTCGAGGTAGAAAAAAAGTATATATAACCAATCATGGAATGTATATATCTGTGAAACAACATGAAAATAAATGATAACATTACAAATAATAAAGAATAGAGGGAAAATCATAAGGTTAAATAATTAAATAGGAAGACATTGATTCATGCAAAAGGACAGACATAATCGAACAGACAGCATCATATGGAGAGATATGGGAGAAAGGCCAGAGAAGGATCAATAACAAGTACAGTATTTATTTTGACAGCAACAGGAAATATCGAACAATAAAGGAGAAAATAATCAATCTAATGATATGGCATAAGAACTGTCACAAGGATGTCATATAACTGACACATAAATAGTGTGAGTTATAGGAATGATTTAAAACTAATGTACTCATTGAGTCCTGGGTACCTGGCAGCATTCAAATTATGAATCCATTTAGTTTCCAATTGCAAAAGGGTACGATCAATACTACCGTCTCTTACATGTGAAGGAACATGCTCAAGAGCGCTGAACATGATCATTAGTTTTGAATCATTTTTATAACTCACACTATTATGTGTCAGTTATGACATCCTTGTGACAGTTCTTATGCCTGAAGTCATAACAAAAGCTTGTTTCTTACATTCATGGTCATAATTATTGATATTTTGTTTTCTATGTTAGAGCTGGATTATTTGTGATGGTCCCACATTATCCCCTGAGGAAGCCACCATCGGTGAAACATGTTGGGATTCAACACCCATTTGTGACCACCTTTCTTTCTTGGGACACCAGCAACCCAGTACATGTATTATGTATATGCTCCATACTGGTTTTAATTGAATTCTTGCTCTTTCTTCTTTTTGTACTAATAAAGAAATTATATTTTTATTTTTAACTCTTTATGTACCATTTATTACAAGCACCGCAATAATCCCAATCCTCTACATTCTTGATTTTCGTTAAACGGGATGAGGTGCATGATATTCTAGAGCCACTCAGATCATAGTTACATAGTTAGTCAGGTTGAAAAAAGACACCATCTAGTTCAACCTTAAAAACAATAAATAAATAAAATAAAAAATATCGTACAATCCAAGATACCCAATTTTATACCCTCAGTTGATCCAGAGGAAGGCAAAAAACCCCAGCAGAGCATGCTCCAATTTGCTACAGCAGGGGAAAAAATTCCTTCCTCATCCCCCAAGAGGCAATCGGATTTTCCCCGGATCAACTTTACCTATAAATGTTCGTTATATTGTGTACATTTAGGAAAGTATCCAGGCCTTTCTTAAAGCAATCTACTGAGCTGGCCAGAACCACCTCTGGAGGGAGTCTATTCCACATTTTCACAGCTCTTACTATGAAGAAACCTTTGCGTATTTGGAGATATAATCTCCTTTCCTCTAGATGTAAAGAGTGCCCCCGTGTCCTCTGGGTTAACCGTAAAGAGAATAACTCAACACCAAGTTCACTATATGGACCCCTTATATATTTGAACATGTTGTTCATATCCCCCCTTATTCTCCTCTTCTCAAGAGTGAATAAATTCAGTTCTTCTAATCTTTCCTCATAGCTGAGCTCCTCCATGCCTCTTATCAGTTTGGTTGCCCTTCTCTGCACTTTCTCCAGTTCCCCGATATCCTTTTTGAGAACTGGTGCCCAAAACTGAACTGCAAATTCCAGATGAGGTCTTACTAATGATTTGAACAGGGGCAAAATGATATCTCTCTCTCTGGAGTCCATACCTCTCTTAATGCAAGAAAGGACTTTGCTCACTTTGGAAACCGCAGCTTGGCATTGCATGCCATTATTCAGCTTATTCCCCCAGTTTTACTCCCCCTAGTATGTATGATGCATGCATATTCTTAGCCCCAAGTGCAGAACTTTATATTTCTCAACATTAAACCTCATCTGCCACATAGTCGCCCAATTAGACAGTGCATTGAGGTTGGCTTGTAAATTGGAGACATCCTGTAAGGACGTTATTCCACTGCATAGCTTGGTGTCATCTGCAAAGACAGAAATGTTACTTTCGATCCCAGACCCAATATCATTTATAAAGATATTAAAAAGTAAGCATCCCAGCACTGAACCTTGGGGTACACCACTGATAACCTTAGACCATTCAGAGTAATGCTCCGTACACACGGTCGGATTTTCCGATGGAAAATGTCCGATCGGAGCGTGTTGTCGGAAATTCCGATTGTGTGTGGGCTCCATCGGACATTATCCATCGGATTTTCCGGCACACAAAGTTGGAGAGCAGGAGATAAAATTTTCCGACAACAAAATCTGATCGCGTCAATTCCGACCGTGTGGGGCCTGTTCCGACGCACAAAGTGCCACGCATGCTCAGAAGAAATTCCGACACGGAACAGCTCGGTCTGGTAAAATTAGCTTTCGCAATGGATACAGCACTTTCGTCACGCTGCAATGTTAAAAATGGTTTAATACAGCGCACTCTCTTCTTCTTTATAATTTGACAAGAATGAAGTAGTTTTGCTGCTCATATTCACACACACTTCTCTCAAAGTTTTATTTTGGTTTTTTTATTGGGATTCCCTGAATATATTGTTAGTTGTCACATCTGACATATTTTTTTTTTTATTTAATTTTTTTGGGGATTTTATTTAATGTTTATATTTTTTCAAAGGCTGATCTTTGTTCAATTTTATTTTTATTTTTACTCCAGAATATTTGTGTGTGTGTTTTGTGTGTCAAGTTACCCCAACACCATTGATATTTTTTATTATTTAATCTCCAGGAGATTGTTTGTTGTTGGTGTCCCTTGTTCATTTCACATTGTATATTTGCAATGTACCTGAATCCTCACAAACTGTCCTTTTTGAAGTAAAACACATAGGAGAGTATAATTCAACCCAAAAATCCTTTATTAAGGTATCAGAACCAAACAAAGAGGGAGGCAACACTGGATCAACATGAGAAATTAGCGAAGCCTGGGACCCCCATGGCAGACATCAATTCTTGAACATCAAAATTAGTGGCCTGAGGAGTCTATATGTAAGGGAGGGCAGTCTGGTCCAGAATTCGCAGAGATCCGGAAAGCAGCAGATGACATCTGTGTCCCCAGGCTGTGGTACCACAAGAGGCTGCATTTTTTGGCCGACCAGACTGGATCCAGGGTCCTCACTTTCTGGTCTTCCTTTCATGCTTCCTTCCCGGGTGTGGCTGTGCAGTTGGAGATGTGGCAGGAGGAGGAGTAGGACCTGGAGGAGGAGGACCTGGAGGAGAGGGAGGACGAGGAGGAGGACCTGCAGGAGGAGGAGGACCATCACAAAGGTGTGTCTGAGCTGTAATTTGGCCCCTCATACCTTTCTTAAGAGCACCCGATATGAGCGCCTCACACATGACTTGTTACCTCCTCCATCCTCTGCATTTTATATGCAATGACGGCAGCAATGTCCTCCTCCACGGTCTGTCGTGCTCCCAGGACCTCTGTAGCCCTCCAAAAGAGTCCTCTGGTAGCCTCCTCTAGGGTACTCCTCCTACTGCCACTTTCTCTTTTCAGGGGGGGTGGAGGGACCTGCAGATCAGCCAGCCGGCTCGGCCCGGCCACCTTCTGGCTGAGACTTCCCTGTGTATGAAAAAGGGACATGGTTTTAGTTGTTGCATCATCAATCACAATCATAAATTAGTACTCCCAACTAACATCTAGTTAACATCATTGATTGGACAAGCAGAAATATTTAGAGGAATGCTATACCTGGCTCAATCTGGGCTCCTCCATGTGTTGCCTGGAAGGCCCAGGTTGGGCGTCAGAAGCCTCAGCCAGGGGGGGGGAAGGAAGCGTGGAAGGAAGACTGGAGAGGGATGGCCTGGGTTCAGTCTGGCCTGCCAGAAAATGCAGACTGTCGTAGTACAACATCTTGGGGACATAGATGTCATCTGCTGCTCCGGATCTCTGTGAATCCAGGACTTTCTTGCGCTCCCTCAGATATGTGCTCCTCAGGCCACCAATTAATTTATTTAAATAGGTGATGTCTGCCGTGGGGATCACCTGCTTCACAATTTCACACAATTGCTCCAGTGCTGCCTTCCTCTTTGCTTGGTTCTTGAAATGGGGGTGTTTAATCTCCCACAGACATGGCAGCTCTCTTAACATATCTACGAATACTGACATGAAGTCATTGTCTTTCAGTAGCATATCCATGTTCACTGCAAGACACAACACAAGACAAAGCCTAATGTCAGACAAAACTCTCCTAATCTTCTTACAATATAGGCCTCAATGTAGAAGCAGTATAGGCACAAGTTTGTCTCTTACCTTCGTTCTTACAATCGGCGCGTCCAATTCTCCTTCCTCCGCTCACAGATCGTACGTAATACGCACGCGTGTTACGCTTTATACACACTGCGCATGCGTGTAACTCCGCCCGCCCCTGACGTTCTTTCTAGTCTATTCCCCGCTCCTTTTCGTTCGGCGCAGTGGGGGAAGAGCACATGGCGGAGTCACAGCAGGTGCGTGATAATTGCAGGAACGAGGAGGAGGAGGAGGAAAGCCCGGATCCGGACACGTCCCGATCCAGAAGGAGACGTTTTAAGGCCACAAATATGTCCTTTGGGGAGATGTTGGAGATGGTCGACATCATGAAGAAGTCCGACTATGACGAAAAGTATGGGCCTTACCCCAACCCCAATATCAGAAAGGTCAAGATCATGGCGAAAGTGATCAAAAGTCTGCACAAGAATTTCGGGGTACGACGATCGAAAGATCAGCTCAGGAAGCAATGGTCGGACCTGAAATTGAGAGAGCCAGAGCAGTACCGAAAGATCCGGAGAGTGCTGCAAAAAAGTAAGTAGTTGTGCTGTGTTCCTATTCTTTCTGTCTTTATTCCGTTTGTGCTGCTCCATATGCTTTATTTCATTGTAACGTTTAAAAGGGCAACTTTAATGTTCATGGGCCCATTATTCGTTCGTATCAAACATTTTTCTTTCGGCCTCTAAAACACCATTGTTTAGGCCATATGCATTTTCCCACATTTTTTTTGGGCCTACTTGGATGCCAAATATTTGTTTGTGTAGATGGGTTTGTTACTCGAATGAAATGCAAACTAGATTGTGTGTAAGGAGAGGACACTGAGCAGCTGTTTTCACATCTGGACACTGGAGCACTAGTGTGGGACACCAGAACACCATTTTTATTAGGGGGGCCACACAGGTGCTCCAGTGTATACTATAGGGGGGGCTACATCTGTGAAGCTTGTACTAAACAGGTAAAGTATTACAGCTTGACAAAGAAATAAAAATAAAAAAGAAACATCTTGGAACTCTGCCAAAATAGACAATTGTACCCCACTTCCAAGCAATGTTTCCTATTTCTAGTTCTGCCATCAAATATCTGTGTGCTAATTATACCATTTTTGTTTTACATAGGGGAGAAAAGACTCGGAGGACACCCCTCATCCGAGGAGACCACAGACCCCCCCACCTCTGGAAGAAGGGGAACTAACACCAACCCAAGAAGAGCAGGAGGAAGAAGATGTGGTGGAGATTGGCACCACAACAGGTGAGTGTCTGCGACCACAGACTCAGGTAAAAGAGATGGATGGTGGCTAATTTTTGATACCTGTTTTTGTTTTGTTTCTCTCTTTTTAGGTGATCGTGATGTGAGGGATCCAGATCCTTTCACATCAGAAAGTGCCCAGATCCTGATCGGGGAGATCATGGGGTGTAATGTAGAACTGCAAAACATACAGCAAAAAATCAATGATGTGATTAAAAAAAATAACATCATTGATGTTTTGGGGCGAATTTAAAACCCCACAAAATCACTTTTTGGATTGTGGTCCAATCTTTTAAAACTTTTTGCAATGTTTTGAAAAGCCAAATTTGGAGGATAGTGATAAGGGAATAAGAACGGCGCTGCCCTCAATATATTTGAGTGCTAAAACCTATTACGGTACATAAACCTGAACTGGGTGTACGTATTGCAATCTCACCAGATTTGTGCAAAAGTAACCAAAAACGAAAAACCAAAATATCAATAAGACAAAAAACCAGTACCGTAACCTTAGTACAACCGATACTGCTACATTAAGTGAAATGAAATAAAATAAGATAAAATCAATAAAGTGAAGTAGATCCCCCCAGTGGTTTGAAAAGTAATGTCAAAATTAGAATGATACAGTATGCGTGAACAGTGTTTAACTGAAAAAAGATTTTTTTAAAAAGAAAATGGAAAAAAATTTTTTATGGATTCCTCAATATTCAAAAATTTTGGGACAAAAATAGCGTCAGGGGTGCTATGAAATAAGTGATAAAAAATTATTTATTGAATATATAAGAAGTGTTAATGTGGTCTCAGTGTGTCGTTAGCATGTGTATAAAGATAATGCTACACTTTCCAAAAATATTGAGATACCATGACATGTGAGATCCAAAAAACAGCTTTTGTGAACCATAGAAAACTAAAATTGTGACACACTATTAGCACACTCCCTATAAGTTAAAATGCGATTAATGCGATTATATAAAGCAGCATAAAGTAGCCATAAATCCAGTTTAACAAACGCTAATGCATTAATCATTAACTCCTATAAAATCCATGCATGGGGTCATACATAAATGACCAGGTGGAGAAGACAAAGTCCAATAGTATAAATGCTGTTAATTGTATCCTTGGGGACACACTGCAGTGACTTCCGTGCCTTACATGCAAGACGGTGACTTTCAGGTGCTCACCCCCCTGTGATACCCCACTCACCAGAGATGATCACCCCTGCAGGGGTACCGAGCAACAGAGTGGGTGTTCCAGGGCAGGTGATATTCACTCCAAGTGTGCTTCCCTTCCTCTATAGCTTTCAGTTGTTACAGCTACTCCAGGGGATAGATGTATGGTAATGTGGTCAGGATATTCCAACGGTTTGCCAGCTTCAACTCTCCAGTGTACCGGAGAAAAAGAAACACAAGGGGGCCTCCTTGGTGAAGTACGTTATATAAGTTTATTGCACATAACCGTTACATGAAAGTCCCATACTGAATATTCACAGGCTCCAAGCCAAAAAACCGAAGTAAAATTTAAAACGAGCTCCGCTGTGTGCAAGGTTGGAACCGGCAACGAATGATGATAATGCGTTCCACCGTGCGTTCCAGCCAGCACTTCCGGGTATGACGTGTGAGCGTGACTCCGCCTTACGCGTTTCGTCATAGGACGTTTTCAAAGGCAGTGTCGACGCCTACGCTTCACACTCTAATATAGTTCCACAATACACCAGACCACTCCCCTTATTATGGTAATGTCGCTCGGGGGGAGGGTGTAATACGGCCGCTAGACATCAATTGTGTGTTCCTATCTATGCAGGTCTGAGCATTAACCTCTCATTTAACTGACTAAACAGCGCTATCAGTGATCCAATCATACACTGCAGTATCGGCCCCCACCATATTCTGTTATATACAGGGCAGTGATATGTGGTCACAAAGGATTCATATCCTTTAATATATGTGTATATATTAAAACAGCTAGCGGGAAATAATTTGTATTGTAGTTAGGTGATAATAAAAATAAAGAATAAATGAGTATAATAGATTTGGTCTGTCATTGTGGAGCTATATTGTTAATACTAAAATACATATATTTATATAAAATCTGTACATAGAACATATCCTAATACGGTCCCCAGTATCAATTGGGTATGTTATCATCTACAATTCCTAAAGAACCTTAAAAAATTTTTTAAAAAAATTTTTTTAAAATTTGATTAAATACATGCATATATCATAAGATCCCCAAAATTTATTAAACATATATAAAAACACAATGTAAAAAATAAAAAATCTCTGTGTTATAACAGCCTATATGTGCATATACTGACGTAATAAATATTAATAAAAATAAAAAATTTTTTATATATATATAGAGGTAATAGTGGTATGGTAGATTTGTGTATACGTAGGTTTTTATTATGAGGGTAATATATGTAATCAAGAGTAGAAACCTATACATCATGGAAATGTTATTATAAAAATATTATTAATCAAGAGTAGAAACCCATATAGCATGGATGAAACACCCATACTACACAATGTAGGTAAAACAGTGTGCACCGTATCATCCTGCTCTCTTAGGTGCACCATGCCCTACAAAGTTCAAAAGTATTGGGACAAAACCCATAAACCAGATATGTTTAAAATCAGATGTTGCTAGAATCAGAGGATAATAGGGAGCAAGAGAACAAATAGAGTCATAGGAGGATAAGAGCTAATAAAGAGAAACCAGTGAAAAGAGGTAGTTATTTCAGATATCCACTATAAGGTTGTTACTATTGTTTAGGGGTTAGCTATATAGCAATTCAAATCTATATCCAGGTTAAGCCCTTTGGGGGCAAGGGAACCCAATCGATATATCCAACTAGTTTCATTCCTGGATATAGAAGTTTCTCTATTTCCTCCACGCCAGTGTTCCTGAACAGAGTCAATACCATAGAAGATGAGTACACTTGGATCCCTATGATGGACCTCATCAAAATGTCTAGATAGACTATGATTTGGGAACCCCTTCCTAATATTTTTAATATGTTCCCGGATACGGACGAACAACTGACGGGTAGTCCTACCCACGTATTGGAGGTGACATGGGCATTCCACAACATAAGTAACATGTGTGCTTCTACAGGTGATCAGCTGGTTAATTAAATATTCTTTATGATCAGTGCATGATTTAAATGTGTTCTTCCTCCTGGGTTGTTTTTTAGCTACTTTACATGGTAGACATCTCTGACACCTAAAAAAACCTTTCAATTCTGGACATATTTTAATAGACTTAGGGGGGTCAATAACATTCTTTACTAAGCGATCCCTTAAATTGGGTGCTTTTCTATATATAAATTTAGGTTTAGCCGGTAATAGTTTAGTTAAGATGAGGTCTTCCTTGAGTATGGCCCAGTACTTTTTTATTATTTTCTCAAACTCTCTATATTGACTATTGAACCCTGTGATAAATGCTACTTCTGGTCCCTTTTCAGCTTTCTTATTATTTTTATGGAACAGGGAGGTTCTGTCCAGCCTCATGATATCTTCTTTTAGTTTCAAGAGTCTCTCCCTGTCATACCCTTTTTCTTGGAATCTATTAATTAAAATGTCAGCCTGTTTATTAAAATCCTCAACCCGATTGCAATTGCGACGTATCCGTAACAACTGTCCTTTGGGAACATTCGTTTTCCATCTTGGGTGAAATTTATCCAGGTGATGGCAGCTGGAGGTCGGGATGTACCCGTTTCTGTCTGTCGATTTAAAAAAGGTGCGGGTGCATAGCTTGTCTCCCGTTTTAAAAATTTCTAGATCCAAGTAATCAATTATCTCCGAACTCCACTTCCCAGTAAACTTAATACCGTATTTATTAGTATTAAGGTTATCCAGAAATTTTGTGAGGCTTTCTGGTGTTCCATTCCATAAGATGAACAAGTCATCTATGTACCTTTTATACATCTTGATCTGGGGTATGTTCTTACTGTAGATGTATTTATCTTCCCAAAGGTCCATGAATAGATTAGCTACGCTAGGAGCATAGCGTGCTCCCATTGCAACTCCCTTTGTTTGTACATAAAATTTTTTGTCATGCCAGAAATAGTTACACTCCATGGCCATTTTTAGGCCCTCAAGGATATAGCCAATTTGTTCCTGCTTCATGCTTGTATTCATGTGTAGAGCTCTCTCCACACCACGTAAGCCATCCTTTTGTTCTATGCTAGTATACAGGGAATTAACATCTACCGCAACCAGCAACCATTGTTCCGCTCCCTTTATGTCTTGTAATTCCTGTATTAGTTGCATGCTATCTCGCAGGTAGGATTTCCCTTCTTTCACTAAAGGTTTGAGAAATTTATCCAGGTACTCTCCCAGCCTGGAGAAAATGGAATTAATTCCACTAATTATGGGCCTTCCTGGTGGCTTTTCCAACCTTTTATGGATTTTTGGTGTGTGGTATATCACAGGGGTTTTAGTGGAGTTGGATATTAGGTACTCAGCTTCTTTGCAATTTAAAATGCCTTTGGTTTTCCCTTTTTCTACATAGGTTTTCAGCTTCTTTTCATATTTTTTCTTTGGGTTTCCTTTGAGCGTTTTATAGGTGTTTTCTATACTTAGCAGATTGTTCATCTCATCTTGGTAGTCCTTTTTATTCAGGATAACTAGGCCTCCCCCCTTATCAGCAGGCCTAATTACTACCTCATGCTTTTTTGCTATGCCTTTGATAGTATTCCAGATGTTATTAGGTCTTTTCTTTTTGTTACCCATTATTTTGATGTCTTCCTCTACCATTTTTTTAAAAGCATTAATACACTGGTTCCCTGGTGTTTTTGGATTAAAAACAGAGTTGTTTTTAAGATTCGTTTGTTCAAATTCTGACTCAGCCTTTGTTGTTTCTCCAGGGTTCATCGCATAATGTTTCTTTATATTTAGTTTTCTTAAAAACTTTTGCAAGTCAATAAAAGCCTCGAATTGGTCAAAAGGTTTGTCAGGGGCATACTTAAGCCCCAGTCCTAGCACCCTCATCTCATCTTGCGTGAACGTCGTATTGCTCAGATTAAAAATACCATGTTCTAATAGTTTCTGGGCCTCTTTCTTCTTCTTGCCTCCTCGTTTCCCTCTTGTGTGTTTTCTCTTTCTGTGTATCTGTATGTTGGTCCTGTGTTCGTCTCCTGTGGGTATTCCCTCCTGGTTTCGGTCCGGGGATTGGTATCGTATTCCTGATATGCGTTGCGGTCTCTTGTTCCTCTTGGACTCCAATTTCGGTCTTCCTGTCTTGATCCTCTTTCCATGTTGCGTCCCCTCCATCCATAGTTCCTGTACGGTATGCGAGGTCTCCATCTGCCTGGAGGTTTGTCTTGATGAGTAACTCGGGGAAAAACCTTCCTTCCACTATCTCCTCTTCCATATTCTGAGTATGGTCTTCTGTACTCATCCCTCAGGGGTGGTCTTCTATACTCTTCCCTCAAAGGAGAGTAGCGATTGTTCACAGGTACATTGTATCTGTAATTTGGGGTCCTATAATTGGGAGGTCCTCTATACACATCCCTTCTATTATCCCTTCTATCTACTGGTGCATTAGGGATATTATACACTGCTGGGCTGTGTGGAGGGTCGCCTATTCTTCTTGGTGTACTAAGGGATGGGATGGGTATTGCTTCCTCTGATCCCTCCTCCATAGAAGGATCTTCTAGTGGATCATCATCCTCTTCCCCACTAGTCTGCCATTTGTAGACTTTTGAGTTTTTGTAATCCATTACATCTCTTTTAAATTTCTTCTGTTTCTTGGCCTGTATATTGTTATCATACTTTTTGATAGATTCCTGTAGTTCCTTTTCCCTGTCCTTATATTCCTTCAAATGATTAAAAGGTACGAGTAGATTTTTTATTTCCGTGATGTTGTTCTCTATCATACGCATTTTAAATTGTCTTCTCTTGATGATATTCTGGAGTAATTCTCCATTCAATTTAAAATGCGTATGATAGAGAACAACATCACGGAAATAAAAAATCTACTCGTACCTTTTAATCATTTGAAGGAATATAAGGACAGGGAAAAGGAACTACAGGAATCTATCAAAAAGTATGATAACAATATACAGGCCAAGAAACAGAAGAAATTTAAAAGAGATGTAATGGATTACAAAAACTCAAAAGTCTACAAATGGCAGACTAGTGGGGAAGAGGATGATGATCCACTAGAAGATCCTTCTATGGAGGAGGGATCAGAGGAAGCAATACCCATCCCATCCCTTAGTACACCAAGAAGAATAGGCGACCCTCCACACAGCCCAGCAGTGTATAATATCCCTAATGCACCAGTAGATAGAAGGGATAATAGAAGGGATGTGTATAGAGGACCTCCCAATTATAGGACCCCAAATTACAGATACAATGTACCTGTGAACAATCGCTACTCTCCTTTGAGGGAAGAGTATAGAAGACCACCCCTGAGGGATGAGTACAGAAGACCATACTCAGAATATGGAAGAGGAGATAGTGGAAGGAAGGTTTTTCCCCGAGTTACTCATCAAGACAAACCTCCAGGCAGATGGAGACCTCGCATACCGTACAGGAACTATGGATGGAGGGGACGCAACATGGAAAGAGGATCAAGACAGGAAGACCGAAATTGGAGTCCAAGAGGAACAAGAGACCGCAACGCATATCAGGAATACGATACCAATCCCCGGACCGAAACCAGGAGGGAATACCCACAGGAGACGAACACAGGACCAACATACAGATACACAGAAAGAGAAAACACACAAGAGGGAAACGAGGAGGCAAGAAGAAGAAAGAGGCCCAGAAACTATTAGAACATGGTATTTTTAATCTGAGCAATACGACGTTCACGCAAGATGAGATGAGGGTGCTAGGACTGGGGCTTAAGTATGCCCCTGACAAACCTTTTGACCAATTCGAGGCTTTTATTGACTTGCAAAAGTTTTTAAGAAAACTAAATATAAAGAAACATTATGCGATGAACCCTGGAGAAACAACAAAGGCTGAGTCAGAATTTGAACAAACGAATCTTAAAAACAACTCTGTTTTTAATCCAAAAACACCAGGGAACCAGTGTATTAATGCTTTTAAAAAAATGGTAGAGGAAGACATCAAAATAATGGGTAACAAAAAGAAAAGACCTAATAACATCTGGAATACTATCAAAGGCATAGCAAAAAAGCATGAGGTAGTAATTAGGCCTGCTGATAAGGGGGGAGGCCTAGTTATCCTGAATAAAAAGGACTACCAAGATGAGATGAACAATCTGCTAAGTATAGAAAACACCTATAAAACGCTCAAAGGAAACCCAAAGAAAAAATATGAAAAGAAGCTGAAAACCTATGTAGAAAAAGGGAAAACCAAAGGCATTTTAAATTGCAAAGAAGCTGAGTACCTAATATCCAACTCCACTAAAACCCCTGTGATATACCACACACCAAAAATCCATAAAAGGTTGGAAAAGCCACCAGGAAGGCCCATAATTAGTGGAATTAATTCCATTTTCTCCAGGCTGGGAGAGTACCTGGATAAATTTCTCAAACCTTTAGTGAAAGAAGGGAAATCCTACCTGCGAGATAGCATGCAACTAATACAGGAATTACAAGACATAAAGGGAGCGGAACAATGGTTGCTGGTTGCGGTAGATGTTAATTCCCTGTATACTAGCATAGAACAAAAGGATGGCTTACGTGGTGTGGAGAGAGCTCTACACATGAATACAAGCATGAAGCAGGAACAAATTGGCTATATCCTTGAGGGCCTAAAAATGGCCATGGAGTGTAACTATTTCTGGCATGACAAAAAATTTTATGTACAAACAAAGGGAGTTGCAATGGGAGCACGCTATGCTCCTAGCGTAGCTAATCTATTCATGGACCTTTGGGAAGATAAATACATCTACAGTAAGAACATACCCCAGATCAAGATGTATAAAAGGTACATAGATGACTTGTTCATCTTATGGAATGGAACACCAGAAAGCCTCACAAAATTTCTGGATAACCTTAATACTAATAAATACGGTATTAAGTTTACTGGGAAGTGGAGTTCGGAGATAATTGATTACTTGGATCTAGAAATTTTTAAAACGGGAGACAAGCTATGCACCCGCACCTTTTTTAAATCGACAGACAGAAACGGGTACATCCCGACCTCCAGCTGCCATCACCCAAGATGGAAAACGAATGTTCCCAAAGGACAGTTGTTACGGATACGTCGCAATTGCAATCGGGTTGAGGATTTTAATAAACAGGCTGACATTTTAATTAATAGATTCCAAGAAAAAGGGTATGACAGGGAGAGACTCTTGAAACTAAAAGAAGATATCATGAGGCTGGACAGAACCTCCCTGTTCCATAAAAATAATAAGAAAGCTGAAAAGGGACCAGAAGTAGCATTTATCACAGGGTTCAATAGTCAATATAGAGAGTTTGAGAAAATAATAAAAAAGTACTGGGCCATACTCAAGGAAGACCTCATCTTAACTAAACTATTACCGGCTAAACCTAAATTTATATATAGAAAAGCACCCAATTTAAGGGATCGCTTAGTAAAGAATGTTATTGACCCCCCTAAGTCTATTAAAATATGTCCAGAATTGAAAGGTTTTTTTAGGTGTCAGAGATGTCTACCATGTAAAGTAGCTAAAAAACAACCCAGGAGGAAGAACACATTTAAATCATGCACTGATCATAAAGAATATTTAATTAACCAGCTGATCACCTGTAGAAGCACACATGTTACTTATGTTGTGGAATGCCCATGTCACCTCCAATACGTGGGTAGGACTACCCGTCAGTTGTTCGTCCGTATCCGGGAACATATTAAAAATATTAGGAAGGGGTTCCCAAATCATAGTCTATCTAGACATTTTGATGAGGTCCATCATAGGGATCCAAGTGTACTCATCTTCTATGGTATTGACTCTGTTCAGGAACACTGGCATGGAGGAAATAGAGAAACTTCTATATCCAGGAATGAAACTAGTTGGATATATCGATTGGGTTCCCTTGCCCCCAAAGGGCTTAACCTGGATATAGATTTGAATTGCTATATAGCTAACCCCTAAACAATAGTAACAACCTTATAGTGGATATCTGAAATAACTACCTCTTTTCACTGGTTTCTCTTTATTAGCTCTTATCCTCCTATGACTCTATTTGTTCTCTTGCTCCCTATTATCCTCTGATTCTAGCAACATCTGATTTTAAACATATCTGGTTTATGGGTTTTGTCCCAATACTTTTGAACTTTGTAGGGCATGGTGCACCTAAGAGAGCAGGATGATACGGTGCACACTGTTTTACCTACATTGTGTAGTATGGGTGTTTCATCCATGCTATATGGGTTTCTACTCTTGATTAATAATATTTTTATAATAACATTTCCATGATGTATAGGTTTCTACTCTTGATTACATATATTACCCTCATAATAAAAACCTACGTATACACAAATCTACCATACCACTATTACCTCTATATATATATAAAAAATTTTTTATTTTTATTAATATTTATTACGTCAGTATATGCACATATAGGCTGTTATAACACAGAGATTTTTTATTTTTTACATTGTGTTTTTATATATGTTTAATAAATTTTGGGGATCTTATGATATATGCATGTATTTAATCAAATTTTAAAAAAATTTTTTTAAAAAATTTTTTAAGGTTCTTTAGGAATTGTAGATGATAACATACCCAATTGATACTGGGGACCGTATTAGGATATGTTCTATGTACAGATTTTATATAAATATATGTATTTTAGTATTAACAATATAGCTCCACAATGACAGACCAAATCTATTATACTCATTTATTCTTTATTTTTATTATCACCTAACTACAATACAAATTATTTCCCGCTAGCTGTTTTAATATATACACATATATTAAAGGATATGAATCCTTTGTGACCACATATCACTGCCCTGTATATAACAGAATATGGTGGGGGCCGATACTGCAGTGTATGATTGGATCACTGATAGCGCTGTTTAGTCAGTTAAATGAGAGGTTAATGCTCAGACCTGCATAGATAGGAACACACAATTGATGTCTAGCGGCCGTATTACACCCTCCCCCCGAGCGACATTACCATAATAAGGGGAGTGGTCTGGTGTATTGTGGAACTATATTAGAGTGTGAAGCGTAGGCGTCGACACTGCCTTTGAAAACGTCCTATGACGAAACGCGTAAGGCGGAGTCACGCTCACACGTCATACCCGGAAGTGCTGGCTGGAACGCACGGTGGAACGCATTATCATCATTCGTTGCCGGTTCCAACCTTGCACACAGCGGAGCTCGTTTTAAATTTTACTTCGGTTTTTTGGCTTGGAGCCTGTGAATATTCAGTATGGGACTTTCATGTAACGGTTATGTGCAATAAACTTATATAACGTACTTCACCAAGGAGGCCCCCTTGTGTTTCTTTTTCTCCGGTACACTGGAGAGTTGAAGCTGGCAAACCGTTGGAATATCCTGACCACATTACCATACATCTATCCCCTGGAGTAGCTGTAACAACTGAAAGCTATAGAGGAAGGGAAGCACACTTGGAGTGAATATCACCTGCCCTGGAACACCCACTCTGTTGCTCGGTACCCCTGCAGGGGTGATCATCTCTGGTGAGTGGGGTATCACAGGGGGGTGAGCACCTGAAAGTCACCGTCTTGCATGTAAGGCACGGAAGTCACTGCAGTGTGTCCCCAAGGATACAATTAACAGCATTTATACTATTGGACTTTGTCTTCTCCACCTGGTCATTTATGTATGACCCCATGCATGGATTTTATAGGAGTTAATGATTAATGCATTAGCATTTGTTAAACTGGATTTATGGCTACTTTATGCTGCTTTATATAATCGCATTAATCGCATTTTAACTTATAGGGAGTGTGCTAATAGTGTGTCACAATTTTAGTTTTCTATGGTTCACAAAAGCTGTTTTTTGGATCTCACATGTCATGGTATCTCAATATTTTTGGAAAGTGTAGCATTATCTTTATACACATGCTAACGACACACTGAGACCACATTAACACTTCTTATATATTCAATAAATAATTTTTTATCACTTATTTCATAGCACCCCTGACGCTATTTTTGTCCCAAAATTTTTGAATATTGAGGAATCCATAAAAAATTTTTTTCCATTTTCTTTTTAAAAAAATCTTTTTTCAGTTAAACACTGTTCACGCATACTGTATCATTCTAATTTTGACATTACTTTTCAAACCACTGGGGGGATCTACTTCACTTTATTGATTTTATCTTATTTTATTTCATTTCACTTAATGTAGCAGTATCGGTTGTACTAAGGTTACGGTACTGGTTTTTTGTCTTATTGATATTTTGGTTTTTCGTTTTTGGTTACTTTTGCACAAATCTGGTGAGATTGCAATACGTACACCCAGTTCAGGTTTATGTACCGTAATAGGTTTTAGCACTCAAATATATTGAGGGCAGCGCCGTTCTTATTCCCTTATCACTATACTATATTATTGGATCCTTTGAGATACCAATTTGGAATAGGCAGCAGCTCTCACACTGTCCTAAGCGCGGACCCCTCCACTTAGATCTACAAATTTGGAGGATGCACACAGTGTGTCAACATGTGCTATCTGCCATCACGGGAGATCAATGGACGCGTTTTGGGGGTGCAACCCCTTCCTCAATTATAAAGTAGCGTTGAGGAAGGGCTTGCTCCCCCAAAACACGTCCCTTGATCCCCCCTGATGGCAGATAGCACATGTTGACATTCGTAAATTGGTGTGCATCTTCCAAATTTGGCTTTTCCAGGGGTGATTTCCCCCCATCTGAATGCTATATCAAACACAGTTCCTAAATACTGATGTCTGATATAGCCTTCAGGTTTTACCTAATGTGAACTTTGTAAGTTCAAGTTTTTTGGCTTTCTTGTTGGTTTTACACAGGCCTGTTTTATCTTAAATGGACATTTCGATTTTTGATAATGCTACTCCAAAAATTGTTAGACAACAAACATGTTGGTTTGTTTTAAAAACCTTTGGTAAATGCACATGTGATTGTGCAGGTATAAAAAAGTTGGTTACTCAAGAATGTGTGGATTATTGTCTCAACACTACAACACTTTTGGGGTGATATAAATGCTGTTTTCAGCAAAAATGGGGGTTATTTCCTAAGGGCACATCCTCTTTGCACTAAAAGTGCAGTTTCAGTGCAGTTGCAAGTGCACTTGTAGTGAAATGTGTTTTTGCATTTAGGAAATAACAGCCAACAGTGCTTTGTATAATAAGGTTACACAATCACAACATTTTCTGGACTCAACACATTTCTGTCAGGGTCAGCTAAAACAAACACAAGCAGTAAATGTCCACAAAGAATTTCTTTTTTTTTATTATAAAAAGGCGTCACAGATTGTCTGGCATATTGATAGCCCCCCTACCCTCAAAGAACTCCAGGTAGCGTAACCGGACATCACGGGCACTCAGGGAAGGCAAGCCAGGACGGCCACTTTCAAGCGCCGTCAGTGTGGTTTGATGTATGATTCCGGCCTAGGGCCCAACTGAGCCAGCATAGTTGGCCGAATGTTTCCTTAAAAAGTTATGGAGAACACAGCACGCAAGTATAATATGGTTCAGTTTATACTCCGCCATATGGATGGGTGTCATAAATAGGCGGAACCGGCTGGCCAGAATTCTAAATGTTTTCTCCACCACTCTTCGGGCTCTGGCCAGCCGGTAATTAAAAACCCTCCGTTCCGGGGTGAGGGTCCTCATTGGGAATGGCCGCATCAGGTGGTCCCCCAGCGCAAAC
The DNA here is from genome assembly GCA_037952925.1 of Lithobates clamitans. Lineage (NCBI taxonomy): Eukaryota > Metazoa > Chordata > Amphibia > Anura > Ranidae > Lithobates > Lithobates clamitans. The sequence goes on along the minus strand of JBBGZY010000299.1, from coordinate 333,070 downwards.
GCTTCATCAGCAACGAACACAAATGGGAGTCCTTCCACATTGTCCTCTGGAGCTGGCAAGTCCAAGCTGCCATTCTGGAGACGCCTGTAGAACTCCGTCTGGGCGATGACTCCACCATCGGACATCCGGCCATTCTTCCCCACGTCCACATACAAGAAGTCGTAATTAGCCGACACCACCGCCAACATCACTATACTATTGAACCCCTTGTAATTATAATAGTAGGACCCCGAGTTGGGTGGTGGGACGATGTGGACGTGTTTCCCATCAATTGCCCCTCCGCAGTTAGGAAAGTCCCACCGCTCGGCAAAGTGGGAGGCCACAGTCTGCCATTCCTGTGGCGTGGAAGGAAACTGTTGAGGAAAAAACAATAAACATTACTATTTTTACTCTGAAACATGGCAAGCAGATTAGACACAAACATTATGGGGCAACCTCCAGATAGCATTTATTAAGGGGAATTTAAGAACGCCAAAGTATAAGGTACACCTATCATATTCCCCCTCCCCCCCTCTCATGGGCCATTTCTAACATTATAGGGGGTGTGTGGAAATCTTGGACCGGTAACCCTCTTCACTTCATTGAGAGATGAATGCCTAAATAATGGGTATTACTTTGAACAGACCGTCCTTAGTTAAACTATTGGCAGCCCACTGGACAGGTAAGAAGTGTCATAATACAAAGATATAAATACACATTGTACACATTTGAGGACATTTGGACATTCTGCTATTACCTATCAAGATAATAATAGGATCCCAAAACTTTAAACAGTACCATTTGAAAGTATACAGGCAGGCCCTTGCACTACATGCTTTGGGGAATTCATCCATAAATCTGACCACAAAAGAGATGGGTATAGTGTGCATGGGTTTGGCAAAGTCAGCAGATAGATGATTGAGGATAGAGAATTGGGATCAGCTGACTTAGCAGTTGGGGGAGGGAGGGTTACTAAAAATTATTTGGGGACACCACAAAAAAAAAGCCTCTGGCACTCTGCCTGAATTTAAATCAAAAATAACATTTCCAAACATTTTAGGGGGTGTTTGGGGTAAAGCACTACTATGGAGCTGATAAAATACATTGTTAAGTGACTACATGAGGTGAATATAGGCCAGGAGACACCATGCTGGGGAGGTTAGTGAAGGGCAAATATGTATGAAGGACCTAAAATAATAATTACATAAAAATCCAGCATGCATGAGGACAAAGGGGACATTCACAGCATATTACAATCATGGTAATTAGGGAATGAGGAAAGAAATACAATATATTAGCAAACATTCAATACAATAAAATGTGATATAAAAGGATAAAAATCTTACCTTCATATACTCCTTCTGCAGGACCTGAATGATGGCAGAACAGGTCTCTGGGATAATGATCCCCAGAGCCTGGGGGGAGATGCCTGTCGAGAACTTCAAGTCCTTCAGGCTTCTCCCTGTCGCCAAATACCGCAGGGTAGCGACCAGCCTCTGCTCCGGAGTGATGGCTTGCCTCATGCAGGTATCCTGCCTGCTGATATAGGGGGTCAGCGAAGCCAACAGACGGTGAAACACGGGGGCCGTCATCCTGAGAAATGTGTCTGCGCTAGATGAAAAATAATACCAAAAAAATATAAATATATAAACATATAATAGCGAGTGCTAAGTGCAAAAGTAAACATACACATAAATTAACGTGCTTAAATAAACCACTGATAGATCAGAAATGACTGTTGGTGCATTCATCCAAAGTGCAAAGTGCTGTATTAAACACACAGTATAGGTGCCCAATCAGGAGTGAAACAATAACATTCCTCATATGAGTCTTTGAGGTTCAAACAGTAGATAAAGTGCCCAAAATTAGTGTCCATAATCAGTGAAGTTCATCCATCATGTTCTTCAAAAGTGCAACACCATAAAACATGCCTTAGTGTCCTCCAGTGATCCCCATAAGCATATGCGCTCACCTTCCAGCGTGTGACACAGTATTTAAACTCTGTCAAAACACGCTTTGGAGACACTCCTGTGCTCAAATGGAATCAGCTGTGTAGACCTCCAATGCTCCCAATTATGATTTTATGCAAGAGAAAAGAAACTCCATAGCGCAATATTGTTTAACAATAAAGGATATTTTATTAAAAATTGTATTGAACTCTCCCCTTGCAGGGGTACTCACATGCTATAGGTGCGTCAGTGCACCCTTCTATACAAGCATAAACCAGCCGATCGTAACGGTGTGGCGTGCGGTGCGGTGTGTGCCTCAAAATCTCCTACTCTCTCTCTCTGCTGACAGCTCCGTCCAGGCCCCTCCCCTACGCGTGTTCGGCACCGGGATCAAGTGCCTTCATCAGGGGGATATGATTGGACGGACGCTCTAGGAACAATATATAGTCTCGGCGGCCATTTTGCCTAAGACCGCAGACACAACTAGTAACAGAACTACAGCTGTGGCTATAGCGGCCATTTTCCCTAAGGCCGTACAGCAAGTTAACAGCAGGCTGCTGTTACACTTATCAATAACTGACAATCGAAAACCACAATTGTCAGTCCAGCTAATCATGGTGTATGGAAACTTAGAGGCCAACAATATGACTATAAAAATGAATACATGAAAAATGAATATATAAAAATAGATATATAAAAAAATATATATAGAGAAAACCCGACAAGGTAAACAATATAAAATCCAGGACGGAGCCGCCAGTCATAGAGAGCACCGCCGCGCACCTCACACATATAGATAGCCACAAAAATCACAACAAGGCTAGAAAGCAGGTAGTGCACTGCTTAATCATTACTACACAAATAAGTATATAATTATGAATAAATAACCCTATGCTAAAATATTTATTAAACTATGCATAAAATTTATATAAAAAATATGTTAAAATAAAAAATCACTAAAACTACTGCGGGGGAGTAACAACAGCAAAAATAAAGCCAAGAACACTAATTAAAAAAATATATATATATAAACAATATAGCAACCCTAATTGGCATGGGAGATGCATTAAAAAATAGACTATATGAGAGAACAATCCTAATATAAATAAGCATCATAAGATCAACATGCAATATATGCCCACCTCTGTCTCAAACATCTACCACAAATCAAAAAGAGATCATGAAGGAGAGTATGGGGGAAAATAATTATATGAAGCATGTCGATAATTTAAATACCATCAATAATTGCTGAGAAAGCATTTAAGGTCGAATTCTCTATTGAGTCCCCCAGGCGCCAAAGAGCCAAGTAGGTGTATCCACCAGGATTCCCGTTTGCTTATCTCTCTGGTGAAATTCGAGCCCCTCCAGTGGCGTTTAGGCGCTTCGAATCCCCAAAATTTTAAACCAGCAGTACTCTGATTATGTATCCTTTTAAAGTGCACATATAGATTATGCTAATCGGACCCCTTATGTATGTGCCTCACGTGCTCCTCTATGCGGTCTTTCAGAGCCCTAGTAGTGCGCCCTACGTAGATCAAATTACATGGGCATTTCAAAGCATAAACAACCCCAACGGTATCACAGGATATAAAATCCCTAATAGTATAAGATAAATTATTCCTCGGATCCAAAAACTCCTTTATCCTTGTAGTATTGTCCGGAGTCCTAATACAGCTGTAGCACCTGCCACAGCTATAAAATCCTTTTAGGTCCCAAAACATTTTGGGTTTTGGGGGGGGGTGGTTCCACTACATTGTGTACCAACTTGTCATGTAAATTAGGGGCCCTCTTAAAGACAATTTTGGGTTTGTCTGGGAGTACATCCTTGAGATGAATATCCTGCTTCAACACATTCCAATATTTACAAATAATCCTCTTTACTTCATGACTCTGTATAGTATAATCAAGAACAACATTAATGCCCTCATTATTAACATTATCCATTACCCTGGTGTTATCCCTTAATAGGTCTTCCCTACTCAGGCGCCCAACTACACTCTTTTCTCTCTCCAAAAACGCCTTTTGGTACCCCTTCTCAATGAACATAGCGCTTAATTGATCAGATTGAGCACCATAGTCCTCAGCCCTCGTGCAATTCCTTCGCATCCTTGTAAATTGCCCTCTAGGGATGTTACTCAACCAAGGTTTGTGGTGACAACTTGTGATCGGAATATACGAATTGCGATCCGTGGCTTTAAAAAAGGATTTGGTGATGATGCTCTCATTGGTATTAAAAATTTCCAAATCTAGGAAATGTATACTTTCTCTACTAACATCCCAAGTGAGAGAAATGTTGTGATCATTAACATTCATGGAGTCCAGTAACTCCATCAATCCTTCCCTATCACCTTTCCAAATAATTAAAAGATCATCAATAAATCTCCTGTATAGTAAAATCCTCTCATTCTCACCACTCAAAATCCCTTCCTCCTCCCATTTGGCCATATACAGGTTCGCCACACTCGGGGCGAACTTGGCGCCCATAGCGACACCCTTCTTCTGTAGGTATATCTTGTTGCCATACCAAAAAAAATTATTACGTAAACAAAAGTCCAAACATTTCAAAAGGAAAATCACGAAACCCTCATCCACCGAATCTTCTCTCTCTAAGGCCCATTTTACAGCATTTAGGGCGCCCTCATGGTCGATATTAGTGTATAATGAGGCTACGTCACCTGTTGCCATAATCATATTCTCATGTACGGTGCACTCATTCAAAAGCTGTAAAGTGTGTTTAGTGTCCTTGAGATAGGCTTTGGTCTTCTTCACTAAGGGTTGCAGATGGACATCAATGTACTCCCCCAATCTAGAGGAGAGGGAATCAATACCACTCACTATCGGTCTACCGGGTGGATTTACGCTGTCTTTGTGAATCTTGGGCAAGTAGTATTCAAATAACCTTCATCAATTCCATATTTGATAATGCTTTCCAATGCGTTGAATAAACAGGAAGCCAAGTATTTGATCCCTATTGTCGGCAGGTTGCCTGTGATATACTACTTGCCCAAGATCCACAAAGACAGCGTAAATCCACCCGGTAGACCGATAGTGAGTGGTATTGATTCCCTCTCCTCTAGATTGGGGGAGTACATTGATGTCCATCTGCAACCCTTAGTGAAGAAGACCAAAGCCTATCTCAAGGACACTAAACACACTTTACAGCTTTTGGATGAGTGCACCGTACATGAGAATATGATTATGGCAACAGGTGACGTAGCCACATTATACACTAATGTCGACCATGAGGGCGCCCTAAATGCTGTAAAATGGGCCTTAGAGAGAGAAGATTCGGTGGATGAGGGTTTCGTGATTTTCCTTTTGAAATGTTTGGACTTTTGTTTACGTAATAATTTTTTTTGGTATGGCAACAAGATATACCTACAGAAGAAGGGTGTCGCTATGGGCGCCAAGTTCGCCCCGAGTGTGGCGAACCTGTATATGGCCAAATGGGAGGAGGAAGGGATTTTGAGTGGTGAGAATGAGAGGATTTTACTATACAGGAGATTTATTGATGATCTTTTAATTATTTGAAAAGGTGATAGGGAAGGATTGATGGAGTTACTGGACTCCATGAATGTTAATGATCACAACATTTCTCTCACTTGGGATGTTAGTAGAGAAAGTATACATTTCCTAGATTTGGAAATTTTTAATACCAATGAGGGCATCATCACCAAATCCTTTTTTAAAGCCACGGATCGCAATTCGTATATTCCGATCACAAGTTGTCACCACAAACCTTGGTTGAGTAACATCCCTAGAGGGCAATTTACAAGGATGCGAAGGAATTGCACGAGGGCTGAGGACTATGGTGCTCAATCTGATCAATTAAGCGCTATGTTCATTGAGAAGGGGTACCAAAAGGCGTTTTTGGAGAGAGAAAAGAGTGTAGTTGGGCGCCTGAGTAGGGAAGACCTATTAAGGGATAACACCAGGGTAATGGATAATGTTAATAATGAGGGCATTAATGTTGTTCTTGATTATACTATACAGAGTCATGAAGTAAAGAGGATTATTTGTAAATATTGGAATGTGTTGAAGCAGGATATTCATCTCAAGGATGTACTCCCAGACAAACCCAAAATTGTCTTTAAGAGGGCCCCTAATTTACATGACAAGTTGGTACACAATGTAGTGGAACCACCCCCCCCCAAAACCCAAAATGTTTTGGGACCTAAAAGGATTTTATAGCTGTGGCAGGTGCTACAGCTGTATTAGGACTCCGGACAATACTACAAGGATAAAGGAGTTTTTGGATCCGAGGAATAATTTATCTTATACTATTAGGGATTTTATATCCTGTGATACCGTTGGGGTTGTTTATGCTTTGAAATGCCCATGTAATTTGATCTACGTAGGGCGCACTACTAGGGCTCTGAAAGACCGCATAGAGGAGCACGTGAGGCACATACATAAGGGGTCTGATTAGCATAATCTATATGTGCACTTTAAAAGGATACATAATCAGAGTACTGCTGGTTTAAAATTTTGGGGATTCGAAGCGCCTAAACGCCACTGGAGGGGCTCGAATTTCACCAGAGAGATAAGCAAACAGGAATCTTGGTGGATACACCAACTTGGCTCTTTGGCGCCTGGGGGACTCAATAGAGAATTCGACCTTAAATGCTTTCTCAGCAATTATTGATGGTATTTAAATTATCGACATACTTCATATTATTATTTTCCCCCATACTCTCCTTCATGATCTCTTTTTGATTTGTGGTAGATGTTTGAGACAGAGGTGGGCATATATTGCATGTTGATCTTATGATGCTTATTTATATTAGGATTGTTCTCTCATATAGTCTATTTTTTAATGCATCTCCCATGCCAATTAGGGTTGCTATATTGTTTATATATATATATTTTTTTAATTAGTGTTCTTGGCTTTATTTTTGCTGTTGTTACTCCCCCGCAGTAGTTTTAGTGATTTTTTATTTTAACATATTTTTTATATAAATTTTATGCATAGTTTAATAAATATTTTAGCATAGGGTTATTTATTCATAATTATATACTTATTTGTGTAGTAATGATTAAGCAGTGCACTACCTGCTTTCTAGCCTTGTTGTGATTTTTGTGGCTATCTATATGTGTGAGGTACGCGGCGGTGCTCTCTATGACTGGCGGCTCCGTCCTGGATTTTATATTGTTTACCTTGTCGGGTTTTCTCTATATATATTTTTTTATATATCTATTTTTATATATTCATTTTTCATGTATTCATTTTTATAGTCATATTGTTGGCCTCTAAGTTTCCATACACCATGATTAGCTGGACTGACAATTGTGGTTTTCGATTGTCAGTTATTGATAAGTGTAACAGCAGCCTGCTGTTAACTTGCTGTACGGCCTTAGGGAAAATGGCCACTATAGCCACAGCTGTAGTTCTGTTACTAGTTGTGTCTGCGGTCTTAGGCAAAATGGCCGCGGAGACTTTATATTGTTCCTAGAGCGTCCGTCCAATCATATCCCCCTGATGAAGGCACGTGATCCCGGTGCCGAACACGCGTAGGGGAGGGGCCTGGACGGAGCTGTCAGCAGAGAGAGAGAGTAGGAGATTTTGAGACACACACCGCACCGCACGCCACACCGTTACGATCGGCTGGTTTATGCTTGTATAGAAGGGTGCACTGACGCACCTATAGCATGTGAGTACCCCTGCAAGGGGGGAGTTCAATACAATTTTTTATAAAATATCCTTTATTGTTAAACAATATTGCGCTATGGAGTTTCTTTTCTCTTGCATAAAATCATAATTGGGAGCATTGGAGGTCTACACAGCTGATTCCATTTGAGCACAGGAGTGTCTCCAAAGCGTGTTTTGACAGAGTTTAAATACTGTGTCACACGCTGGAAGGTGAGCGCATATGCTTATGGGGATCACTGGAGGACACTAAGGCATGTTTTATGGTGTTGCACTTTTGAAGAACATGATGGATGAACTTCACTGATTATGGACACTAATTTTGGGCACTTTATCTACTGTTTGAACCTCAAAGACTCATATGAGGAATGTTATTGTTTCACTCCTGATTGGGCACCTATACTGTGTGTTTAATACAGCACTTTGCACTTTGGATGAATGCACCAACAGTCATTTCTGATCTATCAGTGGTTTATTTAAGCACGTTAATTTATGTGTATGTTTACTTTTGCACTTAGCACTCGCTATTATATGTTTATATATTTATATATTTTTTGGTATTATTTTCATCTAGCGCAGACACATTTTTTCTTCATATGCCACTTACACGATTATGGAACGTGATTAAGTGTTTGCTGCTGATGTTTGCTTATGATTGATTTTATGTTTTTATTTCTATAAGGCATTAACCCGTATGTGGCTCGCAAGGTTTTTTTATTAATTTTCGTCATCCTGAGAAAGTTCCTGAAATCATCAAGATTATTCACACGGATCTCACGGAGCAAAGGCATATGAGAGAACTGGTGACGCTGAAGCAACCAATTCTTGGTCCATGAACTCCTCCCCACCCTGTTCATGGACTGGACTTGTGTCAAGGTCAGGACCCCAACACCAAGCCCCCACACAGCACGAACTGTACGAGGAGTACGCATACGAAACATGGCTAGAAAACGGTCGGCTGCTCAGAACGAAGTAACAGAACGCACTGAAGAACAGCAAGGCCTGTGAAGAGCGACCTGAAAACCAGTAACGGGGGGAAAAGGGCGGAGTCTAGCGGAGCAGACATGCATTGTTAGAGCTCCGCACCGCTGAGGAGAGAAGAGAAGGACAAAGCGGAGCCTGCAGGCTCAAAAGGTATCCATTTGAACCTTTTTGCCCCAGGGAACAAACTGTGAAAGTTTGGGCAGGAAATATGGTACTGGGAGGGAGCCGTGGCAGAAATAAAAATCACCTCACAAAGAGCTCACAGGCACTCATTGCAACTAAAGCAGCTCCAGTCACCTCACAATATACAGCATCAGGGCGCTCTCACAGACAGAAAATGTCACAGCAAGACTCTCCATTTGAGTCAGATACAGAACAAATCCTCTCACAAACTTCTCCACAAGCCTCCTCAGCATCCCCAGTAATATTATTACAATTTGAAAAAATGCTTCATAAGGCTTTAAAACAAACCTCAGACCAAATAACAAAAAGCCTAACCAAAGAAATAAGAGAGCTGGGAAAACCACACTGCAGCCTTAGAAATAAAAATGGATGAAATTGAAATTACAACCCAAGAAAATATAACAGAGTTGGAACAATTAAAAGAAGAGAATTTAATACTTCAAACTAAGCTCAAAGATTACGAAAATAGAGCAAGACGTTCAAACTTGCGCATAAGGGGAATACCTGAAACTGTGACAGACCTGCAATCTACTATTACTGCTCTATTACAAGAACTAAAGCCAGATATCCCTATTGAACGTTTAGAACTGGACAGAGTACACAGAGCCCTCACAGCCAAAAAGAAAGATGGACCCCCACGTGATATAATCACAAAATTTCATTATTACAGAACGAAAGAACAAATACTAATTGCTGCAAGAGAAAAAAAGGAACTTAATTTTCAAGGACACAATTATCAAATTTTTGCTGACCTATCCCAACTTACTATTACTAAAAGACGATCCATGAAACCCCAACTAATGGAACTGCAACGCCACAACATTATGTATCATGGGGCTTCCCCTTTTCAGTCAGATTTAACTACCAAGGTACAATTTACAGAAGCAGATCAGCAGATGAACTACAACAAACCCTTTTAAAATTAAATCTGACAGAACCCACAAGCAGCAACTCTCCCACACGCAGAAGAATGGCATCATCTTCACCTTCAGGCAGCACCCAGAAAATTTCAGAACAAATTGGGAATCATCATTCTCACAAAAGAGGCCGTTATGCCACATCATCCATGGACCAAGAAGATTCAATGGACTGACATCCTAATTCCTGATATCTCTTCATTTATTATACTAAGAGATTGTTCTCTATAAAAAAACCTGTATTTATAACTGAATGTAACTGCATTCTGATAGTCACACTGTGTGTGGGATCATGTTACATTCCAGTTATATTTCTTATTACTTCTGATTCATATAGCCTTAGAATATATAAGTGAAATAAGGAAATTCTTGTTCAGTTATATATTTCTTAGGTAATAACAATAGATTTATTACTTTGTAGGACAAATATGTTCAATAATCCAGAAGTAATGGAAGCTTTTTCTTTCTTTTCTTAAAACAAATATATTATTACCTAACTAGTTCCTAGAACTATGTTTTTGTTTATTCTAATCTGAAGCAATACAACCTCAATTTTATGAGTTAACATATCTAAATAGTTACATATGAATAAAATATGTAATTGTTTACTCTAAAAGGGTTAAAATCCCAAAATAATTCAAACTATCTTCATCAATACCAACGTTATTAACAGTAGCTTTCTAACTGAATTATTTAGCCTAGGGCAAGACTAACCATATACACCACCCTGGAATAAATAATTTCAACAAAAACCATATTCTGCACTCCAATTAATGAATCATCATTTTGATGTCTTTTGACATAGCACTTCTCTTCTGTAAGCGGAAGATCCGTGTACCCCCATTAGCCCTCCTCATTCTCCCAACCATATTATGTGGGAGTGAGACGAAGGCACTTATTCCCCTGAGAGAGATATTTATTCTCTTTCACGGGTAAATTGTGATTACTTGCAAAAAATAATTTATACAATGTATCATGTAATCTCATATGTTTTTTGTTTACTCTTTACTCCAGAATTCACTGGTTTCTTTTCTATCTTTTCATCTCCTTAGTCCACACAGGTTGATCTGCGCAGTCAGCTCTGCATAACAAAAAGTAAGTCAAAACTATTTGATCTGTTGCCATGGCACCACTGAATATACTTTCCCTGAATGTTCAGGGAATAAATGTCCCTCAAAAAAGGACCAAAGCCTTCCGTACTTTCCATAACAAGAAGGCTCACATAGTATGCCTCCAAGAAACACACTTCACCAAAGATTCTACTCCAAAATATATTTCTCCTTTTTATCAACAAATTTACACGGCTTCTGCCTGTACCAAACAAAGGGGAACTCTAATTGCATTTCACCGATCCACACCATTCACCTTATCAGAAATTAAAGACCCAGAAGGTAGATACCTGATACTCATGGGTTATATAATGGATACAGCAATCACTGTGATTTCCTACTACGCTCCTAACAAACAACCTACACCATTCCCCTCACATATATTACAAGTGATTAATACACACAAAATAGGAACAGTGATAATGTGCGGGGATTCGAACCAGGTCCTCCTCCCATTTCTAGATAAATCACCTTTTACACCATCCAAAATAACCTCTAGATTACCTTTTTCTCAACTTCTTTCCAAATACAATCTGGTAGATTCGTGGAGAGAAAGTAACCCAATGAAAAAGAAATTCACTTATTTCTCGCACCCTCATCAAACCTTCACCAGAATAGATCATATTTTTCTAACAATAGGAATGAAACCAGAAATTATTGCATCAGATATAATTCCGATTCCGTGGTCTGACCATAATGCAGTATACACTACTATAGCCTCAGCCATACCAAAAGCGCATGACCCAACGTGGTACTTACCGGACATAATGCTCAAACACCCACTACATCAGATGGCCATTGAACAAACTTTAAAGGAATACATATCAATTAATAATACAACAGACATTTCCCCAATAACACTGTGGGAAGCTCATAAGCCTGTCTTGCGTGGTACAATACAAAGACAAATGGCACTATTTAAACGGGAACGCAAAAATCTAGCAAAAAAACTAGAACTCAATTTTAATGCAGCCTACATATCATTCCAAGATAATCCATCTCAGAGTACAAAATCTCATCTGGAAAAATCTAGATTGGAATACGATCTATTTCTCACTGAGTCAGTTGATAAATCCCTCAAACGCTCCAAACACAATTTCTACATGAATACAAACAAACCAGGTACATATTTGGCTCGGGCATTAAATTCAACTAACAAATCTTTCAAACCAATACGTTTGAAATTATCAAAAAATGTTTATACTTGTAATCCAGTTAAAATAGTCCATAAATTTCACTCACATCTCGCAACTTTATACAAGACAAACAATGAATTTAATCCTACAGAGGCTGAATCCTTCTTCTCAAAAATAACCTTACCTGAGTTGTCTCAGAATCAAAAAAGCAGTTTGGATGAGCCTATAACTATAGATGAAGTTGCTAACGCCATAAAAGACCTAAAACTTAGCAAAAGACCAGGCCCAGACGGCTACTCGGCTTTATACTATAAAACATTCTCAGAAATACTCTCTCCCATTCTCACTGAAACTTTTAACAAACTTCTCGAAGGACATTCTTTTCGGCAAGAAACACTAATGGTAATTGTTTGTATGATCCCAAAACCCCTTTCTGATGATACTTCCTGTGTGAATTATCGGCCTATCTCTCTGTTAACCACTTCAGCCCCGGAAGGTTTTACCCCCTTCCTGACCAGAGCACTTTTTACAATTCAGCACTGCGTCGCTTTAACTGCTAATTGCGCGGTCATGCAATGCTCTACCCAAACGAAATTTGCGTCCTTTTCTTCCCACAAATAGAGCTTTCTTTTGATGATATTTGATCACCTCTGCCGTTTTTATTTTTTTGCGCTATACACGGAAAAAGACCGAAAATTTTGAAAAAAAATGATATTTTCTACTTTTTGTTCTAAAAAAAATCCAATAAACTCAATTTTAGTCATACATTTAGGCCAAAATATATTCGGCCACATGTCTTTGGTAAAAAAAATGTCAATAAGTGTATATTTATTGGTTTGTGCAAAAGTTATAGCGCCTACAAACTAGGGTACATTTTCTGGAATTTACACAGCCTTTAATTTATGACTGCCTATGTCGTTTCTTGAGGTGCTAAAATGGCAGGGCAGTACAAAACCCCCACAAATGACCCCATTTTGGAAAGTAGACACCCCAAGGAATTTGCTGAGAGGCATGTTGAGCCCATTGAATATTCATTTTTTTTGTCCCAAGTGATTGAATAATGACAAAAAAAAAAAAAATTACAAAAAGTAGTCACTAAATGATATATTGCTCACACAGGCCATGGGCATATGTAGAATTGCACCCCAAAATACATTTATCTGCTTCTCCTGAGTATGGGGATACCACATGTGTGGGACTTTTTGGGAGCCTAGCTGCGTACGGGGCCCCGAAAACCAATCACTGCCTTCAGGATTTCTAAGGGCGTACATTTTTGATTTTACTCCTCACTACCTATCACAGTTTTGAAGGCCATAAAATGCCCAGATGGCATAAAACCCCCCCAAATGACCCCATTTTGGAAAGTAGACACCCCACGCTATTTGCTTTGAGGCATGTTGAGTCCATGGAATGTTTTATATTTTGACACAAGTTGCGGGAAAGTGACAAATTTTTTATTATTTTTTTTTTTTTGCACAAAGTTGTCACTAAATGATATATTGCTCACACAGACCATGGGCATATGTGGAATTGCACCCCAAAATACATTTAGCTGCTTCTCCTGAGTATGGGGATACCACATGTGTGAGACTTTTTGGGAGCCTAGCCGCGTACGGGGCCCCGATAACCAATCACTGCCTTCAGGATTTCTAAGGGCGTACATTCTTGATTTTACTCCTCACTGCCTATCACAGTTTCGGAGGCCATGGAATGCCCAGGTGGCACAAACCCCCCCCAAATGACCCCATTTTGGAAAGTAGACACCCCAAGCTATTTGCTGAGAGGCATGGTGAGTATTTTGCAGCTCTCATTTGTTTTTGAAAATAAAGAAAGACGAGAAAAAAAATTTTTTTTTTCAATTTTCAAAACTTTGTGACAAAAACTGAGGTCTGCAAAATACTCACTATACCTCTCAGCAAATAGCTTGGGGTGTCTACTTTCCAAAATGGGGTCATTTGGGGGGGGGTTTTGCCACCTGGGCATTCCATGGCCTCCGAAACTGTGATAGGCAGTGAAGAGTGAAATCAAAAATTTACGGCCTTAGAAAGCCTGAAGGCGGTGCTTGGTTTTTGGGGTCCCGTACGCGGCTAGGCTCCCAAAAAGTCTCACACATGTGGTATCCCCGTACTCAGGAGAAGCAACAGAATGTATTTTGGGGTGTAATTTCACATATCCCCATGGCATGTTTGAGCAAAATATCATTTAGTGACAACTTTGCGCAAAAAAAATAAAAAAAATAAAAAATTGTCTCTTTCCCGCAACTTGTGTCACAATTTAAAATATTCCATGGACTCAACATGACTCTCAGCAAATAGCTTGGGGTGTCTACTTTCCAAAATGGGGTCATTTGGGGGGGTTTTGAACTGTCCTGGCATTTTATGCACAACATCTAGAGGCTTATGTCACACATCACCCACTCTTCTAACCACTTGAAGACAAAGCCCTTTCTGACACTTATTGTTTACATAAAAAAATAATTTTTTTTTGCAAGAAAATTACTTTGAACCCCCAAACATTATTTTTTTTAAAGCAAATGCCCTACAGATTAAAATGGTGGGTGTTTCATTTTTTTTTTTCACACAGTATTTGCGCAGCGATTTTTCAAACGCATTTTTTGGGGAAAAAACACACTTTTTTACATTTTAATGCACTAAAACACACTATATTGCCCAAATGTTTGGTGAAATAAAAAAGATTATCTTAGGCCGAGTACATGGATACCAAACATGACATGCTTTAAAATTGCACACAAACATGCAGTGGCGACAAACTAAATACATTTTTAAAAGCCTTTAAAAGCCTTTACAGGTTACCACTTTAGATTTACAGAGGAGGTCTACTGCTAAAATTACTGCCCTCGATCTGGCCTTCGCGGTGATACCTCACATGCATGGTGCAATTGCTGTTTACATTTGACACCAGACCGACGCTTGCGTTCGCCTTAGCGCGAGAGCAGGGGGGACAGGGGTGCTTTTTTTTTTTTTTTTTTTTTTTCATTATTATTATTATTTTTTTATCTTATTTTTAAACTGTTCCTTTCATTTTTTTTTTAAATCATTTTTATTGTTATCTCGGGGAATGTAAATATCCCCTATCATAGCAATAGGTAGTGACAGGTACTCTTTTTTGCAAAAATTGGGGTCTATTAGACCCTAGATTTCTCCTCTGCCCTCAAAGCATCTGACCACACCAAGATCGGTGTGATAAAATGCTTTCCCAATTTCCCAATGGCGCTGTTTACATCCGGCGAAATCTAAGTCATAAAATGCTCGTAGCTTCCGGTTTCTTAGGCCATAGAGATGTTTGGAGCCACTCTGGTCTCTGATCAGCTCTATGGTCAGCTGGCTGAATCACCGGCTGCATTTTCAGGTTCCCTGTTGAGACAGGAGAGCCAGAGAAAAACACGGAAGACGTTGGGGGGGGGCATTCCCTCCCACTGCTTGTAAAAGCAGTCTAGAGGCTAATTAGCCGCTAGGATTGCTTTTACATGAAAGCCGACCGCTTGCTGAAAAGAATGATACCAAGATGATACCTAAACCTGCAGGCATCATTCTGGTATAACCACTCAAAGTCGTGAATGGCGTACCTGAAGACAAAAAAATGGTTAACAATAAAGCACAGTAAACGGTAAGGTATAAAAAATTGCATACCTGAAAAGCAAACATGATAAAACATAATAACAATAAAACATTGCAGAATAGAATACAGTAAAAAAGAGCAGAACAATAGAGAGAGAGAATAGAGAGAGAGAGAACAATAAAACGCCAACTATTTTTTTTATTTTATATTTTTGTTTGTGTTTTTTTTTTTTTTTACACTTTTTTTTGTAACTAACTTTTATAACTGTAACCGGTTCCAGGTTCGGGTCTCTCAAAATGCGATGGCATCTTGGGAGACCCTGTGAAAGTGTGCCTAGTCTGTGCAATGCTGTACCCTACGCTAATACTCAACTAGTGAATGGTAGCGTTCAAAACATTCACCAATGCAAAGACCAGGATTGTCAGGACAGGAGGGACAATAATAGCGGGTGTCACGCCTATATCCGCGCTTGCTGCAGACATGACATCTTTTTTGGGGGGTTCGCTGGGTAGGGGTACTCGGGAGGACATAAAGAAAATGCCTCTCATGCAGCTGACTGCATTTGGTTGGAGATGTGAATGGGGGAAGTACGGGCGCTGCAGAAGCGGTGGGTTCCCAATTAGGATTGGCGAATGCAGTAGGAAGGGCACTATGGGCACGACGGGCCTGTGTTTGTCTTTTTGGTGGCAGCGGGACACTACTTGTGCTTGCCACCTCACCAGCTTGAACTGCACTTATGGGACTCGCCACGTCACCAAGTGTTACTGCAGTGCTGGTTTGACTACGACCGGGGTGTACTAGGCCGCTGGCGCTTGCCAGTTCACCAAAACGCTTAAAAAAAAACTGTTAGCGATCGCAGGGATCAGGCCTGACTCTGCGAACGCTGCAGTTATGCGTTTAGTGTTTTGTAAGTGTCAGTGATCGATCGATACTGCACTTGGGTGGGCTGGGCTGGGCCGGGCGGAGGGGCAAAAAGCAGGTGCTAGCAGGTATCTGGGCTGATCCCGCTAACACTGCGTTTGTGGGAACCCTAAACTGCTGGGGACGCTAGTATAGATCTGATCGGATCAGGTATTGATCCGATCAGATACTATACCACTAAGGGAGGTGTATGCTGCGTGCGTGGGTGTTAGCGGTACTGGCGCTAACCTGACGCTGCCTGGGGCTGGTGCTTACCAGTTCACCAAAACGCTACCAAAAAAACTGTTAGCGATCGCAGGGATCAGGCCTGACTCTGCAAACGCTGCAGTTATGCGTTTAGTGTTTTGTAAGTGACAGTGATCGATTGATACTGCACTTGGGTGGGCTGGGCGGAGGGGCAAAACGCAGGTGCTAGCAGGTATCTGGGCTGATCCCGCTAACACTGCGTTTTTGGGAACCCTAAACTGCTGGGGACGCTAGTATAGATCTGATCGGATCAGATATTGATGCGTTCAGATACTATACCACTAAGGGAGGTGTACGGTGCGTGCGTGGGTGTTAGCGGTACTGGCGCTAACCTGACGCTGCCTGGGGCTGGTGCTTGCCAGCTCACCAAAACGCTACCAAAAAACTGTTAGCGATCGCAGGGATCAGGCCTGACTCTGCGAACGCTGCAGTTATGCGTTTAGTGTTTTGTAAGTGACAGTGATCGATCGATACTGCACTTGGGTGGGCTGGGCTGGGCCGGGCGGAGGGACAAAACGCAGGTGCTAGCGGGTATCTGGGCTGATCCCGCTAACACTGCATTTTTGGGAACCCTAAACTGCTGGGGACGCTAGTATAGATCTGATCGGATCAGATATTGATCCGTACAGATACTATACCACTAAGGGAGGCATATGCTGCGTGCGTGGGTGTTAGCGGTACTGGCGCTAATCTGACGCTGCCTGGGGCGACGCATATCACCGATGGGCGATCAGGGGGCTAAACCTTTATTCGGTAATAAACGGAGGGTGCCCTGACACTATAAAAAATAAACGAACTAACCAGCGTCACCCGTAACGGTTATACGGTGATCAGTGGTGAAAGGGTTAACTAGGGGGCAATCAAGGGGTTAAAACATTTATTAGGTAGTATATGGGGGTCCCTGTCACTATAAAACGCTGACGGCGAACCTAAATATTTACGTCCCTAACTAGCGTCACCAGCGACACTAATACAGCGATCAGAAAAATTATTGCTTAGCAACACTGGTGACGGGGGGTGATCAAGGGGTTAAAACTTTATTAGGGGGGTTAGGGGGGTACCCTAGACCTAAAGGGGGCCTAACACTCACTGCCCTAACACACTAACTGTCACAAACTGACACCAATGCAGTAATCAGAAAAAAAAAAAAAAATACCTGCTTGGTGTCAGTTTGTGACAGGGGGGGGGTGATCGGGGGGCGATCGGGGGGGGGGTTGGGGGGTAATGTGTGCCTGGCATGTTCTACTGTGTGTGTGTGTTTGGTGCACTCACAGTTCAGTCTTCTCTCCTCGGCCCGGAATGGAAAATACCGAGCCGAGGAGAGATGACATCATTTCCTCTGCCTCTGTGTACAATACAGAGGCAGGGAAATGATCCCATTGGCTGGGAGCGATCGCGAGGGGGGGGCCACGAATGGATGGCCTCCCCCTCAGCACCGATCGCCGGGGGACATTTGCTGACTGCCGCAGGCACCGGGGGGGGTCCGATCGGACTCCCCACCCGCGGGCAGGCAGGGACGTACAGGTAAGCCCTTTTGCCTGCCCGTGCCGCTTTGTCGACGTACATCGTCGTGCGGCGGTCGGCAAGTGGTTAAACCTTGATATTAAATTATTAGCAAAAATAATAGCAAAACGCCTCAATAGCATTATAGGAAAATTAATACATAGAGATCAAGTAGGCTTCATGCCAAATAGGCAGGCGATAATATACGCAGGGCAGTGTTATTGGCACATATTGCTAAAAAACGGAAAATCCCTTTATGTTTTCTATCTCTCGATATTAAGGGGGCATTTGACACAGTATCCTGGCAATATATGCAATATTCATTACAAAAATGGGGTTTTGGACCCCACTTTTTAACATGGATCAAAGCATTATATAATAAACCCAAAGCCTATATAAAATATGCTGGATACAAATCTGATGCCTTTAATATCGAAAGAGGTACCCGACAGGGTTGCCCATTATCTCCCTTATTATTTGCCCTTATACTCAAACCCATGGCCCAATACATCAGAACAAACCAAACTATAACTGGCATTGTAATTAAACAATAAGACTAAAATCATAAAATATGCGAGCCAAGTCTCTGATTCATTGTACTTATTGAAGCAGCGCTGAGTGTCCGATGTTATAAAACACTTTATATAAAACAGATGCTGGAGAGACAGGAAAGTTTCAAAATAAAGATGTGGTCTGTGGTTATGAAGGTATACGTAGAAATCCTTCCACCAATAATGATCACCGCATGAGGGGGTCGCCCCCCGTGAGATTGCACTCACCACAATTTTAGTAATCACAAGCCTTTGGATAATGATCTTTAAACTTGCCGTCTCCTTAGTTCAACCACCAGGTGGTGCAAGACCCTCTCGGTAAGTATAACATGGGGAGAAAATGAGATGCCATATAGCGTAATATTGCTTAAGGATGTTTATTAAATAATACACAAAAACAGACTCCCCCTTTTAAAATATGCGTACCAGATACAATAGGTTAAAAGAGCATGAAAAAGTGCACTGTGCCTGTGTTATTCGTCCCCCGGGAGGTGTTCCGGAATGCGCGCTGTATGCAGCTAGTCTTTTTCGCTTCCTGGTTACCTTCCGTGGAGCGCACACGTCACTTCCGGTAGATTACGACCCTGACGCGTTTCGTCACTTCCGGACATCATCTGAGGGCGTCACTCAGATGACGTCCGGAAGTGACGAAACGCGTCAGAGTCGTAATCTACCGGAAGTGACGTGTGCGCTCCACGGAAGGTAACCAGGAAGCGAAAAAGACTAGCTGCATACAGCGCGCATTCCGGAACACCTCCCGGGGGACGAATAACACAGGCACAGTGCACTTTTTCATGCTCTTTTAACCTATTGTATCTGGTACGCATATTTTAAAAGGGGAGTCTGTTTTTGTGTATTATTTAATAAACATCCTTAAGCAATATTACGCTATATGGCATCTCATTTTCTCCCCATGTTATACTTACCGAGAGGGTCTTGCACCACCTGGTGGTTGAACTAAGGAGACGGCAAGTTTAAAGATTATTATCCAAAGGCTTGTGATTACTAAAATTGTGGTGAGTGCAATCTCACGGGGGGCGACCCCCTCACGCGGTGATCATTATTGGTGGAAGGATTTCTACGTATACCTTCATAACCACAGACCACATCTTTATTTTGAAACTTTGCTGTCTCTCCAGCATCTGTTTTATACAAAGTGTTTTATAACATCGGACACTCAGCGCTGCTTCAATAAGTACAACGAATCAGAGACTTGGCTCGCATATTTTATGATTTTGGTCTTATTGTTTAATTACATGTTCAATTTTTAAAGTAGCTGCTTGAACCTGCTGCAGCTGATTACAGAGTAATTCCAAGGCGCGGATTGATGTGAGGCAGAGGCGGTTTAAATTGTCCACATATCTTACAGTTTTGTATAACTGGCATTGAAGTAGGAGGTATTACACACAAATTATGTATATTTGCAGACGATATATTATTTTTTCTATCATCACCACAGGTCTCTGGTAATAACTTAATACCAGCTCTTGATGGATTTGCAGCCCTATCCGGCCTTGTGATTAATCCTAAGAAATGCCTAGTGCTTAATATTTCGCTCACAAACATGGAATTGATCCCGGCTAGGGCTGCACTCCCATTCACATGGGCAGAAAAATCAATCCCATATCTTGGAATTCATTTAACAGCATCTCATTCTGACTTATTCTCAACCAATTATCCTCCTGTATTAAGACAGATCACAAATCTAATAAAACAATGGTCGCAACTTCCTTTATCCTGGATAGGGAAGATTAATGCAATCAAAATGACTATTCTACCCAAATTGCTTTATCTATTCAGAGTCCTCCCTATTCCAATTCCTTCCTATTTTTTGAGAATAGTACAAAAAAGAGCAACTTTGTTTATATGGGGCTCTTCTAAACCACGTATACCTATACACACACTACATCTTCCCAAAAATAAAGGAGGCCTGGGATACTCTAATTTTACTAACTACTACAGAGCAGCACATTTGGCCAGTCTGTCCAAATACCATGCAAAACAGGAAATCCCATTATGGGTATTTATAGAGGCTTCAGAAAATGACCCTCTATTAATATCAAACTTGTTATGGCTTGATCCTAAAGACCGCTTTAAAATTCATAATCCCATAACTAAACACTTCTTATCTCTCTGGGATAAACTAAAAACCAAATATCAGTTACAATCTCCACACAATCCTCTCCTTTCTTTTATCAGAAATCCGGCCTTTTATCCGGCATGGATCTACCCAAATTCTTTTAACGCTTGGACAACATCAGGCATTCAGACACTAAATGACTTCATAGCATCTAAATCATTCCTTTCATTCCCATCGCTTAGAGAAAAATATGATCTACCAAACTCTGAGATATTTAGATATCTCCAAATCAAAAATTTCTATACACCATTCCTAAAGGGGGATACACCATTATTCCAATTATCCATTTTTGAATCAATCTGTACAAAAGATCCATTTG
Source organism: Lithobates clamitans (assembly GCA_037952925.1). NCBI lineage: Eukaryota > Metazoa > Chordata > Amphibia > Anura > Ranidae > Lithobates > Lithobates clamitans. The sequence continues at coordinate 311,907 of JBBGZY010000299.1, read as the reverse complement.
CTAAAGGTACAATTTCATCACTTTATAATCAATTATATGGAGTAGTAAATCTTAATAGACCCTCTTACGTTCAGAGGTGGGAAGAGGACCTGGGACGAACTTTAGAAGACACGGACTGGTCTAACATATGGCTCACATCTAAGTCATCTTCACCCAACATCTTAGCACTGGAGACAAATTATAAAGTCCTAACTCGCTGGTACCTTGTACCCGCTAGAGTGGCAAAATATTCACCTAATACCTCAGCTCTTTGTTTTTGAGGATGCCCAGAAATAGGCACACATTTACACATATGGTGGACGTGCCCAGTAATTCAAACCTTCTGGAAGGAAGTCTTCGTGATTGCATCTAAAATATTTTAAAAAATAATACAACCAGATCCATATATAACTTTACTTAATCTAAAACTGGAATGGTTAACACTCTCTCAATTCAAACTTATGATCCAACTAATAACGGCTGCAAAACAAACAGTGGCCAAGGCATGGAAATCTCCCACATTGGTACTAGCAGAAACAATTCACAGAATGAATAATACAATGTCCCATGCTAAGATGGCAGCCATCGATCAAAATCAAATTCCAAAATTTGAAAAACTTTGGCATCCTTGGATAAAACAACAGTTCCTGTCAAATTTCAATGCCTCTGTCCTGTTGCCATGGTAACAGATTAAATTACTTACAGAGACATCCATTCTAATGGGGCGTACACACGGTCGGACTTTTCGTCTACAGAAGTCCAGCGGACGCCGATGGACTAAAGCTGGCTGGTAATCCGATTGTGTGTGGGCTTCCCCGGACTTTCAGCGAACTTTTTCAGCCTCAAATCCGACGGACTTTAGATTTGAAACATGCTTCAAATCTTTACGTCGTAACTACAACGGACCCCGAAATCCGCTTGTCTGTGTGCTAGTCCGACGGACAAAAACCCACGCTAGGGCAGCTATTGGCTACTGGCTATCAACTTCCTTATTTTAGTCCAGTGTACGTCATCACGTACGAATCCGTCGGACTTTTGTGTGGTCGTGTGTAGGCAAGTCCGTTCGTTAGAAAGTCTGCTGCAAGTCCGCCGCAAGTCCGCCGAAAGTCCGCCGGAAGTCTGTCGGACAGGCTGTCGGACTTTTGTAGACGAGAAGTCTGACCGTGTGTACGCCCCATTAGGTTTCAAAGAGAACTAAAAAGAATAATAAACTGACGAGCGGGACAACCTTGTGGACCATACCTCTGCCTTTCTACCCTTTTACTTCTTTCTCTTTCCTTTTCTCCACCTTACGATTAAAGCTAATTATCAGATTTTTTTTGACCTATATACACTCTACCTGTAAACAATATGTATAGTAGGTATAAATCATTTAAATACCTACAAAAGTAACTAAGGAAATGATATATATCTTTAATTTAGGTTTACGTGAACCCAATGTTTAATATTTGAAATTTCATGATATTTACCTATATAAACCCTACTGTAAAACAATGAGCTTACTTTATAGATCCTTGTAAACTTACTTTATGTATCTTTATAATATTGTATACTCAATAAACTTCTTTTGACAAGGAAAGCCAGTAACGAACGAACAAGAATACAATGACTACTTAAAGTCATGCGGAACTTGCTTGCACGCACTGAAGAGCAGATACAAACCCACAAGCACAAACTGAACGGCAGAAAACGATCTGAAAGCCACGAGTCTGAAAAAGCGCGAATCGTCTCTCACCAAACTTTTACTAACACGAGATTAGCAAAAGGAGCCCAAAGGGTGCCGCACTTGGTTCTGAAGCCGGCCTTTTCTAGTCTCGTCGTACGTGGTGTACGTGACCGCGTGGTTGGCGATTGGAAATTCCGACAAATTTGTGTGACCGTGTGTAGACAAAAAAAGTTTGAGCCAACATCCGTCGGAAAAAATGCTAGGATTTTGTTGTCAGAATGTCCGAACAAAGTCCGACCGTGTGTACGCCCTATAAGAATCATTAACCACTACTCTCTGAATTCTGTCTTTTAGCCAGTTTTCTATCCATTTACAAACTGATATTTCCAAGCCTGTAGACTTTACCTTACACATGAGCCGCGTGTGGGAAACTGTGTCGAACGCTTTTGCAAAATCCAAGTATACCACGTCCACAGCCACCTCTCTGTCCAAGGTTTTACTTACTTCTTCATAAAAAGAAATCAAGTTTGTCTGACAACTTCTGTCTTTCATAAATCTGTGCTGTCTGTTGCTTAAAATGTTTTTTCCAGCAAGAACTCGTCTATGTGGTCTTTTATTAAATGCTCCAGTATCTTCCCGACCATAGAAGTTAAACTAACAGGTCTATAGTTACTTGGTAAAGACTTTGATCCCTTTTTAAATATAGGCACCACGTTTGCCCTGCGCCAATCCAGTGGTACTATTCCCGTCATTAATGAGTCCCTAAAAATTAGATACAATGGCTTTGAAATTACAGAGCTCAATTCTTTTAGGTTCCCTGGGTGGATGCCATCAGGTCCAGGTGCTTTATCCACCATTTTTCAGTCTAAATAATTCTTGACCATATCACTTTTGAGCCATTGTGGTTCATTCGGGGCTGTGTCACTACCACCCCCATTATGGACATGAGCTCCCCCATGCTCTTTTGTATACAAAGAGCTGAAGAAAGTATTTAATAAATTTGCCTTCTCTTTGTCCCCATTCACCCACTCTAGATTATTTTGTAAAGGGCCTACATGCTCAGACCTGACCTTTTTACTATTAATATATTTGAAGAATTTTTTTGGGTTTGTCCTATCTTTTGCAATCTGTCATTCGTTTTGAATTTTTGCATCCTTGATTTCCTTTTTACATATTCTGTTAAATTCCTTGTAACATTTAAACGACACTAGTGTTCCTTCATTTTTATATTTTTTAAAAGCTCTTTTCTTATTGTCTATAGCTTCTTTAACTTTGGCCATGAGCCACATAGGTTTTGTTTTTAGCCTTTTAAACTTATTGCCCATGGGAATATACTTTGCAGTGAGGTCCCAAACAGTCTTTTTGAAGAATTTGTCTAAATCCTGGAGAGCAACCCTCATCCTTGGAAAATTTGCTCACTTGAAGTTAAGTGTTTTTATCTTTCCCGTATGTATTTCTTGTTTACAGCTAACATCAAATGAAATCATGTTATGATCACTGCTACCCAGGTGTTCCTTTATCTGGACATTAGTAATAAGCTCTGCATTGTTTGAGATTACCAGGTCCAACAGAGCTTCATTCCTAGTTGGGGCCTCAAACTGGACCATAAAATTGTCCTGTAATAGATTTATAAATGTTTGCCCTTTAACTGTCCCAGCAGTGCCATTACTACAGTAAATTTCTGGGTAGTTAAAATCTGCCATTATTATCATTGTCCCAGCCCTTGCAGCCCTTTTCCATCTGTGCAAGGAGCTGAGTCTCCACCTCCTTGTTAACATTGGGTGGTCTATAACAAACTCTAATGATTAACTTTGAACTACGCCCATCTATATGCAGTTCCACCATAATGCTTCAGACTCATCACACTCTCAACTAGGTCCTCTTTCACACTTGCTTTGAGATCACTTCTAACATAGAGACAGACCCCACCACCTTTCCTTTTTACCCTGTCTCTCCAAAAGAGTGCATAGCCAGGAATATTAATAGCCCAGTCATGTGAGGATTGAAGCTAAGTTTCAGCAATACCGATTACATCATAGCTCTCCTCATGCACCAGAGCTTCCAACTCACCTATTTTGCTTGGCAGACTTCTGGCATTGGTGTACAAACACTTTAATGCATTATTACATTTTGCTCTGGTGTTTTTCATATCATTTTTAGTAGTACAAATAGCACTATAGTTTCCAATTGCTGTTTGCAACATGGGAAATTTCTTGTCACCTGCCATAACCCTCCCCCCATCTATCCCCATTCCACCCTCCATTAATGTCTGACCCCTAACTGACCTGTCTGCACGATGTAATTCTAGTTCACCCTCCCCCCTCAATCCTAGTTTAAATACTCCTTAAGCCTTCCCATAAACCTCTCCCCCAGCACAGCAGACCCCCTTCCATTCAAGTGCAAACCGTCTTTAGCATATAGTTTGCACCCCAATGAAAAGTCAGCCCAGTGCTCTAGAAACCCAAATCCCTCCTCCCTACACCAGGTCCTTAGCCATGCATTCAGCTCTCTAATCACCCCCTGCCTTTCCTGTGTTGCGCATGGCACAGGTAATATTTCAGAGAATATCACCTTGGAGGTCCTTCCCTTCAATTTGCAGCCTAGTTCTTTAAATTGATTCTTAAGGAGCCTCCACCTTCCATGTATACTAGCATTGGTTCCAATGTGGACCAAGACAGCTGGGTCATGCCCAGCCCTTCCCAGTAATTTATCCACCCGGTCCACCACATGCCGAACCCTAGCACCAGGGAGACAGCAAACCATTCATTTGAGGCGATCTTGGCAACAAATTATTTTATCAGTCCTTCTGATTATAGAATCCCCTATAACCGCCAACTGTCTAGGCCTACCTGCACTCCCCTCACCACCTCTACTAGATGGGCTGCTCTCTCGGCTGTTAGGGGTAGCAGTGACATCTAGGGCTGTCACCTCTATGTTTGCCACCTCCACATCTTCACCCAACTTGGCAAATTTGTTTTGATGCACAAATACAGGACTGGCCTTCCTTTTCTGTGAGCCCCTTCCACTCCCTCTAACTACATTAACCCATCTTCCTATCTGATAATCCTGACTTGCCCCTCCACCCTCCACATCAACCCTACTGTCAGGGGCATGTCAGCAGTCGTCGGGTGAATCTGCATGCACGTAGGTCCACAAGGAGTGTTTCTAGACGAATTCAGCCAAGATCCCCACCAGGGGGCGCCGGCGCACTCCCGCGGGTGCCCGTGCACACGCCCGTTCGCGCTAGCGCCGTTTGGCGCCAAGGGGCCTTTAAAAGAGTGACAGGTGCTCATGTTAGCTGCTGTTCGTCTGCAGCTCTGCACCTGAAAGTTCCTGTATCTGCCCGCTTGTTATTTGCTTTGACCCGGCTACGCCTGACCATTCTCCAGTCTCCTATCCGACCCGGCTTGTCTGACCTTGTTTACTCTGCTACCCGTTGCCGAACTCCTGCCTGTCTGACTACCCTTGGATCATCCCTCCTGTTTATACCCTGCCTGATCTCCTGCCAAATACGGACTGTCTGACCTTGCTTGCCTGTGTCCTGTAACGCTGCTCCCAGCCTGCCTGTTTGCATCCAGCTGCTGTCTTCGCATCTGTCTGCCAGCCTACCTACCGGCCTGCACCAGTTACCTGCATCCACAGCTCAGCCATCCCTGAGGGACATCCTTCCAGTTCCGGTGACTGCTTCTGCTGGAACCTGCATCAGGCCCTCCTACCCACTGTGCTCAGGAGACCACTGTTCCCACTTCCAGCGGCTCCTGAACCAGCGCTTAAGAGAGGTCTCCTTCTACCAGTCAGGCTCAACTACCAGGTACCTCACAGTACGAACAGCCATGGCTGAGCCTGCAGGAGAGACCTCTCCCATTCAGGAGATCTGTACACACTTGGCAGCCCTCACCCAAGCAGTAAAGACTTTACAAGAAAGTTATAACAGACTGGAGGGGCAAGTGTTAAACCTCAGTGGTTCCGGTGGTGTGGCTGCTGCACCCGCAGCTGCTCCAGTGCAGGCTGCTGCACCACCCTCAGTGATCATGCTTCCACCAGAACCAAGAGTCCCTGTTCCTGACAAGTTTTCCGGTGACCAAACTAAGTTTGTGGCTTTCCGCAGCGCTTGTCAACTTTACTTCGGATTACAGCCATGGACTTTTTCTTTGGAAGCCACCAAAGTGGGGTTTGTTATATCCCTCCTCCAGGGGGAACCCCAGACCTGGGCCCATCGCTTGCTTGAATCCAACGCCATACAGATCCAGACCCTACCTGCCTTTTTTGAAGCCATGGCCCAGCTTTATGAGGACCCTCAGCGGGCTGCCACCGCTGAGGCAGCTTTGATCGCGCTCCAGCAAGGCCGTAGGCCGGCCGAGGACTATGTCATGGATTTTCGACGCTGGAGCGCGGATACTCAATGGAATAACGCAGCCCTACACCACCAGTTCCACATGGGGTTATCTGAGGGTCTTAAGGATGAGCTTGCCCGGGTAGGAATGCCTGACACCTTAGAAGAGCTCATTGCCATCACTATTCAAATTGACCGACGCCTTCGTGAGCGCCGGTCTGAACGAACTTCCCAACAAACTCGGCCTATGTGGATGACTGCCAGAGCCCCGCTGCCTGCCTCCCGGTATCTACCTTCTGCCGGGCCAAGTCCAGTCAACCAAACAACTGATGCCTCTGAACCCATGCAACTAGGACTTATGCGTACTACTCTGACCCCTGAAGAACGGGCACGCAGGCACCAACTGAACCTTTGTCTCTATTGTGGCGGAACGGGCCACTACGTGAACAACTGCCAAGTGAAGATCCGTAAGTGTTTTTCTTCAGCTCCAACCAGTTTGTCCGCTTTAACAGCCAATGCCACTCAACTTGTTCTCCCTCTCTCATTACAGCTCCAGGGAAGAACAATTCAAGTCAACGCCATTGTTTATTCCGGGGCATGTAGCTGTTTCGTTGACTCCGCTTTTGCTACCCAGCAAGATCTTCCTTTAAAAGACAAAACACATAGACTTTCAATTTTTCTGGCCGATGGGTCCCATATAAAATCTGGGCAGGTCTCTCAAGAAACCCTTCCTTTGTCTGCTACCTGTTCATCTCAGCATCGAGAGATCTTAATCCTGGACGTTATCTCATCACCTCTTTTCCCAATCATTTTGGGTATGCCCTGGCTTCAAGCCCACAATCCTCTTGTCAATTGGGCTACGGGCAAGATCAAGTATCAGTCACCCTATTGTCAAAGACATTGCCTACCTGAACCTATTAATCCTGCTACTACCCTACTATGTATGGACGTTGACCCAGATCTGCTTCAAAACGTACCAGAGGGCTATCAGGACTTTGCAGATGTATTCAGCAAGAAGGGAGCAGATTCTCTGCCACCCCATCGCCCCTATGACTGTCCAATTGAATTGCTTCCTGGAGCTGAGATCCCTTTTGGGCGCATCTTTCCGCTTTCCGAGAAGGAACAAGAGGCGCTTAAGGTTTACATCAATGAAAATCTAGAAAAAGGCTTCATTCGACAGTCCACTTCACCAGCTGGGGCGGGAATATTTTTTGTCTCTAAGAAAGATCTTACGCTCCGCCCTTGTGTGGACTATCGGGAACTAAACAAGGTTACGGTCAAAAACCGTTATCCGTTGCCCCTAATACCGGAACTGTTTCAAAAATTACGGACCGCCATCATATTTACCAAATTAGATCTGAGAGGGGCCTACAATCTGGTCCACATTCGGGCCGGGGATGAATGGAAGACGGCTTTCCGGACCCGTTTCGGGCACTACGAATATTTGGTCATGCCCTTCGGTCTTTGCAATGCCCCTGCCACATTTCAGCATCTGGTCAATGATGTGTTTAAAGATTTCCTGGACATCTTTTTAATTGTCTACTTGGACGATATCCTTATCTTCTCCAGTTCACTTGAACAACACAGGGAAAGTAAAGTCTTAGCCCGACTCCGCCTGCACAGATTGTATGCCAAAGCGGAGAAGTGCGAATTTGAACAAGAGATTCAGTACCTGGGGTTAGTCATCTCCCCAACCGGTATTAAAATGGATCCTCAGAAAGTGTCTGCTGTGTTAGAATGGCCAGCACCCATGGACAAGAAAGGCGTTCAACGCTTCATTGGATTTGCAAACTTTTACAGGAAGTTTATCAGAGGGTTTTCTGCCATCATCTCCCCCATTACACAGCTAACCAAGCAGAATCTTCGTTTCCACTGGAACCAGGAAGCCCAGGAGGCCTTTAAAGAGTTAAAAAGGCGTTTCACGTCAGCTCCGATTCTTAGCCATCCAGACCCATCTTTGCCCTTTATTCTAGAGGTTGATGCCTCCGAAGTAGCTGTGGGTGCTATTATTTCCCAACGTCAGGGCAACAAAGACCTGATGCATCCTGTAGGGTTCTTCTCTAGGAAACTTTCGCCGGCCGAGCGGAACTACGATGTGGGGGATCGGGAGTTACTTGTCATCAAGACAGCCTTGGAGGAATGGAGATACTTGCTTGAAGGTGCAGTCCATCCAGTACTGATTTATACAGATCACAAAAATCTGGAGTATCTAAGATCTGCTAAAAGACTGAGACCCAGACAGGCCCGTTGGGCTCTATTCTTCACACGGTTTTGCTTCCACATCACCTACCGGCCGGGTTCCAAGAATATAAAACCAGACGCACTGTCACGCATGTTTGATAGTCCTAAAGACTCTTCTGTCCCTGATACTATTTTGCCGGCAAATAGTTTTCTTCTCCTTCAGACAGATTTGCTATCCATGATCAGAGAAGCATCCCCAGAACCTTTAAGTCTTCAGGGGTCTTCCTTAACACCTCGAGATGGACTATTATGGAGGGGAAGTCAAATCTTCGTACCAGAAAACGTCAGAGTCAAGGTGCTGACACTTTTGCTTTACCACCCACTTGCAGGACATTTTGGGGTCCGTAAGACCCTTGAGCTGGTGCAGCACACTTTTTGGTGGCCTAACTTAAAAGAATTTTGCAAGAAATATGTCAACTCCTGCTCTGTCTGCATCCAGAATAAAACCCCCAGGAACAGAGCGTGGGGACTACTAAGACCATTTCCTATACCGGATAGGCCCTGGAGGATGATAGCAATGGACTTTATAGTCGAACTGCCATATTCTGAGGGGTGTTCGGCGATCTTTGTGGTCGTCGACCGGCTATCCAAAATGGCCCACTTTGTGCCCCTAAAAGGAACACCTTCTGCTGTAGAGACAGCTCGTGTGTTCATTAGGGAAATTGTCAGGTTACACGGGATCCCCGCAAATATAGTGTCTGATAGGGGGGTGCAGTTTACTTCACGCTTTTGGAGAGCCCTTTGTGAAAATTTGAAGATTGAACTAGCTCTGTCCTCAGCATACCATCCCCAAACTAATGGGCAAGCTGAAAGGACAAATCAGACTCTGGAGCAATACATCAGGTGTTTTTCATCTTTTGTGCAAGATGATTGGGTGTCCTTGCTGCCACTAGCAGAATTTGCGTACAATAATGCCAGCCACTCTGCCACGGGTCAATCTCCTTTCTTTGCTAACTATGGGTTTCATGCATCTTTTTTACCAGATTTTCTTTCAGAATCTTCAGTTCCAGCGGTCCAGGACACAGTGCAGTTCTTCAGTCATAATAACCGGATCTTGCAGGAGGCGGTATCCAAAGCGCAAGCGGACAATAAGAGGTTCTTTGATGAGAAAAGAAGGGGAGATCTAAACCTTCAGCTTGGCGACAAGGTATGGCTGTCTACTAATAATATCAGATTGACATGTCCTTCCAAGAAGCTTGCCCCAAAATTTATTGGACCTTTCCCTGTGAAAAGGAAAATCAACGAAGTATCGTATGAATTATGCTTACCTGACTCACTTAAGATACACCCTGTATTTCACGTGTCACTCTTAAAACCTGCTGTAGATGATCCTTTTCCTGATAGGGGCACCAGGGTCCCTGAACCAGTTCTGTTGGACGGCAATGAGGAGTATGAAGTGGAGTCCATCCTTGACTGCAGAAAGAGGTCTGGGCAAGTACAGTTTTTAATTAAGTGGAAAGGGTATGGTCCGGAAAACAACTCATGGGAACCTGACTGTAATATTCATGCCAAACGTTTAATTCATGCATACTTCCCGTGCGCGCGCCCGTTCGCGCTAGCGCCGTTTGGCACCAAGGGGCCTTTAAAAGAGTGACAGGTGCTCATGTTAGCTGCTGTTCGTCTGCAGCTCTGCACCTGAAAGTTCCTGTATCTGCCTGCTTGTTATTTGCTTTGACCCGGCTACGCCTGACCATTGTCCAGTCTCCTATCCGACCCGGCTTGTCTGACCTTGTTTACTCTGCTACCCGTTGCCAAACTCCTGCCTGTCTGACTACCCTTGGATCATCCCTCCTGTTTATACCCTGCCTGATCTCCTGCCAAATACGGACTGTCTGACCTTGCTTGCCTGTGTCCTGTAACGCTGCTCCCAGCCTGCCTGTTTGCATCCAGCTGCTGTCTTCGCATCTGTCTGCCAGCCTACCTACCGGCCTGCACCAGTTACCTGCATCCACAGCTCAGCCATCCCTGAGGGACATCCTTCCAGTTCCTGTGACTGCTTCTGCTGGAACCTGCATCAGGCCCTCCTACCCACTGTGCTCAGGAGACCACTGTTCCCACTTCCAGCGGCTCCCGAATCAGCGCTTAAGAGAGGTCTCCTTCTACCAGTCAGGCTCAACTACCAGGTACCTCACACCTACTGACCACCTGCTCAGCGAGCAGAGGACCCCTTTTAAGGTTGTCCTTTCCGCCCAGTGTTGCAGCTTGCTCCTCCAGATCTCTAATGCGAGCTTCCAGAAGGGCAACCTGCTCACATCTGTCACAGCGGTATCCATCCTGGAGCTGTTGCATCAATTTTGCATACATGTGGCACACTGTGCACTGAGCAAAACCGTCAATCCTGCTAGCACTCATTTCCCAGTTACAATACAGTTATTTAAAGGAAATATAAGATGTTACTTACAGTATAGAAGATTCCTATCTTAACTCCTGTTTTCAACTCCTGGTTATTGGAAAATGGAGGGTTGTCAAATCTCATCACAGGATGGACTGTGGAGATTTCATATATAGGGCAGTGCCAACGTCCTAAACTACAAATGCTAAAAGAGTACACCCAAGGGAGTGGAAGACATGGACTTTGTAGGCACCAGTCATAAAATGAAATATGGATTTTTATTTATACAAAAAATACAAAAAAGCACAAACACAAACATTTTTAAAATCACAATACATTGCAAAATGGTAATGAGTACTACCACATAAATGGGTTGAAAATAGACCGGGGGTATCCCTTACAAGAAAAAGAAAGGGGAGATCTAACCCCTCTATTTCAACTAAAACCTCAAACTGATATAGCTCAGTGTAGCTCTACATGTTTCGCAATTGAATGCTTCTTCAGGAGCTTGTTTGAGTTACCTGTAATAAGGAAAAATAGAAAAAAGACATACACCAAAAAATGGAACAAAATGTTAATATCGTTTTTTATAAAACCTTGACAGTATTGCGTCTCAATCAAAATTAGTGAGCATCATGAGGAAGCAAGCCCAAGGACCCAACAATCAACACGCATATGGTGGCAAACAATCACATGCGGGGACGTGTCTGGTAGGGGGATCATAGCACCAATAGATTCCAGAGGTGTAGTAAACTGAAAGTTCCCAGCTGTCCGAAAAAGGATAATCAAAAGCCATGTAGATCTAATGAAGACAGAGCTGCTGTCAGGGTATCACCGGCACCAGACATGGGCGTCGGCACGCGCCTATGCGCCGGCGCGCTCCATTACACACTTCCAAGCAAAATCGTGGTGTTCCCGGGCGTCAGCGCGGCGCTGGGGCGCGCGCGGGTACGCGGCGCTCGGGCGCGCGCGTTTGCACGTGCGCGCGTACGGGCGTGCGCGCGTTCGCGATAGCGCCGGTTTGGCGCCAAAGTGCACATAAAAATCCCCCTGTGCCTCTGGCACATTGCTGCTTCGTCTCAGCTTGTGATTTGTGTAAACCTGAACCTGATTGCTGTTACTCATCTGACCCGGCTTGTTTGACTATCCATCCTGCTCCTATCCGACCCGGCTTGCCTGACTACTCTTCTGCTACCTGCCTGATACCGTTGCCAATCTCTGCCTGCCTTCCGACTCTGCCTCTGCCTGCTGTTTTTGCCTGTTTTCATACCCGTGCTGACCCGGACCGTCTGACCCTGCTTGTGCCTGCTGTTGTCCTTGCTGTTGCACCTTCAGCTCCAGCTCCAGCGATCTCTGCATCTACAAGTGTTCCAGTGTGCTGCCTCCAGTGTCTACCTGATCTGCAGTCCAGCCATCCCTGAGGGATCTCTCATCACTTCAGCTCCAGAGACTTCGCTCTACAGGCACTCCTACCCCACTGTGCTCAGGAGACCACTGTCTCCACTCCAGTGGCTCCTGAACCAGCGTTGTATGAGAGGTCTTCTCCTACAAGTCAGGCTCTACTACCAGGTACCTAACAGCTGCACTCAGTGTATGAGGGGGGAGAGGGGGGGAAAAACAAACAAGAAAAGGAGAAAACAGAAAAAAGGAAGAAATAAAGAAAGAGAAAGGGAAGGGGGGGAGGAGGGGGACAGGGGGGGGGAGGGAGGGGGACAGGGGGGGGGGGGAGGGGGGTTGGGAAAGCAAGGGAAAGACGAGAGGGAGGGAGGGGGAAGGGAAAAAGGAAAACAGGGGGGGAGGAAAAAAGAGAGTGGGAAAAAGAAAAAGACAGGGTAGATAAGAGAGGCCAAGTGGAATGGAAAAAGATAATAATATACCAGCTAGTGCAATTGGGTCAGTCTTCAAGCCGAGTGAGGGCTGCAAGTAATTGGAAAGTATACATTCCAAGATTTTGCCTCTAGTAGCCGAGCTGCATAGGATATTCTATAGTTTCTGATCTGAAGAGTATGAATAATATCAAGTCAGCCAGTATTTATACCAGCTCCATATATATATGCCATAATACTGGTATGCCTAATGGCAAAATAGATCTATTGATAGAAGGCTATTCACAATCACCAATAGAGCAGAAAAAATACATATAGAGCAACTCCTACCTTATAGGATAATACAAGCTGTACGGATCATATAACCAGCATCAATCAGCTATTTCCTTGTAAACCTAGCATCAAACAGAGCTTAGCTAGCAGGGCTGTAGTGGAGCACTAATCGTGCCCATAAAAGCAGCTAAATAGTAAAATGTCAAACGCCATTTAGGGAAGAAGCAGAAAGGGTATAATATGACCAATCTACCCACACAAGCAAAGTGCAACCACAGGGAATTTGTTCGTTTGTATATGTACACGGAGCAGGATCTTACCAGCCAGCTTGTATTGTTTGAAGTAACGCCCAGGAACCCGAGCGCCATAAACAGTAGTGGCGTGGTACAAGGCTATATTGTTAGCCTTAAGTACACGCCCCAATCAGGTGTGCAGTAAGTGCACCACCTGATTCGTCCGGGCAGGGCTGCGCGCGCACTCACACCTCGCTGCACATGCGCAGTAGCTAGCGGGGCCATCTGTCATGGACTCGGCGTGTGGAGGGAGCGCAGTCCTAAAGGTAGCAGATCTGGAAGCTCCCCCTAGTGGTTCCTCTTGTGTACATCGTGTAAGGTGCTGTAAAGGCTAAAACAGGCAGGTAGAACAACCCGAAGATGTTGGTGCACATAACCAAGATGTGCACACTGCACATCCAGGGGGAGGGGGCAGGTCTGGACCAGAAACCGCAAAAACCTTCCCCTTGATAACAGGGGTGGAATGCGGCTACCCGGCCGCACATGTGATCAGTACACCAGCAAGTCGATGGGGTCCGAGGGTTGGTCTAACCTCAGTCCTCATGACAGGCCTGGGACGCAGGGCCTGTAAGCATAAATACATGATGCTAACTACCATGAAGGGGACATGCTCATTCATGGTGCATACAAACCAAAAAACATATAAAATTGGCAATAATTGAGTAAGTAAATGCATATACATTTTGCAAACAACAATGTGACTGAGGATTGAAACTTCTTGCAATTACACAACACTCTAAACCAACAGGACCGCTGTGAACCTAAAAAGTGTAGTGACAGGGGTATAGTCACCAATAGTTGCCCAAAACGGACTCCAATGGGCGGGGAGGGGGACAGAGAGGTCTCCAACCTGAAGAGGGAGGGGAAAGAAGCAGGTCGATGGTGCATGACTGTAATATAAATATACTAAGATCAATTACGTACTAAATACTTCAAGGATATTACTGGGAACCTCAAACAATATTTAGTCATCATGTAGATCGACCTAAGGTCCTTATCCAAGAAAAGATTTATAAGATTGTACTTCGTTAATGCCTGGCCAACGTGTGGCATTCAGGCGTTCGATCCACTTTGTCTCCTGTTGGAGTATCCTCCTGTCCCAGTCACCCCCCCTTGGGTCTTGTGGGATAACTGCTAAAACAATAAAAGTCGCAACAGAGGTATCAAATCTGTGGCACAGATCGAGATGCCTACTAATGGGACTAAGCATCTTCCCATTTGCTGAATAATAGACATGGTCACGTATCCTTTGCCAGAAATGGCAGATGGTCTTGCCAACATAAAACATCCCACACTTACAGGTCATCAAATATATCACACCATGGGTATTACAGTCAGCCCGAAAGCGTGGGCAAAATGTCTCGCCATTAGGTAGCTGGAATCTCTGAACTGTAGATACCCAGGGGCAGAAGGAACAATGCCCACAAGTGTACATGCCCACTCGGTTGGTCGTATGGGCCTGTAAGGGGACAAAATGGCTCCTAGTCAGTTTGTCACGCAGGGAGGGTGCTCTTTTGAACACGATCTCTGGGTGATCACTGACATATTTGCTCAAGATGGGGTCCTCAGACAAAATGTGCCAATGTTGTTGCAGTATATTACGTAATTGGTACTGTTGATGTGAATATTGTGTAATGAATTTGACCGTTGAATGTTCCTCTACCTTGGTTTTGTTAGAAAAGAGCAGTGTATTTCTAGATTGGTCACAGGCTTTGTTAAAGGCTTTACGGAGTAAGGACTTGGAATATCCTCGTTTAAGGAGACATTCCCTGAGTAGGTCCGCATGATGTTTAAAGTCACTGTCAACAGTGCAGTTCCTCCTAAGCCGGATGTACTGTGCGTAGGGGATACTTCGCACCAAAGTGGAAGGGTGGGCGCTAGAAGCGTGCAAAATCGTGTTCCCCGGCATCTCTTTGTGGTAGAGTGTGGTGGCCAAGCAATGGTTGACATCCTTGTAAATCACCAAATCAAGGAAAGAGATTCTGTGTGTGTCGCTGTTATAGGTAAACTTTAAATTAAGTGTTATTATTGAGGAGATTCACAAAAGAAGCCAGTGTTTGCTGGGACCCAGTCCAAATAATGAAAATATCGTCAATATACCTTAGCCACACCAACACCTCATTGGTGTGGCTACTGAGTTGTTCATTTGAGAAGATGTCACGTTCTCACCCCCCCAGGTACAGGTTGGTGTAGGCCGGGGCACAACATGTGCCCATGGCCACGCCCTGTACCTGGAGGTAGTGGGAACCGGTAAACATAAAGCAATTGTGTGTCAGTATAAAGAGTAGTCTCAATATGAATTCATTAAAGGGCCATACGTGGTGGTCTTCCTCCATGAGGAAGGAACGGACCATCCCGACACCCCGCTCGTGAGGGATGCTGGAATACAAGGCCTCAACATCCAGAGTCACGAGCAGGGCATCGGGAGGGACCATCACCCCCTCAATCTGTTTCAGGAGGTCTAGGGTATCCCGGACATATGAAGGCAAGCGTAGGACATGGGGGGTCAGAAAAAAATCAACGAATTTGCTTGCATTCTCGGTCAGTGAGCCTATTGCCGAAACTATAGGCCGACCAGGGGGGGCTTCAAGGCTCTTGTGGACCTTTGGTAGCGCATAGAATGTAGCCATGCGAGGGAATTTGTTATCCAAAAAATCATAAGTATCCTGGTCCACCAACCCCATATGGTAGGCCTCTCCTATGAGTGATTTGTATTCATTGGCGAAACGGTGGCTAACACTCGCCGTAATCCTGTGATTACAACGTCCTGTTGTTTAGGATATTTACGCACATTTTGATTTATTGTTGTTCAGTCATCAATACAACATTGCCCCCTTTGTCTGCCTGTTTAATGATCAGATCGGGGCAATTACATAATTTACTTAAAGATTGTAGTTGGTCAGATCGTAAATTTTTTGGTAAGGGATCCAATGTCAGTCGCCTCAGATCACCTGTGGCGGCTGTAAGGAAGGCCCAAATGTGTGGATTACTTGTAAGATCTGAAAATTTTTTAGACTTGGATTTAAATTTTTTATTGGGTTTTGGCACTGGCGGAATAGTTTTGTGTGTAGTGTCAGTGATGGTTGTTGAGGATTCAGACCTCTCATTCTCCTCTAAGAGGAGAATGAGGTCTCTAAAAGACCTAAATTCCTCCATGGTGAAGTGTTTAATGCTTTCAGAAAGTTCTTTGTCGCGTTTAGAACGTATATATTGATCATCAAAAAGGTATTTGTAAGTTTGTTTTCTGGCCTCTCTTATCTACCCTGTCTTTTTCTTTTTCCCCCTCTCTTTTTTCCTCCCCCCTTTTTTCCTTTTTCCCTTCCCCCTCCCTATTCTTCCCTCCCCCCTCTCATCTTTCCCTTGTTTTACCAAACCCCCCCTCCCCCCCTCCCCCCTCTCGCCCTCCTTTCCCCCTCCCCCTTCCCTTTCTCTTTCTTTATTTCTTCCTTTTTTCTGTTTTCTCCTTTTCTTGTTTGTTTTTCCCCCCTCTCCCACCTCATACACTGAGTGCAGCTCTTTCTTCATTAGATCCACATGGCTTTTGATGATCCTTTTTCGGACAGCTGGGAACTTTCAGTTTACTACCCCTCTGGAATCTATTGGTGCTATGATCCCCCTACCAGACACGTCCCCGCATGTGATTGTTTGCCACCATATGCGTGTTGATTGTTGGGTCCTTGGGCTTGCTTCCTCATGATGCTCACTAATTTTGATTGAGACACAATACTGTCAAGGTTTTATAAAAAACGATATTAACATTTTGTTCCATTTTTTGGTGTATGTCTTTTTTCTATTTTTCCTTATTACAGGTAACTCAAACAAGCTCCTGAAGAAGCATTCAATTGCGAAACATGTAGAGCTACACTGAGCTATATCAATTTGAGGTTTTAGTTGAAATAGAGGGGTTGGATCCCCCCTTTCTTTTTCTTGTAAGGGATACCCCCCGCTCTATTTTCAACCCATTTATGCGGTAGTACTCATTACCATTTTGCAATGTATTGTGATTTTAAAAATGTTTGTGTTTGTGCTTTTTTGTATTTTTTGTATAAATAAAAATCCATATTTCATTTTATGACTGGTGCCTACAAAGTCCATGTCTTCCACTCCCTTGGGTGTACTCTTTTAACTCCTGGTTATTAACTCTCCACTTTAGTTCAAAATTCCACTTATGTTCACAAAATCCACATGCAAGCCACCAGTAGGGAGCAAGCTCCTAGGGGAGTTTTTAAATATACTTTTATACACCTGTGACCAATTAACCACCCCCTTAATTAAAAGGGAGAAAAGAAAAAAAATGCTGTTTAAAAAGTGTGAGAAAAAAAACTGCTAGCAAGCGTATCAAATAAATTTCCTAGTGAAAACAACGTGTTGCCGTGTCCACACTCAGGTGTTCCCCACCCTCAGGCAATGGCCGCTCACCTCAGAGCATGTGACCTCACAATTAAGTTTGGTCAACCACGCATGGCATTCTAAGTCAGCTGTATGGTCCCAAACTGCTCACTGGTGCTGTTTCCTCATATGGAAACAGAAAAAAGAAACTCCATAGCGTCATACCGTTTTTACACAATTTATTGTACAAACAAAAAGCCCCAGTACAGGGTACTGTTGTGGAAATTTTATGAAGATGTATTTTAATATGCATTGTCATAGTGTCTCCCAGTGTTAGTTCTCCCGCAACCCGCTCTAAAGAGCTGACTGGGGCAGACTGACGCTGGTTGAGATCCGTTTGGTAGTGAAAAGCTCCTTGGGGATGTAGAGAAGTGTTTGCAGAGTGGGGATATGTCCGCCATTGATGGTCCCCTGTGTGATGCACAGAATGATCGTCTGGTGGGGATGTGTTCGCTCTGCAAAGACATTATCGGTTTAGCAGATGTACGCTCGTGTCGACCCTGTGTGCCTGATCAACATATTTGGAGTGCCATGGCGTGCACCTGCAGATAATCTGCCATCCACACTGGACGGTAGTATAGTCCGGGTATGCTTTGTTCTCTGAACAAAGCAGAATAAGGATGCACGAAAAACTGTAAAAAATGGGAGTCTTTGAATTGTAGTCGGGTGCAGCGTTCATGATCTCAAGCTTCCTTTGTGTGGCTGAAGATAGCTTACAGAGACAGGGGGCGGGAGATTGTACATGCTGCCCCCGCCCAGACACCCCCATAAGACTCCCCTAGTCATTATTCATTGGTTGTTGTATAAACTCATCCTGTTGGAAGGATTTCCTGTGTTGACATTCATATCCTGTGAGGTCATATCCTATGAGGTCATTTCCCATGGAGGAAGCGATTGGCTGTTGGGGCCAGGACTTCCACTTCCTGTTTGTCATTGCTTTTGTTGTTGATGAATAAAAAAAACAAGTGCGGTGCTCGG
Source organism: Lithobates clamitans (assembly GCA_037952925.1). Classification (NCBI taxonomy): domain Eukaryota; kingdom Metazoa; phylum Chordata; class Amphibia; order Anura; family Ranidae; genus Lithobates; species Lithobates clamitans. Next base: position 293,597 of record JBBGZY010000299.1, on the reverse strand, counting down.
TGGAGGCAGTCGTGCGATGGTACTGAGATGAGGACGTAAGCTGTGGTCATGTCTGTTTACTTGGGGATATGCGGGAAATAGCGTGATAGGTAAGATGCATTATACTGAGAGGAAAGGGCTCCTTAATAGCGCAAAAGCATAGAGTGGGTTTTTCCACGACAATTCATTGGCAGGCCATTGTAGGAGTGAACAGAACCTCCTTCACATCGGATCAATCTCTGTACGATGCTTTAGGTAGGTTCTGCTTTGCAAAAGAACAAATTTTACATCTTTTGGTATAATGCCGGGATTTGAATTGTATATTTGTTATGTGTAAGTAACCGTATGTTGTGTAATATGTTTGTGATGCATATGAGAAATAGAAATGCATGAATTGTGATTATTACCTTTGTATGGGACCAAGACACCAAGACACATGTCCCCATAAGTGTAAAAATATTTTTAGGTAAAGGATTTGTTTTGAAGCTGCCTCTGAAAATGCCTGCCGCATATTCAAATGGCCATGCATTGCTGGAAGCTAGACAATAGCATGGGGGGAGTTCTTTTGTTTTGAGATGAAAAGACCAAGCATGCAAGCAGCATTGTGTATCTGTTGGCCTTCCAACTTTCAGAGCCAAGTATTGTTTTGTATTTGGGAACAGGAGTGTATGTTTAAGCTGTGTTATTTTGTGTTTTATGTAATTTTGGCAGATAGGAATGTGTGGTTTCATTGGATAGCATGTGTTCCTATGGACCCTGGGTGATGTAGCCTAAAGTGTGTGTCTATGGTTAAGTGTGCATTCTCATTTGTTTTAGTCAGTCTTTGTGGAGAAAGATTTTGGTTTTCTAGTTAAGAAATCTTGGTTTGTGCTGGTTTTGTTTCACCATGTGGTCCAATTGTCGTTGGCCATTCTTGTAGTCACCATGTGGCCCAGCTTTTGTAGGCCATTTTCACCATGTGGCCGTTGCTTGATTTTCATTTGTTGCAACTGCCATTTTGTGTCTGCTGTGTTTTAGGTGGAATTGCTCTGCTTTTGGGCCAGGTTTAAAAAGGTGATTTTGGTTTGTAGAGGCACAGTTTAAGGTTTTAATACTGTTTAGCCTGTAAAATCATCCCAGAGTGTAAATTGCTCCAATTTCAGGGATGAGACACTGGGAACTGAGAAACTATTTTGTTTGAATGTTAAACTCGCTGGTTTGAATTGTTTGTTTGTCATTGCAAATGGTGTAAGCACCATTTTTGTTTTCCTTTGTGTGTGTGTGTGTGTGTGTGTGTGTGTGTGTAGCCATGCGGTCTGAGCCACCACCTTGTCTCTAGGCACCATTTCCTTTTAAGTAAATTCAATCTTTTCAGGTTTAGCTATTATTGTACTTTTTACATACTTTTCAGTAAAACTATTGCATTTTTTTTTGTATTGAATTTGGGCTTTAAGTAAAATCTCTACTTTGCACTGAATTTACTAACTTTAACTGGGTTTTTGTACTTTTAGCGGTGTGTGTTATTTTTATTTTTAATTATTTTGGGTTTTATTTCGGTCTCAAAACTTGTGGTCTGACAGTGAGATATGGGAGTCAAAGGGGATTCCGGGGGATTCCCTCCCATTTGCAATATGAGGGTTTATTCCACCCTTTCCTGGACAAAAGTTTTTTTTAAATTGTTGAAGTCTTCTATATGATGTTAGCCATAGATTTTTTTAATGTCTTGATAGACATACTATGAAACTCTTTCCAGGCTTCTCCTCCCTCTTCCTGTCCATTGATATGTAAATAGACCAGTTAGATGGTTTTTTAAGAGCTGAGCAGACAGGAAGTTCTTTGCAGGTATGCAACAGGAAGTTGGTGGGAGAAGCTTGGGGTCTTTTGACTCGTGTTTGGAAGTATGATAGAAACCATTTTGATTTTTAAATTTAATTCCAGTTACTTTGTGAAGTTTTATACAGTAATACAGTTTTCGGTAGAGAGCAAGCAGGAGGCATCCATGTTATTGTTGTAATATCTAGGTACAGATAGAAGCCATAATATTGTTTTGAATAGTGGAGGATTTCATGGTGCTTTGTAGTTTGTCTGACAAACATATTTATAGGGCTGCCGATAATCAGTTGGAGAGCATATAAATGTGAGGAGTAGATTCTGGAATACTGGGGGGCTGTGTATAATAATCGGAATACACCAGTACTGTAAAAATAGTCACTAGGCAGTAGTGCTCCAAAAGTTAGTGCAAGGTTGCCCTGGATGCAGGGGCACGTTATAAGTGATTCAAATCGTCATGGGTAATGTTGACCGTCGATGCATTGGAGAAAAAAAATGAGGCTGCACACCAGTCAGACAGCTGCATAGTACATGAGGTCTGGGTTCGGGTCTCTGGACATGAGACCCCTTAAAGATTGGCAGATATGGTCAGCGGGTACAGTAAAGTGTATTCCTTTGGAAGGTACTTTTGATGTCTGGAGGTACGAGACCCCAGAATAAAAATACCTTAGAAGTAGTTCAGCTGCAACTTCAGAAATCTGTAATGATGAGTGAGTTGATGGATGTGTAGTACACGCTTGTGTGGTTAAAATTCTCATGCCTGTTTTTGAACTTTCTGTGGCTGGCCCATGCAAGATTTCGAGATGCTCTTGTGCCTTTCCCATTGCATTTTTTTCTATCGCTAAAAGAGTGAAGGCAGCTTTCTGTCTGGTTGTTTTGTTTTTTCATTTTTGTTTTGGGAACTATGAAATATCTCCCCCATGTTTGTATCTAAATGTTTGTCTCATGTTTTAGAATGTATTTGAACCTACCGCGACAGCCCTCTTACGTGTCACGGGTGTTGTATTTTAGTAGGAACGTGAAAGTAAAGGTTACAGAGGGTTTAGTTATTGTCGGTTTTGAGGAATGTCAGTGACAATTTACCAATGTACATTAATGTTGTATTGTTTATCATTCTTTGCAGGTTAAATATGAAGGATAGAGTAATAACTTTTGCTTATAAGTATCTTTTCAGGTCCAAGGAGTTTCTGAAAGTGTATGTACATAGAAAGCAGGTGTGGGGGCGTGGCTTAGCAATGGCCGGGTGAAGACATCTTCTCGGTGAGCTCCTGTCTTCCCCTGGCTTACCCTGGCATCTAGCCGACTATACTGCTAAAAAAACAGAGGCATGCAAACTAGCAAAAGACCCAGAACCAGAACACCGTTCCACAGAAACCGAGCACTAACCCTGAGGAGCAGCATTCATAGATTCCTCTGGGACACACAGAGGACACCACCAGGTGACATTACGGAGACTTCATGTGGGCCTCCGCTGGAAGTGTACACCGCTTCCACTCTGCCCTCCCCTCCCGCACCAACTACAGATCCAGACCTATCCCAGGGGACACTGGCAGCCTTCCGCTCAGCCCTTCCCAACAAATGGGCAGTCTGCCCAAAGACCTCCGCTCCCTCCTGCAGGCCCTACCTACAAAGACGGACATTGAGGCTCTCGCTCGCCGCATAGAGGAAGCCCATGGACGCGACATGCAGGAGGTAAGAGTGGAGATGCAGACAATAACCGAGTGGGTGGAGAGCGGGGAAGCCTCGGTCTCCTCTCTTGAGCTCCGGGTGTCAGCCCTAGAGGGTACACAAGCAACACGGGCAGCCACAGCCATAGACCTACAGCTCCATTTAGAGGACATGGAGGACCGCAGCCACCGCAATAATCTGCGGCTGCGGGGTCTCCCGGAGGCTAAAGGGCGCGGAGGACCTGGCCGTGACGGTGATTGCCATCTTCCGGGAAATACTAGAGGAACCATCCCCCTCCCTAGAGCTGGATCAAGTCCACAGGAGTCTTGGCCCCAAGCCCTCAGACCCAGATCGCCCCCGGGATGTATTGTGTCGGCTACACCGGTACACTCATAAGGAGTTAATCCTACGCAAGGCATGGGAACATGGAGATGTCAGTTTTGATGGAGCTACAATGAAGATATTGCCGGACTTATCCAGAGCTACACTGCAACGGAGAGCCCTGCTGAGGTCAGTACTTGATCTAGCCAGGAGGAAAGGCTGCACCTACCACTGGAGATACCCCCTGGCGGTCAGATTCCACAAGACATCGTCCTCCTTCACTCTGCGTGCTCCGACAGACCTACCAGCACTATTCGCCTTCCTGGAAACAGAGCGTTCTGGACTGGCTGGTCATTCTTGCCCTCCAGTTTAACCGCCCAAGCACCGCAATCCACCAGAGCGGCCAATTTCCCCACCAGCAGAGGCCCAGCAGGAGATCGCGGGCGCCATCTTCAGTGGAAGGGTCACGTGAGTCTTAATTAATCAGATACTACCCTACCCCACCATACCGCATTGCACAGATTGTTGGGGTCCCTTCCCCACTCCCAGTTTTGTACACTGAAGGTGCTGCCCCTCACCACACTACTGACATTAGTGGCAACACCCCCTGCATAAGCCTCATCACCCCTTGTCACATGATTTATCCCTGCCTCCCCCATGCTCACACGAAATGCACCTGGAGCAATTCCTGATATCTGCAGCGCCCGCTGAGCTAAACCACTATGCCCACAGACATCAGCAAGGCGCACACCAATTTGCTGTCACTACCACACCTGAATACTCACTTTTGGGGTAGAGTGGTCCTCAGACTCAACATGTCCAGATGACATTGAGACTTAGGTGCGAAGACTTTGTGCAGTCCTCCTCCCCCCCTCACCATAGACCAGAGAACAGCTCAAAGGTTGATACCCCCCAGCCACTCACTCTATACAGAGGATGCTACCCCTCCTCTTACTGTTATATCAAAGGTTTTGTGCAACCAGAGAAGTATTTTTGTACGTCACCACTGGCTCAGATGGGTGGGAGTGAGGGTGAAATAAGCTGTGCTCATTCTTGTTTGCTCACAATGTTTATGCAGGTTACTCTGGGGTTCACATACATAGTTACATAGTAAGTGAGGTTGAAAAAAGACACAAGTCATCAAGTCCAACCTAACTGAAAAATCAAAAGTGCAAATTTTAAAAGCTAATATGCAAGTTATTGTCCCAAAAAGTGTTTGGGGACCCGGGTCCTGCCCCAGGGGACATAAATCAATGCAAAAAAAGTTTTAAAAATAGCCATTTTTCGGGAGCAGTGACTTTAATAATGCTTAAAGTGAAAAAATAAAAGTGAAATATTCCTTTAAATATCGTACCTGGGGGGTGACTATAGTATGCCTGTAAAGTGGGACATGTTTCCCGTGTTTAGAACAGTCCCTGCATTAAATGACATTTCTAAAGAAATAAAAGTCCGGCTGTAATGTAATTTTGGGTCCCGGCAAAATGGATGAAATTTATTGAGAAAAACGGCAAGGGTACCCCCCACCCCAGCCCATTACCAGGCCCTTTGGGTCTTGTATGGATATTATTTAAAATATTTTTATTGGACAAAAATTAGATACATTGCAAAGATAATTATCCATAACAGTTTGAGAAACATTCATTCGTGAAACAGTCCAGCTTATCTGCTATAAAGTGAACCAACAAAGGAAAATTAGCTTATTAACGAGATTTGCCAGAGCGAACAATAAAGATGTAAGAGCCAGATCAATCGTCGGTGTTATCCTTATGTCATGAGCAGGTGTGACCAGAACCGTGTGATCTGCGACAGAGGACACCAAAACGTATATAAGTGAAAATATATTAACTTATTAAAGAAAGTGAGTAATATAATACAACCAACTCCAATATGATACAGTGCAATAACCAACCACAGACAGAGACCCACAAATAACAATAGATAGATAAGTGCAATAAATGGGAAATACCAGGTTCATAAACAATAGCCAGGCCAGGGTCATACACAGCAGATCAGCAGATGGACAGGGGATGTTCCAGAGACATAAACGTAAGCCAGGCCAAGGTCATACACAGGGAGATCAGCAGATGGGGAAAGGAACACAGGACAGGGAGAGGATAGATGGGTCAGACTGCAGGCAGGGATGCAAGGTAACAGGTGGGACAGGATAGGGTCCGAGACAGGGAGACAGGATCAGGTTCAGGGCACAGGATCAGATCGCTAGCAGGTCAGGAGGCAATGAAGAAGTCAAGGCAAACATGTGAATGTTTGCCGGGTATTTATAGGCTTGTGATTGGCCTCAAGTGACACCTGATTGCAGGAGGTACTGTCTGCTCCACACTGCCAGGATCCATCCGCTGGTGGACGCCAGTACTGCGGCCCAAAGATGATATACTATTAACAGGGAAAAGCTCTCCTGACAGTTCCAAACTGCCAGGAGACACCTGCTGGTGGACCTCAGTACTGCATGCCAAATAACAGGTATTACCAGCGGATGGAACATTTCCTGACACCTTATAAGGGGTCAGGACTGTCAGGGAGTCTCCACCATAAAGGCTGGTGACGAGGAATAATATGAGATCCTAGGAAGCGGTCACCGGACCACCCGAGAGGCCCCACACACCCCACCGCTTTGGGAGCTCACTATGGGTATGCATGGTGCCCCCCCAGGGCCCACAACCGATCCCTCAGATGAGGACGCAGCTGACCGATTGGTAGGGTTATATAAGTAGAGCCCTCAAGGTCGAAAATTAAATTCCCGGTGGATTATTGATCATAAATCAGTGATGGGGATAAACCCTCCCCAACAGTCCGACCAAAAACAATAGAAAAATTCCCCGTAGGGGCAATTTCAGGTCTTTCGGCATGTTAGGTGAGGTAGGGACTAGATGCCCCAGAGAGGGGAGAGAAGAAACGTGTGAAAGGAAAGGAGTTAAGTCAAAGAAGGGGTCAAGGAGGGGGGAAATGTTCCTGGTATCAGCCTCCATACCAGGGAGGAAAGGTATGTTACAAAATTTACCCCAAGGTTCCCAGGTGGCATTAAATCTCTCAATTTTGTTATTAAGTTTTGCTACTATTCGTTCTTGAGCCATAATCCATGAGATTTTCCTCCTGCAAGCTTGGAAGGAGACAAGGGGCCTGCTATTGTAATTTTACCTCCTAACAAAATAAAGAAAGAGAGAGCTTGTAGGTGCTTGGGCAGGTTGGGTATGTAGTGATTAAGTAAAGCTATGTTGGGGTTGTTACTGTTTCATCCCTTAAGGAGCTAATAGTACAAAAGATTTTCTGCCAGAAGGATCTAATGCGGGGACAAGTCCACCATATGTGGATCATAGAACCCTCTAGCTCACAGCCTCTGAAGCAAAGTGGCGAGGTCCCTGGGTAGATCAACGCTAGTCTGAATGGAACATAATACCACCTGGTCAGTACCTTTAGAAAAGCTTTGATTAATGATATATTGCAAATACCTTTAAAGGAGCATTTCGAGGCCTGGAACCATTCTGATGTAGTCCACGTACTGCCTGTGTCCTCCTCCCAGGCCCAAGCATAAGTCGGTTTGTCCAAGTTTGTTTGTAGAGCTGTAAAAAATCAAGGAGATGCCTCCCCTCTGGTCCACAGTATTGGAGCACCATTGCTCATAAGGGGTTATAGAGGGAGCTTCCATTTTGTTAGTCCAGGTGGCATTTAGAAAATGGGAGATTTGAGAGAATCTGAACATTTCTGTGTCAGGCATGTCCAGGTTCTTCTTGCAATGGGACAGGGTAAGAGGACCTGCTGGGGAAAGGAAGTGGCCTATGCGCTAAAGGCCCTTGTCCATCCACCAATGGAACGCCTTTATATTGAGCACCGGGGGAAAGTTCGCATTATGGAATAATGAGCTAGTGGTTTCAGTGGGGATATCAGGGAGTGTTGTGTGTAAAGCTTGGAACATAATTCAATGGAGTGAGAGAGGGTGGGGGACATTATCGCTGGCTTACTCTTTGGATCACACCATAAGAGGTAATCAATGGTGTTATGGGGAATAGCTTGTCTTTCCATGGAGAGCCAATCAGGTTTCGGGCCCCTGGAGAAGACCATCGAAATTCGTGACAGTTGTGCTGCCTGATAGTAACCCCAAAGGTCTGGTAACCCCAAGCCGCCCTGGGATTTCAGGCGAAAAGGGTTCTAGTAGGGCACCCATACCTCTTGTTGCCCCAGACAAAGCGTACTACTTCTGATTGAAATTTGCTGAGGAATTGCTTCGTGATTGGGATTGGGAGGGAGCGAAAAAGATATAAGAGACTGGGGAGAAGTGTCATCTTCACTGCATGCACCCTGCCTAGCCAGGACAGACCACATCTAGACCACCTTTCTAACTCGCCTCTACATTTAAGAATCTTAGGGGGATAGTTTGCTTTAAAGAGTTATTAATGTCTGGTGTTAGTTTGATCCCTAGATAAGGAATCGCAGCGGGGGCCCAAGAAAAGTCAAAGTTGCTTGAGAGTTCCTGTTCCCCGCAAGTTACCCCCTTAATGTCAGGGTTCAAACTAATTGCTAAGGACAGCGTTTCGATAGCTATTGCAAAGAGGAGGGGAGAGAGTGGGCATCCCTGTCTGGTACCTCTACCGATAAAGAATGAGGCTGAGTATCTGCCCATCAGATGCACCTGCGCTGATGGGTTAGAGTAGAGCGAATAGATTAAGTTCAGAAAATATGTGCCAAACCCCCACCTCCGAAGGATATCAGACAGGTATGCCCAATCCACTGAATCAAAGGCTTTGTGGTGATCAGTCGAGAGGAGGAAGCCTTTCTGAGGAGGGCCCCCATCCCATTGGGACTTTAGGAGTGAAATGACGTCAATGGTCCATCAGATCTGGTCTGGGCCCTGTCTCCCCGGGATAAAATCCACCTGATCTCTATGGATATATGAAGGGATGACGCTCGCGACTCTATTTGCTAGTATCTTTGTCATAATTTTAATATCGTTATTTATCAGCGATATCGGTATCAGCGATAATTGTCCACCTTGCTCGTGTCTTTACCCAATTTGGGTATTACCAAGATGTTGGCTGAGTTTGTCAGCCCTGAGGGGGAGTTCCCTCCTCCCTAAGGGCGTTAAATAGTCTAGGATCCTGTGAAGAAGTCGTTGTGATGAAACATGTCGGAGGCATGGCTGTATGGCAACCTATCATCTGAGATCAACGTGTGACGTGCTGTGCTGTGCTGAGCTGTATGCGCTGTTTACTAGTCGGCGGAGACCACCTCGCGCTGCTGAGGATCCAATGAGGGGATAAGGGTGAGGTTAATACTGCATCCTGGGTCTGCCGTGACCATAATACCTGATCTCTATGGATATATGAAGGGATGACGCTCGCGACTCTATTTGCTAGTATCTTTGTCATAATTTTAATATTGTTATTTGTCAGCGATATCGGGCGATAATTGCCCACCTCGCTCGTGTCTTTACCCGGTTTGGGTATTACCAAGATGTAGGCTGAGTTTAAGTCAGGACCGAGTGGGGTTCACTCCCTAAGGGTGTTGAATAGTCTAGGATCCTGTGAAGAAGTCGATGTGATGAAACATGTCGGAGGCGTGGCTGTACGGACCTATCATCTGAGAGCAACGTGTGACGTGCTGTGCTGAGCTGTATGCGCTGTTTACTAGTCGGCGGAGACCACCTCGCGCTGCTGAGGATCCAACGAGGGGATAAGGGTGAGGTTAATACTGCATCCCGGGTCCGCCGTGACCATAATACAACTCTACAGCTGGGTCACATGAAGTTTTCGTTTGTGCCTTGTTTTTATTATAAGAGTGTGAGTATAATGATTGAAGATTTTGAGCGCGCATTTTAAATAAATGTTTTATACGTTATCACACTATTGGAAGCATTATCTTTTCTTTCATGTGGATATACTTGATGAGTATTGCTGCTTACTGAAGGATTTCACCTGCTGAAATTACAGTTTCATTCACTTTGGCTAGATAAAAAGGAAGAAAAAGCAGCGCCGACCTAAGTGCAGTACTGTAGCATAAACATTTATTACAGGTTAAAATGCACTCACTCAGAGTAAGGTAGATACAGGCACATCAAGTAAAAAATCCATCCGGGAAGCTGTGTGGTGGGCAGCAGGGCTCCACAGGGGGCGATCCTGAAAGCTGGAGTGTGTTACACTTGTCTCCTTGTCCCGTCTGATGGCGCAGGTGGTAACCAGTGTCACAGGCTGGGTTGAGACAGGCACAGCGTGGATCGTCTGTTAAGTTGTATTTCCCGGGTATCAGTGACGCTGGGGGCGTGCACGCGTTCGGAGCATGCGTGCTCCTTCATCAGGCATAGCGTCCATTAATTTCGGAAGAGGTATAAGAAGGGCGGGCGGGCCAATTGCATCATTGGCTCCGCCTACCTCGTATTAGGCTTAAGGGAACCGTGGGAGGGGTGGACAGTGTTGAGGAACATGATGACAGAATAGGGGGTGGAGAGTGGAGGAGACAAGGGGGAAATAGCAAGGGAGGTGAACAAGTGTGTGGAGAGAGGGGGGAGGGAGAGAACAGCAGAGGGACATGATAGCATGGATATGTGCTTATTAGAAGGCAGTTGCTGAGAGGTGGAGTGATCTCATGGCAATGGGATGACGAGGATAATGTGGATAATATGTGGAAAAAAGGGGAAAATTAGAAAATTGTAAAAATTAGAAAATAATCTAAGAAAAATCTATATATGTAGTAAAAAATAAAAATAAATGGGAGTGATGATGGGATGAAAATGAGAGAAATAGGAGGGTTTTTTTTTTTTTTTTTTTTTTATAATGAAGGGAGTTGTGGACTTATAAATGGGTAGGGAATTGTATATAATAAAATATGAAAAATTTGGAAAAGGAGGAATGTATATATAAAAATATACCTATAAAATACATATAAAAGAATATATATAAAAAAAAAATAAAAAAAAAAATAAAAAAAAAATAAAAAAAAAATAAAAAAAAATATATATGTATATAGAAAATGCATAAAAAACGCATACTTTGCGGTATGTGATCTTGGGTACAGTGTGGATGGATGATTTTAGCATGGGATCCTCCAGTAGAATGTCCCAAATTCCTAGAAAAAGGATACCCCCCAGATCTAATAGAAGAAGCTTTCGCCAATTTTCTAGAAAATGACTCTCCCTCCCATACAGAACCACCAACCCAACCCACCACCCCCCCCCCAGCCCCACACCACCAGGTTCATCACCCATTTTCACTCAAAATACAAAAAAATGGAAAGAATCTTCAAAAAGCACTGGGACATTCTACTGGAGGATCCCATGCTAAAATCATCCATCCACACTGTACCCAAGATCACATACCGCAAAGCCAGAAACATAAAAAGCCTTATTGCCCCAAGCAAGCTTAAAACTACACGTAACAGACCCACCCCATCTCGGACCTTCCTCTCATTAAACGGCATGTATCAATGCAAAAAGATCAAATGTCTCACCTGCAAATTTGTCCCCCATCGCCAAAAATCTTTCACCACAAAAGGAAACTCCTACCAACTCAGAGAATTTTTTAATTGTTCCTCAGACTTTGTAATTTATGGCATCCGTTGCCCCTGCAACCTACTCTATATTGGTCGAACCATCCGAACACTTAGGAAAAGATTTGGCGAACACCGCAGATCTATAGAGGAAAACCTTAATCTAACCATCCCCAGACATTTCAAAGAGTACCACCAAGGCTCCACCAATGGTATACTAGTATGGGTCATCGAACAAATACCCAGGACCCTCCCCCCCACAGAACGTTTCAAACGTCTCTGTGAAAGAGAAACTTTTTGGATATATACCCTTGACGCCCTTGCGCCTGGAGGCCTGAATGAAGAAATAGAAGTCAACCCAGTCCTCTAAAAATCCATCCTCAATCATGCCCAGATCCCCTCTTTCACAGCCCCAACAACACACACCCCACACCTCCCCCACCACCCTTCCCCCCCAACAATAACACCCCTCTACACCCTGATGTGTCTCCTCCCCTTTGCCCCCCCCTTTTTCTCTTTCTATTCCCCCCTTTATAATTCTTCCACTCTAAGGTTCTACCCCTATATCCCACTGGAAACCCCCACCCACCACGGCATGTGCCTATACATGTCCTGGTTCCACCCAATGCATGTGCATGTGCATGTATATATATGTATATGTGTATGTTTTTCATGCGTTTTTTTTTTTATGCGTTTTTTTAATGCGTTTTTTATGCATTTTCTATATACATATATATTTTTATTTTTTTTTTTTTTATTTTTTTTTTTTTTTTTCTATATATATTTTTTATATGTATTTTATAGGTATATTTTTATATATACATTCCTCCTTTTCCACATTTTTCATATTTTATTATATACAATTCCCTACCCATTTATAAGTCCACAACTCCCTTCATTATAAAAAAAAAAAAAAAAAAAAAAAACCCTCCTATTTCTCTCATTTTCATCCCATCATCACTCCCATTTATTTTTATTTTTTACTACATATATAGATTTTTCTTAGATTATTTTCTAATTTTTACAATTTTCTAATTTTCCCCTTTTTTCCACATATTATCCACATATTATCCTCGTCATCCCATTGCCATGAGATCACTCCACCTCTCAGCAACTGCCTTCTAATAAGCACATATCCATGCTATCATGTCCCTCTGCTGTTCTCTCCCTCCCCCCTCTCTCCACACACTTGTTCACCTCCCTTGCTATTTCCCCCTTGTCTCCTCCACTCTCCACCCCCTATTCTGTCATCATGTTCCTCAACACTGTCCACCCCTCCCACGGTTCCCTTAAGCCTAATACGAGGTAGGCGGAGCCAATGATGCAATTGGCCCGCCCGCCCTTCTTATACCTCTTCCGAAATTAATGGACGCTATGCCTGATGAAGGAGCACGCATGCTCCGAACGCGTGCACGCCCCCAGCATCACTGATACCCGGGAAATACAACTTAACAGACGATCCACGCTGTGCCTGTCTCAACCCAGCCTGTGACACTGGTTACCACCTGCGCCGTCAGACGGGACAAGGAGACAAGTGTAACACACTCCAGCTTTCAGGATCGCCCCCTGTGGAGCCCTGCTGCCCACCACACAGCTTCCCGGATGGATTTTTTACTTGATGTGCCTGTATCTACCTTACTCTGAGTGAGTGCATTTTAACCTGTAATAAATGTTTATGCTACAGTACTGCACTTAGGTCGGCGCTGCTTTTTCTTCCTTTTTATCTCCCTCCAAAGGTGAATTCTGCCCTTCAAGCAAGCTGCCTCCTGTGTTTGTATCTGCATCTCTCCCCCTGAGGTCATAGACCTATACTCTGCATTCCCCCCTCCCCCCCCTCTCCACTCATTTTATCCCAGTTTTTATGCCTGGACTTTTGTTCATCAACCCAGCACCATCCCTGGACTTTTTTTTACCATTTTTCATATTTTATTTTTCATTTTTTATTTTCTATTATCATTATTTTTATCATATAAATGTATTGTAACTCACACATGACTGTTATTTAAATTGATATCTTTTAATTCTTTATTTTTTTATATAACTTACTATCCCTTTGTATATTGCTCACCCCCATCCATAGCTGTCGTCCCCTAGCGCAACAAAATATTGTAAATTATTCACTTTGGCTAGCCCCTGGGAGGCTACATTTCTGCTTATTGGCCGAGCATGATAATGCAATGCAAATTTTTCCGGTAAGTGCGGCTCCATAAGAGTGGATCACAGTCATGGATGGTGTGGTGAAAGACGTTGATTGCATGGAAAAGTTGTTTCATTCACTTTCCTGACACTGAATATCTTGCATGGACTTTGTCTCATCTATATTTATATTTATTTTTTCTTTATGTCACCATTTTTAATATGAGTTGTTGTCACTATTTATTTGCATAACTATTCATTTGCATAATATTTTGAAGCAAAAAATCCCTACCTGTAGTGGGAGGGCATATTGTATGTTTACTACACAAATTCATTATCATTAGTGAGTGTGTTATAAATCACATAAGTTTTTACACTGATTCACTTCTATATTACATTCAGTCTATTTGCCATTTAGCGCCACTATTTCCATTGGGGATCAGTCATTTCAAATTTTTTGTAGTACCCATTGGAAAAGCCATCTGGGCCTGGTGAGGAACCCGCTTTCAGCGGTTTGATCGTATCTAGTACCTCAGTTTGGGTGAATGGGCTCTCAAGAAGGTTCTTGTGGTCGGTAGACAGAGTGGGCAGTGGTAGAGCACCTAGAAAGGTAGACTGAGTCAGTTGGGAGGGTGGAGGGTTCGATTTATAAAATTTGGAATAAAACTGGAGGAAAGCTTCCATAATCTTGGCTGGGTTCTGAGTCAGGTCCCCCGAAGATGATCTAATTTTCGGGAATGCCAAGGAGCGGGGTTTGGGGCTCAGCTTTATCGCCAGTCTCGAACCGATCTTGTCTTTCTGGGAGTAGAATTTTGCCCTAGTCCACCTGAGGTGTCTTTCGGCAGCCATAGTCAAGGTCAGATTAAGGAGGGCCCGGGCTTTGTCTAAGTTTACTAGGGACTCGGGCGTAGGGTGTCGTTAGTGTGCCTTTGCTGAAGAATGAAAGTCCTCTGATAGTTTAATCATGTCTGCTCTATGTTCTGCTTTAAGTTTAGATATCATTTGAATCAATTTCCCTCTAATCACAGACTTATGCGCTGCCCAAATGGTCACAGGTGAAACATCACTCGTCATATTAAGTTGGAGGTATTCCTTGATGGCCTCTTCCAGTAAGGTGCATTGTACTGGGTCACTCAAGATGGATTCCTGCAAGCGCCAGTGAGGGGGGCCTCCGACACCCGCAGTTCTTTGTGTAATCAGTGTCACCATCAAGTGGTCAGACAAGGGAGTATCTACTATCTTGGACCCTATAATTAGTGGAATCGAAGTGGGCCATGTGAAGATGTGGTCTATCCTGGCAAAGGAGTTATGAGGTGCTAAATAATGGGTATAGTCTTTAGTGTGTGGGTTGGTCTCTCTCCATATATCAATCAGTCCTGCCTCATGAAGCAGCTTCGCAATTTTAATGCTCTGTCTAGAAGGGCACCTAGGTTTTGATTTCCCACCTGCAGATCGTCAAGAGAGAAGTCGAAGGCCGTGTTGGAGTCACCACCAATAAAAATTGTACCCTTTAAGTGTGGTTGCAATTTGTGTATCAGGGAGCCAAAAAAGGTTTTCTGCCCCTTATTAGATGTGTAGTATGAGACAAAAGTATATAGTTCCCTATCTATGTGGCCAGAAACCAGGACGTAGCGTCCCAGAGGGTCGACTACAGTCTCCAGTTGCGATAGGTTAATGTGTTTAGCAAAGCAGATGGCCACCCCTTTTGTTTTGTTGACTGCGGAGGCTAAATAAAATTGGGGGAAGCATTGATGGAGGAAGGTGGGCTTATATGAGGACGGAAAGTGGGTCTCTTGAAGGAAGAGAATGTCTGCATGCATGGATTGGTACAGTTGAAATAGTTTCCTGCGTTTGATGGGCGAATTGAGGCCCTGGGCATTGTGAGAAATAATTTTGAGGATGGGAGCGGGGCAATGTGTATTAGTCATGGACCAGAGGGGTAGAGCCTAGTGTCCCTAACGGTATCCGCCCCCTGACCGGGGCCCCAGCCTATTAGGCTAGGGGCCCAGGGGATTGAGCAGACCCTGCGTTCAGGAACCTTGACAGTAAAGCAGGAGATGACCTCCCTTAAACGTGTGGATTTATCCCTCTGCGCCGCCAGTGTCACCAGCCACACCGACCGCGCAGAGGGACAGGTAAGAAGAACACCTGAAGTAACGTTAAACATTTATAACCTGGAGAACCGTTGGTCATCCTTCGGTGGATGAGAACTAAAGTCCCGACCAAGGGAACAAAAGTGGGTAAGAAAAAGTGTATAAACTATACAGTCAGCTTTCCTACTTCCCCCCTTCCCCATAACAAAGTCAAAGGCCCCAGTTCTTTGGTAGCAGTCAGTCCGATAAAGGCGCGTGACTGATCCCCATCTAAGTCAGTGCAGGTGGGGAGTTATTCCCAAAATAGAGCCGTCAAGTGGGGAGGGGTGTAGAGATGCCCCAAGAAACAGCTGAAAGCAGAAAGTGGAGGAAGGAATGTCCCGGATCAGGGCCCTGATCCCTGTAAGGGGCCTGTGCATCATGGCGGAATATTCTCCTTGGATCTCTTGGAATTCTGTTCCAGACAGGTGGGCTGCAGCAGGCTTGCTGGTGGGGGTCTCTTTGAAGATGGGGGGTCCCCCTGGCAGCCTTGGTGGAGGGTGGTTCCTGTATGATCAGGCCTAATTGTAGCAGAAGTCGTTCTCCCTCTGCAAACGATGAGAAGCTGAGACTTTTGTTCCTGTATGAGAAGTTCAGACGGAGAGGGAAAGACCATCTATATGTTATTTCTCTTTCCATCAACAGTTAAAGAAGCGGTTTAAGAGCGCCTCTTTTCTGTACTGTATATGGCGATAGGTCTGCAAAAATCTGGATTTTGTGACCATACAGCCTGAGGTCATCTGAGTATCTGGATTTCTTCATCACCTCCTCCTTCACTGAATAAAAATGAGGCTTCACGAAGATATCTCTGGGGAGACCATCAGAGATTTTACAGCAGCATGTACATCCTTCTTGGATTCGGGGAGCCCCCTAATTCTAAAGTTATAATGTCTCGATCTGTTCTCAAGGTCGTCGATCTTTGCAAATGCTATTTTCAATTGATCCTGCACGTATTGAATCCTGGCTGAGTACTGATTAATCTGTGCCACTGATTGATCAGCTTTCTTTTCTATAGTGTCCATTCTCATCCCTAATTGCTGTAGGTCAGCATGGATGGATAAAGTAATTTGAGCCGCATTTAAGGCTAGGCTTTTTGAGAGTAATTGAGAGAATGCTTCCATCATGGAGGGGAAGTCATTGGGGATGGGGGTAGCATCATTTTCCTCGCTCACAGCAAGAAGCATGCCTGTGTGGGGGTCCAGCATGGGGGTTGAGGGGAGACCAGAGTTCATTCTACCCAGCAGGGACTCTGTGGAGGTAGGGGATGTGGCCAGGGGCAGGGGTGGGTAAGAAGTACCTGGGGAGTGTGGAGGTATCAGGTCTTGATCTGCAATGGATTCATCTGAGGTCTCTGTGCTGTGTGTGCCTCGTGGAGCCACCGCCATCTTGGCATAGCTGACAGGAACTGCCGCCGCGGTCATCTGGCCACTGAGGTTCCCCCTGGCTTATGCCGTTGACATCTCCCCTGCTCGATTATCCCAGTGGTGTGCATGTGGGACCGCTCTGAGAGCTTCGGTGGCTGTTATGGGGCCGTGGTGGAGTGGAGCTCTAGAAGCTGGCAGCCATCTTGGGAGCTGCTGCGCATGCGCCTTGTTGTATGGATATTATAAGGGTAACCCAGCACCCAAATTAAAAAAATAAAAGGCGTGGGGCCCCAAGGCCCTATATACTCTGAACAGCAGTATACAGGTGGTCCAAACAAGACAGGGACTGTAGGTTTGTTCTTAAGTTGAATCTGTTTGTAATTTGGAACAGGCAGGGCTTTTTTCTCAAACAATAGGTGCTGGAACTTAACCACGGCCCCACAAAACCCCTCCCCCTACACACACCCTCCAAATCACATCAAATAGTGGGTATGGTCGGTCAAATTTCCCGAAAACAGAAGGAGGGTCTTAAAGGGGCATTAAATACCAGGATTGCATTACATACAGAGTGCAGAGCTGTCACTTGTAAACACAGAAACCAGACTTCTGTGTTTACAAGTGATTGTGGTGAGCAGGCACCAAAGGGTCTGAGCCAGAGGTGGTGGAACTGAGTTCTACCAAGTTCCCCCTGAAAAAAAGCCCTGGGAACAGGTACATTTTGTAAGTGTAGCTTCAGCCAAAAAGTCTATTTTTAAGCCTTTTGGATAACACAGGGAAGGGTTATCACCAGTGTAACATTTGTTTTGCTGTCTGTGCCCCTGTTCAGAAAATTTCACCTCACTTTCTGTCTCAATGATAGTTGGATTTTGAAAATTTGGGGTTATTAGGTAAACAAGGATTGGTGATAAAGCATCAGTGGAGACACCTTTTTCCCATATTAACTCTTACAGGAGAGATATCCCTTCCTAGGGGTAGATTTCCTTTCACTTCCTGTTGTCTCCCTCCGTTTGTAAGTAGGAGTCCTTTGTAAGTTGGATGTTTGAAAGTAGGGGACCGCCTGTATATACTATACGGCCTGCCTTATATACTCTGCAGAAAATTGGGCCTTAGGTGTTGGTGGTACCAGAACACTGTAAGCCTTCACAGTTACTCTTGATGGGTGCTGGAACGGGCCCTGCTGTGAAATATTATATCAAGAATTGTAATTACATGCCCCTGTTGAACAGGGACAGAAAAAATGGGCCTTTGGTGGTGGTGTGGTGATGGTGCCACAACACTGTAAGCTCTCACAGTTACTCTTGGTGGGCGCAGGAACGGGCCCTGCTGTGAAATATTAGATCAAAAATTATAATTACACGCCCCTGTTAAACAGGGGCAGAAAATTGGGCCTTAACAGTGGTGGTGGAGCCACAACACTGTAACCCCTCACAGATTCTGTTGTTGAGTGCAGGAACAAATCCTGCTGTGAAATATTAGAGAAAATATTGTAATTACATGCCCCTGTTAAACAGGGGCAGAAAAATTGAGCCTTAGGCGGTGGTGGTGGTGGTGGCACAACACTGTAAAGCCTCACAGATACTCTTGTTGAGCGCAGGAATGGGCCCTGCTATGAAAAATTAGAGCAAATATTGTCATTACATGCCCCTGTTAAACAGGGGAATAAAAATTGGGCCTTAGGCACTGTTGGTGGTGCCACAACACTGCAACCCCTTACAGATACTCTAGTTGAGCGCAGGAACGAGCCCTGCTGTGAAATATTACAGGAAAAATTGTAATTACATGCCCCTGTTAAACAGGGGCAGAAAAATTGGGCCTTAGGCACTGGTGGTGGTGCCACGAAAGAAAATTGTTCTTAGAAGCTATCAACATGAACATTGAGGAGGAATAGGATAGTCAATCAGCATAACAGGATAGTCACTCAGCTTTAGAGATGAGCTTCAAGTGGAACCCATGTTCGACTCGAACATCGCCAATTCGACCGTTCGTCGAATTGCGAACGTTGAGGGCCGTTCGCGCCAAATTCGAGTGGCATGTCACGGCCCATAATTCACTACGGCATCGCAGTGCATTGCTGGCTGATGATTGGCCAAGCATGGACTATGACCCGCATGCTTGACCAATCACATGACCCGTGGCTTTGGCCAATTATGGCTCAGGGGGTTTAGTACATGCCCCACACTATATAAGGCCTCCTGCATGGCGGCCTTGTGTAGCGTTTTGCGGCGGCAGAGAGAGATAGACAGAGAGACAGTGTCATTTGATTTAAGTTAGAGTAGGCAGGCGAGTCAGTTAGCTGCACTTACAGTGTATTGTGTATATATATATATATGCATCCTAGGTGTTGTGTGTGTATATGTATATATGTATATGTGTATATGTGTATATATATATATATATATATATATATATATATATATATATATATATATATATATATATATATATATGTATATATATATATATATATATATATATATATATACACTGTCTTCAGTTCAGCTAGATCCGTTCCTGTTATTCTCTTCCTACTGACAGGCAGGCAGGTGTTTTTACAGTATTTACAGTATTTACAGTTAGTGTACTGTGTCCTCTGCACAGTGTGCACCTAAAGCTACCTGAAGAGAATTGCTGGTGTTCTTCTGATCCTATTAGTACCACAGGAAGGCAGCTACTCTATTTACAGTTTGTGTACTGTGTCCTCTGCACAGTGTACACCTAAAGCTACCTGAAGACAATTGCTTTTGTTCTGATACTATTAATACCACAGGCAGGCAGCTGCAGTATTTACAGTTAGTGTACTGTTTCCTCTGCACAGTGGGCACCTAAAGCTAATTGAAGACAATTGCTCTTGTTCTGATCCTATTAATACCACAGGCAGGAAGCTGCAGTATTTACTGTTAGTGTACTGTGTCCTCTGCACAGTGTGCATCTAAAGCTACCTGAAGAAAATTGCTTGTGTCCTGATCCTATTAATACCACAGGCAGGCAGCTGCAGTATTTACAGTTAGTGTACTGTTTCCTCTGCACAGTGTTCACCTAAAGCTACCTGAAAAAAATTGCTGGTGTTCTTCTGATCCTATTAGTACCACAGGCAGGCAGCTGCAGTATTTACAGTTAGTGTACTGTGTCCCTTGCACAGTGTGCCCCTAAAGCTACCTGCAAACAATTGCTGTTGTTCTGATCCTATTAATACCACAGGCAGGCAGCTGCAGTATTTACAGTTAGTGTACTGTGTCCTCTGCACAGTGTGCCCCTAAAGAAACCTGAAGACAATTGCTGGTGTTCTGATCCTATTAATACCACAGGCAGGCAGCTGCGGTATTTACAGTTAGTGTACTGTGTCCTCTGCATAGTGTGCATCTAAAGCTACCTAAAGAAAATTGCTGGTGTCCCAATCCTATTAATACCACAGGCAGGAAGCTGCAGTACTTACAGTTAGTGTACTGTGTCATGTGCACAGTGTGCACCTAAAGCTAATTGAAGACAATTGCTTTTGTTCTGATCCTATTAATATCAAAGACAGGAAGCTGCAGTATTTACTGTTAGTGTACTGTGTTCTCTGCACAGTGTGCATCTAAAGCTACCTGAAGAAAATTGCTGGTGTCCTGATCCTATTAATACCACAGGCAGGAAGCTGCAGTATTTACAGTTAGTGTACTGTGCCCTCTGCACAGTGTGCACCTAAAGCTACCTGAAGACAATTGCTGGTGTTCTGATTATATTAATACTACAGGCAGGCAGCTGCAGTATTTACAGTTAGTGTACTGTGTCATGTGCACAGTGTGCACCTAACGCTACCTGAAGAAAATTGCTGGTGTTCTTCTGATCCTATTAGTACCACAGGCAGGCAGCTGCAGTATTTACTGTTAGTGTACTGTGTCCTCTGCACAGTGGGCACCTAAAGCTACCTGAAGACAATTGCTTTTGTTCTGATCCTATTAATACCACAGGCAGGAAGCTGCAGTATTTAATGTTAGTGTACTCTGTCCTCTGCACAGTGTGCATCTAAAGCTACCTGAAGAAAATTGCTGGTGTCCTGATCCAATTAATACCACAGGCAGGCAGCTGCAGTATTTACAGTTAGTGTACTGTGTCATGTGCACAGTGTGCACCTAAAGCTACCTGAAGACAATTGCTGTTGTTCTGATACTATTAATACCACAGGCAGGCAGCTGCAGTATTTATAGTTAGTGTACTGTGTCCTCTGCACAGTGGGCACCTAAAGCTACATGAAGACAATTGCTTTTGTTCTTATCCTATTAATACCACAGGCAGAAAGCTGCAGTATTTACTGTTAGTGTACTGTGTCCTCTGCACAGTTTGCATCTAAAGCTACCTGAAGAAAATTGCTGGTGTCCTGATCCTATTAATACCACAGGCAGGCAGCTGCAGTATTTACAGTTAGTGTACTGTGTCCTCTGCACAGTTTTCACCTAAAGCTACCTGAAAAAAATTGCTGGTGTTCTTCTGATCCTATTAGTACCACAGGCAGGCAGCTGCAGCATTTACTGTTAGTGTACTGTGTCCTCTGCACAGTGTGCACCTAAAGCTACCTGAAGACAATTGCTGTTGTTCTGATACTATTAATACCACAGGCAGGCAGCTGCAGTTTTTACAGTTAGTGTACTGTGTCCCTTGCACAGTGTGCCCCTAAAGCTACCTGCAGACAATTGCCGTTGTTCTGATCCTATTAATACCACAGGCAGGCAGCTGCAGTATTTACAGTTAGTGTACTGTGTCCACTGCACAGTGTGCACCTAAAGCTACCTGAAGACAATTGCTGGTGTTCTGATCCTATTAATACCACAGACAGGCAGCTGCAGTAGTTACAGTTAGTGTACTGTGTCCTCTGCACAGTGTGCACCTAAAGCTACCTGAAGACAAATGCTGTTGTTCTGATACTATTAATACCACAGGCAGGCAGCTGCAGTATTTACAGTTAGTGTACTGTGTCCTCTGCACAGTGGGCACCTAAAGCTACCTGAAGACAATTGCTTTTGTTCTGATCCTATTAATACCACAGGCAGGAAGCTGCAGTATTTACTGTTAGTGTACTGTGTCCTCTGCACAGTGTGCATCTAAAGCTAGCTGAAGACAATATCTGGTGTCCTGATCCTATTAATACCAAAGGCAGGCAGCTGCAGTATTTACAGTTAGTGTACTGTATCCTCTGCACAGTGTAAACCTAAAGCTACCTGAAGACAATTGCTGTTGTTCTGATCCTATTAATATCACAGGCAGGCAGCTGCAGTATTTACAGTTAGTGTACTGTGTCCTCTGCACAGTGTGCACCTAAAGCTACCTGAAGACAATTGCTGTTGTTCTGATACTATTAATACCACAGGCAGGCAGCTACAGTATTTACAGTTAGTGTACTGTGTCCTCTGCACAGTGGGCACCTAAAGCTACCTGAAGACAATTGCTTTTGTTCTGATCCTATTAATACCACAGGCAGGAAGCTGCAGTATTTACTGTTAGTGTACTGTGTCCTCTGCACAGTTTGCATCTAAAGCTACCTGAAGAAAATTGCTGGTAACCTGTCCTATTAATACCACAGGCAGGCAGCTGCAGTATTTACAGTTAGTGTACTGTGTCCTCTGCACAGTTTTCAACTAAAGCTATCTGAAGAAAATTGCTGGTGTTCTTCTGATCCTATTAGTACCACAGGCAGGCAGCTGCAGTATTTACAGTTAGTGTACTGTGTCCTCTGCACAGTGTTCACCTAAAGCTACCTGAAGAAAATTGCTGGTGTTCTTCTGTTCCTATTAGTACCACAGGCAGGCAGCTGCAGTATTTACTGTTAGTGTACTGTGTCCTCTGCACAGTGGGCACCTAAAGCTACCTGAAGACAATTGCTTTTGTTCTGATCCTATTAATACCACAGGCAGGAAGCTGCAGTATTTACAGTTAGTGTACTGTGTCCTCTGCACAGTGTGCACCTAAAGCTACCTGAAGACAATTGCTGTTGTTCTGATACTATTAATACCACAGGCAGGCAGCTGCAGTATTTAAAGTTAGTGTACTGTGTCCTCTGCACAGTGGTCACCTAAAGCTACCTGAAGACAATTGCTTTTGTTCTGATCCTATTAATACCACAGGCAGGAAGCTGCAGTATTTACTGTTAGTGTACTGTGTCCTCTGCACAGTGTGCATCTAAAGCTACCTGAAGAAAATTGCAGGTGTCCTGATCCTATTAATACCACAGGCAGGCAGCTGCAGTATTTACAGTAAGTGTACTGTGTCCTCTGCACAGTGTTCACCTAAAGCTACCTGAAGAAAATTGCTGGTGTTCTTCTGATCCTATTAGTACCACAGGCAGGCAGCTGCAGTAATTACAATTAGTGTACTGTGTCCTCTGCACAGAGTGCACCGAAAGCTACCTGAAGACAATTGCTGGTGTTCTGATCCTATTAATACCACAGGCAGGCAGCTGTGGTATTTACAGTTAGTGTACTGTGTCCTCTGCACAGTGTGCATCTAAAGCTACATGAAGACAATTGCTGGTGTTCATATACTATTAATACCACAGGCAGGCAGCTGCAGTATTTACAGTTAGTGTACTGTGTCCTCTGCACAGTGTGCACCTAAAGCTACCTGAAGACAATTGCTGGTGTCCTGATCCTATTGATACCACAGGCAGGCAGCTGCAGTATTTAGAGTTAGTGTACTGTGTCCTCTGCACAGTGTTCACCTAAAGCTACCTGAAGAAAATTGCTGGTGTTCTTCTGATCCTATTAGTACCACAGGCAGGCAGCTGCAGTATTTACAGTTAGTGTACTGTGTCCTCTGCACAGTGTGCACCTAAAGCTACCTGAAGACAATTGCTGTTGTTCTGATCCTATTGATACCACAGGCAGGCAGCTGCAGTATTTACAGTTAGTGTACTGTGTCCCTTGCACAGTGTGCCCCTAAAGCTACCTGCAGACAATTGCTGTTGTTCTGATCCTATTAATACCACAGGCAGGCAGCTGCAGTATTTATAGTTAGTTTACTGTGTCCTCTGCACAGTGTGCACCTAAAGAAACCTGAAGACAATTGCTGGTGTTCTGATCCTATTAATACCACAGGCAGGCAGCTGCAGTATTTACAGTTAGTGTACTGTGTCCTCTGCACAGTGTGCATCTAAAGCTACCTGAAAACAATTGCTGTTGTTCTGATCTTTTTAATACCACAGGCAGGAAACTGCAGTATTTACAGTTAGTGTACTGTGTCCTCTGCACAGTGTGCACCTAAAACTACCTGAAGACAATTGCTTGTGTTCTGATCTTATTAATACCACAGGCAGGCAGCTGCAGTATTTACAGTTAGTGTACTGTGTCATGTGCACAGTGTGCACCTAAAGCTACCTGAAGACAATTGCTGTTGTTCTGATACTATTAATACCACAGGCAGGCAGCTGCAGTATTTATAGTTAGTGTACTGTGTCCTCTGCACAGTGGGCACCTAAAGCTACATGAAGACAATTGCTTTTGTTCTTATCCTATTAATACCACAGGCAGGAAGCTGCAGTATTTACTGTTAGTGTACTGTGTCCTCTGCACAGTTTGCATCTAAAGCTACCTGAAGAAAATTGCTGGTGTCCTGATCCTATTAATACCACAGGCAGGCAGCTGCAGTATTTACAGTTGGTGTACTGTGTCCTCTGCACAGTTTTCACCTAAAGCTACCTGAAGAAAATTGCTGGTGTTCTTCTGATCCTATTAGTACCACAGGCAGGCAGCTGCAGCATTTACTGTTAGTGTACTGTGTCCTCTGCACAGTGGGCACCTAAAGCTACCTGAAGACAATTGCTGATGTTCTTCTGATCCTATTAGTACCACAGGCAGGCAGCTACAGTATTTACAGTTAGTGTACTGTGTCATGTGCACAGTGTGCACCTAAAGCTACCTGAAGACAATTGCTGTTGTTCTGATCCTATTAATACAACAGGCAGACAGCTGCAGTATTTACAGTTAGTGTACTGTGTCCTCTGCACAGTGTGCACCTAAAGCTACCTGAAGACAATTGCTGATGTTTTGATCCTATTAATACCACAGGCAGGCAGCTGCGGTATTTACAGTTAGTGTGCTGTGTCCTCTGCACAGTGTTCACCTAAAGCTACCTGAAGACAATTGCTGGTGTTCTGATCCTATTAATACCACAGGCAGGCAGCTGCGGTATTTACAGTTAGTGTACTGTGTCCTCTGCACAGTGTGCATCTAAAGCTACCTGAAGACAATTGCTGTTGTTCTAAAACTATTAATACCATAGGCAGGCAGCTGCAGTATTTACAGTTAATGTACTGTGTCCTCTGCACAGTGGGCCCCTAAAGCTACCTGAAGACAATTGCTTTTGTTCTGATCCTAATAATACCACAGGCAGGAAGCTGCAGTATTTACAGTTAGTGTACTGTGTCCTCTGCACAGTGTGCACCTAAAGCTACCTGAAGACAATTGCTGTTGTTCTGATACTATTAATACAACAGGCAGGCAGCTGCAGTATTTACAGTTAGTGTGCTGTGTCCTCTGCACAGTGTTCACCTAAAGCTACCTGAAGACAATTGCTGGTGTTCTGATCCTATTAATACCACAGGCAGGCAGCTGCGGTATTTACAGTTAGTGTACTGTGTCCTCTGCACAGTGTGCATCTAAAGCTACCTGAAGACAATTGCTGTTGTTCTAAAACTATTAATACCATAGGCAGGCAGCTGCAGTATTTACAGTTAATGTACTGTGTCCTCTGCACAGTGGGCCCCTAAAGCTACCTGAAGACAATTGCTTTTGTTCTGATCCTATTAATACCACAGGCAGGAAGCTGCAGTATTTACAGTTAGTGTACTGTGTCCTCTGCACAGTGTGCACCTAAAGCTACCTGAAGACAATTGCTGTTGTTCTGATACTATTAATACAACAGGCAGGCAGCTGCAGTATTTAAAGTTAATGTACTGTGTCCTCTGCACAGTGTGCACCTAAAGCTAACTGAAGACAATTGCTTGTGTTCTGATCCTATTAATACCACAGGCAGGCAGCTGCAGTATTTACAGTTAGTGTACTGTGTCCTCTGCACAGTGGGCACCTAAAGCTACCTGAAGACAATTGCTGATGTTCTGATCCTATTAATACCACAGGCAGGAAGCTGCAGTATTTAATGTTAGTGTACTGTGTCCTCTGCACAGTGTGCATCTAAAGCTACCTGAAGAAAATTGCTGGTGTCCTGATCCTATTAATACCACAGGCAGGTAGCTGCAGTATTTACAGTTAGTGTACTGTGTCCTCTGCACAGTGTTCACCTAAAGCTACCTGAAGAAAATTGATGGTGTTCTTCTGATCCTATTAGTACCACAGGCAGGCAGCTGCAGTATTTACAGTTAGTGTACTGTGTCCTCTGCATAGTGTGCACCTAAAGCTACCTGAAGACAATTGCTGTTGTTCTGATACTATTAATACCACAGGCAGGCAGCTGCAGTATTTACAGTTAGTGAACTGTGTCCTCTGCACAGTGGTCACCTAAAGCTACCTGAAGACACTTGCTTTTGTTCTGATCCTTTTAATACCACAGGCAGGAAGCTGCAGTATTTACTGTTAGTGTACTGTGTCCTCTGCACAGCGTGCACCTAAAGCTACCTGAAGAAAATTGCTGGTGTTCTTCTGATCCTATTAGTACCACAGGCAGGCAGCTGCAGTATTTACAGTTATTGTACTGTGTCCCCTGCACAGTGTGCACCTAAAGCTACCTGAAGACAATTGCTGGTGTTCTGATCCTAGTAATACCACAGGCAGGCAGTTGTAGTATTTACAGTTAGTGTACTGTGTCCTCTGCACAGTGTGCACCTAAGGATACCTGAAGACAATTGCTGGTGTTCTGATCCTATTAATACCACAGGCAGGCAGCTGCAGTATTAACAGTTATGCCCTGTACACACGGTCGGACATTGATCGGACATTCCGACAACAAAATCCATGGATTTTTTTCAGACGGATGTTGGCTCAAACTTGTTTTGCATACACGCGGTCGCACAAAGTTGTCGGAATTTCCGAGCGACAAGAACGCGGTGACGTACACCGCCTACGACATGACTATAAAAGGGCAGATCAATACCGAGCATGGCACCCTTTGGGCTCCTTTTGCTAATCTCGTGTTAGTAAAAGTTTGGTGAGAGACGATTCACGCTATTTCAGACTTGTGGTTTTCAGATCGTATTTCTGCTGTTCAGTTTGTGCTTGTGGGTTTGTATCTGGTCTTCAGTGCGTGCAGCGAGTTCCCATTGCCTTGTCATTGTGTTCTTGTCCTTTCGTTACTGATTTTCAGGTCGCTCTTCACAGACCTTGCTGTTCTTCAGTGCGTTCTGTTACTTCGTTCTGACCAGCTGACCATTTTCTAGCCATGTTGCATGTACGTACTAATTATAGAGTTCGTGCTGTGCGGGGGCTTGGTGTTGGGGTTCCATCTTTGACACAAGCCCAGTCCATGAACAGGGTGAGGAGGAGTTCATGGACCAAGAACTGGTTGCTCCAGTGTAACCAATTCTGTCACATGCCTTTGCTCCGTGAGATCTGTGAGAATAATCCTGACGATTTGAGGAACTTTCTTAGGATGACGGACCCAGTATTTCACCGTTTGTTGGCTTTGCTGACCCCTTATATCAGCAGGCAGGATACCTGCATGAGGCAAGTCATCACTCCGGAGCAGAGGCTAGTCGCCACCCTGCGGGTATTTGGCTATTGGGAGAAGCCTGCAGGACCTCAAGTTCTCGACAGGCATCTCCCCCCAGACTCTGGGGATCATTATCCCAGAGACCTGTTCTGCCATCATCCAGGTCCTGCAGAAGGAGTATATTAAGGTAAGATTTTTATCCTTTAACATCACATTTTATTATATTTTATTATATTTAATGTTTGTTAATGTATTGTATTTCCCCTTTGTCCCCTTTGTCCTCATGCATGCTGGATTTTGTTTAAAATTTTTTTTGTCCTTCATACATATTTGCCTTCACTAACCTCCCCAGCATGCTCTCCTGGGCCTATATCCACTTTGTCTATTCAATTAACAATGTATTTTGTCAGCTCCATAGTAGTGCTTTACCCTAAATACCCCCTAAAATGTGTAAAATTGTGACTTGTGCTTTAAATTCTGGCAGAGTTCCAAAGGTTTTTTTTTTTGGGTCCCAAAATCATTTTAAACCCTCCCCCCAACTGCTAACTCAGCTGATACCAACTCTATCTGCTGACTTTGCCAAACCCATACACACTATACCCACCTCTTTTGTGTTCAGATTTATGGATGAATTCACCAAAGCATGTAGTGCAAGAGCCTGCCTGAATACTTTCAAATGGTACTGTTAAAAGTTTTTGTATCCTATTATTATCTTGATAGGTAATAGCAGAATGTAAAATTGTGCTAAAATGTGTACAGTGTGTATTTATCTCTTTCTATTATGACACTTCTTACCTGTCCAGTGGGCTGCCAATAGTGTAAGTAAGGAGGGGCTGGCCAAAGTAATATACATTATTCAGGCATTCATCTCTCAATGAAGTGGAGAGGGTTACCTGGCCAAAACATCTCCCCCCTACATTTTTTTAAATGACCCATGAGAGGGGGGAAGAATCTGATAGGTGGACCTTTGTCTTTAAATACTCCCTAAAATAAATATTATACTGATGTTGGCCAAGAATGTTTGTGTCTAATCTGCTTTCCATGTTTATGTGCAAAATGATTAATTTATTTTTCTTGTTTGACTCCACAGTTTCCTTCCAACCCACAGGAATGGCAGACTGTTGCCTCCCACTTTGCCCAGTGGTGGGACTTTCCTAACTGCGTCAGGGCAATTGATGGGAAACACGTCCATATCATCCCACCACCCAACTCGGGGTCATACTATTACAACTACAAGGGGTTCAATAGTATTGTGATGTTGGCGGTGGTGTCGGCTACTTACGAGTTCCTGTATGTGGACGTGGGGAAGAATGGCCGGATGTCAGATGGTGGAGTCATCGTCCACATGGTGTTCTACAGGCATCTCTAGAATGGCAGCTTGGGCTTGCCACCTCCAGAAGACAATGCGAAAGGACTCCCATTCGTCTTCGTTGCGGATGAAGCGTTTGCGCTGGGGGACCATCTTATGCGGCCATAACCCTATGAGGACCCTCACCCCGGACCAGAGGGTTTTTAATTACCGGCTGGCCAGAGCAAGAAGAGTGGTGGAGAACACGTTTGGAATAATGGCCAGCCGGTTCCTCCTATTTCTTACACTGATACACATGGCGGAATATAAACTCAATCACATTATCCTGGCTTGCTGTGTTCTCCACAACTTTTTTAAGGAGAAATTCTTGGAACTATGCTGACTCAGTTGGGCCTGAGGCTGGAATTCATATTAATGAACCAACCCTGATGGCGCTTGAAGCTGGCCGTCCTGGCTTGCCCCCCCAGAGTGCTCGCGAAGTCCTTCTAAGATACATGGAATACTTTGTGGGTAGTGGGGCCATCGATATGCCAGACAATGTCTGAGACATTTTTAAAAAATATATATTTTAAACTGAACGAATATTTGCTTTGACTTACTGCTTGGCTTTCTTTTAGCTGACAATGACTGAAATTTGGGGAGTCCTGAAAGTGGCGTGATTGTGTAAAATTAGCACTGTTGGGTGTTATTTACTAAAGGAAAATACACTTTGCACTACAAGTGCACTTGAGACTGCACGAAAACTGCACTTGTAGTACAAAGTGGATTTGCCTTTAGTAAATAACCCCCATTGTCACTGAAAACACCAACTTTACTACAAAAAATGCTTTTGAGCATTGAAAGAAGAAGCCACACATTGTTGTTTCTCTCAATCTTTTAAATCAAAGCACAATCAAATGTGCATTTATAAAAGGTTTTTAGAACAAACCAACATTCCCCGCTCAAACATGCACTGGTTACCCCCATACTCAAAAAACCCTCACTAGACCCCACCTGTTTGAATAACTTAAGACCTATCTCCCTTCTCCCGTTTGCCTCCAAGCTCATCGAACGCCTTGTTCATGACCAAATGAGTCGCTACCTCACGGACAACAACCTTCTCGACCCCCTACAGTCTGGCTTCCGCCTACAACATTCGACTGAAACTGCCCTACTAAAAATCACCAATGACCTAATAACTGCCAAAACCAATGGCCACTACTCCATACTCATACTTTTAGACCTCTCTGCTGCCTTTGACACAGTTGACCACCTGCTGCTCCTCAGCAAATTACACTCCCTTGGCCTCCGTGATTCTGCATTATCCTGGTTCTCCTCCTACCTATCTCAGCGCACTTTCAGCGTCACTTACAACTCTATCTCCTCCGCTCCCCTTCCTCTTTCTGTTGGGGTATCCCAAGGCTCTGTCCTTGGGCCTCTCCTTTTCTCACTCTATACCTCTTCCCTGGGCCAGTTGATCAGCTCCCATGGCTTCCAATACCATCTCTATGCTGATGACACACAGATCTATCTCTCTACTCCCCAACTCACCCCCACTATCTCCTCACGGATCTCAAACTTGCTGATTGACATATCGGTATGGATGTCACACCACTTCCTCAAAATTAATCTTTCTAAAACTGAGCTTGTTATATTTCCTCCTTCACGGTCCCCCTCCTGTGACTTCACCATTAATATCAACAACACAACCATTGGTCCCTCCACACATGCCAGAGTCCTGGGTGTAATCCTTGACTCTGACCTCTCCTTCAGCCCCCATATCCAATCACTGGCTAAATCCTGCCGCCTTAACCTCCGCAACATCTCCAAAATTCGACCCTTCCTGACTAATGACACTACAAAACAACTTATTCACTCCTTGATTATTTCCCGCCTTGACTATTGCAACTCTCTCCTTATTGGCCTACCCTTAAGCAGGCTATCCCCCCTTCAGTCTATTATGAATGCTGCTGCTAGACTAATACACCTCACTAATCGATCCGTGACTGCTGCTCCTCTCTGCCAATCCCTTCACTGGCTTCCCCTACCCCACCGTGTAAAATTCAAAATGCTAACCATAACATACAAGGCCATTCACAACATCGCCCCCATCTACATCACCAACCTCATCTGCAGATATCGCCCAAATCGCCCTCTCCGCTCCTCCCAGGACCTCCTGCTCTCTAGCTCCCTTGTTACCTCCTCCCATGCTCGCCTTCAGGACTTCTCCAGAGCCTCTCCCATCCTCTGGAATTCCCTGCCCCAGTATGTCCGATCAGCCCCTACCCTGTCCACCTTTAGGAGATCCTTGAAAACTCATTTATTCAGGGAAGCCTATCCCACACCCACATAACTGTCCCTGAGCCACCCCCATCAAATCATTATTTGCAGCTATTACCTTTTGTACCACCACCCCCTCCCTTTAGAATGTAAGTTCTACGAGCAGGGCCCTCCTGTACCTTTTGTATTGAACTGTACTGTAATTGTGTTGTCCCCCTTATACATTGTAAAGCGCTGATTAAACTGTTGGCGCTATATAAATCTTGTATAATAATAATAATAATAATGTTTGTTGTATAACAATTTTTTAGGTCACATTAAAAGTAGAAATTGCCTTTTAAGGTAAAACAGGCATGTTTAAAACCAAAAAGAAATACACAACTCTGGAACTTACAAAACTCAACTTTTTTAGAAAGTGAAGGCAATATCAGATATGAGTATTTATAGACTGTGTTTGATATTGCGTTCAGCAGATGGGGTGAACTCACCCCTGGAAAAGCCAAATTTTGAAGATGCACACAAATTGCCTAATGTCAACATGTGCTAGCTGCCATCATGGGGGATCAATGGACGTGTTTTGTGGGTGCAACCCCTTCCTCTCAGCTACTTTATTATTGAGGAAGGGGTTGCATCCCCAAAACGCATACATTGATGATGGCAGATAGCACATGTTGACACAGTATGTGCATCTTCAAAATTTGGCTTTTCTAGAATATGTTTTTGGCTTGGGCAGCACAGTGGTGTAGTGAATAGCACTCTTGCCTAGCAGTAAGAAGGGTCACTGGTTCAAATCCCAATCACGACACTACCTGCCTGGAGTTTGCATGTTCTCCCTGTGCCTGCGTGGGTTTCCTCTGGGTACTCCGGTTTCCTCCCACACTCCAAAGACATGCTGGAAGGTTAATTGGCTTCTGTCCAAAATTGGCCCTAGTATATGAATGTTAGGGACCTTGGATTGTGGGCTCCTTGAGGGTAGGGACCGATGTGAGTGTGCGATATATGTGTGGAGCGCTGCGTAAAAAAAAATTGACACAGTGCTGAATGGGTACCTTAAATAAAAAAAAAAAAAAATAGGGATAATTGTAGACATGCACCCACACTCGCTCAGGTTGAACTCGATGGACTGGTGTCTTTATTCAACCTTACTAACTATGTAACTATGTCACAAAATTGTCATAAAAAAAACACAAAGTAGAAGTAAGTTAGTGATTTCTAGGGCTTTTAAATTCTCCCTAAAACATCAATGATGTTATTAATTTTGTTTTGAACATCATTGATGTTTTCCAAGTCCCTATTACACCCCATGATCAGGATCTGGGCACTTTCACTGGTGAAATGACCTTCATCCACAACATCACGATCACCTAAAAATATAGAAAAAAAATACACCATGCATTATAAATATGCCGGCATCCATCTCTTACCTGAGCCTGTGGTCGCAGATACTCACCTGTTGTGGTGACAATTTCCACCACGTCTCCTTCCTCCTCCTCCTGTTGTGTTTGTGGGATTTCCACTTCTTCCTGAGGTGGGAGGTCTGTTGTCTCCTCTGATGAGTGGTGTCCTCTGAGTCTTTTCTCTCCTATGTAATAAAAAAAAGCTATACTTAGCACACAGATATTTGATGGAAGAAATAGGAATATGAAACATTGCTTGGAAGTGGGGTACAATTGTCTCTTTTGGCGGAGTTGCAAGATGAAGAAATATTTTTTTCCTTTGTCAAGCTTGAATACTTACCTGTTTTGTATAAGCTTCACAGATGGAGACACCCCTATAGTATACACTGGAGCACCTGTGTGGGCCCCCTAATAAAAAGAGTGTTTTGGTGTCCCACACTAGTGCTCCAACGTCCAGATGTGTAAACAGCTGCTGAGTGTCCCCTTCTTACACAGAATCTAGTTTGCATTTTATTCTAGTTACTAACCCATCTAGACAACAAAATTATTGAGAAGTAGGCCAGAAAAAGAAGTAGGCCAGAAAAAATGTATTGAACTGGATCTGGACAAAACATGGTGTTTTATTGGCCGAACAAACCATGTTTCCTACGAACGAATAATGTGTCCATGAACATGAAAGTTGCCATTTTAAACTGTACAACAGTATAGAAAAGCACATGGAGCAGCACGAATGTAATAAAAATAAAGAATAGGAACACAGCACAACTACTTACTTTTTTGCAGCACTCTCCTGATCCTTCTATACTGATCGTGCTCCCTGATTTTGAGGTCCGACCACCGCTTCCTCAGTTGATCCTTGGATCGACGTACCCCAAAATTCCTGTGCAGACTCTTCACAACTTTCACCATGATCTTGGCCTTTCTGACAATTGGGGTTGGGGTAAGGTCAATACTTCCCATCATAGTCGGCCCTCTTCAATATGTCGACCATCTCCACCATCTCTAAAAAGGACATATTTGATGCCTGAAATCTTCTCCTCCAGGATCACAATGTTTCTGGCTCCGTCCTTTCCTCCTCCTCGTTGCTGTAATTAGCACACACCTGCTGTGTCGCCGCCATGTGCTCTTCCCCACTGCACCGAAAGAGAAGGGGCGGGAAATAAACTAGAAAGAATATCAGAGGTGGGCGGAGTTTTGCGCATGCGCAGTGTATATAAAACATAACACGCGTGCGTCGTAAGTACGATCTGTGAGCGGAGGAAGGAGTATAGGAAGCGCTGACTGTGATAACAAAGGTAACATTTAATATTGGGCCTATACTGCTTATAGATTGAGGCCTATATTGGGACAAGATTAGGAGACTTTAGCCTGACATTAGGGTTTGTCTTGTGTCGTGTCTTGCAGAGAAAATGGATATATTGAATTATCAGGACTTTATCCTCATATTCATTGATATGTGCAGGGAGCTGCCCTGTCTGTGGCAGGTAAACCACCCACATTATAAGAATCAAACAAAGAGGAAGGCAGCACTGGATCAATTGCTGGAATTTGTGAAGCCGGTGATCCCCACGGCAGACATCTCCTATTTGAAGGCCCTAATTTGTGGCATGAGGTGCACTTATCTAAGGGAGCACAAGAAGGTCCAGGATTCCCTGAGATCAGCAGATGCAGATGCCATTTATGTCCCCAGGCTGTGGAACTATGACAGACTGCATTTTCTGGCAGGCCAGACTGAACCCAGGCCAGCACTCTCCAGTTTTCCTTCCACACTTCCTTCCACCTCAACTGAGGCTTATGACGCCCAACCTGGGCCTTCCAGGCAGCAACATGTGGGGGAGCCCAGCTTGAGATAGGTATAGCATTCATTTAAATATTTCTGTTGGTCAAATTAATGATGTTAAATTTATGTTAGTTTGAATTCCTAATTTCTGATTGTAATTGATGAACCAAAAACTAAAATGATGTCCCTTTTTCATACACAGGAAAGTCTCAGCCAGGAGGTGGCCGGGCCCAGTAGCCTGGCCAATACCCGGGTCCCTCCCCTCCGCCTTCCTTCTGGGATCAGGAAGGAATTTTTTCCCCTGCTGTAGCAAATTGGAGCATGCTCTGCTGGGGTTTTTTTGCCTTCCTCTGGATCAACTGTGGGTATAGTATTGGGTATATTTTTTTTTGTTTTTTTTGTTTTTTTTATGGTTGGACTGGATGGACTTGTGTCTTTTTTCAACCTGACTAACTATGTGATTCAACAAAAAAGTGGCAGGAAGAGGAGTAACATGAAGGAGGCAGCAATTGGCCTATTTTGGAAGGCAACTGCGGCCCTCAGAACCCCCCACAGTGTTCAAGAGGACTTTGCATACATAACAGCCTGCAAAATGCTGGAAATGGAGGAGGGCCTACGCCTAATATGTGAGTATATCATCTTCCAAGCACTAAATAAGGGGTTGAGGGGCCTACTCACAAGCCAAAGCCACGTTTGTGAGCTCAACCATGGTCCTCCTCCTTCTTCTCCAGGTCCTCCTCCTCCTCCTGCCACACCTCCAACACCAGAGCCACAGCCTGGAAGGAAGCGTGTAAGGATGACCAGAGAGTGATGACCTGGGTTCGGTCTGGTTTGACAAAAGATGCAGGCTCTTGAATGACTAAAGCCTGGGGACATAGATGTCATCTGCTGCTGTTTATGATCTCTTGGATTTCTAGACCAGACTGTACTCCCTTATATAAGGACTCCTCAGGCCACCAATTTTGAATTAAATTAATTGATGTGTGCCCTGGGGCAAAAGACTTCGCCAATTTTTTGCAGTTTATCCAGCATTGCCTCCCTCTTTGTTTAGTTAGGACCCCTTAATAAAGGTTTTTTTTTTCTATTATACTCGCCTATGTGTGTTTTCCTTCAAAAAGAACAGTGTTTGTGAGCAGGCAGGTATATTTCAAAAATACAATGTGAAATTAACAAGAGACACCAACACCAAGCAATCTCCTTGAGATTAAATAATACAAGATAATAATGGTGTTGTAGTAACTTGACACACAAAACACACCCAAAACTATTCTGGAGTAAAAAAAAAATTACAAAAAATAACAGGAGATAAGGATTTCCAAAAATAAAAACATAAAAAAAATTCTAACAACATCCACAAATTTTTTTTTTTCAGGAGATGTGACAAATCAAAATATTATATTGATGAAATCACGATAAATAATAAAGAAAGAAGTTTGTGAGAGGTCTGTGTGAATATGAGCAGCAAAACAACTTCATTCTTCTAGCATTATAAAGAAGAAGAGAGTGCGCTGCATTAAACAATTTAAAACATTGCAGCGTGACAAAAGTGCTATATCCATTACGAACGCTAATTTTACCAGACCGAGGAGTTCCGTCTCAGAATTTATTCTGAGCATGCGTGGCGCTTTGTGCATCGGAAATGTCCACACACGGTCAGAATTGACGCAAACGGATTTTGTTGTCGGAAAATTTCATAGCCTGCTCTCAAACTTTGTGCGTCGGAAATTGAGATGGAAAAAGTCTGATGGAGCCCACACACAGTAAGAATTTCCGACAACCAGCTCCGATCGCACATTGACCGTCGGAAAATCCGACCATGTGTACAGGGCATAAGTGTACTGTGTCCTCTGCACAGTGTGCACCTAAAGCTACCTGAAGACAATTGCTGGTGTTCTGATGCTATTAATACCACAGGCAGGCAGCTGCAGTATTTACAGTTAGTGTACTGTGTTCTCTGCACAGTGTGCACGTAAAGCTACCTGAAGACAATTGCTAGTGTTCTTCTAATCCTATTAGTACCACAGGCAGGCAGCTGCAGTATTTACAGTTAGTGTACTGTGTCCTCTGCACACTGTGCACCTAAAGCTACCTGAAGACAATTTCTGGTGTTCTGATCCTATTAATACCACAGGCAGGCAGCTGCAGTATTTAAAGTTAGTGTACTGTGTCCTCTGCACAGTGTGCACCTAAAGCTACCTGAAGAAAATTGCTGGTGTTATTCTGATCCTATTAGTACCACAGGCAGGCAGCTGCAGTATTTACAGTTAGTGTACTGTGTCCTCTGCACAGTGTGCACCTAAAGCTACAGTGCCTTGCAAAAGTATTCACCCCCTTGGTGTTTTTGGTGTTTTGTTGCCTCACAACCTGGAATTAACATGGATTGTTTGAGGATTTGCATAATTTAATTTACAGAACATGCCCACAACTTTGAAGATGGTTTTTTTTTTTTTTTTACTGTGAAGCAAACAACAAATAGGACAAAATAACTGAAAAAGTCAATGTGCATAACTATTCACCCCCCTAAAGTCAATACTTTGTAGAGCCACCTTTTGCAGCTATCACAGCTCCAAGTCGCTCTATGAGCTTGCCACATCTTACCACTGGCATTTTTGCCCATTCCTCCTTGCAAAACTGCTCCAGCTCCTTCAAGTTGGATGGTTTGCGCTTGTGAACAGCAATCTTTAAGTCTGATCACAGATTTTCTATTGGATTGAGGTCTGGGCTTTGACTAGGCCATTCCAACACATTTACATGTTTCCCCTTAAACCACTCAAGTGTTGACTTAGCAGTGTGTTTTGGTCATTGTCCCGCTGGAAGGTGAACCTCCGTCCTAGCCTCAAATCACACACAGAGTGGTACAGGTTTTGCTCAAGAATATCCCTGTATTTAGCACCATCCATCTTTCCCTCAACTCTGACCAGTTTCCCAGTCCCGACTGCTGAAAAACATCCCCACAGCATGATGCTGCCACCACCATGTTTTACTGTGGGGATGGTGTTCTTCGGGTGATGTGATGTGTTGGGTTTGCGTCAGACATAGCGTTTTCTTTGATGGCCAAAATGTTCCATTTTAGTCTCATCAGACCAGAGCACCTTCCTCCATACATTTTGGGAGTCTCCCACATGCCTTTTCGCAAACTCAAAATGTGCCATTTTGTTTTTTGCTTAAAGTAATGGCTTTCTTCTGGCCACTCTGCCATAAAGTCCAACTCTATGTAGCATACGGCTTATTGTCGCCCTATGTACAAATACTCCAGTCTCTGCTGTGGAACTCTGCAGCTCTTCAAGGGTTACCTTAGGTCTCTGTGCTGTCTCTCTGATTAATGCCCTCCTTGCCCAGTTGTGAGGTTTGGTGTGCGGTCATCTCTTGACAGGTTTGCTGTTGTGCCATCTTCTTTCCATTTGGTTATGATAGATATGATGGTGCTACTAGGGATCATCAAAGATTTGGATATTTTTTTATAACCTAACCCTGACTTGTACTTCTCAACAACATTGTCCCTTAGAAAAATGAAAATAATAGTGCGCCAACCAAAACAAAGTGAAAAGAGCCGCCAGCACAACAATCAGACTAATTGTGATAAAGGTATAAAGTAAATAAGTGTGGCGCTAAATAATAACTGTGCGTTATTGGGCAAAGCCTGACAGAATAGATATTCGTGAGGACAGCAGCCCAATAAAGTGCATTTAATGGAATACAAAATTAATCGTGTATAAACTAAGCATTGATCAAAATGCATGGTGTGAAAATAAGAGTGAGGGTAATGTGTGTGTAAAAATTGTGTCGTTAAGACACTAAAAACGGTCCTGTATAAGCTGGTAACCAGCAATAACAGGATCGGGTCACCATAGGGTAGTGATAGAAAAAATACAAGGGGTAGTTAATCCCTATAAATCCCAAATTACTTTGTAAGAATGTGGAAAATTAAATTAGCATAAACTTTTTTAAAGTGTGGTGACTAGGGATGAGCCGAACACCCCTCGGTTCGGTTCGCACCAGAACCTGCGAACGGACCGAAAGTTCGCACGAACGTTAGAACCTCATTGACGTCTATGGGACTCGAACGTTCGAAATCAAAAGTGCTCATTTTAAAGGCTAATTTGCATGGTATTGTCCTAAAAAGGGTTTGGAGACCCGGGTCCTACCCCAGGGGACATGTATCAATGCAAAAAAAACTTTTAAAAACGGCCGTTTTTTCGGGAGCAGTGATTTTAATGATGCTTAAAGTAAAAAAAAAAAAGTGAAATATTCCTTTAAATATCGTACCTGGGGGGTATCTATAGTATGCCTGTAAAGTGACGCGTGTTTCCAGTGTTTAGAACAGTCCCTGCACCAAATGTCATTTTCAAAGGAAAAAATCTCATTTAAAACTGCTTGCGGGTTTAATGTAATGTCGGGTCATGGCAATATGGATGAAAATCAGTGAGACAAACGGCATGGGTACCCCCCAGTCCATTACCAGGCCCTTTGGGTCTTGTATGGATATTAAGGGGAACCCCGCACCCAAATTAAAATAAGGAAAGGTGTGGGGCCACCAGGCCCTATATACTCTGAACAGCAGTATACAGGCGGTGCAAACAAGACAGGGACTGTAGGTTTGTTGTTAAGTAGAATCTCTTTGTAATTTTGAACGGGTACATTTTTAACGTGTTTAGCTCCAGCCAAAAAATCTTTTTTAAGCTTTTTGGAAAACATAGGGAAGGGTTATCACCCCTGTGACATTTGTTTTGCTGTCTTTCCTCCTCTTCAGAAGATTTCACCTCACTTTTTGTCCCAATGAAAAATGTTTTTTGAAAATTTGGGTTTTTTTTGGAACAAGGATTGGAAAGCATCAGTGGAAAGGAGAATTTTTTTCCCCTATTAACTCTTACAGGAGACAATTTCCCTTCCTAGGGGTAGATTTCATCTCACTTCCTGTTGTCTCCTTCCGTTTGCAAGTAGGAGTCGTTTGTAAGTTAGATGTTTGAAAGTAGGGTCCTGCCCTATATACTCAGCAGAAATTTGGGCCTTAGGTGTTGCTGTGGCCACAACACTGTAAGCCCTCACAGGGCCCTGCTGTGAAATATTAGATCAAGAATTGTAATTACATGCCCCTGTTGAACAGGAGCTGAAAAATTAGGCCTTAGGCACTGGTGCTGGTGCCACAACACTGCAACCCCTCACAGACACTCTAGTTGGAACGCAGGAACGAGCCCTGCTGCAAAGTATTGCATCAAAAATGGTAATTACACGCCCCTGTTAGACAGGGGCAGAAAAATTGGGCCTTAGGCACTGGTGCTGGTGCCACAACACTGCAACCCCTCACAGACACTCTAGTTGGAATGCAGGAACGAGCCCTGCTGCGAAGTATTGCATCAAAAATTGTAATTACACGCCCCTGTTACAGGGGCAGAAAAATTGGGCCTTAGGCACTGGTGCTGGTGCCACAACACTGCAACCCCTCACAGACACTCTAGTTTGAATGCAGGAACGAGCCCTGCTGCAAAGTATTGCATCAAAAATTGTAATTACACGCCCCTGTTAAACAGGGGCTGAAAAATTGTGCCTTAGGCACTGGTGGTGGCGCCCAGAACCAAAAATGTTCTTACAAGCTATCAGCGTGATGATTGAGGAGGAAGAGGATAATTACTCAGGGATAGTCACTCAGCATCAGCATAGGCAGTCTTTGAAGGGATCTGAGATTTCAAAAAAAATTATTCGGTTACATCAGCATCAGGTGCTTGGTAGCTGGTGGTGATCCAAGACTGATTCATTTTTATGAAGGTCAGTCGATCGACTGAGTCGGTGGACAGACGCACCCTGTGATCGGTTACCACGCCTCCAGCAGCACTGAATGTGCGTTCCGAAAGAACGCTGGATGCAGGACAGGCCAGTAGCTCAATTGCATACTGTGCAAGCTCTGGCCAGTGATCCATCCTCAAGACCCAGTAACCCAGAGGATTTTCGGTGGGAAAGGTGTCCAAGTCTGATCTTGCCCCTAGGTATTCCTGCACCATGTAAAACAGACGCTGGCGATGGTTGCTGGAACCAATCATACCTTGGGGCTGCGGACCAAAAAATTGTCTGAACGCATCGGTCAGACGACCACCTTCTCCACCGCTCCTTCTTTGACTGACCGAAGCCTCAGCAACACGTTGTCCAGAAACAGGAGATGGTAACCTCCCAGTCTCTGGGAACGTGTTGCACAGACCTTTCTGCAAGGCCTCCCGAAGATGTTTCATCCTCTGCTCCCTCTGCGATGGCAGGATAAGGTCTGCAACCTTACCCTTGTAACGAGGATCAAGGAGGGTTGCCAGCCAGTATTGGTCCTTCTCCTTGATACCACGAATACGAGGATCCTTACGCAGGCTTTGCAGGATCAGGGAGGCCATGCAGCGTAGGTTTGCTGAGGCATTCAGTCCGGAGTCCTCTGGGTCACCAAGGACGACAACGTCCGGAGCCACCTCCTCCCAGCCACGTACAAGTCCATGTGTTTCTTGGGACTGATCCCTTAAAGACTGCTGCTGATGCTGAGTGCCAGGCTCCACCTCCATACTGACACAATCTTCCTCCTCCTCGTCCTCTTCCTGTGTGATCGGCGGGCACGCAGGAACACTGTCTGGATAAAGGGGGCCTTGAGAGCTAAGGAAGTCCTCCTCTTCCTGCCTCTGTTCTGCCTCAAGTGCCCTGTCCATTATTCCACGCAGCGTGTGCTCCAACAGGTGGACAAGGGGGACAGTGTCACTGATGCATGCACTGTCACTGCTCACCATCCTCGTGGCCTCCTCAAATCGTGACAGGACAGTGCATGCATCCCTGATCATGGCCCACTGGCGTGGGGAAAAAAAAACAAGCTCCCCTGACCCTGTCATGGTGCCATAGTCGCACAGGTACTCATTGATGGCCCTCTGCTGCGTGTGCAGCTGCTGCAGCATGGCCAACGTTGAGTTCCACCTGGTAGGCATGTCACAGGTTAGGCGGTTCTTGGGCAGGTTAAACTCCTTTTGGAGGTCCGTCAGCCGAGCACTGGCATTATATGACCGGCGGAAATGCACACTGACTTTCCTGGCCTGCCTCAGGACATCCTGTAAGCCCGGGTACCTGCCCAAGAACCGCTGCACCACCAAGTTAAGGACGTGAGCCAAACAGGGCACATGGGTCATTTGTCCCTGTCGGAGGGCAGAGAGGAGGTTGGTGCCATTGTCGCAAACCACCATTCCTGCCTTAAGTTGGCGTGGCGTCAACCACCTCTGAACCTGCCCCTGCAGAGCTGACAGAACCTCTGCCCCAGTGTGGCTCCTGTCCCCCAAGCACACCAGCTCAAGCACCGCATGGCATCTTTTGGCCTGCGTACTTGCGTAGCCCCTTGAACGACTACGGAGTACCGCTGGTTCCGAGGAAGAGGCCATGGAGGAAGAAGAAGAGGAGGGGGTGGAGGAGAGAGGTGTGTCACAATCATTAGCATTTTGGATGCGTGGTGGCGGAACAACCTCCAACACTACTGCACCTTGTCCTGCATCCTTCCCAGCTGCCAGCAGAGTCACCCAATGCGCTGTGAAACTTAGGTAACGTCCCTGTCCATGCCTGCTGGACCATGAGTCAGCGGTAATATGCACCTTACCGCTGACCGCCCTGTCCAGCGAGGCATGGACATTGCCTTCCACATGCCGGTAGAGAGCCGGAATCGCCTTCCGTGAGAAAAAGTGGCGTTTGGGTACCTGCCACTGAGAAACCACACATTCCACAAACTCACGGAAGGGGGCAGAGTCTACCAACTGAAAAGGAAGCAGTTGAAGTGCTAGCAATTTTGCCAAGCTAGCATTCAACCGCTGACCATGTGGATGGCTGGGAGCAAACTTCTTCCGGCGGTGCAGCAGCTGGGGCAGGGAAATTTGCCTGGTACAATCTGACGTTGGTGTACCAAAAG
The DNA here is from genome assembly GCA_037952925.1 of Lithobates clamitans. Classification (NCBI taxonomy): domain Eukaryota; kingdom Metazoa; phylum Chordata; class Amphibia; order Anura; family Ranidae; genus Lithobates; species Lithobates clamitans. The sequence continues at coordinate 251,414 of JBBGZY010000299.1, read as the reverse complement.
CAGATTGCCCACAAGTACTTGGCTGTGACACACCTAATTCTACACCTTCATTCCTCTCAGTGCAGGTCTCAGAGAGGACTGGAGGTCTAGTGGGGTTGGAAATCTCAGCTGATGAGGAGCAAGAAGAGGTCCTCTTTGTTCTTTGGTGTGGGTCTTTTAGATACGCTTGCCAACTAACTGCATGGCAGGTCAACATATGTCTGGTCAAGCATGTGGTACCCAAGCTGGAGATGTTTTGGCCACGTGAGATACGTTTGAGACATATGTTGCAAATAGCAGCGGTGCGATCTGATGCACTCGTCTCAAAAAAGGCCCACACCAAAGAACTTTTTGAATAACGCGCAGAGACTGCAGCGCCCTGCACATGTGGAGCTTTGGTGTGTGATGCAGTCAATGTGCTGCCCTTAGGCTGGCCCCTGGAGGGCATCCTGCCTCGTTGGTGATGTGCCGCCTCCTCCTCCTCCTCCTCTCTCCTATCAGGCACCCACGTTGAGTCAGTGACCTCATCATCCCCTCCCTCCTCATCACTGGAGCAAACCTGGCAGTATGCTGCAGCAGGGGGAGCATGACTTCCAGATTGCGGTCCTTCTTGGGCACCCCCTCTGTCCATGCTCATGTTACTGCCTTCATCGAGCTCAGTATCATCATCAGAGCCTTCCAAATGCTGGGCATCCTCCTGGAGCATGTACCCAACACTGTGGTCAAACAGTTCGAGGGACTCCTCAGGAGGACATGGTGGAGCTAGGGAAGGAGTCACTGATGACATTGAGCCGAGGGAAGAGGCCGCTGCTTTGCCAGACAAAGCACCCTGGGCATGGGTGAGAGAGGATGAGGAGGATGAGGACGGCTTGGTCATCCACTCGACCAAGTCTTCCGCATGTTGCGGCTCAACACGGCCAGCTGCCGAAAAAAAGGCCAAGCGTGTCCCATGGCCATGTGCTGATGAGGATGCACCGTCTCCATGACCAGCACTAGACACAGAGCCTGCTTGCCCTCTCTTATTGGCTTGTGACTGTCTGCCTCTCCTTCTTGGCCTTCCAGACATACTAATGGCCTGTAGCTGCACTAAGCTGGGATATATATATGTATATATATATATATATATATATATATATATATATATATATATATATATATATATATGTACTGATACTGCAGCTAGCAAAATCAACTGCCTGCCTGTAGTATGAGAACACCACCAACCTTCTACAGGTAGCTTTAGCTGAACACTGTGAGGTGGACGCACCCCACTAACTTGTAGGTTTAGCTGAACACTGTGAGCAGGACGCACTGCACTAACTGTAAATAGTCTAGCTGCCTGACCGTGGTACTAATAGAATCAAAAGAACACCAGTAATTTTCTTCAGGTAGCTTTATATACTGTAACAAGACAAGCCTGCCTGTCAGTAGGAAGATAACAGGAACGGATCTAGCTGAACACTGTGAGCAGGACGCACTGTACTAAATGTAAATAGTCTAGCTGCCTGACCGTGGTACTAATAGGATCAAAAGAACACCAGTAATTTTCTTTAGGTAGCTGTAAATACTGTAACAAGACAAGCCTGCCTGTCAGTAGGAAGATAACAGGAACGGATCTAGCTGAACACTGTGAGCAGGATGCACTGCACTAAATGTAAATAGTCTAGCTGCCTGACCGTGGTACTAATAGGATCAAAAGAACACCAGTAATTTTCTTTCGGTAGCTTTATATACTGTAACAAGACAAGCCTGCCTGTCAGTAGGAAGATAACAGGAACGGATCTAGCTGAACACTGTGAGCAGGACGCACTGCACTAAATGTAAATAGTCTACAAGATAACAGGAACGGATCTAGCTAAACTGAATACAGTGTATATATATATATATATATATATATGCAACACCTGGGATGCATATATATACACAATACACTTTAAGTGCAGCTAACTGACTGACTGTCCTGCCTAATCTAGCTAACTCAAATGAAATGACACTGTCTCTCTCTCTCTCTAAGCACACCGGAACACACTGCACAGGGCCGCCGTGCAGACGGCCTTATATAGTGTGGGGCGTGTACTAAGTCCCCTGAGCCATAATTGGCCAAAGCCTCCTTGGCTTTGGCCAATTACGGCTCTCTGTTCAGGCGGCGCTGTGATTGGCCAAGCATGCGGGTCATAGTGCATGCTTGGCCAATCATCAGCAAGCAATGCACTGAGATGCCGCAGTGAATTATGGGCCGTGACGCGCCACACGAATTTGGCGCGAACGGCCCATATCGTTCGCAATTCGGCGAACGACCGAACAGCCGATGTTCGAGTCGAACATGGGTTCGACTCGAACACGAAGCTCATCCCTAGTGGTGACACGCATAAATGGAAAGCAAAAAAATGAAAATGATATGACACAATAACAACATACACAGCTGTCAAAACCAAAAGTCCAGCATGTACTTATAGGTAGCTGACATGGCTAGAAGTCCAACATCAATGAGTGAGTAAGAATCTAAGGATGTGGCTGGAAGGTCTACAGCAACCAAATCTAATGATGTAAGGCCTTAGATCCGGGGATGGTCTCCACAGGATAAGGTGTCCTGCATATGTGTAAACGGGATAGGCAAAAATACCCTTACCGGCAGTGGTGGACTCCTCAGCCAGCGGCTTAGGAGTCAGACAAGCTTAAGATATGGGAGGTGGTTCCACAGCAGCTGGAGATGTTGGAGGAAAACAGCAGCACTCACCAATCGAACCTCTCTGGTCACAGCGACTCCCGGTATCCAAGATGCAAATGAGGAACTGCTTACAAGGAAGCCGCTTCCATAAATTGGATGTAGGTCCTCAAAAAGAATGGGGATCAAAAAGAAGACCTCCCCATAGTGTGAATCCGCTTATTGAAAAGCATTTATTTAAAAAATCGAGAGCAATACAATACACCCTGACCTAAACACTAGAGTCAGGTATAAAACAATAAAAAGCGCTTAAAATAAAAGTAGTGGCAAGACAGGCATAACCACCCGACACGTTTCGTCCGATAGGACTTCAACTGGGGTACATTGTTCCTTACTTGTTTAGAGAGTTCCTTGGTCTTCATAGCAGTGTTTGGTTAGTGGTGCCTCTTGCTTAGGTGTTGCAGCCTCTAGGGCCTTTCAAAAAGGTGTGTATATGTAATGACAGATCACGTGACACTTAGATTGCACACAGGTGGACATCATTTCACTAATTATGTGACTTCTGAAGGTAATTGGTTGCACCAGAGCTTTTTATGGGCTTCATAACAAAGGGGGTGAATACATACGCACATGCCAATTATCAGTTTTTTATTTCTGAAAACTAGTTTTATGTATATATTTTTCTAATTTTACTTCACCAACCTAAAGACAAATTCTGGTGTTGTGATCCAATTAATACCACAGGCAGGCAGCTGCAGTATTTACAGTTAGTGTACTGTGTCCTCTGCAAAGTGTGCATCTAAAGCTACCTGAAGAAAATTGATGGTGTTCTTCTGATCCTATTAGTACCACAGGCAGGCAGCTGCAGTATTTACAGTTAGTGTACTGTGTCCTCTGCACAGTGTGCACCTAAAGCTACCTGAAGACAATTGCTGGTGTCCTGATCCTATTAATACCACAGGCAGGCAGCTGTGGTATTTACAGTTAGTGTACTGTGTCCTCTGCAAAGTGTGCACCTAAAGTTACCTGAAGAAAATTGCTGGTGTTCTTCTGATCCTATTAGTACCACAGGCAGGCAGCTGCAGTATTTACAGTTAGTGTACTGTGTCCTCTGCACAGTTTGCACCTAAAGCTACCTGAAGACAATTGCTGGTGTTCTGATCCTATTAATACCACAGGCAGGGAGCTGCAGTATTTACAGTTAGTGTACTGTGTCCTCTGCACAGTGTGCACCTAAAGCTACCTGAAGACAATTGCTGGTGTTCTGATCCTCTTAATACCACAGGCAGGCAGCTGCAGTACTTACAGTTAGTGTATTGTGTCCTCTGCACAGTGTGCACTTAAAGCTACCTGAAGACAATTGCTGGTGTTCTCATACTAATAATACTACAGGCAGGCAGTTGATTCTGCTAGCTGCAGTATCAGTATATATATACATCCCAGCTTTGTGCAGCTACATCTCACTGCAGGCCATTAGTATGTCGGGAAGGCCAACAAGGATAGGCAGACATTCACAAGCCAATAAAAGAGGGCAAGCAGGCTCTGTGTCTAGAGGCAACAGTGCTGGTGGTGGAGACGGTGCATCCTCATCAGCACATGGCCGTGGGTCACGCTTGTCCTTTTTTTCGGCAGCTGGCCGTGTCGAACCGCAACATGCTGAAGACTTGGTAGAGTGGATGACCAAGCCGTCCTCATCCTCCTCATCCTCTCTCACCCAGGCTCAGGGTACTTTGTCTGGCAAAGCAGCTGCCAACGCGGCCTCTTCCCTTGGCTCAATGGCATCAGTCACTCCTTCCCTAGCCCCACCATGTCCTCCTGAGGAGTTCCCTGAACTGTTTGACCACAGTGTTGGGTACATGCTCCAGGAGGATGCCCAGCGTTTTGAAGGCTCTGATGATGGTACCCAGCTAGAGGAAGGCAGTAACATGAGCCCAGAGAGAGGGGGTGCCCAAGAAGGACAGCAATTTGGCAGTTAGTCATGTTCCCCTAGCTGCAGCATACTGCCAGGTTTGCTCCAGTGACGAGGAGGGAGGGGATGCTGAGGTCACTGATTCCATGTGGGTGCCTGATAGGAGAGAGGAGGAGGAGAAGGAGGCACATCTCCAATGAGGCAGGATGCCCTCCAGGGCCAACTTAGGGGCAGCACACTGACTGCATGTCACCGCAGAGCTACGCATGTGCAGGGCACTGTTATCTCTGCTTTATTCCAAAAGTTCTTTGGTGTGGGCCTTTTTTGAGATGAGTGCATTAGATCCCACCGCTGCTATTTGCAACATATGTCTCAAGCGTAGGGATGAGCTTCGTGTTCGAGTCGAACCCATGTTTGACTCGAACATCGGCTGTTTGGTTGTTTGCCGAATTGCGAACGATATGGGCCGTTCGCGCCAAATTCGTGTGGCGCGTCACGGCCCATAATTCACTGCGGCATCGCAGTGCATTGCTTGCTGATGATTGGCCAAGCATGCACTATGACCCGCATGCTTGGCCAATCACAGTGCCGCCTGAACAGAGAGCCGTAATTGGCCAAAGCCAAGGAGGCTTTGGCCAATTATGGCTCAGGGGATTTAATACACGCCCCACACTATATAAGGCCGTCTGCACGGCGGCCCTGTGCAGTGTGTTCCGGTGTGCTGAGAGATAGAGAGAGAGACAGTGTCATTTCATTTGAGTTAGCTAGATTAGGCAGGACAGTCAGTTAGCTGCACTTAAAGTGTATTGTGTATATATATATGCATCCCAGGTGTTGCATATATATATATACACTGTATTCAGTTTAGCTAGATCCGTTCCTGTTATCTTCTAGACTATTTACATTTAGTGCAGTGCGTCCTGCTCACAGTGTTCAGCTAGATCCGTTCCTGTTATCTTCTTACTGACAGGCAGGCTTGTCTTGTTACAGTATTTTGAAGAAAATTACTGGTGTTCTTTTGATCCTATTAGTACCACAGTCAGGCAGCTAGACTATTTACATTTAGTGCAGTGCGTCCTGCTCACAGTGTTCAGCTAGATCCATTCCTGTTATCTTCCTACTGACAGGCAGGCTTGTCTTGTTACAGTATATAAAGCTACCTGAAGAAAATTACTGGTGTTCTTTTGATCCTATTAGTACCACGGTCAGGCAGCTAGACTATTTACATTTAGTGCAGTGCGTCCTGCTCACAGTGTTCAGCTAGATCCGTTCCTGTTATCTTCCTACTGACAGGCAGGCTTGTCTTGTTACAGTATATAAAGCTACCTGAAGAAAATTACTGGTGTTCTTTTGATCCTATTAGTACCACAGTCAGGCAGCTAGACTATTTACATTTAGTGCAGTGCGTCCTGCTCATAGTGTTCAGCTAGATCCGTTCCTGTTATCTTCCTACTGACAGGCAGGCTTGTCTTGTTACAGTATTTACAGCTACCTAAAGAAAATTACTGGTGTTCTTTCTATTAGTACCACGGTCAGGCAGCTAGACTATTTACATTTAGTGCAGTGCGTCCTGCTCACAGTGTTCAGCCAGATCCGTTCCTGTTATCTTCTTACTGACAGGCAGGCTTGTCTTGTTACAGTATTTTGAAGAAAATTACTGGTGTTCTTTTGATCCTATTAGTACCACAGTCAGGCAGCTAGACTATTTACATTTAGTGCAGTGCGTCCTGCTCACAGTGTTCAGCTAGATCCGTTCCTGTTATCTTCCTACTGACAGGCAGGCTTGTCTTGTTACAGTATATAAAGCTACCTGAAGAAAATTACTGGTGTTCTTTTGATCCTATTAGTACCACGGTCAGGCAGCTAGACTATTTACATTTAGTGCAGTGCGTCCTGCTCACAGTGTTCAGCTAGATCCGTTCCTGTTATCTTCTTACTGACAGGCAGGCTTGTCTTGTTACAGTAAATACAGCTACCTGAAGAAAATTGCTGGTGTTCTTTTGATCCTATTAGTACCACAGTCAGGCAGCTAGACTATTTACAGTTAGTGCAGTGCGTCCTGCTCACAGTGTTCAGCTAAACCTACAAGTTAGTGGGGTGCGTCCACCTCACAGTGTTCAGCTAAAGCTACCTGTAGAAGGTTGGTGGTGTTCTCATACTACAGGCAGGCAGTTGATTTTGCTAGCTGCAGTATCAGTACATATATATATATATATCCCAGCTTAGTGCAGCTACAGGCCATTAGTATGTCTGGAAGGCCAAGAAGGAGAGGCAGACAGTCACAAGCCAATAAGAGAGGGCAAGCAGGCTCTGTGTCTAGTGCTGGTCATGGAGACGGTGCATCCTAATCAGCACGTGGCCATGGGACACGCTTGGCCTTTTTTTCGGCAGCTGGCCGTGTTGAGACGCAACATGCGGAAGACTTGGTCGAGTGGATGACCAAGCCGTCCTCATCCTCCTCATCCTCTCTCACCCATGCCCAGGGTGCTTTGTCTGGCAAAGTAGCGGCCTCTTCCCTCGGCTCAATGTCATCAGTGACTCCTTCCCTAGCTCCACTATGTCCTCCTGAGGAGTCCCTCGAACTGTTTGACCACAGTATTGGGTACATGCTCCAGGAGGATGCCCAGCGTTTGGAAGGCTCTGATGATGATACTGAACTCGATGAAGGCAGTAACATGAGCACGGACAGAGGGGGTGCCCAAGAAGGACAGCAATCTGGCCGTCATGCTCCCCCTGCTGCAGCATACTGCCAGGTTTGCTCCAGTGATGAGGAGGGAGGGGATGATGAGGTCACTGACTCAACATGGGTGCCTGATAGGAGAGAGGAGGAGGAGGAGGAGGAGGCGGCACATCACCAATGAGGCAGGATGCCCTCCAGGGGCCAGCCTAAGGGCAGCACATTGACTGCATCACACCCCAAAGCTCCACATGTGCAGGGCGCTGCAGTCTCTGCGCGTTATTCAAAAAGTTCTTTGGTGTGGGCCTTTTTTGAGACGAGTGCATCAGATCGCACCTCTGCTATTTGCAACATATGTCTCAGGAGTATCTCACGTGGCCAAAACATCACCCTCTTGGGCACCACATGCTTGACCAGACATATGTCGACCTGCCATGCAGTTCATTGGCAAGCTTCCCTAAAAGACCCACACCAAAGAACAAAGCGGTCCTCTCCTTGCTCCTCATCAGCTGGGATCTCCAACCCCACTATACCGTCAGTCTTCTCTGAAACCTGCACTGAGAGGAATGAAGGTGTAGAATTAGGTGTGTCACAGCCAAGTACTTGCGGGGAATCTGCTATCGGTACATCGACGTCAGATTGTACCAGGCAAATTTCCCTGTGCCAGCTGCTGCACCGCCGAAAGAAGTTCGCTCCCAGCCATCCACATGCCCAGCGGTTGAATGCTTGCTTGGCTAAATTGCTAGCACTTCAACTGCTGCCTTTTCAGTTGGTAGACTTTGCCCCCTTCCGTGAATGTGTGGAATGTGCTGTTCCTCAGTGGCAGGTTCCCAAATGTCACTTTTTCTCATGGAAGGTGATTCCGGCTCTCTACCAGCATGTGGAAGGCAATGTCTTGGCCTCGCTGGACCATGAGTCAGCGGTAAGGTGCATATTACCGCTGACTCATGGTCCAACAGGCATGGACAGGGACGTTACCTATCTTTCACCGTGCACTGGGTGACTCTGGGTGAGCTGGGAAGGATGCAGGACAGGGTGCAGTAGTGTTAGAGGTTGTTCCGCCACCACACCTCCAAAATTCTACTAGTGGTGATTCTGCCACACCTCTCTCCTCCAACCCCTCCTCTTCTTCTTCCTCCATGGCCTCTTCCTGTGTTGATTTGTCCTCGGAACCAGCGGTGCTCCGTAGGCGTTCAAGGTGCTAAGCAAGTACGCAGGCAAAAAGATGCAATGCGGTGCTTGAGCTGGTGTGCTTGGGGGACAGGAGCCACACTGGGGCAGAGATTCTGTCAGCTCTGCAGGGGCAGATTCAGAGGTGGTTAACTGCTTAAAACAGGTATGTCGGTTTGCGACAATGGCACCAACCTCCTCTCCGCCCTCCAACAGGGACAACTGACCCATGTGCCCTGTTTGGTGAGCAGTGACAGTGCATGCATCAGTGACACTGTCCCTCTTGTCGACCTGTTGGAGCACAAACTGCGTGGAATAATGGACAGGGCACTTGAGGCAGAACAGAGGGAGGAAGAGGAGGACTTCCTTACCTCTCAAGGTTCCCTTTATCCAGACAGTGTTCCTGTGTGCCCGCCGATCACACAGGAAGAGGACGAGGAGGAGGATGAGGATTAAATTAGCATGGAGGAGGAGCCTAGCACTCAGCATCAGCAGCAGTCTTCAAGGGATTGTTTTCAGTCCTCAGAAACCCATGGACTTGTACGTGGCTGGGAGGAGGTGGCTGTGGATCATGTCATCCTTAGTGACCCAGAGGACTCCGGATTGAATGCCTCAGCAAACCTTCACTGCATGGCCACCCTGATCCTGCAAAGCCTGCGAAAAGACCCTCGGATTTGTGGTATCAAGGAGAGGGATCATTATTGGCTGGCAACCCTTCTTGATCCACCCTTGGGTAAGGTTGCGGAACTTATCCAGCGTTCGCAGAGGGAGCAGAGGATGAAACATCTTCAGGAGGCCTTGCAGAAAGGTTTGTGTAATTCGTTTCCAGGGCCTGGGAGGTTACAATTTCCTGGTCCTCCTGGACAACGTGTTGCTGAGGCTTCGGTCAGTCACAGAAGGAGCGGTGTTGAAGGTGGCCGTCTGACCGATGCGTTCAGACAATTCTTTAGTCCGCAGCCCCAAGGTCTGATCGGTTCCAGCAACCATCGCCAGCGTCTGATTTACATGGTGCAGGAATACCTAGGGGCAAGATCAGACTTGGAGACCTTTCCAATCAAAAATCCACTGGGTTACTGGGTCTTGAGGATGGATCACTGGCCAGAGCTTGCACAATATGCAATTGAGCTACTGGCCTATCCTGCATCCAGTATTCTTTCTGAACGCACATTCAGTGCTGCTGGAGGCTTTGTAACTGATCACAGAGTGCGCCTGCCCACAGACTCAGTTGATCAGCTCAGCTTCATAAAAATGAATCAGTCTTCGATCACCAGCTACCGAGCACCTGATGCTGATGTAACCGATTAATTTTTCTATGAATGTGAGATCCCTTGAAGACTGCCTATGCTGAGTAGGGATGAGCCGAACACCCCCAGGTTCTGTTCGCACCATAACCTGTGAACGGACCGAAAGTTAACGCAAACTTTAGAACCCCTTTAAAGTTTATGGGACTCGAACGTTCGAAATAAAAAGTGCTAATTTTAAAGGCAAATATGCAAGTTATTGTCCTAAAGAGGATTTGGGGACCCGTGTCCTGCCCCAGGAAACATGTATCAATGCAAAAAAAAAGTTTTAAAAACGGGCGTTTTCTTGGGAGCAGTGATTTTAATGATGCTTAAAGTGAAAAAAAAAGGAGGAGGAGGATTGTGTCAGCATGGAGGTGGAGCCTGGCACTCAGCATCACTAGCAGTCTTCAAGGGATCATTTACAGCCCGAAGAAACCCATGGACTTGTACGTTGCTGGGAGGAGGTGGCTGTGGATCATGTCGTCCTTAGTGACCCAGAGGACTCCGGACCGAATGCCTCAGCAAACCTACTCTGCATGGCCTCCCTGATCCTGCAAAGCCTGCGGAAGGATCCTCGTATTCGTGATATCAAGGGGAGGGATCATTACTGGCTGGCAACCCTCCTGGATCCACGTTACAAGTGTAAGGTTGTGGACCTTATCTTGCCATCGCAAAGGGAGCAGAGGATGAAACATCTTCGGGAGGCTTTGCAGAAAGGTTTCTGCATCGCGTTTCCAGAGCCTGGGAGGTTACAATTTACTGGTCCTCCTGGACAGCGTGTTGCTGAGGTTTCGGTCAGTCAAAGAAGGAGCGGTGGAGAAGGTGGCCATCTGACCGACTATTTTTTAGTCCGCAGCCCCAAGGTATGATCAGTTCCAGCAACCATCGCCAGCCTCTGATTCACATGGTGCCGGAAAACCTAGGGGCAAGATCAAACCTGGACACCTTTCCCACCAAAAATCCTCTGAGTTACTGTGTCTTGAGTAGGGATGAGCTTCGAGTTAGAGTCAAACTCATGTTCGACTCGAACATTGGCTGTTCGCAAGTTCGCCGAACAGCGAACAATTTGGGGTACTCGCGGCAAATTCGAATGCCGCGGAACACCCTTTAAGAGTCTATGGGAGAAATCAAAAGTGCTAATTTTAAAGGCTAATATGCAAGTTATTGTCATAAAAAGTGTTTAGGGACCTGGGTCCTGCCCCAGGGGACATGGATCAATGCAAAAAAAAGTTTTAAAAACGGCCGTTTTTTCAGGAGCAGTGATTTTAATAATGCTTAAAGTCAAACAATAAAAGTGTAATATTCCTTTAAATTTCGTACCTGGGGGGTGTCTATAGTATGCCTGTAAAGGGGTGCATGTTTCCTGTGTTTAGAAAAGTCTGACAGCAAAATGACATTTTGAAGGAAAAAACTCATTTAAAACTACCCGCGGCTATTGCATTGCCGACAATACACATAAAAGTTCATTGATAAAAACGGCATGGGAATTCCCCAAAGGGGAACCCCGAACCAAAACTTAAAAAAAAAATGACGTGGGAGTCCCCCTAAATTCCATACCAAGCCCTTCAGGTCTGGTATGGATTTTAAGGGGAACCCCGCGCCAAAAAAAAAAAAACGGCGTGGGGTCCCCCCAAGAATCCATACCAGACCCTTATCCGAGCACGCAACCTGGCAGGCCGCAGGAAAAGAGGGGGGGACGAGAGTGCGGCCTCCCCCCCTCCTGAACCGTACCAGACCACATGCCCTCAACATTGGGAGGGTGCTTTGGGGTAGCCCCCCAAAACACCTTGTCCCCATGTTGATGAGGACAAGGGCCTCATCCGCACAACCATGGCCGGTGGTTGTGGGGGTCTGCGGGCGGGGGGCTTATCGGAATCTGGAAGCCCCCTTTAACAAGGGGACCCCTCAGATCCCGCCCCCCCTGTGTGAAATGGTAAGGGGGTACTTACCCCTACCATTTCACTAAAAAACTGTCAAAAATGTTAAAAATGACAAGAGACAGTTTTTGACAATTCCTTTATTTAAATGCTTCTTCTTTCTTCTATCTTCCTTCATCTTCTGGTTCTTCTGGTTCTTCTGGCTCTTCTGGTTCTTCCTCCGGCGTTCTCGTCCAACATCTCCTCCGCGGCGTCTTCTATCTTCTTCTCCTCGGGCCGCTCCGCACCCATGGCATGGAGAGAGGCTCCCGCTCTTCTCTTCTTCTTTTCTTCTCTTCTTCCCTTCTTCTCTTCTTCATTTTCTTCTCTGGGCCGCTCCGCAACCCATGCTGGCATGGAGGGAGGCTCCCGCTGTGTGACGGCGCTCCTCGTCTGACAGTTCTTAAATAATGGGGGCGGGGCCACCCAGTGACCCCGCCCCCCTCTGACGCACGGGACATGACGGGACTTCCCTGTGGCATTCCCCGTGACGTCACAGGGAAGTCCCGTCAAGTCACCGTGCGTCAGAGGGGGGCGGGGTCACCGGGTGGCCCCGCCCCCCGTTATTTAAGAACTGTCAGACGAGGAGCGCCGTCATACAGCGGGAGCCTCCCTCCATGCCAGCATGGATTGCGGAGCGGCCCGGAGAAGAAAATGAAGAAGAGAAGAAGGGAAGAAGAGAAGAAAAGAAGAAGAGAAGAGCGGGAGCCTCCCCCCCATGCCATGGGTGCGGAGCGGCCCGAGGAGAAGAAGACGCCGCGGAGAAGATGCTGGACAAGAACGCCGGAGGAAGAACCAGAAGAGCCAGAAGAACCAGAAGAACCAGAAGATGAAGGAAGATAGAAGAAAGAAGAAGCATTTAAATAAAGGAATTGTCAAAAACTGTCTCTTGTCATTTTTAACATTTTTGACAGTTTTTAGTGAAATGGTAGGGGTAAGTACCCCCTTACCATTTCACACGGGGGGGGGCCGGGATCTGGGGGTCCCCTTGTTAAAGGGGGCTTCCAGTTTCCGATAAGCCCCCCGCCCGCAGACCCCCACAACCACCGGCCAGGGTTATGGGGATGAGGCCCTTGTCCTCATCAACATGGGGACAAGGTGTTTTGGGGGCTACCCCAAAGCACCCTCCCAATGTTGAGGGCATGTGGCCTGGTACGGTTCAGGAGGGGGGGCGCACTCTCCTCCCCCCCTCTTTTCCTGCGGCCTGCCAGGTTGCGTGCTCGGATAAGGGTCTGGTATGGATTTTTGGGGGGACCCCACGCCTTTTTTTTTTTTTTTTTGGTGCGGGGTTCCCCTTAAAATTCATACCAGACCTGAAGGGTCTGGTATGGAATTTAGGGGGAACCCCACGTCATTTTTTTAAAAAAAATTTGGCCGGGGTTCCCCTTAATATCCATACCAGACCTGAAGGGCCTGGTATGGAATTTAGGAGGACTCCCACAAAAATTTTGGTTCGGGGTTCCCCTTTGGGGAATTCCCATGCCGTTTTTATCAATGAACTTCTATGTGTATTGTCGGCAATGCAATAGCCGCGGGTAGTTTTAAATGAGTTTTTTCCTTCAAAATGTCATTTTGCTGTCAGACTGTTCTAAACACAGGAAACATGCGCCCCTTTACAGGCATACTATAGACACCCCCCAGGTACAAAATTTAAAGGGATATTACACTTTTATTGTTTGACTTTAAGCATTATTAAAATCACTGCTCCTGAAAAACGGCCGTTTTTAAAACTTTTTTTTGCATTGATCCATGTCCCCTGGGGCAGGACCCAGGTCCCCAAACACTTTTTATGACAATAACTTGCATATTAGCCTTTAAAATTAGCACTTTTGATTATTCATGTTCATGTCCCATAGACTTTAACGGTGTTCGCGTGTTCGAACAAACTTTTTTCCTGTTCGCATGTTCTGATGCGAACCGAACAGGGGGGTGTTCGGCTCATCCCTAGTCTTGAGGATGGATCACTGGCCAGAGCCTGCACAGTATGCAATTGAGCTACTGGCCTGTCCTGCATCCAGCGTTCTTGCGGAACGCACATTCAGTGCTGCTGGAGCCTTTGTAACCGATCATAGGGTGCGCTTGTCCACCGAATCGGTCGATCGGCTAACCTTCATAAAAATGAATCAGTCTTGGATCACCAGCTACCAAGCACCTGATGCTGATGTAACTGATTGATTTTTTTTTTAATGTGAAATCCCTTCAAGACTGCCTATGCTGATGCCAAGTGACTATCCTGTTATGCTGAGTGACAATCCTCTTCCTCCTCAATTTTCATGCTGATAGCTTGTAAGAAAATTTTTGTTATGGGCACCGCCACCAGTGGCCAAGGCTCAAATTTTCTGCCCGTTTAACAGGGGCGTGTAATTACAATTTTTGATGCAATACTTTGCAGCAGGGCTCATTCCTGCGCTCCAACTAGAGTATCTGTGAGGGGTTGCAGTGTTGTGGCACCAGCACCAGTGCCCAAGGCCCAATTTTTCTGCCCCTGTTAAGGCGTGTAATTACAATTTTTGATGCAATACTTTGCAGCAGAGCTAATTCCTGCACTCCAACTAGAGTATCTGTGAGGGGTTGCAGTATTGTGGCACCAGCACCAGTGCCCTAGGCCCAAATTTTCAGCCCCTGTTTAACAGGGGCGTATAATTACAATTTTTGATGCAATACTTTGCAGCAGGGCTCATTCCTGCGCTCCAACTATAGCATCTGTGAGGGGTTGCAGTGTTGTGGCACCAGTGCCTAAGGCCCAATTTTTCTGCCCCTGTTCAACAGGGACATGTAATTACAATTCTTGATCTAATATTTCACAGCAGGGCCCATTCCTGTGCCCACCAAGAGTAACTGTTTGGGCTTACAGTGTTGTGGCACCAGAACCACCACCACCAAAGGCCCAATTTTTCTACCACTGTTCAACAATGGCATGTAATTACAATTCTTGATCTAATATTTCACAGCAGGGCCCATTCCTGAGCCCACCAAGAGTAACTGTGAGGGCTTACACCAACACCTAAGGCCCCAATTTCTGCAGAGTATATAGGGCAGGCCCCTACTTTCAAACATCCAACTTACAAATGACTCCTACTTGCAAACAGAAGGAGACAACAGGAAGTGAGATGAAATCTACCCCTAGGAAGGGAAATTCTCTCCTGTAAGAGTTAATATGGGAAAAACGTGTCTCCTCTTCACTGATGCTTTATCACCGATCCTTGTTTCACTAAAAACCCCACATTTTCAAACCCCTTAATATCCATACAAGATTCAAAGGGCCTGGTAATGGACTGGGGGGGTACCGATGCCGTTTGTCTCACTGATTTTCATCCATATTGCCGGGACCCGACATTACATTAAAGCCGCAAGCAGTTTTAAATGACTTTTATTCCTTTAAAAATGTCATTTTGTGCAGGGACTGTTCTAAGCATGGGAAACACGCGCCGCTTTACAGGCATACTATAGACCCCCCCGGTACGATATTTAAAGGAATTTTTCACTTTTTTTCACTTTAAGCATCATTAAAATCACTGCTCCCAAAAAAAACGGCCGTTTTTTTTTTGCATTGATACATGCATTGATACATGTCCCCTGGGGCAGGACCTGGGTCCCCAAACCCTTTTTAGGACAATAACTTGCATATTAGCCTTTAAAATTAGCACTTTTGATTTCGAACATTCGAGTCCCGTAAACTTTAAAGGGGTTCTAAAGTTTGTGTGAACTTTAGGTCCGTTCGCAGGTTATGGTGCGAACCGAACTTGGGGGTTTTCGGCTCATCCCTACTCAGCATAGGCAGTCTTCAAGGGATCTCACATTCATAGAAAAATTAATTGGTTACATCAGCATCAGGTGCTCGGTAGCTGGTGATCGAAGACTGATTCATTTTTATGAAGGTGAGCTGATCAACTGAGTCTGTGGGCAGGCGCACTCTGTGATCGGTTACAAAGCCTCCAGCAGCACTGAATGTGCGTTCAGAAAGAACGCTGGATGCAGGACAGGCAAGTAGCTCAATTGTATATTGTGCAAGCTCTGGCCAGTGATCCATCCTTAAGACCCAGTAACCCGGTGGATTTTCGATTGGAAAGGTCTCCAAGTCTGATCTTGCCCCTAGGTATTCCTGCACCATGTAAATCAGACATTGGCGATGGTTGCTGGAACCGATCAGACCTTGGGGCTATGGACTAAAGAATTGTCTGAACGCAACGGTCAGACGGCCACCTTCTCCACCGCTCCGAAGCCTCAGCAACACATTGTCCAGGAGGACCAGGAAATTGTAACCTCCCAGGCTCTGGAAACTAATTGCACAAACCTTTCTGCAAGGCCTCCTGAAGATGTTTCATCCTCTGCTCCCTCTGCGAAGGCTGGATAAGTTCCACAACCTTACCCCTGTAACGTTTATCAAGAAGGGTTGCCAGCCAGTAATGATCCCTCTCCTTGATACCACAAATCCGAGGGTCTTTTCACAGGCTTTGCAGGATCAGGGTGGCCATGCAGTGAAGGTTTGCTGAGGCATTCAATCCAGAGTCCTCCGGGTCACTAAGGATGACATGATCCACAGCCACCTCCTCCTAGCCACGTACAAGTCCATGGGTTTCTGAGGACTGAAAACGATCCCTTGAAGACTGCTGCTGATGCTGAGTGTTAGGCTCCTCCTCCATGCTAATGAAATCATCATCCTCCTCCTCCTCCTCTTCCTGTGTGATCTGCAGGCCCGCAGGAATACTGTCTGGATAAATGGGGCCTTGAGAGGTAAGGAAGTCCTCCTCTTCCTCCCTTTGTTCTGTCTCAAGTGCCCTGTCTATTATTCCATGAAGCATGTGCTCCAACAGACAAGAGGGACAGTATCACTGATGCATGCACTGTCACTGCTTACCATTCTCGTGGCCTCCTCAAATGGTGACAGGACAGTGCATGCATCCTTGTTCAGAAGCCACTGGCGTGGCAAAAAAAAGCCAAGCTCCCCTGACCCTGTCCTGGTGCCATACTCACACAGGTACTCACTGATGGCCCTCTGCTGCGTTTGCAGCTGCTGCAGCATTGCCAATATTGTGTTCCACCTTGTGGGCATGTCACAAATGAGGCGGTTCTTGGGCAGGTTGCATTCCTTTTGAAGGTCAGCCAGCTGAGCACTGGCATTATATGACTGGCGGAAATGCCCACAGACTTTCCTGGCCTGCCTCAGGAGATCCTGTAAGCCTGGGTACCTGTACAAGAACCGCTGCACCACCAAATTAAGGACGTGAACCAAACAGGGAACATGGGTCAAGTGTCCCTGTTGGAGGGCAGGGAGGAGGTTGGTGCCATTGTCGCAAACCACCATTCCTGGCTAAAGCTGACGGGCGTCAACCACCTCTGAGTCTGCCCCTATAGAGCTGACAGAATCTCTGCTCCAGTGTAGCCCCTGTCCCCTAAGCAGACCAACTCAAGCACCGCATGGCATCTTTTTGCCTGAGTGCTTGCGTAGCCCCTTGAACGCTTACGGAGCACTGCTGAGTCCGAGGACAAATCTGCAGAGGAAGAGGCCTTAGACGAAGAAGAAGAGAAATGGGTGGAGGAGAGAGGTGTGGCAGAATCACCACTGCTAGCATTTTGGAGGCGTGGTGGCGGAACAAGCTCCAACAATACTGCACCCTGTCCTGCATCCTTCCCAGCTGCCAGCAGAGTTACCCAGTGCTTTGTGAAAGAAAGGTAACGTCCCTGTCCATGCCTGCTGTACCATGAGTCAGCGGTAATATGCACCTTACCGTTGATTGCCCTGTCCAACGAGGGCAAGACATTGCCATCCACATGCTGGTAGAGAGCCAGAATGGCCTTCCATGAAAAGAAATGGCGTTTGGGAACCTGCCACTGAGGTACCGCACATTCCACAAATCCACGAAAGGGGGCAGAGTCTACCAGCTGAAAAGGCAGCAGATGGAGTTCTAGCAATTAAACCAAGCTAGCATTCAGCTGCTGAGCATGTGGATGGCTGGGACTAAATTTCTTTTGATGGTTTAGCAACTGGGGTAGGGAAATTTGACTGCTACAATTGGATGTTGGTGTAGCGATAGCAGATTGCCCACAAGTACTTGGCACACCTAATTCTACACCTTCATTTCTCTCAGTGCAGGTTTCTGAGAGGACTGAAGGTATAGTGGGGCTGGAGATCCCAGCTGATGAGGAGCAAGTAGAGATCCGCCTTGTTCTTTGGTGTGGGTCTTTTAAATACTGTTGCCAACGGACTGCATGGGAGGTCGACATATGTCTGGTCAAGCATGTGGTGCCCAAGTGGCTGCTGTTTTGGCCATCAGACATATGTTGCAAACAGCAATGGTGCGATCTGCTGCACACGTATCAAAAAAGGCCCAGAGGGGAGGGGAGTCAGCAGCGCCCTGCACATGCGGAGCTCTGCCGTGTGATGCAGTCTGGTGGCTGCCCTTAAGCTGGCCCCTGGAGGGCATCCTGCCTCATTGGAGATGTGCCTCCTCCTCTCTTCTATCAGGCACCCATGTAGAGTCAGTGACCTCATCATCCCCTCCCTTCTCATCACTGGAGCAAACCTGGCAGTATGCTGCAGCTGGGGGAACATGACTGCCAGTTTCTTATCCTTCTTGGGCACCCCCTCTCTCTGGGCTCACCTTACTGCCTTCCTCAACCTGGGTACCATCATCAGAGCCTTCAATCCTCCTGCAGCATGTACCCGACACTGTGGTCGAACAGTTTGGGCAACTCCTCCGTGCTTGATGGTGGGGCTAGGGAAGGAGTGACTGATGACATTGAGCTGATGGAATAGTCCGCTCTGGCGGGTGCATTGGCAGGCAAACTACTCTAAACCTGGGAGACAGAGGATGAGGAGGATGAGCACGGCTTAGTTATACACTCTACCAACTCCTCTGCATGTTGTGGATCAACACGGCCAGCTGCCAAAAAAAAGGACAAGCGTGCCCCACGACCACATGCTGAGGATGCACCGCGTCCACGACCAGCATTGTTGGCTGTAGACACAGAGCCTACTTGCCCTCTTTTAGTGGCCTGTGAGCGCCTGCCTCTCCTTGGTGGCCTTCCAGACATGCTGTAAAATTTTATTAGCAAAATACCGCCTGAAGTTTACTAGAAAAAGTACACCAGGAATGGCCTGTAATCAGATATAGGCTTGGCTAGACTAGAGTGCAGTGGATATACAGTATATATGTAGGAGACTGTATATATATTTAATGCACTGCAGATCACAGAATCACCTGCCTGCCTGCTTGAAAGTGTATTTGAAAACGTACATCAGGAATGGCCTGCAGTCAGATATAGGCTTGGCAAGACTAGAATGCAGTGGATATATGTAGGAGACTGTATATATATTTAATGCACTACAGATCACTGAATCACCTGCCTGCCTGCCTGAAAGTGTATTTGAAAACGTACACCAGGAATGGCCTGCAGTCAGATATAGGCTTGGCTAGACTAGAATGCAGTGGATATATACAGTGGCGACGGAAAGTATTCAGACCCCCTTACATTTTTCACTCTTTGTTTTATTGCAGCCATTTGTTAAAATCATTTAAGTTCATTTTTTTCCTCAATAATGTACACACAGCACCCCATATTGACAGAAAAACACAGAAATGTTGACATTTTTGCAGATTTATTAAAAAAAAAAACTGAAATATCACATGGTCCTAAGTATTCAGACCCTTTGCTCAGTATTTAGTAGAAGCACTCTTTTGATCTAATACAGCCATGAGCCTTTTTGGGAAAGATTCAACAAGTTTTTCACACCTGGATTTGGGTATCCTCTGCCATTCCTCCTTGCAGATCCTCTCTGGTTCTGTCAGGTTGGATGGTAAACATTGGTGGACAGTCATTTTTAGGTCTCTCCAGAGATGCTTAATTGAGTTTAAGTCAGGGGTCTGGCTGGGCCATTCAAGAACAGTCACAGAGTTGTTGTGAAGCCACTCCTTTGTTATTTTAGCTGTGTGCTTAGGGTCATTGTCTTGTTGGAAGGTAAACCTTCGGCCCAGTCTGAGGTCCTGAGCACTCTGGAGAAGGTTTTTGTCCAGGATATCCCTGTACTTGGCCACATTCATCTTTCCCTTGATTGCAACCAGTCGTCCTGTCCCTGCAGCTGAAAAACACCCCCACAGTATGATGCTGCCACCACCATGCTTTACTGTTGGGACTGTATTGGACAGGTGATGAGCAGTGCCTGGTTTTCTCCACACATACCACTTAGAATTAAGGTCAAAAAGTTCTATCTTGGTCTCATCAGACCAAAGAATCTTATTTCTCACCATCTTGGAGTCCTTCAGGTATTTTTGAGCAAAGTCCATGCAGGCTTTCATGTGTCTTGCACTGAGGAGAGGCTTCCATCGGGCCACTCTGCCATAAAGCCCTGACTGGTGGAGGGCTGCAGTGATGGTTGACTTTCTACAACTTTCTCCCATCTCCCAACTGCATCTCTGGAGCTCAGCCACATTGATCTTTGCGTTCTTCTTTACCTCTCTTGCCTGAAAGTGTATTTGAAAATGTACACCAGGAATGGCCTGCAGTCAGATATAGGCTTGGCTAGACTAGAATGCAGTGGATATATTTGTAGGAGACTGTATATATATTTTATGCACTGAAGATCACCGAATCACCTGCCTGCCTGCCTGAAAGTATATTTGAAAACGTACACCGGGAATGGCCTGCAGTCAGATATAGGCTTGGCTAGACTAGAATGCAGTGGATATATATGTAGGAGACTGTATATATATTTAATGCACTGCAGCTCACTGAATCACCTGCCTGCCTGAAAGTATATTAGAAACAGTACAGCAGGAACGGGCTGCAGTCAGATCTAGCTAAACTGGATACAGTGGATATATATATATATATATATATACAAGACTGACTATATATATATATATATATATATATATATATATATATATATATATATATATATATATATATATATATATATAAAATACGCTGCAGCTAACTGAATCACCTACCTGCCTGAAGTATATTAGAAACAGTACACCAGGAACGGACTGCAGTCACATATAGCTAAACTGGATACAGTTGATATATATATACGAGACTGACTGTATGTATATACCGTATTTATCGGCGTATAACACGTGCTGGCTTATAACACACACCCCAAGTTTAGGAGGGAATTTTAAGAAAAAAAATGTTTTAAGGAAAAAAACTTAAATGCCCATCAATGCAGCCTTATCAGTGTCCATCTGCAGCCTTGCACTGCGTTCATCTGCATGCTTGTCCAGTGTCATTTGCAGCCTTTGCAGCCTTGTCAGTGTCATTTGCAGCCTTGGTGTCATTTGCAGCCTTGCAACCTTGATGTCATTTGCAGCTTTGCAGTCATTTGCAGCCTTGGTGTCATTTGCAGCCTTGGTGTCATTTGCAGCCTTGCAGTCATTTGCAGCCTTAGTGTCATTTGCAGCCTCGCAGTCATTTGCAGCCTTGGTGTCATTTGCAGCCTTGCAGTCATTTGCAGCCTTGGTGTCATTTGCAGCCTTGGTGTCATTTGCAGCATTGCAGTCATTTGCAGCCTTGGTGTCATTTGCAGCCTTGGTGTCATTTGCAGCCTTGCAGTCATTTGCAGCCTTGGTGTCATTTGCATCCTTGCAGTCATTTGCAGCCTTGGTGTCATTTGCAGCCTTGGTGTCATTTGCAGCCTTGGTGTCATTTGCAGCCTTGCAGTCATTTGCAGCCTTGCAGCCTTGTCAGTGCCCATCTGCAGCCTTGTCAGTGCCCATCTGCAGCTTTGTCAGTGTCCATTTGCAGCCTTGCCCAGGCTGCAGTTAAACTGCAGTGACATGTCAGTGTCACTGCAGTTTGAAAATGGCGCCGCTGAGTACACAGAGCCGGTCCTGTGTATCTCGGCAGCTCTCGGCCGCTTTCAGCTCCTCTCGTAGTCCCGCCCATATACATAGATAGCCTCGGCTAGGTTTAGCTAGCTCCGTTCACAGTCACGCCCAGTCCCTGTGTCCATCATAGGGTGGGACTGGGCGTGACTGTGAGGGGAGCTAGCCGAACCTAGCCGAGTACACTCGGCTATCTATGTATATCGGCGGCCGTCGCTCACTCCGCTCACAGTCAGTGGGGGATCGGCGTATAACATGCACCCGCGATTTTCCCCCTGATTTTAAGGGGAAAAAAGTGCGTGTTATACGCCAATAAATACGATATATATATATATATATATATATATATATATATATATATATATATATATATATATATATATGTATATATTGAATACACAGCAGCTAACTAAATCACCTGCCTGCCTGAAGTATATTAGAAACAGTACACCAGGAATGGCCTGCAGTCAGATCTAGCTAAACTGGATACAGTATCATTCAGGAGACCCACTGTAAACATGACAAACTACCTATTCTTAAAATCAGATTCTTCCCCCTGACATACCACTCCACTAACCCTACAGCTAAATCCAAAGGTGTCACTATATTGCTGTCCAGCAAAATACCATGGAAATGTCAGGCAGAAATGATAGACCCAGGGGGACATTTTGTATTTCTGAAAGGGCTTGTGGGTAAAACACAACTTACTCTAGCGACTCTATATGCCCCGAACAACCAACAAGCCAAATTCATCTCACAAACCTTAGACAAATTGACAGAATTCACAGAGGACCAATTAATTCTTGGAGGAGACTTTAATGTCCCTCTGCTCCCATCATCGGATACCATCGGTACTCTGTGATACCTCCATCTCAGAGGAAAAGGATAGCCAACTCCCTACACAAGGCACAACTGATAGATATATGGCATCTGCAACACTCAGGGGAGTGAGACTACACGTTCTTTTCCACACCGCACAAACTATACACCAGAATAGACTTCTTTTTGATTCCCCATAACCAATTACACGCTGTATCCGACTCCTCGATCGGCCATATTACCTGGTCGGACCACGCCCCCATCTCTCTTAAATACACCCTGGACGGGGGAAACTTAACTAGACCCAGATTCTGGCAACTCAATGAGAGTCTTCTTCAGACTCCAGAAGTCCTGACAGATGTTCTGAAAGAGTTAACCTTGTACTTTCAGGAAAATGACATCCGAGACTGTGACCCTGGGTCCCTTTGGGAAGCTCACAAAACTGCTTAGAGGAATACTCATTAAACACAGGGCGTGCATCAAGAGGGAACGCAATGCACACATCTCCAAACTACTATCCAAACTTGCCTTAGTGGAATCCCGACATAAACATAACCCCACAAGGGAATTAGAGACTGAATTGGGAACTCTGCGTAAACAAATCACTGCCCTACTTCATTACAGGGCAAAAGCAGCACTACAAATATGTTGGAAAATAAGTTATGAATCAGGAAACAAATGTGGTAGGGTATTAGCCAGATCAGTTAAGGATCAGCAGCTTACATCCCCCAAATTAAGTGCCCAGACGGGAGAAAAGTCACACTACCAAAACACATATCATGCAAGTTCAGAGACTTCTACCATTCACTATACAACCTACCGAACAGGGACCCCCCACAAATGGATATTGACGACAACATAACATCCTCAGAAATGCCCTTCCTACACTTGGAAGCCCTAGAGGACCTGGACTTCCCAATCACTTTACAGGAACTTCAGCTCGCTATTGGGACCATGAAACCATGCAAGGCCCCGGGCCTAGGCGGTTACACCATCCAATATTACAAAACTCTCCTCCCGATTATAGGCCCACGAATGGTGACATTCTTAAACGCAATAGACACAGGGACACAATTCTCCAGAGACACCTTAAAAGCTCACATTACGCTGATTCACAAAGAAGGAAAAGATCCGCAAGGGTCCTGCGGGAGTTATAGACCTATTTCTCTTTTAAATACTGACCTAAAGCTGTTCACCAAAATTTTAGCTACCCGTTTAGCGCAACATCTCCAATCCCTATCACATCTAGACCAGGTAGGCTTTATCCCTACAAGGGAGGCGAGAGACAACACCATCAAGGTGCTGAACCTCGTCCACATAGCAAACGCTAGCCGTACTCCATGTGTCTTTGTTAGTACAGATGCCGAAAAAGCATTTGACAGAGTGAACTGGAACTTTATGTTCTCTGTCCTCCGTCACATTGGAGTGGGAGACCAGATGCTTAACTGGATAGGTAGGATCTACTCTAACCCAACAGCTCAGGTGAAAGTGAACGGACTGTTATCCAATCCTTTCCCTATTGAAAACGGCACGAGACAGGGATGCCCACTATCCCCCCTCCTTTTTGCCCTCTCCCTGGAACCATTTTTATGTAAAATAAGATTGAACCCCAACATACAAGGACTCCTAGTTGGAAACTCCCAGTGTAAAGTCTCTGCATATGCAGACGATCTACTTTTTCCCTGACGAATCCAATGACCTCCCTACCAAACCTAATGAAGGAATTCAACACATATGGAGCCATCTCAAATCAAAAAATAAACTTCACTAAGTCAGAGGCTATGGGTGTAGCTGTCCCTCCCCACTCCATCTCAACCATCCAGTCGAGCTTCCACTTTAAGTGGACGAATTCAGCCCTCAAATACTTAGGGACACTTATCGCATCAGACATATCATGCACATTTGCTCTTAACTTTCCACCACTACTGACAAAGACCCGATCCCTGCTAGACACCTGGTACAAAGGATTACACTCTTTGTTCGGCAGATGTAACCTGTGTAAAATGTGTATCCTTTCCACATTCCTCTACCTGTTCCAAGCCCTCCCCATTCAGATTCCTACATCTTTCCTCAAACAAGTACAAGCCCTCTTTGCCCGCTTCATCTGAGCCCAAAAAAAACTTAGATTGAACAGAATCCAAATGTCACTACCCAAACAGAATGGAGGCCTAGCGGTAACAGACATCTGACGATACTACCAGGCCATTCACTTAGGCAGAGTCTTAGACTGGAGATGAAACGGAACACATAAGCTTTGGACACAAATAGAACAATCTCAAACCACTATCCCTCTAAAAAGTGCACTCTGGTATTACAACTATTTGCCCTCGAGATTGAAATCTCACCCATTGATAGGGACTACGTTAAAACACAATTCTTATGTAGCCACACAAACACTGTTGACGTCAGAGACTTCACCACTTTTTCCGATTCTTGGACACCCAAACTTCACACCTGGCCTGCACCAGGCGGAATACTCAAGCTTGAGGGACATGGGATGGGAACAGGCCCCAAAGGTTGTGACGTTGGGTCGCTGGACGTCCCTCACGGAACTGACTGACGCGTTGGGTAACTACCACCTTCCCTTTTGGAAGGCGGCACAATTACACCACTTCCTACGCTCCATCCCTGACCCACAAGCTTTCTCCCGCCCACTAACAAATTTTGAGGAATACTGCCCGGGGACCGGGCCGATATCACAGACTCTCTCACAAATGTACTCTCTCTTAAATTCCCCCCTAAGCAACCAATCCTACGGTGCTTGGAAAGATGGGAGACTGACCTCAACCGGAAATTCTCAGAAACAACGTATCATTACCTTTTCTTCCCGACTTCCTCAGATCGCTGTTGGTGGTGCAGAGAAGACAAAGGTTCATTGTTACATGTTTTCTGGTCCTGCCCAAGATTGACGAAGTTCTGGACAGAAGTTCGCCATATTACACAAACATTCACAGAATACGAAATACCGGAGGACGCGTCTTTCTTCCTACTACACCTATCAAAGATCCCAATCAAATCCTACAAAAAAATCATTGTTACGTCACTTATTAAATGCAGCCAAGGCGTGTATACCCCTTTACTGGAAGCAGCAGTGCCCACTGTCTGTTGGGTGCTGGCTGAGAAAAGTAGAAGAAACAAACAAAATGGAAGACCTGATCCTTACCGCGCAACACAAGCAAGAGAAATACACAAAGACCTGGAGTCTTTGGAATCCTTTAATTTACCCTGATGAAGGGACATCCCTACTAGGCTCATAACATTACTTTAGCCTAGAGTGGTGTCGTCCACTCCCCGCCCTTGCCCTGCCTCTGTCCCCCCTCCCCTCCTCCTTCCCTCCTTCCTCCCTCCCCCAGCCCCTTCTTTTCCCTCACTATTCCACCTTCCACTACTCTAATGCTTTCGAAAAACAAAAATGAACACGGAGAGGATTTTGCCACTTTTTAAAATTTTTTACAAACTACCTGATAAGAATTACAGTACATGACTTGCTGACTTTCTCTCCCATGTATGGTTTTGTAGAGATGTATATCGTAACGACAGTTGCAATGTCTCCAAACTTTCTATACTTATTTCTCAATGATATGTACATCTATGTTGTGATGGTGGAATTCCTCCATATGTATTTTCTTAATAAAAATTTATATTTGATAAAAAAAAGAAAGCAGGTGTATGTAGATAGCTATACACATGCATAAACACACGCCTAAGAAGGTAAAAGTGTCATAGGCTATTTCACTGCTTCATGGTTTTTTTTTCGGCACCATTCTAAACCCTGCGTGTCTTCCTCCAGTTTGTAATGTGGAAGAAAATGGGGGGAAAATTGTAAGTGACAATTTTCAAACCAATAATACTAACCGCTCTAATTCTAGCCAAGTTTGTGACCTAGTAGGATGACTGTCTTTCTTTGATGGAATTTGAATCAGCAAGCAGCAGTCCGGTGAAGGAGGCTCCCATCCCAGATGCTAAGAACCTTTTTGTCAATGGCTCCAGGCATTACACCCCAGATGGTAAGCCACGCAGTGACCACAGTCATTGAGTTAGGTTTGTTTGGAGGTCAACCAAAAACGGGGTTGTACTTTCCTCAGCAGCTGTCGACATTCTCAGGTGATGGGGTGGGTGCAGTCACTGTAACATAAACTACAAAAGGTCCACCACAGGGTTCATGAGTCCCTCCTGGACCCTGCCACAATAACCGATTTACATTCTTTCCAACCAGGTGACTGCATCATTGTAAAGAAGCTTGAGGGATGAGACAACTGGATCCACGCCAGCCACTGCAAGAAGCTGCTCAACTACACCAATGATGAGGAGTATCTTTGTTTATCTATATTTTTAACCACCTCAATACTGGGCACTTTCACCCCCTTCCTGCCCAAGCCATTTTTCAGTTTTCAGTGCTGTCGCACTTTGAATGACAATTGCACGGTCATGTTACACTGCACCCTAATGAAATTTTTATCATTTTTCCCCCACAAATAGAGCTTTCTTTTGGTGGTATTTGATCACCTCTGTGGTTTTTATTTATTGCGCTATAAACAAAAGAAAAGAGACAATTTTGAAAAAACACAATATTTTTTACTTTTTGCTATAATAAATATTTGCTATAATAAATATATATTTTTTTAACAATTTTTTTTCCTCAGTTTAGGCTGATATGTATTCTTCTACATATTTTTGGTAAAAAAAAATTGCGATAAGCGTATATTGATTGGTTTGCGCAAAAGTTATAGCGTCTACAAAATAGGGGATAGATTTATAGCATTTTTATTTATTTATTTTTTACTAGTAATGGCGGTGATCTGCGATTTTTACTGTGACTGTGATATTGTGGCGGACATATCGGACACTTTTGACACATTTTTGGGACCATTCACATTTATACAGCGATCCGTGCTATAAAAATGCATTGATTACTGTGTAAATGTGACTGGCAGGGAAGGGGTTGACACTAGGGGGTGATCGAGGGGTTAATGTGTGTCCTAGGGAGGTGATTCTAACTGCGGGGGAGGGGACTCACTAGGGGAGGAAGACGATCGGTGTCCCTATGTACAAGGGACACACCATCGGTCTCCTCTCCTCTGACAGGATGTGGATCTGTGTGTTTACACACACAGATACATGGTCCTGCTCTGGTATCCCAGCAATCGCGGGTGCCCAGCGGACATCGCGGCCGCCAGGCATGCGCACCGGGTCCTGAGCGACGCAGCGGGCCCGCGCGCACCCCCGGCGGCGTGCGCGCACCCTAGTGGCTCGGGAGGGCGATCGCGTCATATGACGTAAGGGGGGGTGGGGTCACTGGGTGGCCCCGCCCTCCATTATTTAAGAAGTATCAGAAGACAAGAAGCGTCACACAGTGGGAGCCTCCCATCATGGATGCGGAGCGGCCCGAGAACGAAGAAGGGAAGAAGACGCCGCGGAGGAAGATGCCGGACGAGAACATCAGAGCAAGAAGCAGAGGATCAGAGGAAGAAGAAGATGGAGGAAGAAACCGAAGGAAGGTAGAAGAAAGAAGATAGAAGAAAGAAGATGGAAAGAAGAAGACTTTAAATAAAGTATTTGTCAAAAACTGTCTCTTGTAATTTTTAACATTTTTGACACTTTTTTTTGTGAAACGGTAGGGGTACTTTTGTACCCCATTAGACACCTTTCACACTGAGGGCGTTTTGCAGGCGCTATAGCGTTAAAAATAGCGCCTGCAATCCGCCCTCAAACAGCTGCTCCGTTGTTTCTAGTGTGAAAGCCTGAGGGCTTTCACACCAGAGCGCTGCGCTGGCAGGATGTCAGGAAAAGTCCTGTCAGCAGCTTCTTTGGAGTGGTGTACCCTTGGCCGGGGTACTTTTGAACCCCATTACCATTTCACACGGGGGGCTGGATCTGGGGGTCCCCTTGTTAATGGGGGCTTCCAGATTCCGATAAGCCCCCCGCCCGTAGACCCCCACAACCACCGGCCAAAGGTTGTGGGGATGAGGCCCTTGTCCTCATCAACATGGGGACAAGGTGCTTTGGGGGGCTACCCCAAAGCACCCTCCCAATGTTGAGGGCATGTGGCCTGGTACAGTTCAGGAGGGGGGGCGCTCTCTCGTCCCCCCTCTTTTCCTGCGGCCTGCCAGGTTGCGTGCTCGGATAAGGGTCTGGTATGGATTTTTGGGGGACCCCACGCCATTTTTTTTATTTTGGCGTGGGGTTCCCCTTAAAATCCATACCAGACTTGAAGGAATCTTATGCCGCCTGGAGGGTGCAGAGGGGGTATGCGTGGTCATTGGGATCTCTGAACTTGAATGTTTTTAACAATCTGGTTTGTGCAATGCATCCTCACATCATCTACTTAATGGTAAATATACTGCCATATACATGGAGAGAATTTTTTCTGCACAATTTGAAATGTTGCAATGATGCTCTGTATATTGACTAGAGTCCTAAGTTAAATTCTATTTCTGATATATTTCCCTAGAATCTAAATCCCCCCGAAGAAGACCAGAATGGGTCGAAATGCATTGGGGTATTCAAGTGGATATCAATGTTGTATACGTAATTGGCTATGTTCTCCTGGGGGCCTCATTGCTATGAGTGATGTTTTGTGTTGTCGTTTGTTAAACGTGAACCAGAGTTTGTATTTTATAATAAATCTATTGCATATTTTAATCTATCTTGAATTCCTGATCTACTCTATATTTTAAATTACCAATCAATGTTTTGCTGCTTAAAACCCCCCCCAGGAAAATTTTCCATTTTTTAAAATCTTTTTTTGGGTTGTGCACCCCCGGGTACTCTCACATATGTGTTTCTCAATTTTTCGGAATTTACCCAGGTACCCTCCAGTAAACAGCCAGCCCCCTCCTTCTCAAACACAGTCCATTTTGGACATGAGCTTTGTATACTTGTGTAGATAAAAACCTGTATACAGAATGTCTTCCAGAGCCAGGTGGTTGAGAATGAGTCCTTGATCAGGTTCATCAGGGAGAGAAAATGTCTATACGACAAGACAGGCCCGAATTATAAGGATCATATCAAGAGGGACAATGCCTGGCTGGACATCTGTTTGCCTGACCTTCCTGGATTGGGATGTATTGTCGGAGACCGACCACAGTGACAAATGTAAGTTAAACATTTTTATATCTATGTCTGTTATCTTTGACTAGGCATGATGGTTGTAGTTCCATACAGGCTAAAAAAACAGTATTATTTAACTATTTCAGCCATTGAGACCAGAGTAGCAGCAGCTGTGAGAGCAGCAGTGTACTTGTATTTATCATGTCACTTGCCACATCAACTGCCACAAGTTGTGGATTGTCCACTTGCCACATCACTTGCCACAAGCTGTGGATTGTCCACTTGCCACGTCACCTGCCACAAGTTGTGGATTGTCCACTTGCCACATCACTTGCCATGTCACCTGCCATGTCCACTTGCCACATCACCTACCACGTCCACTTGCCACATCACCTGCCTGTCCACTTGCTACGTCACTTGCCACAAGCTGTGGATTGTCCACTTGCCACATCACCTGCCACAAGTTGTGGATTGTCCACTTGCTGTGTCTCTTGCCACATCACCTGCCACGTCCACTTGCCACGTCAGCTGCCATGTCCACTTGCCACATCACCTGCCACAAGTTGTGGATTGTCCATTTGCCACGTCACTTGCCACAAGCTGTGGATTGTCCACTTGCCACGTCACCTGCCACAAGTTGTGGATTGTCCACTTGCCACGTCACTTGCCACGTCACCTGCCATGCCCACTTGCCACGTCACTTGCCACGTCACTTGCCACGTCACCTGCCACAAGTTGTGGATTGTCCACTTGCCACATCACCTGCCACTTCACTTGCCACGTCACCTGCCATGTCACCTGCCACAAGTTGTGGATTGTCCACTTGCCACGTCACCTGTCACGTCACTTGCCACATCATCTGCCATGTCACTTGCCACAAGTTGTGGATTGTCCACTTGCCTTGTCACTTGCCCCATCACCTGCCACGTCACTTGCCACAAGTTGTGGATTTTCTACTTGCCATGTCACCTGCCACAAGTTGCTTGTTCAAATCTAACAACATATGGGTCAAATTCCAAATATACTTCGGATAACAGCAATGGTGGTGGTGTATTGGATTGGATCAAGGGCTCATCCTAATGAGCCCTTGATCCAATCCAATACACCACCACCACCAGGGTATATAAATGGTCTATGAATCATTGCAAGCAATTACAATTGTTTAAAATATTTTGTTAATGTTTTTTCATCATTTGTCATAATTTTTTTGATTTTTACTGTAAAAAAATAGGCTGTTTTGCATGTTTGGCGTCTTAAACCTGGAAAACTTTTGTGTCTGAACCCATTTATTTGCTTCTGGAAAAACGAGGTTAAATGCAACTGCCTAAAAATGCCAAAAAACTAGACTGTGTGCATGGACACATAGCATAACATTGAATGAGTTCAGGGGCAGTTGATAAAAGTGTCCAACTGCCTCTAAATGCGCGTTTAACAGTGTCTCCTGTGCATGGGGCCCTGGTCGCCCCTTTTCTCCTGGCCTACCCACCTTTGAGCACCATTCCTTGTTTTCACCCCCTACCCACCTCCCAAGACCACCACTTCTGGAGATTTGTGGTACTCACAGTTTTGTATAGACCTTGTTAACAAGAAAATTAGTATAATAGATCCCCTGCAGCCAGCAACAGTAGATCCCATGCCGGCAACAATAGATCCTCTGCCAGCAAAAGAAGATCCCCCATGCCAGCAACAATAGATCCCCTGCCAGCAACAGTAGATCCCCTGCTGGCAAAGGTAGCTCCCCTGCCTGCAGCAGTAGACCACCCCATACACTGAGTACTAAAGGTGCCTGAACTTTATTCCCCCACGTTCCTGCTGCAAAAAAGCAGGGTTTCTAGAACAACTAGAGGGCCAGAGTATGGAGAACCCTGGTGAAGTCTGTCAGTGATGTCTAACTCTATGTAGGTAATGATTGAACAATATAACCATAGCCAAAGTAATTATCACAAAATTTTAAGGCCAAAAATTTATTTAAGACATTAACAACAGTATACCATAACATATTATGAAAAAAATTGAAAATCTATACCTGCAGGCTCTATTCAACTGTACAGAAAAAACAACTGAAAAAAAAAATTTTTTTGAAAGCTCTTAATAGCAATAAAGTTATGACATGGCGTCCATTTGCCATTGTATTTCACCAGCCGGTGAAACAAAGTATGAAGTAAATTGATCGCGCACAGTGGCACCGTCACTGGATCTCCTCGTAGCACTGAGGTGTGCACTTTCCATGTCGTGCATGAGGGAATCCTCAAAACAGTATCTGTCATGTACCCTGACATAATTGTGCAGCACGCATGCTGCTTTGACAGCAATAATTGCATTTTCTATATTTAAGGCTATAGGTGTATGTAAAAACGCCATTTATTGGCAAGAATTCCGAAACTGCACTCAACCACCCTTCTTGCCCTTGTTAAACGATAGTTGAAAACCTTCTTCAGAGTAGTCAGGTTCCTATTAGAGTATGGCCTCATAATGTGTTCCCCCAAGGCAAAAGCCTCATCTGCGACAAACACATAGGGTGGCGGGGGTTCAGTTGTGCCAGGAAGAGGACAGTTTTCTGGAAGATCGAGTCAACCTCTCATAGCCTTTGACCGAAGGAGGAATTAGCAAAAATACGAGCATCGCAGGTACTTCCATAGGATCCTATATCGATGTAGGTGAAACAGTAGTTCGAATCGGCCATGGCAAGCAGTACAAAGGAACAGTATTTTTTGTAATTAAAGAACATACTTCCACTACCAATAGGCTTCATGACACGCACGTGCTTCCCATCTACAATTGGGGAAATTGCACCGACTCCAATATAGATCAGCAATATCCCGCCAATTTTCTTGCGTAGGCCTCTTCATAACAATGGTTTTCAGAACGTCCCATAAAACTTGGCAGTTTTCACGGATGATGTAGCTGATTGTTGACTTGCCCGCCATGAACTCAAAATTAAGGCTTACTATAGAATGATCAGTTACCAGGTATCTGAAAGAAAAAGTACATAATAGATTATGTTTCTGTTTATATTTTGCAGTGGCAAGTTTACAAACTAGATGGACAGGGTTGAGGGACTGCTTCAAGTGTCACCTAACAAGATTGCACGAATGCAGAAGTGGCTCTGGATCAAAACGATTTGTACCATATG
This sequence comes from Lithobates clamitans, assembly GCA_037952925.1. Taxonomy (NCBI): domain Eukaryota; kingdom Metazoa; phylum Chordata; class Amphibia; order Anura; family Ranidae; genus Lithobates; species Lithobates clamitans. The sequence goes on along the minus strand of JBBGZY010000299.1, from coordinate 218,986 downwards.
TACATGCTGAAGAGCTGCAGTTCCTGAGGCCTTTCATGGAACTAAAAGAGTAAGATAACATCTTTCATATTTCTAAAGTGATATACTATAAAGTTCTATACAGAAGGGTGTGCTAAAATTGTAATATATGTTTAATGCAGAACACAATCAAGTTGGGAGGAAAGAGATAACAGACAGCGGGCAGGTGGAGAGGCAGCATGCACTGTAGAAGGAGGGTCTCAGTGTCGGTCTGCGCATCAGTCACTTGAGGCTACTCAAGACACACAGGAGACCAACATTTCAGAGCCTTCTCCCCAGCTTGAGCTGCCAGAGGTCCAGCTGCCACAGATTGCCCTGCCAGATGTCGAGCAGTCCCAAGTCGAGGAACCACCTACGCAAAGGCCTCTCCCTCAAAGATCCAGCAGACTTATAGGGGGAAGAATTAACCAAACCATGGATCGTTTTGCAACCTTAATGGAAAAATTGGATTGCAAACTGGACCCCCTGGAGACTGAAGAGAGTGGCTTTGGAAGTATGGTGGCAGGAATGCTGAAAAAAGTGCAACAGGAAGAAAGAACTTTGTTAAAAAAGCTGTTATGGACATCCTGGAGGCAAACATGCCAAGTGATCCAGCCACTGACCAATCACCAATTGTTGCCCACCCACCACCCCCATCAGGCCCTTGTTATGACTTTCCTAACCCTCCGCCACCCAGAACCCACCCCTACTACCCCCCTCGCTTCCGTCCATACACGGACGACTATGGCAATGCCCTAAATCAATGAAATACCCCGATCCCCTATCCATCACCGTCCCCTAATACAAGTACCCTTGGTGCACCAGGGAATCAAAGATTTGGTGAAGAATCATTTCAGATGCCACCCACACCATCCCCAAGGCCTTCCACCAGCTCTAATCTCAATCAGCCGACCTACCACCAATTATAACTGTTTTAATTATTTTTTTGACTGTTGTCTACTTGTTTACATTTTAAAACATTAAAAAGTTTAGTGTGCTTCAACTTTTTATAAACCTACTGTTTTATAAATATGAAAAAAATTGGTTATATATAGTTTTATAACTATTAAAAAGTTGTGATTTTTCTAAATTTTTGGTATGTTTGTGTGCTAAATTTTGAACTGTGTATTACATGATATGTTTTAAAAAAAAAAAATTAACCTAGGTGGATTCAGCATCGCAGCGATGCTACATCTGTCCACTGCCGCTACTTCACACAGAACTGAGTCAACAAACATCGTCTATGGCTCGCTTCTCTACCCTCCATGAGCTGAGAGCTGCTGACTGTCAGTCAGCAGCTCTCCTGCTCTGCTCCTCCACGCTCATTAGAGCGCTGAGCTGTGAAGGGGTGGAGAGTGGCTTGCTGAGAGGCTGGAATTGCCATCAGTCAAGGCTGCTGCACTTATTTGACCCGTTGGAGAAGACCAGACAAATGAGCGCAGTTTGGACTTTATTAATGTGGAAAATATGCTACTAATCTGCATAAAAAAGATAGTTTACCTTAGTGTAATAATAAGTCTTTCAGTGGATAAGATACTCCTCCTGTATGATGTATTCTGTCACCCAAGATGGATGTCAACCAGACCAAGCAATTGGTCAAAACTGCAATACAAAACAAAAAAAAGTATGTATATTACTATATTGAAAATAAGAAATATCAACCGATGGTAGCTACACACACATATTACCGCTTAGCCAACCATATGCAAATATGCGGCCTCAGATTTAGGGGGGAGGTGATGTGGCAAGTGACGTGGCAAATGATGTGGCAAGTGACGTGGCAAGTGGACAATCCACAACCTGTGGCAGGTGACGTGGCAAGTGGACAATCCACAACTTGTGGCAAGTGACGTGGCAAGTGACATGGCAAGTGATGTGGCAAATGGACAATCCACAGCTTGTGACAAGTGACGTGGCGGGTGATGTGGCAAGTGGACAATCCACAGCTTGTGGCAAGTGACATGACAAGTGATGTGGCAAGTGGACAATCCACAACTTGTGGCAGGTGACGTGGCAAGTGACGTGGCAGGTGGACAATCCAAAACTTGTGGCAGGTGATGTGCCACATCACTTGCCACGTCACCTGCCACAACTTGTGGCAAGTGATGTGGCAGGTGGACAATCCACAACTTGTGGCAGGTGACGTGGCAGGTGATGTGGCAAGTGACGTGGCAAGTGGACAATGACATACAGCATATGTACTTGCCTAGCGATCGACATTCGGGTATAGTTGAAAAACTTGTCCTCAAAAGCACACAAGTTTTCATACATAGCCCAGAACTGCCCTCTGTTAGGTCTATTGGCAATGATTGGATGGATCCAGTAGTGACGTCTTCTTCTCATCCTCATCCTTCGCTTCCTTTCTTCCTCTTCTATCAATACTGCCAAACAAGCTGTTATGACAGCTGACATTAAGTAACTCACAGAGAGCATTTTGGACACAGAACAACAGGGAACAGGGAACAAGGAAGAAAACAGGAACAAGAATGATGTCACAAGAGCTGATAAGCTCTAATTGGCCACTTGTACAGTTCCCTGTCCTGGAGGCGACTTCAAGCCGTGTTGTAAGTCGCCCCAAGTCGTGCTGAAGTCGCCCCAAGTCACGCTGTGATTCATACTCATGTCCAAGTTGCCTCCCAAAGTCGCGCTGGAAGTCGTGTTGCCCTTGTGTGAATAGGCTCTTATACAAGCTGTACACACTCTACATTACATTGTAACAAAGTCTCATTTCTTCAGTGTTGTCACATGAAAAGGTATAATAAAATATTTACAAAAATGTGAGGGGTGTACTCACTTTTGTGAGATACTGTATATATATACTGTAGCATCTCCAGTTCTCCTCAGGCTTGATAAAGAGGGTAATCCCTTGAAACACATCACCTACTTTCACCCTCACCTTGTCACCACTTGTACCTCTTACCCCCGAAGGTATGACTGATATCACCACATTCTGCACATCTTTGAAGCGGGTGTTGTCTGAGAAATCTACAGCATCATGTGTACCATCTCAGCTCTGCTACTGGCCCCAGTGTGTGACAGTCTCCCTCTGGTCTGATGTACACTGTGACAAGCTAACACTATGAGCTGCCACTTTGTCTTTAATGTAACTTGATATTATGAGATTCCTGCACTCTTGTTTGTTTGCTATTTTGCAGTTCTGTAGATTTTTTTGAAACAGCAGGATCTCATATACCCTGAATCTATGAACTGCCTTTCACCCTCATAAGAGCTGTGGACTGTAATGCTTCCTTTGTGGAGGACACTCATTGTAATAGTACCGTGCACTTTAGTTCTACCATTTGTTTCATCTATCACTTGGTTATCTGTCAGTAGTTGATGTGTCTAGTGAGATTAGCTAGACACATCACCCTGCCCTTTAAGCATTCTATATCCTTCAAAGCCATTTTCAACAGGTGTAGAGATGGCGACCTAAGGAAGGCCTACTTCACACTATAAATTTCAATACTGACAAAGGAGAGATGTTGGTAACTTTTAAAGATATCAGTCTGTCCTTTCTCTTTCTACTAGGGTAGATGACAATAGATATCTTTCAATCTGCAGAAAAAGCTATGTTGTGAGCAATCACTGCCAAGGGATGCAGACTCATCCTCAAAATCTAGGTGCTGCAAAATACTGAATACATATACCAAGTGATTTCGCGCAAAGTCATAAAAATTACTCAAATAACTGCAGTATTAATTGAAAAGTGAGTGTATCAAACCATACACAAATTCAAATAAAGTGGTGAAAGTTCAATATATTCCCAATAATGAATGACTGTGTATGAACTCTTGGAAAAATTATCCAAAAAACAACGTGATGGAAATAAAAAGTCCAGTGAACAAAAATGACAAAGAAATCTGTGGTGACTATAGCATAAAAAATGGTGCAAAATATAGAAATATACTGCATATAATGCAAAATACTGTTTAAAGTGTTGTCCCTTTTCAGCAACAATCACAAACCAGCCATGGGCAGTAGGCCCATGCTTGTTACCCCGAGATGGAAAACTTTTAAGGCAAAGAAAACTTCAATTCAGACAGCCACAACAGAATAGAGCTTCGAGAGGCTCTAACCTACAAACAAGGGAAAAAGTACCATCATAACTGGAAGACTTCTCAGATTTTGCTCCCAAAGTCTACCAAGTCCGCTCTGTCTAGGGGACAAGAAAGCAGAAAATCCTTTTGGAGGGATGTCAGCGGAGCAAGACTATGAGGTTTATTTACTAAAAGCAAATAGACTGTATACTTTTACAAGTGCAGTTGCACTCTGCAAGTGCAGTTGCTCCAGGCTTTAGTAAATGATGGAGAGCTTTGCTGACTTTCATCATCCAATCATGTACAAGGAAAAATGCTGTTTTTAAAAAAAAATCCTTGTATGTGACTGGGTATTCTTTGTAAAGTGAAGCTTTACCTCATTTACTAAGCTCTGAAGCAACTGCACTTGCAAAAGTGCAAACACTTTTTGCCTTTAGAAAATCAACCTGTTTGTCTCTTCAGGCATGGGTGAAGAATATTCAGTACGAATGGGTGTTGAACACTGTGGCCCAAGACCACTCCTGGGAACTTACCAGAATCCCTAAGTCCAAGTTCATTCCAACCTCCATCCCAAATGAAAATTTTCTTTATTACATCATCCACTTCTCCAGCAGTGAATCATCTTGGTTCCAGAGTCTCAAAGATTTTCAAGAGTATACTCTTCAGTCTTCATGGTCAGAAAAAAGTCTGGTAATAGATTTTTAGTGCTTAAACCATTTCATACGCTTGGAACATTTTTGAAGGAAAGACTCATCATTCGATCTCCCAGGCTATACTTTTGAATGACTGGCTCATGTCCATGAATTTAAGAGACACATATCTCCACATCCTGGTAGATCCCTTCTTTCAAAGTTATCTCTATTTTTCTCTAGACAGGTTGATGTCCCCACCTTTTCCAAAGTCCTCTTCTCAGTGGTTACCTCTGCTCAGGCAGAGAGGCATCAGACTTTATCATTACCTGGATGACCTGCTATCTCTATCAATAAGCAAAGAGGAACTGTTGGAGGACAGGGAGATGACTGACCAGATGCACTCTGGCTGAGCGTGGTAGGATTATAACATTTTCAAAATCCCCTCACGCCATCGTCAGAATGATTCTATCTTGGGAGCCCATCTAAATACAGCGATGAACATTATTTCTCTCCAGAAAATATTCCAATAATTAGGAACTGAGTAGTCCTAGATCTGAGTTCTTCCTTCCTCTAAGTTCACCAGTGCCTCAAAATCATAGGATTCATGGTGGCTACATTCCCCATGATCAAATGGTCCCAGTTAGAAAAAAACCCTTCCAGGTTAGTTTTCTATCTTAATTACATAGTTAGGTTGAAAAAAAGACACAAGTTCAACCAATAAATAAATAAATAAATAATTGTCTGATTTAAATGAGAAAAAAGTGCCTCATCACAAACTAATTTGAGCCTATGGCAGTAGATTTGCAAGTCTGCTGGAAGATTGCCAGGGAAGACTTCCTATCAAGAAAACAGAATAGATAATAATTGGTTTCTCTCCCCCTAAGGTTTATAGCCAGAAGTTTACCCATTCCCTTCACCGTACGCAACAAACTTTGTGCCCATGATTCCGTCCCCCCATTCTAAAGCAACAGATGCCCTGACAATTTAATGGGACTTTCATTCGACTTACATTATTCTCCCATTCCAATTGTTTTCAATTTAAAATGTGGGTGCTGGCAGTCGTGCCACATTGGGCTCACCAGCCTTGGTACATACTTCTGAAACTCCTCACCATACAAGAGCCGGCAGTGGCGTCTGGTGAAGTTTTAGGATGGGGGGGCACCAGACCCTGCCCTTCCTTTTTCACCCCCCCACTTACCATAAGCCCCACCCCTTATAGAAGAAACCCACTCCGTCCCCTGTATTGCACTTGCTTCCACCCATAGTGTCAGGAGTATACAGCCTCAGAATCACAGGACAGAGTATACAGCTCAGCCTCACAGATAGGGTATATAGCCCAGCATTACAGATATGGTATATAGGTCAGCACCACAGATAGTATATAGATCAGCACCACAAGTGGTTCGCGGTACTTTCGCAGCACCCCAAAATCCCCCCCCCGTGGGTGGCTCGCGGCATGTTTACAGCACCACCCCCCGCACGGGTGGCTCCTCATGGTACTTTCACAGCACCCCCCTCAGGTGGCTCCTTGCGGCATTTTCAAAACAACCCCCCCACACAGGTGGCTCGCGGCACACTCACAGCACCCCCCACCCGGGTTACTCACGGCACTTAATGGGTGCCCTCTCCTCCTCTCCTGTGTCTCCTCCAGGCAGCTTTCTCCACTCTATCCTACTTCTGCTAAAGTGCAGGGCATCCAATAGGGATGCCTGGCGCTTTGATCAATCGGGAAACAGGTCTCACTGACCTGCCTCATGATTGACAGGGAGGCACTGTGGTGTGAAAATAGTGAATATTGATTTACTATGGTCACACAATTGAGTAGGATCAGGGCGCACTCTCTGCGCCCCAAGCCCCCCTATTTTTAAGCCTATTAGAGCCTCTGGCTCTAATCAGGTGCTTAAAAAAACCCTCCCACCCCGCGGGGAATCCATGTGTCCGGCATTCTGAAAGGTGCCGGGCGCATGGATAGGGAGGCGGCGGCAGGGAAAGGGGGGGCGGTGCCCTGCGCCCTCAATGCACGGGCCGCCTCTGAGAGCCGGTGCCTCTCCCATTAGTTCCAGATATGCTGTCTCAGGGGGATATACTTGCCGAGACTTTCTTCAGCTAGCAGCCTGGATATGGTAAATAACAGGGGGCTTTTCAAGTATAATTCACACACTTCTCAAGTCCAGGAAAATTTCTAAAGGTACTGAAGGATTTGGTCAGCCATTTACCCGCTTAGCTTCCTCTTCCTGTTTCTCTGCTGAACATCCAATAATCGTCAACATTTTTGAATTTCGGGGGGCGTGACCAGATGTGATCGTGACAGGAAGTGTTCTCTGAGAGCTCCGGTTTTCCTCCACTCAATTATCCTGTTTGCAACCGATCGACCGCTCACCGTTTGCCAGCAGTGTGCTCATGAGGTTGCGGAACCAACGGTGATCATAACAATGCCTTCTTCAACAACTAAAAAGCGAAGGCAAACAGCATAATCAGCCGGCATCGAGTCAGAGGCAGCTCCGCTCGTTAGACAGCATGGCGGCTAGCTCCTCCCACGTCAGCTCTGCTCCACAGCGCGCCAGAACACTGTGAAGATGGCGCAGTACAACTCCTCAGGCACCGGAAAGCCCTATAAATGCACCTAATGACATTGAGGTAGACGCGGACACCATAACGGACCCCATTTTAGAAGCGATTGCTGCTTCAAAGTCAGAACTAATGGGTCGCATAGACTGCCTAGCGTCTGAATGTAATCTCATCTGCCATGATCTGGACAAGATCAGAGGCTGACTAACTGAGGCAGAGGATCGTATTTTGGAGGTGGAAGATACATCTCACACCCAGGGCTCACAAATAGCTGAATTAAAGGACATGGTCCGTTCGCTTCAGCATAGAGCAGATGACGCCGAGGACTGCCAAAGGAGAAATAATGTAAGAGTGGTGGGGCTACCCGAGGGGGTGGAGGGGTCTAACCCATCAACGTTTGCGGAGCAGTTTTTTAAATCACTATTGTTGCTGGGTGATCTCCCCCCGACATATGTGGCAGAGAGGGCGCACAGAGTTCCCACAGGTGCCAGACCATCTGGAGCCCCACCACGTCCGTTTCTAGTCCGATTTCTCAACTACAAGGACAGAGACCTGCTGCTGGCTGAAGCAAGGAAGCATAAAGAATTGAAATATGAAAACGCTCGCATTATGCTTTTCCCAGATTTCTCAGCAGAAACACAACGTAGGCGTCGCTCATTTACAGATGTCAAAAGGAGATTAAGGGAGAAGGAGCTGAAATACAGCATGCTATATCCCAGTCAACTCCGTGTGCAATATAAGGGCACAGTTTTTTAAATAAATTTTAAGGGTAAATTTTTTAAAACTCCGCAAGATGCATGTGACTGGTTGGATCAGAATCCATGATGGCAGATTCACGCTGAGCTACTATATTTTTCTTTTTTATTTTCAAAGTTGTTGAACAGTTCTTGGTTTATTTCTGCATCGCAGATACACCCTCCTTTTTTATTTTTTATTTTTTTCCACAAAAACATTTATTGAAAGGGATAACAGAAGTGTAAATACAATATTTTGAACAGTAATGTAGTAAGGAGCATCCATGACTTTGTTACAGAAAAGTAAAATAAAGACAATTACCAAAACTGAAGCCATGGAGGAAAAGATCTTTATAATAAGACTATATGAACGAATCATAACATAATAAAAGCCTTATTTTGGAGACCAACATAGAGACGTTGTAAGAGACATTATGCATGTGCAGGAGATATGGTCGTTATCGATTGTTGTCTATAGGTATCTGTGATCGACAATCTTCCCCAAATGATTAGGGGAACCTTTTCTTTAGTGTTGAGGAAAGATCGTCAAATGGCCGGCGAGTTATATCTATTCTGTTGGTCATATCGTTATGATAGTACAAAACTGGTTTGGGTAAGATGAGGGTAAGGAGATTTAAGAAGAAACAATGAGAGGAAGAAAGGAGTTTAGGAAGGGGAAGGAGGGGTGGAAAGGAAAAGTAGTAGGGAAGAGTGAAAAGGTATAGTATGAAGGGGTGAAATGGAGACGGGGGGTGGGGGAGATGGGAGAGGCCGCTCCTCCTCTCTAAGTTCTATTGTCTTTATCAAACTTTAGGGGTATCGAATTGGGAATGGATAGGAAATGAAGTATCATGAAGGGAAGTAGGATCGATATTGTGCAGTAGTTTTGAAATGTGACCAGCACGCCCATGTGGTGTTAAATTTTTGAATGCGGTCTTGTGATATGTATATTAGTTCTTCCATCTCCTCAATCTTTGCAATCCTGGTGAGCCATTCTCTAATGGTAGGTATCTCAGTTGATCGCCAATGTACTGGGATGCAAAGCCTGGCTGCGTTGACCATGTGCATAGCCAGAGACTTATAGTAAGATCTTTTAGGTAGGGTTGTATGATGGAGGAGATATTGAGCCGTGGTATAGTCTAGTGTGTAAGTGGTTACTTGAGCTTATATGGAATGTATCTTTTCCCAGAAGGGTTGGAGTTCAGCACACTCCCACCAGATGTGGATCATGGATCCCACTTCTCGCCTGCATCGCCAACATATGTTTGAAATTGTAGGTGTAAATTTATGCAAGCGGGAAGGGGTCCTATACCATTTTATGACTATTTTATGGCCATTTTCCTGAATCGCCACATTTAATGATCCCTTATGTGCATATGTGTTAATGGCTTCCCATTCTTCGTCAGTAAAAGTTTTTTGCACGTCTCTGCCCAAGATAATCGGGCAGGTTCCTTTCGTAGTTGTTGGGAGTCATCTTGGAGTAAGGAGTATATAAGGGATACCAAGTGTCTTTGTGGGGTGGTAAGGAAGTAAAGAGTTTCAAATGGTGTGAACTTTCTCGTCCATGTATCAGTGGAGTTTTTGGGAGTAAAGAAATGTCTTAGCTGTCTGAAAGACCAGAAGGGAAATGTGTTTGTGCGAGACATCAATATCAAATCATCATAAGAACGGAGTTGGCCTTTATGGAAGAAGTGATAAGTCAGGATGTCATCATGTGGCCATTCTTGTGAAAGGAATGTAGCCGACATACCCGGGGGGAAGTCAGGATTTCCCCTTAGGGAGGTCAATGGTCCTGGTTGGGAGGATATGCAATGAGATAGGCTTGCCTTGCGAAAAGCCAGCAATGAGGGGTAAATGAGTGGGTATGTTTTGATGGTTTGTGGCCAATGTTTTGGTGAGATCCATGGTAGAATGTGTAATGCCCGTACACAAGGTCGGATTTTCCGATGGAAAATGTCCGATCGGAGCGTGTTGTCGGAAATTCCGACCGTGTGTGGGCTCCATCGGACATTTTCCATCGGATTTTCCGACACAAGTTTGAGAGCAGGCTATAAAATTTTCCGACAACAAAATCCGATCGCTTCAATTCCGACCGTGTGTGGCCTGTTCCGACGCACAAAGTGCCACGCATGCTCAAAAGAAATTTAGACACGGAACAGCTCGGTCGGGTAAAATGAGTGTTTGCAATGGATACAGCACTTTCGTCACGGTACAATGTTAAAAAAGGTTTAATACAGCGCACTCTCTTCTTCTTTATAATGTGACAAGAATTAAGTAGTTTTGATGCTCATATTCACACACACTTCTCACAAACTTTTTTTGTTGTTTTTTTCTTGGGATTCCCAGAATATATAGTTATTTGTCACATCTGACATAATGTTTTTTTTTTTTTTCTTTTAGTTTTTTTTTTGTGGCTTAAAGCCATTTTTCATTTAGATTTTATGTTTGTATTTTTTCCAAGGCTGATCTTTGTGTAATCTTATTTTTATTTTTACTCCAGACTTTTTTTGTGTGTGTTTTGTGTGTCAAGTTACCACAACACCATTGATATCTTTTATTATTTAATCTCAAGGAGATTGTTTGTTGTTGGTGTCCCTTGTTAATTTCACATTGTATTTTTGAAATGTACCTGAATCCATACAAACCAACTGTCCTTTTTGAAGTAAAACACACATAGGCAAGTATATTTCAAACCAAAAATTCCTTTATTAAGGGCTCAGAACCAAACAAAGAGGGAGGCAGCGCTGGATCAACAGGAGAAATTAGCGAAGCCTGGGACCCCCACGGCAGACATCAATTCTTGAACATCAAAATTGGTGGCCTGAGGAGTCCATATGTAAGGGAGGGCAGTCTGGTCCAGAAGTCGCAGAGTTCCGGAAAGCAGCAGATGACATCTTTGTCCCCAGGCTGTGGTACCACAAGAGGCTGCATCTTTTGGCCGACCAGACTGGATCCAGGGTCCTCACTTTCTGGTCTTCCTTCCACGCTTCCTTCCCGGCTGTGGCTCTTCTGTTGGAGATGTGGCAGGAGGAGGAGTAGGAACTGGAGGAGGAGGAGGACTACTCGGACCTGGAGGAGAAGGAGGAGGACCTACAGGAGGAGGAGGAGGACCATGTGGGATTTCGCAAAGGTGTGTCTCAGATGTGATTTGGGCCCTCATACCTTTATTAAGAGCCTGCAATATGAGCGACTCACACATGAGTTGTTGTCCCTCCTCCATCCTCTGCATTTTAGAGGCAATAAAGCCAGCAAACTCCTCCTCCACGGTGTGTGGTGCTCCCAGGACCTCTGTAGCCCTCCAAAAGAGGCCTATGGCAGCCTCCTCTAGGGCACTCCTCCTCCTGCCACTTTCTCTTTCCAGGGGGGGTGGAGGGACCTGCAGATCAGCCAGCCGGCTCGGCCCGGCCACCTCCTGGCTGAGACTTCCCTGTGTATGAAAAAGGGACATGGTTTTAGTTTTTGCTTCATCAATCACAATCCTAAATTAGTACTCCCAACTAACATCTAGTTAACATCATTGATTGGACAAGCAGAAATATTTAGAGGAATGCTATACCTGGCTCAATCTGGGCTCCTCCATGTGTTGTTGCCTGGAAGGCCCAGGTTGGGCGTCAGAAGCCTCAGCTGGGGGGGAAGGAAGCGTGGAAGGAAGACTGGAGAGGGATGACCTGGGTTCAGTCTGGCCTGCCAGAAAATGCAGCCTGTCATAGTACCACATCCTGGGGACATAGGTGTCATCTGCTGCTCCGGATCTCTGCGAATCCTGGACTTTCTGGCGCTCCCTTACATATGTGCTCCTCAGGCCACCAATTAAGATCTTCAAATATGTGATGTCTGCCCTGGGGATCACCTGCTTCACAATTTCCAACAATTGATCCAGCGCTGCCTTCCTCTTTGTTTGGTTCCTGTAATGTGGGTGGTTGATCTCCCACACACATGGCAGCTCCCTTAACATATCAATGAATATTGACATGAAGTCATTATCTTTCAATAACATATCCATGTTCACTGCAAGACACAACACAAGACAAAGCCTAATGTCAGACCAAACTGTACTAATCTTGTTACAATATAGGCCTCAATCTAGAAGCAGTATAGGCACAAGTATGTCTCTTACCTTCTTTCTTACGATTGGCGCATCCAATGCTCCTTCGTCCGCTCACAGATCGTACGTAATACGCATGTGTGGTACGCTTTATACACACTGTGCATGTGTGTAACTCCGCCCGCCCCTGACGTTCTTTCTAGTCTATTCCCCGCCCGTTTTCGTTCCGCGCAGTGGGGGAAGAGCACATGGCGGATACACAGCAGGTGCGTGCTAATTACAGGAACGAGGAGGAGGAGGAGGAAAGCCCGGATCCGGACACATCCCGATCCAGAAGGAGAAGATTTAAGGCCACAAATATGTCCTTTGGGGAGATGTTGGAGATGGTCGACATCCTGAAGAAGGCCGACTATGATGGAAAGTATGGACCTTACCCCAACCCCAATATCAGAAAGGCCAAGATCATTGTGAAAGTGGTCAAAAGTCTGCACCGGAATTTCGGGGTACGGCGATCGAAAGATCAGCTCAGGAAGCGGTGGTCGGACCTGAAATTAAGAGAGCCCGAGCAGTACAGAAAGATCCGGAGAGTGCTGAAGAAAAGTAAGTAGTTGTGCTGTGTTCCTATTCTTTTTGTCTTTATTACGTTCGTGCTGCTCCATATGGTTTTCTTAATTGTTGTACAGTTTAAAATGGAAATTTTAATGTTCATGGGACCATTTGAATGGTTCGTAACAAACAATTTTATTTCAGCCTCTAAAACACCATTGTTTAGGCCGTATGCATTTTCCCACATTTTTTTTGGGCCTACTTGTGTGAAAAAAATTTGGTTGTGTAGATGGCTTTGTTACTAGAATGAAATGAAAACTAGATTCTGTGTAAGGAGAGGACACTGAGCAGCTGTTTTCATATCTGGACACTGGAGCACTATAGTGTGGGACACAAGAACACAATTTTTATTAGGGTGGGCACACAGGTGCTCCAGTGTATACTATAGGGGGGTCTCCATCTGTGAAGCTTGTACAAAACAGGTAAATTGCAGCTTGACAAAGGACACTAAAAAAGCGACATCTTTGAACTCTGCTAAAATTGACAATTGTACCCCAATTCCAAGCAATGTTTCCTATTTATAGTTCTGCCATCAAATATCTGTGTGCTAATTATACCATTTTTTTTTACATAGGGGAGAAAAGACTTGTAGGACACCCCTCATCCGAGGAGACCAGAGACCCCCCACCTCTGGAAGAAGGTGAAATACCCCAAACACAAGCTGAGCAGGAGGAGGAAGAAGATGTTGTAGAAATTGCCACCACAACAGGTGAGTGTCTGCGACCACAGGCTCAGGTAAGAGATGGATGCTGGCAGATTTTTGATACCTGTTTTTGTTTGGTTTCTCTCTTTTTAGGTGATCGTGATGTTATGGATCTAGATCCTTTCACATCAGAAAGTGCCCAGATCCTGATCGGGGAGATCATGGGGTGTAATTTAGAATTGGAAAACCTCAAGAAAAAAATCAATGATGTTATTCTAAAAAAAATAACATCATTGATATTTTGGGGCGAATTTAAAACCCCCACAAAATCACTTTATTTTTTTGTGTGCTACAATAGGAAAAAATCTAGACCAATGTTTTGAAATTACAAATTTGGAGGATGCACACAGTGTGCCAACATGTGCTATCTGCCATCACGGGAGATCAATGGACGCGTTTTGGGGGTGCAACCCCTTCCTCAATAATAAAGTAGCGGTGAGGAAGGGCTTGCTCCCACAAAACACGTCCCTTGATCCCCCGTGATGGCAGCTAGCACATGTTGACATTCGTAAATTGGTGTGCATCTTCCAAATTTGGCTTTTCAAGGGGTGACTTCACCCCATCTGAACGCAATATCAAACACAGTTCCTAAATACTCATGTCTGATATTGCCTTCAAGTTTTAGCAAATGTGAACTTTGTAAGTTCAAGATTTTTGTCTTTCTTGTTGGTTTTACACAGGCCTGTTTTATCATAAATGGACATTTCTATTTTTGCTAATGCCACCCCAAAAATTGTTATACAACAAACATGTTGGTTTGTTTTAAAAACCTTTGGTAAATGCACATGTGATTGTGCAGGTATTAAAAAGATTGTTAATCAAGAATGTGTGGATTATTGTGTCAACGCTAATAAAACACTTTGTTGGTGATGTAATTGGTGTTTTCTGTGAAAATGGGGGTTATTTCCTAAGGGCAAATCCTCTTTGCACTACAAGTGCAGTTTCAGTGCAGTTGCAAGTGCACTTGTAGTGAAAAGTTTCTTTGCCTTTAGTAAATAACACCCAACAGTGCTTTGTATAAGGTTACACAATCACGCCATTTTCTGGACTCAACACATTTCTGTCAGGCTAAAACAAACACAAGCAGTAAATGTCCACAAAGAATTTCTTTTTTTTGCTTTTTTATTTGAAAAAGGCTTCACAAATTTGCTGGCATATTGATGGCCCCCCTACCCGCAAAGAACTCCAGGTATCGTAACCGGACATCACGGGCACTCAGGGAGGACAAGCCAGGACAGCCACTTTCAAGCGCCGTCAGTGTAGTTTCAGGTATCACTCCGGCCTCAGGCCCAACTGAGCCAGCATAGTTGGCCGAATGTTTCCGTAAAAAGTTATAGAGAATACAGCACGCCATGATTATATGATTAAGTTTATACTCCGCCATATGGTTAGGTGTCAGAAATAGGCGGAACCGGCTGGCCAGGATTCCAAATGTGTTCTCCACCCCTCTTCGGGCTCTGGCCAGCCAGTAATTAAAAACCCTCTGTTCCAGGGTGAGGGTCCTCATAGGGAATGGCCGCATAAGATGGTCCCCCAGCGCAAACGCTTCATCAGCAACAAACACGAATGGGAGTCCTTCCACATTGTCCTCTGGAGCTGGCAAGTCCAAGCTGCCATTCTGGAGATGCCTGTAGAACTCCGTCTGGGCGATGACTCCACCATCGGACATCCGGCCATTCTTCCCCACGTCCACATACAAGAAGTCGTAATTAGCTGACACCATCGCCAACATCACAATACTGTTGAACCCCTTATAGTTGAAATAGTACGACCCCGAGTTGGGTGGTGGGATGATGTGGACGTGTTTCCCATCAATTGCCCCTCCGCAGTTAGGAAAGTCCCACCGCTGGGCAAAGTGGGAGGCCACAGTCTGCCATTCCTGTGGCGTAGAAGGAAACTGTTGAGGAAAACAAAAATAAATTAATATTTTTGCTCAGAAACATGGCAAGCAGATTAGGCACAAACATTCTGGGGCAACCTCCAGATAGCATTTATTAAGGGGAATTTAACAACACCAAAGTATAAGATACACCTATCATATTCCCCCCTCCCCCTCTCATGGGCCATTTCTAACATTATGGGGGGTGTGGAAATCTTGGACAGGTAACCTTCTTCACTTCATTGAGAGATGAATGCCTAAATAATGGGTATTACTTGGAACAGCCCCTCAGTTACACTATTGGCAGCCCACTGGACAGGTAAGAAGTGTCACAATACAAAGATATAAATACACATTGTACACATTTGAGCACATTTGGACATTCTACTATTACCTATCAAGATAATAATAGGATCTAAAAACTTCAAACAGTACCATTTGAAAGTATACAGGCAGGCCCTTCTACTACATGCTTTGGGGAATTCATCCATAAATCTGACCACTAAAGAGATGGGTATAGTGTGTATGGGTTTGGCAAAGTCAGCAGATAGATGATTGAGGATAGATAGAGAATTGGGATCAGCTGACTTAGCAGTTGGGGGGAGGGAGGGTTAAGAAAAATGATTTGGGGACACCACAAAAAAAGCCTCTGGCACTCTGCCTGAATTTAAAGCACAAATTACATTTCAAAACATTTTAGGGGGTGTTTGGGGTAAAGCACTACTATGGAGCTGATAAAATACATTGTTAAGTGACTACATGAGGTGAATATAGGGCCAGGAGAGACCATGCTGGGGAGGTTATTGAAGGACAATCTGTATGAAGGACTAAAAAATTAATTACACACAAATCCAGCATGCATGAGGACAAAGGGGACATTCACAGCATATTACAATCATGGTAATTAGGGAATGAGGAAAGAAATACAATATATTATCAAATATTAAATACAATAAAATGTGATATTAAGGATAAAAATCTTACCTTCATATACTCCTTCTGCAGGACCTGAATGATGGCAGAACAGGTCTCTGGGATAATGATCCCCAGAGCCTGGGGGAGATGCCTGTCGAGAACTTGAGGTCCTGCAGGCTTCTCCCTGTCACCAAGTACCGCAGGGTAGTGACCAGCCTCTGCTCCGGAGTGATGGCTTGCCTCATGCAGGTATCCTGCCTGCTAATATAAGGGGTCAGCGAAGCCAACAGACGGTGAAATACGGGGTCCGTCAGCCTGAGAAAGTTCCTGAAATCATCAGGATTATTCTCACGGATCTCACGGAGCAAAGGCATATGAGAGAAGTGGTCACGATGAAGCAACCAATTCTTGGTCCATGAACTCCTCCCCACCCTGTTCATGGACTGGACTTGTGTCAAGGTCAGGACCCCAACACCAAGCCCCCGCACAGCACGAACTCTACGAGGAGTACGCATACGCAACATGGCTAGAAAACGGTCGGCTGCTCAGAACGAAGTAACAGAACGCACTGAAGAACAGCAAGTCCTGTGAAGATCGACCTGAAAAACAGTAACGAACGCACAAGAACACAATGACTAAGTTACGCGGAACTTGCTTGCACGCACTGAAGAGCAGATACAAACCCACAAGCACAAACTGAACGGCAGAAAACGATCTGAAAGCCACGAGTCTGAAAAAGCGCGAATCGTCTCTCACCAAACTTTTACTAACACGAGATTAGCAAAAGGAGCCCAAAGGGTGCCGCGCTTGGTTCTGAAATGGCCTTTTCTAGTCTCGTCGTACGTTGTTGGCGATCAGAAATTCCGACAACTTTGTGAGACCGTGTGTACGCAAAACAAGTTTGAGCCAACATCCGTCGGAAAAAAACCTAGCATTTTGTTGTCGGAATGTCCGAACCAAGTCCGACTGTGTGTACGGGGCATAAGGGGTTGTGTAGAAATGAGTTCTCTAACAGAACCCAATCCTTTCCCAATTTATGATTCTTCCAGTCAATTATTCTAGTCAAGTGACAGGCTAGGTAGTATTTGTGGAGGTCTGGTAGGGCTATTTCTCCTTTGGTTTTAGTGCTTGCCAGGCGTGAGTATTTGATGATTGGAGCATTGTTGTGCCATATGAAGGCTGTGCATGCTTTTTTGTAAATTGAGAAAAAGGAGGGAGGTAGGTGAATAGGGATTGTCTGTATAAGATAAAGAAGACGGGGGAGGACAATCATTTTTATCAAGGCAGAGCGGCCAAACCATGAGACATTTAGGCTGGCCCAGTTTTTCATGTCTGCCTTTACTTTTGAAAGAATGCGTAGAAAATTGTAGTCATATAGGTTTGTCGGATGTCTAGTGATTTGGATGCCAAGGTAGGTGATGGCTTCTTTTTTCCATTGGAAAGGGGAGGAGTCTTGGCAATGTAATACGTCTTGTGGGGATAAAGATATATTTAAAGCTTGGCATTTGGTATAATTGATTTTGAGGTTTGATAGGGTACCGAAGTGTGTGATATCTTTTAGCAGGTTGGGTAAGGACGTCCTAGGCGCCTGAAGGGACAATAAAATGTCGTCCGCAAATGCGGCTACTTTGAATTCTTTGTTGTTAATAGATATACCTTGAATGTCTGGATTCGATCGAATTTTGTTAAGGAGGGGTTCTAACGTCAGGATAAATATCAGGGGGGATAATGGGCAGCCCTGACGAGTGCCATTGCTGATAGGGAAGGCGTTCGACAGGAGGCCATTTGCTTTCACCCTTGCAGAGGGATTAGAGTATAGAGCATTGATATGTGTAAACATGCGCAGTGGCAGGCCAATACTTTTTAGTACCTCTTGCATGTAGTCCCAGGCCACCCTGTCGAACGCCTTCTCAGCGTCTAATGATAGAAGAAATCCCTTAGTTTTTGATGTAGTGAGCCAATGTTGGATATTTAAAGTACAAATGGTGTTGTCTCTGGCCTCCCTACCAAGGACAAAGCCCACTTGATCATTTGAGATGAGGTCAGGGTGGAGGGGTAAAAGCCTGTTTGCCAACATTTTTTGCGTAGAGTTTGATATCTACATTGAGCAACGATATGGGCCTATAATTAGATACCTCTAATGGGTCTTTTCCTTCCTTGGGTATGACAGCCACATGGGCTTCTAGCATGTTGCCTGGGGAAGTGAGTGGATTTGACAGGGAATTAAATGCTGCTACCATTCTGTGTGCGAGGGCGTCCGAGAAACTTTTGTAGTATATTAGGGGTAGACCACCTGGGCCTGGGCTTTTACCAATTTTTATTTGTTTGATTGCTAGGTGAGGCTCTTCGGTGGTGAGTGGGAGTTCAAGATTTTCTGCTTGTTGTGCGGTGATAGGTTTGGGACAGTGTTCCTTTAGGAACTCTTTTATTTGGGAAGTTCGGACAGTCCTGACAGTTGATTCGGTAGGGGGTCGAGGGAGGTTGTTAAGTTTGGAGTAAAAGTTTTCAAAGCATTTGGTTATGTCTTCATTTCTAGAAAGACGTGTTCCACTTTTGTCTCTGATTTGATGAATGATCGAGGTAGTTTTAGCAGCTTGAATTGTGCGGGCCAGAAGTCTTCCGCTTTTATTGCCGTGTTCATAAAACACTCTCTGTCTAAGAATGTATTGTCGTCTGGTGCGTTTTCCTAATTCATTCATCAGAGAAGAGCGGGCATGTAAGAGGTCTTGTAGTGTGTTCTGTGAGGTAGAAAGTTTGTGTGTCGCTTCGAGTTTGTTGATCGTTTTAATAAGTGATATGATCTGTTCTTGGTGCGCTTTCTTTGCAGAGGTAGCCAGTGTTATAAGTTTCCCCCTGATGACACATTTGTGTGCTTCCCAAAGTGTGATGGGTGAGATGTCTGGGGTAGCATTCTCTTGAAAATATAGTTCAAGTCGTGTAGTGATTTGTCTTTGTATGTCCGGGTCTTTTAGGAGGGATGGATTCAACCTCCAAGTTTTGGAAGTGTTTTTAATTTCCGGGAAGGTAAGAGTCATCGTTATAGGATGGTGATCGGACAGGAACATTGGTTCTATTGTGGCCTGTGTCAGGACCGATAGATCTGTCTGGGAGAGGAATAGGTAATCTATTCTAGAGTATTTCTGGTGTGGGGAGGAGAAAAAGGTATAGTCCTTAACAGTTGGGAACATGGTGCGCCATGTGTCGTGGAGGGTTAGGGTTTGTAATTGAAGTTTAATCTGTCGTAATGCCCGGTACGGGAGTGTGGATGTTCCTGTGGATGAATCTAGTGTTGGATTTAGTGGGACATTGAAGTTTTCGCCTAAAATCATTATGCCTTCTTGAAAGGTGGAAAGAAGGTCACAAATTTCCCTAAAGAACGTTACTTGGTGGGTGTTCTTGCAATAGATATTTGCAAGTGTGATTGGTTTGGAAGCGAACGTGCCCTTGACAAAGATGTATCTGCCTTCACGGTCAATCAGTGAGTCAGTTATTTTGAAATCAGCATGTTTTGAAATGAGAATGGATGCTCCTTTAGTTTTGGAGCTTGGATTTGTAGAGTGTAGAGCTCGTGTGTAAACATGATTTGCTAGTTTGGGTACAGTGTCTGTGTGGAAGTGAGTTTCCTGCAACATTATGAAGTGTGCCTTGTGCTTTGTTATAGCAGAGAGGACTTGTGATCTCTTCTCCGGGATATTGAGGCCTTTCATGTTAAGTGAGAGGCATTTTAAAGACAAGTGTTGTTTGGTTGGTTGTCTTTGTTGCATGATGTATGTTTAAGTAGGGGGGTAGGTAAAGATCAAAGAATTGCACTGATACAACTTAGTGGCCTTGATGTGAAGGAGGCAAAATGAATCCGCGTTTCTATAGGAGGGGGGAGAAGTGGCCTCAGGAAAGGGAAGGGGTGAAAAAGGAAAGTGAAGGGAGGTCAGAAAAGATAGGGTTAAAGAAGAGAGGTTTGAAAGAAAGAAATGGAGTAAGGGGGTTCCGAGTATCAGAGGTGGTTGTAGGCCTGCTGAACCACCTGGTGAAGGAAGTCCGGAACGTCAGCTCTGGTCCATGTGGACAGCTGTGTGGGGACAGTAAACTAGGAGGGGAACAAGCTCTACAACACTAGAGAGGACGAGGAGGATAGGCAGATGTAAAAGAGGGAATTATGGATGTTGTGTAAGTACTGGATTTAAAGCAGGATTCGAGGAGTACATGGTATGGAAATGTTTTAAGGATCGTTTGGTATCAAATGGTGCCTTACAGTTTGTGTCCGGCACCAGTTGGTAGTGTGGGTATAGTGGAATTAAATGAAGAGCATTAAAGCAAGTAATTAAAGGGAGGGAAAGGGAAAACAACAATAGACTCTTAATAAGAGGTATTAAACCTTAGGAGAACCTTTAAGTAAAAATGTAAGGTTTAGCGTTATTATGCAAGAACAGAGCTTGCTAGTTTGTCAAACAACGTCCCAGCCTCAGACTTCCAGCTCTCACCCACCAACAAAGCACTGTTGGATTATTAGGTAGGTAGTTGGATGATCATCATCCCCACCTTCCCAATACTGTCATACCTTGTAACTATAAACCCAAATCCTCCAAATTTCCTGCCCTGCAAGGCAATCCCAACGTATGGGCGTTCACAAACCAAGTCACCAAAGAGATTATGGAAACTAAATGGAGGAATACTTCCGAGACCAATCTAACCCCTTCTCAAACCAAGGCCCTAAAATCTTTACAACTAAATCAAAATATCATTATCAAGCCTGCCGATAAGGGCGGTAATCTGGTAGTGATGGACAGGGGCCAATACGAGTCCATGGTGTTGGCCATTGTCCAGAACCAGGAATGGTATCGCAAAATATCACCAACTCATGTCACCCTAACCATCAACCGCTACCAACACCTAATTGGTTCTGCCCATCGTAGCGGCCTCATTAATAAGTCCACTTGGGAATTCCTAAATGTTACATCCCCGCGAATACCCACATTATATGCACTTCCTAAGATCCATAAAAGTCAGACTAAACCTCCGGGCCGCCCAATTGTTTCTGGTAATGGCAGTCTCACAGAGACAGCCAGTCAATTAATTGATGACTTCCTTAGGCCCCACGTCGAGGGCTTGGTGTCCTACCTTCAGGACACCAATGACCTGCTACGCGCCCTCGATGGGATTTCTTTTTTTCCGTATCAGGGAGACATGATCCCTGATACGACAAAAAAAGGGTCTCTTAGTTTTACCGATATAAAACATCTTACATTCGCATAGCATAATGTACACAATGCCAATAGATTGACACGTTATTGCAAATCTTGGTTTATATAGGTGCCCATTGGGCAATAGAAGATTTCGGGTCGCCAAAATATACCTACAGTAGGAACAATGATGACACGGTCTACTGCCTCTGTCAGTTTCTCTAACTTTAGTAGTGTGGCTGTCGTAATGACTGTGTACCAACGAGTCCCTCAGGGATCGACATCGTCTGAACGTGATCTCCGGATATGGGTTTAAATGTTTGGCCACTTTTTCGTCCCCCATCAGCAAGTACCAATATTTGCTGAGGATTTCACGTGTTTGTTTATGTTGACTAGAATAAGTAGTGATGAGTCTGACTCCAGGATTCGCTTTTTTAGGTCTGCTGTTGTGTAGAAGAGAAACTCTATTTTGATTTTTGGCTCTGAGATATGCTTTTTTAAGGCATTTTTTACTATATCCTCGATTAAGGAAACGCAAACGTAAACATTTGGCCCCCCGTGGACGCGTGGCTGGTAGCCCTCGACGTGGAGGCCTTATACAACTCTATTCCCCATCATCAGGGGGTAGAGGTTGTTAAAAATTTCATCTCTCAAAACCATGAGATATCCTCCCAGTACAATGGGTTCATTTTGAACTTATTGAAGTTCATCCTCTCCAATAATATCTTCCTATTTGGGGGATCCCACTACCTCCAGATACAGGGGGTGGCTATGGGGACCAAGTGTGCCCCCTCCTATGCCAACCTGTATCTGGGGGGGTGGGAACGGGAATTATTTTCCAGAGATGACATGCAGCAATATATGGATCAAATCCCCCTATGGAGGAGATTTATTGACGATGTTTTTTTCATATGGGTGGGCCCCCAAGACCTTCTTTTGTCCTTTTTGGAAAATTTAAAAATCAATAGGTTCAACCTCAAGTTCACAGTTGAATTCAGTCAATCCAGTCTGACTTTTTTGGATACTCAAATCACAGTTAAACCAGATGGCAGCATTAGAACGACCCTATACCGTAAATCCTCTGCAGCAAATTCCCTGCTGCATGCCACCAGTTCCCATCCAGTCCCCCTCATCACTAGTGTGCCCTATGGGCAATATCTGCGAGCAAAACGTAACTGTAGTGATGAGTCTGACTTCGAAAAGGAGGCCAAATGTTTACGTTTGCGTTTCCTTAATCGAGGATATAGTAAAAAATGCCTTAAAAAAGCATATCTCAGAGCCAAAAATCAAAATAGAGTTTCTCTTCTACACAACAGCAGACCTAAAAAAGCGAATCCTGGAGTCAGACTCATCACTACTTATTCTAGTCAACATAAACAAACACGTGAAATCCTCAGCAAATATTGGTACTTGCTGATGGGGGACGAAAAAGTGGCCAAACATTTAAACCCATATCCGGAGATCACGTTCAGACGATGTCGATCCCTGAGGGACTCGTTGGTACACAGTCATTATGAAAGCCACACTACTAAAGTTAGAGAAACTGACAGAGGCAGTAGACCGTGTCATCATTGTTCCTACTGTAGGTATATTTTGGCGACCCGAAATCTTCTATTGCCCAATGGGCACCTATATAAACCAAGATTTGCAATAACGTGTCAATCTATTGGCATTGTGTACATTATGCTATGCGAATGTAAGATGTTTTATATCGGTAAAACTAAGAGACCCTTTTTTTGTCGTATCAGGGATCATGTCTCCCTGATACGGAAAAAAAGAATGGAGACCCCGATTAGTCGCCATGTAGGTCTACAGCACAACTTTGACACTAATTGCTTACATTTTTTTGCGCTGGAACATATTCCTCCTGGAGATAGAGGGGGAAATTACGACAGGCTCCTCCTTCAAAAGGAGGCGCGCTGGATACACGAGTTGTCGGCCCTTAAATATCCAGGCATGAACGATGCGTTCAGTTTCAAGCCCTTTCTTTGAAAACTGAGGCATCTTTAGCCTTGGTTTGGCCTTTCCCTCTCTCCCCCCCCTTTTTTCCTCTTCCTTTTTTCCTTTTCCTCTTTCTTCTCTAGATCTTCTTTCTGGTCATTAATTATATCCAACATTTCCAACTCTAAATTGAGCTGGCATTATCTGTATATATGAGCTGTATAAAACGGATATAAATAGATGTAATATGACCATGTATATTGTATATTGTTGTGTGTGACATCATTGAACTTCCACTGGACTGGTTGTTTATCTTGCAGGCTGTAGTTACTAATATACTTCTATAAATTTTGCTCCCATTTTCATTTCATTTGTTTTGGAAAAATTTCCCGGAAAGATTCTCAAGTTGGGGCCACCCCTCTCAATCTAGACCACACGGACGCCCGGGGCACCCACCGTTGGGGATGAAGAACCAATCACCCCCACGATGGTGGCCCTATACAATTGAGTCCGGTCATGTTAGGATTGGGTCTTTAGGCCAGACAACCATCTTTAGGAGCCTTTAATACTCCTTTAGGAAACATCTCCTTTAAAGCTTTAGGACAGCAATAGTAATCTTGGATGGATATTTTTGTTTTAAGGCCAAAATATTTGCCTTTCCCTTATCTTTTCCCTTATCCAAGATGGCGCCGGTGGCGCCTGCATGCTTTACAGGCTCAAAAACCACACAAACATGCGCACTAAGCTTTATGGACGCCGCTGACGTCAGAATGACGCCGCTGCGTCCTCCCACGTCATGACGCAGGCAATCTCAGTGAACGTCCGCATCCCGGCGGTGAAATCAGACGCCGCCGTGATGGGGGTATATAAAGGCGGTTATACACCGCTCACAGCTCTGTTATCGGTGCTTATCCACAGAGGATGCGTTAAGCTCCCTCAAGCCCACGTGCCGTATCTATGTCTCCAAAGTAAGTTGCTTCCTTGCAGCCTTGTCACCATTGATAGTGCGCTGCGCTTTTTGAATTCTAATGGTCCTTCTATTATATTCTCTTTTTTTCTCTATTTAGAAAACTGCTGTAATGGGAATCGCTCCCTTGGGACAATTTAATTGTGCATTTACCAGGGATTAGTTCATCAGAATTTGGTGTTATCTCTATTCATAGAATTTGCATTGGCTGTGAGACTCTCATGTTCCAGGCCAGGATTCATGATTGGTTCTACTAAAGGTAACACACTCCCAAAATCAAAGGTGATTGATATCAGATTGATATCAGATGCGATCCCCCTTTTCTAATCTACAATTTATCTGTATTTCTTAAAGGGCCTTTTTAAATACTTTATATTCCCCTGTGGTCACTTTATGGCAGTGAGGTCCCTCCTATATGAGAACCCCCCAGTTTGAAATTGGCAGCAGCTCTATTCTATGCAGGCATTTACGCTGCACTGGTGCACTACAGCCTGGTAAGATATGTAAATTTAAATCTTTTCTATATATAATTGTTTGGATTGTTTGGTTTTCAAACTTATGTGTACATATTAGAATGTTCTGTACTAATCTTTATTCTATCAACTAAATCCAATATCTTTGGATGCATTCTGTATATATTTAAACTATTGATGTATTGATTTTTGCTCATTTTCTCATTATTCAGAGTCCACTACAATCATTGCCTTTAAATACTCCTGAAGAAGCTCATACTAGAGCGAAACATGTCGAGCAAGCGGCAGATTGTCATGGCACCTTTAAGTAGTTGCTTTATGTAGCACTGTATAATGTGAATGAATTTAGGTCAAATTGTTTATGTTTATGCATTTTTAGAATTATGTCTCATTTTTTCCATGTGAGGCACAGATGTTTTTAATCTTTATCAAATAAAAACAATTTTTTATAATTGGTACGGAATTTTTTGTTTAAAGTTAAGAAGCACCTTAAAAGTCCCTGGGGAAAAAGGAATATCCTTCTTGTTTTCCCCTTTTCCCCTTATAGGCAATATAGCCTTTATTCCTAGTTCATAGTCAAATATGGGATGTGGTGCTGTCAGTTGACTATCTTTGTCCTTCCTAAATTTTGATGTAGTGAGCCAATGTTGGATATTTAAAGTACAAATGGTGTTGTCTCTGGCCTCCCTACCAAGGACAAAGCCCACTTGATCATTTGAGATGAGGTCAGGGAGGAGGGGTAAAAGCCTGTTTGCCAACATTTTTTGCGTAGAGTTTGATATCTACATTGAGCAACGATATGGGCCTATAATTAGATACCTCTAATGGGTCTTTTCCTTCCTTGGGTATGACAGCCACATGGGCTTCTAGCATGTTGCCTGGGGAAGTGAGTGGATTTGACAGGGAATTAAATGCTGCTACCATTCTGTGTGCGAGGGCGTCCGAGAAACTTTTGTAGTATATTAGGGGTAGACCATCTGGGCCTGGGCTTTTACCAATTTTTATTTGTTTGATTGCTAGGTGAAGCTCTTCGGTGGTGAGTGGGAGTTCAAGATTTTCTGCTTGTTGTGCGGTGATAGGTTTGGGACAGTGTTCCTTTAGGAACTCTTTTATTTGGGAAGTTCGGACAGTCCTGACAGTTGATTCGGTAGGGGGTCGAGGGAGGTTGTTAAGTTTGGAGTAAAAGTTTTCAAAGCATTTGGTTATGTCTTCATTTCTAGAAAGACGTGTTCCACTTTTGTCTCTGATTTGATGAATGATCGAGGTAGTTTTAGCAGCTTGAATTGTGCGGGCCAGAAGTCTTCCACTTTTATTGCCGTGTTCATAAAACACTCTCTGTCTAAGAATGTATTGTCGTCTGGTGCGTTTTCCTAATTCATTCATCAGAGAAGAGCGGGCATGTAAGAGGTCTTGTAGTGTGTTCTGTGAGGTAGAAAGTTTGTGTGTCGCTTCGAGTTTGTTGATCGTTTTAATAAGTGATATGATCTGTTCTTGGTGCGCTTTCTTTGCAGAGGTAGCCAGTGTTATAAGTTTCCCCCTGATGACACATTTGTGTGCTTCCCAAAGTGTGATGGGTGAGATGTCTGGGGTAGCATTCTCTTGAAAATATAGTTCAAGTCGTGTAGTGATTTGTCTTTGTATGTCCGGGTCTTTTAGGAGGGATGGATTCAACCTCCAAGTTTTGGAAGTGTTTTTAATTTCCGGGAAGGTAAGAGTCATCGTTATAGGATGGTGATCGGACAGGAACATTGGTTCTATTGTGGCCTGTGTCAGGACCGATAGATCTGTCTGGGAGAGGAATAGGTAATCTATTCTAGAGTATTTCTGGTGTGGGGAGGAGAAAAAGGTATAGTCCTTAACAGTTGGCAACATGGTGCGCCATGTGTCGTGGAGGGTTAGGGTTTGTAATTGAAGTTTAATCTGTCGTAATGCCCGGTACGGGAGTGTGGATGTTCCTGTGGATGAATCTAGTGTTGGATTTAGTGGGACATTGAAGTTTCCGCCTAAAATCATTATGCCTTCTTGAAAGGTGGAAAGAAGGTCACAAATTTCCCTAAAGAACGTTACTTGGTGGGTGTTCTTGCAATAGATATTTGCAAGTGTGATTGGTTTGGAAGCGAACGTGCCCTTGACAAAGATGTATCTGCCTTCACGGTCAATCAGTGAGTCAGTTATTTTGAAATCAGCATGTTTTGAAATGAGAATGGATGCTCCTTTAGTTTTGGAGCTTGGATTTGTAGAGTGTAGAGCTCGTGTGTAAACATGATTTGCTAGTTTGGGTACAGTGTCTGTGCGGAAGTGAGTTTCCTGCAACATTATGAAGTGTGCCTTGTGCTTTGTTATAGCAGAGAGGACTTGTGATCTCTTCTCCGGGATATTGAGGCCTTTCACGTTAAGTGAGAGGCATTTTAAAGACAAGTGTTGTTTGGTTGGTTGTCTTTGTTGCATGATGTATGTTTAAGTAGGGGGGTAGGTAAAGATCAAAGAATTGCACTGATACAACTTAGTGGCCTTGATGTGAAGGAGGCAAAATGAATCCGCGTTTCTATAGGAGGGGGGAGAAGTGGCCTCAGGAAAGGGAAGGGGTGAAAAAGGAAAGTGAAGGGAGGTCAGAAAAGATAGGGTTAAAGAAGAGAGGTTTGAAAGAAAGAAATGGAGTAAGGGGGTTCCGAGTATCAGAGGTGGTTGTAGGCCTGCTGAACCACCTGGTGAAGGAAGTCCGGAACGTCAGCTCTGGTCCGTGTGGACAGCTGTGTGGGGACAGTAAACTAGGAGGGGAACAAGCTCTATAACACTAGAGAGGACGAGGAGGATAGGCAGATGTAAAAGAGGGAATTATGGATGTTGTGTAAGTACTGGATTTAAAGCAGGATTCGAGGAGTACATGGTATGGAAATGTTTTAAGGATCGTTTGGTATCAAATGGTGCCTTCCAGTTTGTGTCCGGCACCAGTTGGTAGTGTGGGTATAGTGGAATTAAATGAAGAGCATTAAAGCAAGTAATTAAAGGGAGGGAAAGGGAAAACAACAATAGACTCTTAATAAGAGGTATTAAACCTTAGGAGAACCTTTAAGTAAAAATGTAAGGTTTAGCGTTATTATGCAAGAACAGAGCTTGCTAGTTTGTCAAACAACGTCCCAGCCACAGACTTCCAGCTCTCACCCACCAACAAAGCACTGTTGGATTATTAGGTAGGTAGTTGGACCTGTTAATTTTGGGGGGAACTAGCTATATATTTTCATAGTTCAGGGAACAACTAATGAGTAGTTTCAGTAATAGTTGGGTTGCACAATGAGTGACTTAAAATAACCCACGGTCATCAATCTGGGTCTAGCGGGGTGCGTGTTCTACGCGGTCATCATTGGGTTGAGATTCCAGGTCTATAGTGTGTTTCGCTGAGGTATTCGTGTTCAGGTTATATATGATTGGGTGGAGCAGAGTCCGAGCCTGGGAATATCGCCAAAGGCGATCTGTTGTCACGTTTCATTGTACAGTTACAAGACATATGAAAAATAATAGTGCTAGCTTCAATACACTCTAATGAGTAGGAGAGATAGTATCAGGACTAGTCCCGACACGATCCCCCCACGAAAGATTGTCTGCTCCGGTGGTGATCATGCAGGAGCGGTAACGGTAGCTTGTGGGAAAGTGAGTGGATTCAAAATCTAGGTCAGGTGTTTTGAGACCAGGTGAGTTGTAGGATGCTGGGGATCTCTGTAGATGCAGTTCTTTGAATAAAAATAAAAATAAACAAGAGGAAAAACAAGTATAATAAATTTAACAGTCCTGGTACAAGTAAAAGTAACGTCCAGGGTGATGATGCGAAGGGAGTTCAACTTACTAATGTAGGTATGGAAGTAGACTAGGAGCGGTCAGGGGTAGATCATGCTTCCTGATGTCCTCTACGTGGGGTGATGTTGCCTCCCGCGCTGTGAGGGAGCATGTCTCTTCTCGATTGGCGGTTTACAGGTGAGGCATGTTCCAATCTGCGTCGTCTTGAACGTGGACATTGAGCTTTCGGTGAAGAATTGTGGGAGACAGGTTTCCACGGGTCTGAGGGGAAATAGAATGAGTACCATTCCGGTATGTCCACCATAGGGATGTCCAATTGCTCATAGAAAGTGGATAGGTCTTCAGGGGCCCGGAGAAGGGCCATGCGTCCTCTGAGAGTGGCGGATAAGCAGAAAGGAAATTTCCACCTGTATTGGATGTTGCGGTTGCGTAGAACATCCAGTAGGGGGCGCAGGGAGCGTCTGTTCTGCAGGGTTATCTGCGAGAGATCTTGAAAAAGTTTAATGTCTGCTCCATTAAAGACAATATGTCCCCGTTGTCTTGCCTTTCTCAGTATTTCTTCCTTGAGGGGGAAATTGACAATACAGCAGATAATGTCTCTGGGGGGTTCAGAGTCACAGGGAGGGGGCCTAAGAGCACGATGTGCTCGTTTAATTTTGATGGGGGAGTCAGCAGGGTGGTCAAGGAGTTTGTTAAAGATGGAACACACTGTCTGTGGGATGGCATGTGGTTCTATATCTTCCGGTACCCCTCGCAGTCTAATATTATGTCTGCGCCCCCGATTATCTAAATCTTCGACCTGTCTATGTAATTCAAAGATATGGGGCAGTTGTTGATCAAAGGATTTTTGCACTTGCCTGATGGCTGCAGCCTGCATCTAAGATGTTTCTTCCACTCCTGTGAGGCGGTCATTCATCGCCTGGATATCTGTCTTTAAATCAGATATTGCGGTCGCCAGGGTATGTTTTATGCCCAAGGGACATTTTGCAGGTCCCTCTGTAGGTCTAGGAGGCTTGGGTGAAAGGTAGCCTGGTTCCCTAACAGTGATCCCTTCGCTCCGTTAGGCGAGCTCGGGGATGAGGCCTGTGAGTCCTGTGAGGCCTGTGTTTCCACGTGTTGGCCCAGGATGTTGTTGCTGAGTTGGGTCCCGGTTTCCTTCATGGTACAGGGAGTTGAGGTACTCCTGTGTTGGATCTGCCCATGATGGTTGGAGCCTGCAAATCCTCTGAGTATCAGCTTTTTCGTCCTCTGCGTGCGGGAGCTCTCGCTTCAGGCAGCCATCTCGGGTCCCGTCCAAGCCACGCCCCCCCCTTTTTTATTTTTTACTGTCTCTTCTATCATATTGAGACTATTGCCAGGAGAGGGTGGATTCCATATAATACTAGGAGATAACAGTTTTCCTTTATACCTGGGAACGTGTATGCGCTAAGGAGCCATGTTGTTTTTGGAGTTACGCTTGGAGTATGGATATTTCATCCTTTTTGCAACCTCCTTTCATTTCTCTCCATCAAGCAGGCTTAATGCATCCGAAATCTAAGAATCGGTCGGTTACAAGCTGTCCCTACTTGGACTACCGGTGGACGCTTCAGAGAAAACACAGAACTTATTCCAGTATACAATGCCGAACTATCGCTTCACTAGGTTGAACTTCCACAAGTTTGTTGGTTATAGGGATCAAGCTGCATACTGGACAATTTGTTTTCTTATTTTTCTTTTTCTTTTTACTTTTTTGTATTTTTGTATTTTTTTTTAGTTTTTTTTCAAATAGTTTTGCAGTTTCTGGTATAACAGCAGGGGAGGGATTGTTTGACCAATGCTACGTGACATATATTAGTTGTGCACATATATTAAGTAGAATGTACATGTCCTCTTACAAAACAATTGGGCCTACTTCCTCTTGTCTCTCTCGCATATTAGGATTGTTCGTTTATTGTAACCTAAATAATGGATAATAGAATTAAGGTTTTGTCCTGGAACATCCGGGGCTTAAATAATAAATTTAAGAGAGCTAAGGTTTTTCAGTACCTCAAGCAGGTTAAACCGCACATCGTCCTTCTCCAGGAAACCCATCTGGAAGGCAGCAAAATGCTATTTTTGCGTAAGCATTGTATTCAAAAGGACAATCCATTCCACGTATTCTACTTACGCCCGAGGGGTTTCTATTCTCATAAGCAAAGCAATTGCATGTACAATCCACCAGGTGTTCACTGACCCAGGGGGACGTTATGTGGTGGTACTGCTAGAAATGTTTAATACCAATATCTTGTTGGTGAGTGTCTGCTTGCCTCCTCCCTTTCAGGTCTCCCTATTGTATGATTTAATGGTGAAGCTGGCTCCATATACGCATCTCCCAATGCTCATGATGGGTGACTTTAATGCTATTCTAGACCCAGTACTAAACTCCTCAAATGTGGCCAGACCCGCATCTGCGGACCTCGGCTCCTGGGTCAACGTGGCGGATGTAACTGAACTTTGGAGATGGAAACAACCGGGCGCCATTTCTTATTCTCATTTATCCTCCACACACAAGTCAGCTGCTAGAATTGATTTTGCGTTCAGAAACTCCTCTCTTCTAAAATATGTATACGAGGTCACATATCTGTCAGTAGGGGTTTCGGATTATAATCCGCTTGAGGTCACCCTTGGCTTTCCCTTGGGGGGAAAAAGAGGAGGATGGAAATTGTCTCCAGACTGGCTGCTGGAGGACCAAGTGGTCACTCACATCAGCAAATCCATAGACTCATATTGGAAGACAAATGAGGGTTCAACTGATCCCTCTCTTGAGTGGGATTGCCTTTAAAGCAGTGGTGAGAGGCGAGTGCATATCTGCTATAAAATCAGTAAAGAAAGATAGGAGTCAAGAGGGTGAGCTACTTCTGGCTAAAGAAAGAGATGATGCTAAAACTCATGCTGATTCCCCCACTGAGTCAAATTACATCTCCTTATTAGAAACTAGACGATTAGTAGCCCTGCATTTTACGAATCTAGCCCACACTGAAGTTAGGCAGAAGACTGAGACTATTTTCGGGGAAGGAGACAAGAACGGGAAATTATTAGCTAATCTGACTGCTGACCTAAAGACGCCAGTTAGTATCCCTGTAGTGAGAACTGAAGGTGGGTCCTTGATAACTAATCCAGTAGAAATTTTGCAGGAATTTATTAGATACTACTCATCTTTGTACTCTCCTATTCCTTTCGTACGATCCTCAAGAATTAGATGAGTTATTACATAATCTCTCCATACCAAAATTGTCTGATATAGATGCCACCTTCTTGGAAGACCCTATTTCAACATCAGAAACAGAGTCTGCCATGTTTGCTTTCCCTCCGTAGAAGGCACCAGGCCCTGACGGGTTCCCTGCAGATTTTTACAGGGTGTTCAGGTCTCATTTGGCCCCTAGACTAAACAAACTTTTCACTCATTGCTGGGAACAGGGAGCCTTGCCGGCATCAATGATGGAAGCATATATGGTGCTCCTCCTGAAGCCGGGTAAGGACCCCATGGAATGTTCCTCTTACTGCCCTATTGCGTTACTCAACATGGATCTGAAGATCCTTACTAAGGTACTGGCTTCGAGAGTGGCTAAGGATATCGCTACAGTGGTGGACATTGACCAGACTGGTTTCATGCCTGGAATGTCGACAGACACGAACTTGAGGAGATTATTTACACACCTTCAATTAGACACCTCTGATTCCCCAGCCAAGGTGGTTGTATCCATCAATATTGAAAAAGCCTTTGACTCTGTAGATTGGCAATATATGCAAAAGGTTTTGGAGGCGATGGGTTTTGGTTCTAGATTCCGTCGTTGGATCACGATGTTGTATAGTGATCCTCGGACGGCTATCCACTTAGGGGTGTTGGTATCTGATTTTTTCACAATCAGTAGAGGTACCAGACCAGGGTGTCCATTGTCCACTTTTCTCTTTGCCCTGATGATGGAACCCATGGCTAGAGCATTGCGACAATCTGACGAGGTGGGAGGAATACGAGTGGGGACAATTAAAGAATGTGTAGCACTTTACGCAGACGACTTGCTCCTTTTCCTTAATGACCCAGGACCGTCTCTAAAAGCTGCCCTTAAGATTCTGGAAAAGTTTGCCTCTTTTTCTGGCTTACGGGTGAATTGGAGCAAGTCGTCCATTCTGCCGGTGGGTCCCGGGGCACAGGCTCAGAGAGATGATACTCTGCCACTTCAATGGGTCTCCTCTTTTACATACTTAGGTGTAAAAATAAATGCCAATATTCATGACTACATGACCTTAAACGTTCTCCCATTGGTGACTAGACTGAAACACAAAACCCAGATCTGGAAGAGGCTGCCTTTGTCCCTATTAGGTAGAGTTAGCCTAATTAAAATGAAATTTCTATTTGTAATTCTCTATTTTCTGTGTCACTCTCCTGTTTGGATTCCAAAAACATATTATGACACATTAAATGGAATCATAGGATCATTTATATGGTCTCCACAATCCCCCCTTATAAGTATTTCAATCTTACAAGAACCCTGGGGGCAGGGGGGTTTAGCGCTTCCAGACTGGAAAAAGTATTATTTGGCTGGACAGATGGTGTTTGCTATGAGATGGCTAACGGGAAATGATGGGGATTCTGCTACGGTGTTGGAGGCAGCCCTTTTGGGGTCATATGAGAGTCTCAGATTGGCTCTCTATAGGGGCCCAAAAACAAGCCTGCCTTTTACTATCTCAATGGGGGCTACCATTAAGGCGTGGGAGGTTTCCACCATTTTGGCATCTCCCAGTTATACAGGTTTTACCCCCTTGGCCCCATTATGGATGAATCCAAATTTGCCACATTTCAATTCCCTTCTGGATCCGGTGTTGTGGGCTAGTAGGGGAGTAAAAGTATTGGAGGATATCACCAGAGAGGGAGATCTTGTCACGTTTGATCAGCTGAAGGCGAGACATGAGCTTCCAAACTCCACTTTATTTAGATTCCTGCAGCTGCGTCATGCTTTTCAGGCGCAGTTTGGTGATTGGAGAGTGGAGATTCTTCCCTCTAAACTGGAAACAATTCTAAAAAATGAAGACCTTAAAAAACCATTATAAACCATATACAAGTTGTTATTTGCCAAGACTCCACAGGGAATGATCAAATGTAAAGAACGGTGGGAGAGGGAAATTCCCGACATCCAGGGTGAGGACTGGGAGGATATGTGGGATCACCCCTCTAAATACCTGGTTTCAGCCAGAGATCGCCTAATCCAATTCAAATTCTTACATCGCATTTACTTTACCCCAGCAAGGTTGGCCCGTATATATCCATCTGCCAATAGCCATTGCTGGAGATGCAATCATTCCCCAGCAGATGCAGAACATATTTTTTGGACATGCTCGCAGATACAAAATTTTTGGACTGAGGTTGCAGGTTGTTTGACAGAGGTAGTGAGCATCCAGGTTCCTGTGACTCCCAGAATCTGTCTTATCGGACTGGTGGAGAAAGTGGTACCATCACTAGCTCATCGCACATTGCTGAATATAGGGTTATTCTATGGCAAGAAAGCCATTCTTTTAAAATGGAAAAACACTACGGCACTAACATTGTCATTTTGGAAAGGTTTGATTAACTCAGTGGTACCCTTATACAGAGCCAAATATAGGGCTAGAGGTTGTCCTAAGAAGTTTACTAAAGTTTGGCAGGCATGGCTGGACTCCTCGGCAACAGTGGGTTAGATAGATAAGGACTAAGCATTATAATTATGGGGACTGCTTGAGGTATAATATAATACTATATAATATTTAATACGTAATGTGTATATTATTTATATAATAAAATTTGAGCTCTGAGGAATGAGCAAATATGGCGTATAGAGGACCTATCTAAGGTCATATGAGGTTTGATGGTGCACACTATGATATATTCGCTTTGTAGCTATTGGTCGGGGTGAGGGGAGGGGGGGGGGTTATTTTATTTGAACTATGTTTAGTGTTATTTAGCCCTGCGTGGCCAGTCTCAGTGGGGTATGTTGCCCAACTGAGGAATGTTTTTCATTTCTGTTATGTATGTATCTGTCTTATAAAATCAATAAAAAGATTGTTTAAAAAAAAAAACATTTTTGAATTTCTGCAAGATGGTCTCAATAAAGACTTAAGCCTAAATAACCCAAAGGTCCACATTTCTTCAACTTTAGCTTTTTATTAGAGGGCAATACTCAGACTGGTAATCAAATTCATAAAAGCTATCTAGCATATAAAACCTTCTAAAAAATGTTTTGTCCCACAAATAGAATTTTTGTCTAATGCTTGACTTTTTGCAAACTCAGAACCCACAGGTCCACAGCGGAACCCTAAAAGCATTTTTTTCTGGTGGCTATATCCTTGGCTAGCAGAGCTGCAGAGTTGGGTGTCACTGCCTTGGCCTGCTAAGAAACCTTCTTCACTTCTATTCAAAAAGTGTTGTCTTGACTCTAGTGGCAACATTACAAAAGTCATGTATTACTTTTACCTCAAACAGGAAATAGTTTTGCCTACTTTCAAAAATGGGGATTTGAATGAGGTTTATCCCTTAAAGTGATTGTAAACAATCACCTTGTAAAACAATCCATTCAGCTTAAAATCAAAATAAAAGACAAAACAGTTGTGTATCAATATTTAAAACATCATCAATACCTTTTTTCTCTTTTTTATAAGTAATCACATTCCCTCTGTTCTCAGCTGCATAAGAGCTGGGGGGAGGAGCAGCTACAGTACACTGAGCTTCCCAGTGAAAGGCTGTGCAGGGGAGGCTTGTAAGGACAAGTCTGATCATTGGAGGAGAGCAAGCTGAGTTCCCTGCATAGTTAGGGAACTGGCCACGTTGTGTTCTCCTGCTTAATGCAGTCAGTTTTTAATAGTAAAGCAGAGGGACTGGCAGGAGCACCAGGGATTTCACACAAAGGAAACGATGCAAAGAGAACAGGATACTTTTTCATCCAAATACATGGTACAGCAGCCACATATCAGGAATATGAAATTTGGGGTAACAAACATTTTAAATGTGGGCTGGGCTCTCCATAAATACATTTAAGCAACACAGTTCAACAGGAAGTCAGATCTTCTATTTGTGATCCCAATGGAAAAAAAAGAGGGGGTTGCAGATCCCATAAGGGATGGCGCATACTCAACCTACTGTTGTTCTTGTTTGTAAAGTGGTAACATGGTCTTCTATACATACTTTTGTTAGTCATTATGCAAGAGAACCTGCTACGCTGCGCAGAGCTGAACTTAGTTGAAATAGTATTATTGCCTTTACTAGGTAATTCAAAATTCTAGCGTTATCTCCCCTCTCTTTATGTTGCTAGTTATTTCCCATATCTATGCTGCAACTATGTAGTCAGAAATACAAAAAAAAAACATTATCAAACACTTGCCATAATTTTCCCTTTCCTGACTATTCTGCATTTTAGCACAGGACCCACCTGGTGAGGTAGACTAGTAATGGCTGTGAGGTGGGTGTAATTTAACCACTTCCAGCCCAAGGACATCATACAGTATGACGTCTTTAACTTTCAGTGGTGATAACTGAATGATGCCAGCAGCAGCAGGCATCATTCAGGTATCTTCTTTTTCAGCCGGAAATTATGTGCACCGTAAGAATGATCATAGTGGCAGTTCAGCCTTTTTGATCATTCTTACAGGCAGCGGGAGGGGACATCCCCCTCCTGCCGCACTCCGGTGCTTCTCCGTGCTCACATGTGCGATCTGGGACCCAGAGAAAGAAT
Organism: Lithobates clamitans; assembly: GCA_037952925.1. Lineage (NCBI taxonomy): Eukaryota > Metazoa > Chordata > Amphibia > Anura > Ranidae > Lithobates > Lithobates clamitans. The sequence continues at coordinate 182,802 of JBBGZY010000299.1, read as the reverse complement.
CCGCCACAGCCAGATGAAGAGCAAAGAGATTTCTGGTGACCATTTGGTCGCCAGTCATCTTTATGACCATTGGAGGCCCAGGCAAGACATTATCACGTCACGTCCGGGCCACGGATGTAAACAAAGCAGAGATCTCGGCTGGAAAGCATTGGATCGTTCATTTTTTTTTTTGATCTGATGCTTTCCAGCCTGGAGGAGAGATGTGGGGTCCATAAAGAGGACCTGCCACGCACCATTCCTGTTACAAGGGATGTTTACATTCCTTGTAATAGGAATAAAAGTGATCAGAAAGTGTACAAATTTTAAAAATTAAAGTAAAATAAACAATAAAAGTCGTGCCCGCATATGTAAACGCCATTCAAACCAAACATGTGAGGTATCACCGAGTGCATTAGCGCAAGAGCAACAACTCTAACACTAGACCTCCTCTATAACCCTAAACTGGTAACCTGTAAAAAAATTTAAAGCATCGCCTATGGAGATTTTTAAGTACCAAAGTTTGGCACCATTCCACAAGTGTGTGTAATTTTAAAGCATGACATGTTGGGTTTCTATTTACTCTGTGTAACATCATCTTTCACATTATACAAAAAAATTGGGCTAACTTCACTGTTTTGTTATTTTTTAATTCATGAAACAGGTTTTTTTCCCAAAAAAATGCACTTGAAAAATTGTTGCGCAAATACCGTGTGACATAAAAAGTTGTAACATCCGCCATTTTATTCCCTAGGCTGTCTGCTAAAAAAACATAATTTTTGGGGGTTCTGAGTAATTTTCTAGCAATTATGATTTTTCCATGTAGGAGAGGAGTGCCAGAATAGGCCCAGTATGGAAGTGGTTTTTAAATAAAGCTTGGTCATGGGTTAGTGGAGTGGGCAGAGGCTACACATACAGAACCTACTGTATACTACCCATACTGATGCTGGATCTGATAATTTTCAGTCATTTCTGTTTATCAGTGTAAAAAAAATCCACTGTGCTGGCCAATAACAGCAATCACAAATGTAAGTAGTACTGCCAAGGGACTCAGACTAAGGTATTTGAGCAACAGATCACAGCAGAACTACATTGGATTTGCTGGGCAGGTGAGTATCTGAATTGAGGACAGTCCTGAATAACAGGTAAGAGGGGACAAAAAATAAATGTCAGGCGGTGGAGATGGAACTTTATCTTTAATTATAAAAAAGGTAGAGGTAGGAGTCTCAACTCATAAGTCCCTGTGCCTCTGCCATTTATATATATGTATGTATGAGAAGTATGAGAGGTCAGCGAGCTTGCATGTATGGTTCTGCGAACATGGCAAAGAAATACGAGAGCCAAAGTGTTTTATTAGAGAAGGGGGGAAACTGTTCACCTAGCTGGTTTTAGGATTGTGCATAGGGTACCAATATACAGATAGTTTGTATAATAGGCACAGTATCTGTTTACTTGATCTAAGCAGACAAAAGTCCAAGGAAATGATTTAATAATTTTGCCACCTCTGACACCCATATTACCAATTTTTTTAGAGCGTTACAGTCTTTTACCTCATTTGATCTGGTGTCCTTAATTCTGAAACATTTCACTATGAGAATAGACATGTGTATAAGATACTGCAAATCTCTTGCCCACATATTTCCACTGTCATTGACACCTCCAGTTTTCCCATGGTATCCTGAAAGTACCTCTTCTTGTTAAGTAAAATAGGCAGAGGACTTTTACTTGTGAACTAATTGTGATTTGTTTGCGAATGGCAGGCAGATGTATGTTGGTGTTGACCTCTTCCCCTTTGCCAGTGTGGCACAATATGGGCCTGCTCCAGAAACAGCAGGTGTCAATATTGTTTAACCCTCATTACAACCCTCTTCTCAACAGGAGCCGCTGTTCAAGAGCAGTGGGGCATGTGATGTGAGTGAGGCCAGTGTCTGAGTGCAGAGGGTCAGAGGGTTAAGCTTAGTTAATGTGTCATTCTTTCACTGAAAGAAATAGGTCTTTTCCTGGTCACTGGAAAAATGCACTGAGTTTAATTAATCAATGTGGAATTACCTCCACTTGTAAGATAAGGGGATAGAAGAAAGAGAAGAATTCCTAAAGTGGCCATTTAACAAAAGTAACACCAATTAAAGATGTGCAAATATAAATATAACAAATATTGTAATGTAGTAATAATAATAATAATATATTCTTTTTAATAAAAAAATGCTTTTGTATTTTGTGTAAATTTTGAAGAGTGTGAGAGATTGTTTTATTATATATTATATAATTCTTTGCTCATTTGGGAAAACCTAGGAGGACGGCAAAAGAATTAGGCTGGGTTCACACTTATGGGAATTGGATGGTTTCCCCACATCCAATGCGCATGACAGGAGACAGGCTCTCAATGGAGCCGGTTCACACATCTCCGGGGCGGTGGCGGAGCACATTGCACAGGGGTCCTGTGCGTCTTTGGCTCAGTACCAGGTTCGAATTCAGGCAAAAATTTGTGCCTGATTCATTCCTGAAATGGAAAACAGGGTCACACTGAAGCCCTGCTGTGAGCCACATCCGTATTAGGTGTGAACCCAGCCTTAAAGTTCATGTTAGTATAACAGTAGCCACTCTGTAGCCTTTTACATTATACACCTTATATAATGCATTCCTATGTGCCTGTGTGTAAGGCTGCTTTCATGTGCGTGTTAGCAGTAAAGCGCCACTAATTGTAGCAGCGCTTTACTGCTGTTATAGGGGCGCTTTTCGGCCACTAGCGGGGCGCTTTTAACGCCCGCTAGCAGCCACATAAAGGGTGCTTTGGCAGCGGTGTCCATTGATTTCAATGGCAGGGGCAGTGAAGGAGCAATGTATACACTGTTCCCACATCGCCCGAAAGATGTTGCTTGCAGGACTTTTTTCCTATCCTGCACTCAGACCTCTCTCACACTGAAGCGTTTTTCAGGCGCTTTTGGGCTAAAAATAGCGCCTGTAAAGCCCCTGAAAAACGGCTCCCCCGATGCGCTGGCAGAACGTTAAAAAAACTCCTGCAAGCAGCATGTTTGGAACGGTGAAGGAGCGGTGTATGCACTGCTCCTAAAAAGCTCCTGCTCATTGAAATGAATGGGCACTGCTGCCGAACCACCGGCAAAGCGCTGCTGCAGCGGCGCTTTGCGGGTCATTTTCACCCTTTTTTGCCCACTAGCGGGGGTTAAAAGCACCCTGCTAGGAGCTGAAAACCCCTGCAAAACTGCAGACGTCCCAGTGTGAAAGGGGCCTCAGGCTTTCGCACTGTGGTGGATTAAGAGGCGCTTTTCAGGCGCTTTACAGCCGCTATTTTTAGCGCAAAAATGATTGAAAAGCGCCCAATGTGAAAGTGGTCTAATAGATAAATCCTATGTTCAGCCATAGTTGTACATTTATAAGTAATGTATTTTTTATGAAATTAGTGTGCTTGTGACTTTTTCCTTTTAACTGTGGAACATTTTGGGACATTCTCCTGCTAGCTTAGCCTGCAGTGAAATCATTAGTGCACATAACTCCTAACTTTAGAACTTGAGAATGAGGGACACTTGAGGCTGATGTAAGCATGTGGCACGCATGCGAAAAAGTGGGTGACGTGCCGCATGTCAACACCACCCCCCTACTAATCCCATCATTAAACACTGAGGTTATTGTTGAGGGTGGTGGCAGAGGGGGGTGTTTGTTTAGGGCGAAGAAGCAGGGAATGGGGGGAGTTATTGTTAAGGGCGGAGAAGCAGGGGTTATTGTTTAAGGAGGAGAGGTGGGGGGCGTATTTGTTTAGGGTGGAGAGGCAGGGAGGGGGTTATTATTTAGGGTGGAGAGGCAGGGAGTATTTGTTTAGGGTGGTGGAGGCAGGGAGGGGGATTATTATTTAGAGTGGAGAGGCAGGAAGGGGGGTTTTTTAGGGTGGAGAGGCAGGGAGAGGGGGAGGGGTTTGTTTAGAGTACAGAGGCAGGGAGGGGGAATTATTGTTTAGGGTGGAGGAGGCAGGGAGGGGGGATTATTGTTTAGGGTGGAGAGGCGGGGGTTATTTAGGGTGAAGAGGCAGGGGGGAAGGGTTTGTTTAGGGTGGAGAGGCAGGGAGGGGGTTTATTTAGGGTGGAGATGCAGGAAGGGGGGTATTTATTTAGAGTGGAGAGGCAGGGAGTGGTGTTTTTGTTTATGGTGGAGGAGGCAGGAAGGGGGGATTATTGTTTAGGGTGGAGAAGCAGAGGAGGGGTATTTAGGGTGGAGAGGCAGGGAGAGGGAGGGGTTTGTTTAGAGTGGGGAGGCAGGGAGGGGGATTATTTTTTAGGGTGGAGAGGCAGGGAAGGGGGTTGGTATTTTTTAGGGTGGAGAGGCAGGGAGGGGGTATTGGTTTAGATTGGAGAGGCAAGGAGGGGGGTTTATTTAGGGTGGATAGGCATGGAGGGGGTGTTATTGTTTAAGGTGGAGAGACAGGGAGGGGAGTTTGTTTAGGGTGGAGCGCCAGGGGGGTTTGTTTAGGGTGGAGAAGCAGGGAGGGGGGGTTTGTTTAGGGTGGAAAGGCATGAAGGGGGTTATTGTTTAGGGTGGAGAGACAGGGAGGGGGTTATTGTTTAGGGTGGAGAGTCAGGGAGGGGGATGTTGTTTAGGTTGGAGAGGCAGGAAGAGGGCTTTTGTTTAGGGTGGAGAAGCAGGGGTTATTGTTTAAGGAGGAGAGGTGGGACATATTTGTTTAGGGTGGAGAGGCAGGGAGGGGGTTATTATTTAGGGTGGAGAGGCAGGGGGTATTTGTTTAGGGTATAGGAGGCAGGTAATGGGATTATTATTTAGGGTGGAGAGGCAGGGAGGGGGGTTATTTAGGGTGGAGAGGCAGGGAGAGGGGGAGGGGTTTGTTTAGAGTATAGAGGCAGGGAGGGGGAATTATTGTTTAGGGTGGAGGAGGCAGGGAGGGGGGATTATTGTTTAGGGTGGAGAGGCGGGGGTTATTTAGGGTGAAGAGGCCGGGGTGAAAGGTTTGTTTAGGGTGGAGAGGCAGGGAGGGGGGTTTATTTAGGGGGAGAGGCAGGAAGGGGGGTATTTATTTAGAGTGGAGAGGCAGGGAGTGGTGTTTTTGTTAATGGTGGAGGAGGCAGGGAGGGGGGATTGTTGTTGAGGGTGGTGGCAGAGGGGGGTGTTTGTTTAGGGCAAAGAAGCAGGGAATGTGGGGAGTTATTGTTTAGGGCAGAGAAGCAGGGGTTATTGTTTAAGGAGGAGAGGTGGGGGGCGTATTTGTTTAGGGTGGAGAGGCAGGGAGGGGGTTATTATTTAGGGTGGAGAGGCAGGGGGTATTTGTTTAGGGTGGTGGAGGCAGGGAGGGGGATTATTATTTAGAGTGGAGAGGCAGGAAGGGGGGTTATTTAGGGTGGAGAGGCAGGGAGAGGGGGAGGGGTTTGTTTAGAGTATAGAGGCAGGGAGGGGGAATTATTGTTTAGGGTGGAGGAGGCAGGGAGGGGGATTATTGTTTAGGGTGGAGAGGCGGGGGTTATTTAGGGTGAAGAGGCAGGGGGGAAGTGTTTGTTTAGGGTGTAGAGGCAGGGAGGGGGGTTTATTTAGGGTGGAGAGGCAGGAAGGGGGTATTTATTTAGAGTGGAGAGGCAGGGAGTGGTGTTTTTGTTTATGGTGGAGGAGGCAGGGAGGGGGGATTATTGTTTAGGGTGGAGAAGCAGAGGGGGGGTATTTAGGGTGGAGAGGCAGGGAGAGGGAGGGGTTTGTTTAGAGCGGGGAGGCAGGGAGGGGGATTATTTTTTAGGGTGGAGAGGCAGGGAAGGGGGTTGGGTTTATTTAGGGTGGAGAGGCAGGGAGGGGGGTATTGGTTTAGGAGGGGGTGTTATTGTTTAAGGGGGGGTTATTGTTTAGGGTGGAGAAGCAGAGGGGGGTATTTAGGGTGGAGAGGCAGGGAAAGGGAGTGGCTTGTTTAGAGTATAGAGGAAGGGAGGGGGGATTATATTTTTAGGGTGGAGAGGCAGGGAAGGGGGTTGGGTTTATTTAGGGTGGAGAGACAGGGAGGGGGGTATTTGTTTAGAGTGGAGAGGCAGGGAGGAGGGGTTTATTTAGGGTGGAGAGGCATGGAGGGGGTGTTATTGTTTAAGGTGGATGGGCAGGGGGGATTTTGTTTAGGGTAGAGAGGCAGGGAGGGTTTTTTTTGTTTAGGGTGGAAGGACAGGGATGGGGGTTTTTGTTTAGGGTGCAAGGGCAGGAAGGAGGGTGATTGCTTAGGGTGGAGAGGCAGGTAGGGGGGGTTTGTTTAGGGTGGAGAGGCAGGGGGGAGTTTGTACAGGGTGGAGAGGCAGGGAGGTGTTTTTTTTGTTTAGAGTGGAGAGGCAGGGAGGGGGATTATTTTTTAGGGTGGAGAAGCAGGGAAGGGGGTTGGGTTTATTTAGGGTGGAGAGGCATGGAGGGGGTTATTGTTTAAGGTAGATAGGCAGGGGGGGATTTTGTTTAGGGTGGAGAGGCGGGGAGGGTTTTTTTATTTAGGATGGAAGTGCAGGAATGGGGGGTTTTGTTTAGGGTGGAAAGGCAGGGAGGAGGGTGATTGTTTAGGGTGGAGAGGCAGGGAGGGGGTTATTGTTTAGGGTGGAGAGGCAGGGAGGGTTTATTTTGTTTAGGGTGGGGAGGCAGGGAGGGGGTTTTTGTTTAGGGTGGAAGAGCAGGGAGGAGGGTGATTGTTTAGGGTGGAGGAGGCAGGAGGAGGGATTATTGTTTAGTGTGGAGAAGCAGGGAGGGGGGTTATTTAGGGTGGAGACGCAGGGAGGGGGATTTGTTTAGGGTGGAGAGACAGGGGGTATTTTTTTGTTTAGGGTGGAGAGGCAGGTGAGGGGGTTATTTGTTTAAGGTGGAGAGGCAGGAGGGGGGTTTATTTGTTAAATGTGAAGAGGTAGGGAGTTTTTTTATTTAGGGTGGAGAGGCAGGGAGGCAGGTTTTGTTTAGGGTGGAGAGGCAGGGAGGGGAGTTATTGTTTAGGATGGAGAGGCAGGGAGGGGGGTTATTGTTTAGGGTGGAGAGGCAGGGAAAGGGGTTATTGTTTAAGGTGGAGAGATAGGGAGGGGACTTTGTTTAGGGTGGAGAGCCAGGGGGGTTTGTTTAGGGTGCAGAAGCAGGGAGGGGGTTTTGTTTAGGGTGGAAAGGCATGGAGGGGGGTTATTGTTTAGGGTGGAGAGACAGGGAGGGGGTTATTGTTTAGGGTGGAGAGTCAGGGAGGGGGATGTTGTTTAGGTTGGAGAGGCAGGAAGAGGGTTTTTGTTTAGGGTGGAGAAGCAGGGGTTATTGTTTGAGGAGAGGCGGGGGCATAGTATTTGTTTAGGGTGGAGAGGCAGGGAGGGGGTTATTATTTAGGGTGGAGAGGCAGGGGGTATTTGTTTAGGGTGTAGGAGGCAGGGAGGGGGATTATTATTTAGGGTGGAGAGGCAGGGAGGGGGTTATTTAGGGTGGAGAGGCAGGGAGGGGGAGGGATTTGTTTAGGGGGAGAGACAGGGAGGGGGAGTTATTGTTTAGGGGGAGGCGGCAGGGAGGGGGTGTTATTGTTTAAGAAGGAGAGGCAGTGAGGGGGGTTTTCTTAGGGTGGAGAGGCAGGGAGAGGGGGAGGGGTTTGTTTAGAGTATAGAGGCAGGGAGGGGGATTATTGTTTAGGGTGGAGGAGGCAGGGAGGGGGGATTATTGTTTAGGGTGGAGAGGCGGGGGGTTATTTAGGGTGAAGAGGCAGGGGGGAAGGGTTTGTTTAGAGTGCAGAGGCAGGGAGGGGGATTATTGTTTAGGGTGGAGAGGCAGGGAGGGGTGTTTATTTAGGGTGGAGAGGCAGGGAGGGGGTATTTATTTAGAGTGGAGAGGCAGGGAGTGGTGTTTTTGTTTATGAAGGAGGAGGCAGGGAGGGGGGATTATTGTTTAGGGTGGAGAAGCAGAGGGGGGGGTTATTTAGGGTGGAGAGGCAGGGAAACGGAGGGGTTTGTTTAGAGTGGAGAGGCAGGGAGGGGGGATTATTTTTTTAGGGTGGAGAGGCAGGGAAGGGGGTTGGGTTAATTTAGGGTGGAGAGGCAGGGAGGGGGGTATTTATTTAGAGTGGAGAGGCAGGGAGGAGGGGTTTATTTAGGGTGGAGAGGCATGGAGGGGGTTATTGTTTAAGGTGGATAGGCAGGGGGAATTTTATTTAGGGTGGAGAGGCAGGGAGGAGGGGTTTTGTTTAGGGTGGAAGGGCAGGGATGGGGGTTTTTGTTTAGGGTGCAAGGGCAGGAAGGAGGGTGATTGCTTAGGGTGGACAGGCAGGGAGGGGGGTTATTGTTTAGGGTGAAGAGACAGGGAGGGGGTTATTGTTTACAACGGAGAGCTAGGGAGGGGGGGTTTGTTTAAGGTGGAGAGGCAGGAGGGGGGTTTATTTGTTAAATGTGAAGAGGTAGGGAGGTTTTTTATTTATGGTGGAGAGGCAGAGAGGCAGGTTTTGTTTAGGGTGGAGAGGCAGGGAGGGGGGTTATTGTTTAGGATGGAGAGGCAGGGAGGGGCGTTATTGTTTAGGGTGGAGAGGCAGGGAAAGGGGTTATTGTTTAAGGTGGAGAGACAGGGAGGGGAGTTTGTTTAGGGTGGAGAAGCAGGGAGGGGGTTTTGTTTAGGGTGGAAAGGCATGGAGGGGGGTTATTGTTTAGGGTGGAGAGACAGGGAGGGGGTTATTGGTTAGGGTGGAGAGTCAGGGAGGGGGATGTTGTTTAGGTTGGAGAGGCAGGAAGAGGGTTTTTGTTTAGGGTGGAGAAGCAGGGGTTATTGTTTAAGGAGGAGAGGCGGGGGCGTAGTATTTGTTTAGGGTGGAGAGGCAGGGAGGGGGTTATTATTTAGGGTGGAGAGGCAGGGGGTATTTGTTTAGGGTGTAGGAGGCAGGGAGGGGGATTATTATTTAGGGTGGAGAGGCAGGGAGGGGGTTATTTAGGGTGGAGAGGCAGGGAGGGGGGAGGGATTTGTTTGGGGGGAGAGACAGGGAGGGGGAGTTATTGTTTAGGGGGAGGAGGCAGGGAGGGGGTGTTATTGTTTAAGAAGGAGAGGCAGTGAGGGGGGTTTTCTTAGGGTGGGGAGGCAGGGAGAGGGGGAGGGGTTTGTTTAGAGTATAGAGGCAGGGAGGGGGATTATTGTTTAGGGTGGAGGAGGCAGGGAGGGGGGATTATTGTTTAGGGTGGAGAGGCGGGGGGTTATTTAGGGTGAAGAGGCAGGGGGGAAGGGTTTGTTTAGAGTGCAGAGGCAGGGAGGGGGATTATTGTTTAGGGTGGAGAGGCAGGGAGGGGTGTTTATTTAGGGTGGAGAGGCAGGGAGGGGGTATTTATTTAGAGTGGAGAGGCAGGGAGTGGTGTTTTTGTTTATGAAGGAGGAGGCAGGGAGGGGGGATTATTGTTTAGGGTGGAGAAGCAGGGGGGGTATTTAGGGTGGAGAGGCAGGGAAAGGGAGGGGTTTGTTTAGAGTGGAGAGGCAGGGAGGGGGGATTATTTTTTTAGGGTGGAGAGGCAGGGAAGGGGGTTGGGTTAATTTAGGGTGGAGAGGCAGGGAGGGGGGTATTTATTTAGAGTGGAGAGGCAGGGAGGAGGGGTTTATTTAGGGTGGAGAGGCATGGAGGGGGTTATTGTTTAAGGTGGATTGGCAGGGGGAATTTTATTTAGGGTGGAGAGGCAGGGAGGAGGGGTTTTGTTTAGGGTGGAAGGGCAGGGATGGGGGTTTTTGTTTAGGGTGCAAGGGCAGGAAGGAGGGTGATTGCTTAGGGTGGACAGGCAAGGAGGGGGGTTATTGTTTAGGGTGAAGAGAGAGGGAGGGGGTTATTGTTTACAATGGAGAGCTAGGGAGGGGGGGTTTGTTTAAGGTGGAGAGGCAGGAGGGGGGTTTATTTGTTAAATGTGAAGAGGTAGGGAGGTTTTTTATTTATGGTGGAGAGGCAGAGAGGCAGGTTTTGTTTAGGGTGGAGAGGCAGGGAGGGGGGTTATTGTTTAGGATGGAGAGGCAGGGAGGGGGGTTATTGTTTAGGGTGGAGAGGCAGGGAAAGGGGTTATTGTTTAAGGTAGAGAGACAGGGAGGGGAGTTTGTTTAGGGTGGAGAAGCAGGGAGGGGGTTTTGTTTAGGGTGGAAAGGCATAGAGGGGGGTTATTGTTTAGGGTGGAGAGACAGGGAGGGGGTTATTGGTTAGGGTGGAGAGTCAGGGTGGGGGATGTTGTTTAGGTTGGAGAGGCAGGAAGAGGGTTTTTGTTTAGGGTGGAGAAGCAGGGGTTATTGTTTAAGGAGGAGAGGCGGGGGCGTAGTATTTGTTTAGGGTGGAGAGGCAGGGAGGGGGTTATTATTTAGGGTGGAGAGGCAGGGGGTATTTGTTTAGGGTGTAGGAGGCAAGGAGGGGGATTATTTTTTAGGGTGGAGAGGCAGGGAGGGGGTTATTTAGGGTGGAGAGGCAGGGAGGGTGGAGGGATTTGTTTAGGGGGAGAGACAGGGAGGGGGGTTATTGTTTAGAGGGAGGAGGCAGGGAGGGGGTATTATTGTTTAAGAACGAGAGGCAGTGAGGGGGGTTTTCTTAGGGTGGAGAGGCAGGGAGAGGGGATTATTGTTTAGGGTGGAGGAGGCAGGGAGGGGGATTATTGTTTAGGGTGGAGAGGTGGGGGGTTATTTAGGGTGAAGAGGCAGGGGGAAGGGTTTGTTTAGAGTGCAGAGGCAGGGAGTGGGATTATTGTTTAGCGTGGAGAGGCAGGGAGGGGTGTTTATTTAGGGTGGAGAGGCAGGGAGGGGGTATTTATTTAGAGTGGAGAGGCAGGGAGTGGTGTTTTTGTTTATGAAGGAGGAGGCAGGGAGGGGGGATTATTGTTTAGGGTGGAGAAGCAGAGGGGGGGTTATTTAGGGTGGAGAGGCAGGGAAAGGGAGGGGTTTGTTTAGAGTGGAGAGGCAGGGAGGGGGGATTATTTTTTTAGGGTGGAGAGGCAGGGAGGGGGGTTTATTTAGGGTGGAGAGGCAGGGAGGGGGTATTTATTTAGAGTGGAGAGGCAGGGAGGAGGGGTTTATTTAGGGTGGAGAGGCATGGAGGGGGTTATTGTTTAAAGTGGATAGGCAGGCGGAATTTTGTTTAGGGTGGAGAGGCAGGGAGGGGGGGTTGTTTAGGGTGGAAGGGCAGGGATGGGGGTTTTTGTTTAGGGTGCAAGGGCAGGAAGGAGGGTGATTGCTTAGGGTGGGGAGGCAGGGAGGGGGGTTATTGTTTAGGGTGAAGAGGCAGGGAGGGGGTTATTGTTTACAATGGAGAGCTAGGGAGGGGGGGGTTGTTTGAGGTGGAGAGGCAGGGAGGGTTTTTTGTATAGGGTGGAGAGGCAGGGAGGTGGGTTTTTTGTTTAGGGTGGAGAGGCAGGGAGGGAGTTTTTGTTTAGGGTGGAAGGGCAGGGGGAGGGTGATTGTTTAGGGTGGAGAGGCAGGGAGGGGGTTATTGTTTAGGGTGGAGATGCAGGGGGGGTTTGTTTAGGGTGGATAGGCACGGAGGTTTTTTTTTGTTTAGGGTGGAGAGGCAGGCGAGGTGGTTTATTTGTTTAATGTGGAGAGGCAGGAGGGGGGTTTATTTGTTAAATGTGAAGAGGCAGGGAGGGCTTTTTTGTTGATGGTGGAGAGGCAGGGAGGCGGGTTTTGTTTATGGTGGAGAGACAGGGAGGGGGTTATTGCTTAGGATGGAGAGGCAGAGAGGGGGGTTATTGTTTAGGGTGGAGGAGGCAGGGAGGGGGGATTATTGTTTAGGGTGGAGAAGCAGGGAGGGGGTTATTTAGGGAGGAGATGCAGGGAGGGGGATTATTTTTTAGGGTGGAGAGGCAGGAAAGGGGGTTGGGTTTATTTAGGGTGGAGAGGCAGGGAGGGGGGTATTGGTTTAGAATGGAGAGGCAGGGAGGAGGGGTTTATTTAGGGTGGAGAGGCATGGAGGGGTGTTATTGTTTAAGGTGGATAGGCAGGGGGGATTTTGTTTAGGGTGGAGAGGCAGGGAGGGTTTTTTTTGTTTAGGGTGGAAGGGCAGGGATGGGGGGTTTGTTTAGGGTGGAAAGGTAGGGAGGAGAGTGATTGTTTAGGGTGGAGAGGCGGGGAGGGGGGTTATTGTTTAGAGTGGAGAGGCAGGAAGGGGTTATTGTTTAGGGTAGAGAGGCAGGGAGGGTTTTTTTGTTTAGGGTCGAGAGGCAGGGAGGAGGGTGATTGTTTAGGGTGGAGGAGGCAGGGAGGGGGGTTATTGTTTAGGGTGGAGAAGCAGGGAGGGGGGTTATTTAGGATGGAGATGCAGGGGGGAGGGCTTTGTTTAGAGTGGAGAGGCAGGGAGGGGGGATTTGTTTAGGGTGGAGAGACGGGGTATTTTTTTGTTTAGGGTGGAGAGGCAGGCAAGGGGGTTATTTGTTTAAGGTGGAGAGGCAGGAGGGGGTTTATTTGTTAAATGTGAAGAGGCAGGGAGTTTTTTTTTTGTTTATGGTGGAGAGGCAGGGAGGTAGGTTTTGTTTAGGGTGGAGAGGCAGGGGGGGGTTATTGTTTAGGATGGAGAGGCAGGGAGGGGGGATATTGTTTAGGATGGAGAGGCAGGGAGGGGGGGTTATTGTTTAGAGTGGAGAGGCAAGGAGGGGTTATTGTTTAGGGTGGAGAGGCAGGGAGGGTTTTTTTTGTTTAGGGTGGAGAGGCAGGGAGGAGGGTGATTGTTTAGGGTGGAGGAGGCAGGGAGGGGGATTATTGTTTAGGGTGGAGAAGCAGGGAGGGAGGTTATTTAGGATGGAGACGCAGGGGGGAGGGGTTTGTTTAGAGTGGAGAGGCAGGGAGGGGGGATTTGTTTAGGGTGGAGAGACAGGGGGTATTTTTTTGTTTAGGGTGGAGAGGCAGGCAAGGGGGTTATTTGCTTAAGGTGGAGAGGCAGGAGGGGGTTTATTTGTTAAATGTGAAGAGGCAGGGAGGGTTTTTTGTTTATGGTGGAGAGGCAGGGGGGTAGGTTTTGTTTAGGGTGGAGAGGCAGGGAGGGGGTTATTGTTTAGGATGGAGAGGCAGGGAGGGGGGTTATTGTTTAGGATGGAGAGGCAGGGAGGGGGGTTATTGTTTAGAGTGGAGAGGCAGGGAGGGGTTATTGTTTAGGGTGGAGAGGCAGGGAGGGTTTTTTTTGTTTAGGGTGGAGAGGCAGGGAGGAGGGTGATTGTTTAGGGTGGAGGAGGCAGGGAGGGGGATTATTGTTTAGGGTGGAGAAGCAGGGAGGGGGGTTATTTAGGATGGAGACGCAGGGGGGAGGGGTTTGTTTAGAGTGGAGAGGCAGGGAGGGGGGATTTGTTTAGGGTGGAGAGACAGGGGGTATTTTTTTGTTTAGGGTGGAGAGGCAGGCAAGGGGGTTATTTGTTTAAGGTGGAGAGGCAGGAGGGGGTTTATTTGTTAAATGTGAAGAGGCAGGGAGGGTTTTTTTGTTTATGGTGGAGAGGCAGGGAGGTAGGTTTTGTTTAGGGTGGAGAGGCAGGGAGGGGGTTATTGTTTAGGATAGAGAGGCAGGGAGGGGGTTATTGTTTAGGATGGAGAGGCAGGGAGGGAGGTTATTGTTTAGGGTGGAGAGGTAGGGAGGGGAGTTATTGTTTAAGTTGGAGAAACAGGGAGGGGAGTTTGTTTAGGGTGGAGAGCCAGGGGGGTTTGTTTAGGGTGCAGAAACAGGGAGGGGGGTTTTGTTTAGGGTGGAAAGGCATGGAGGGGGGTTATTGTTTAGTGTGGTGAGTCAGGGAGGGGGATGTTGTTTAGGTTGGAGAGGCAGGAAGAGGGTTTTTGTTAGGGTGAAGAGGCAGGGGGTATTGTTTAGGGTGGAGAGGCAGGGAGGGGGTTTTGTTTAGGGTGGAGCGGCAGGGAGAAGATTTTTGTTTAGGGTTTGAGGGGCAGGGAGATGGATTATTGTTTAGGGTGGAGAGGCAGGGAGGGGGGTTATTGTTTAGGGTGGAGAGGCAGGGAGAGGGGTTATTGTTTAAGGTGGAGAGACAGGGAGGGGAGTTTGTTTAGGGTGGAGAGCCAGGGGGGTTTGTTTAGGGTGGAGAAGCAGGGAGGGGGGTTTTGTTTAGGATGGAAAGGCATGGAGGGGGTTATTGTTTAGGGTGGAGAGACAGGGAGGGCGGTTATTGTTTAGGATGGAGAGGCAGGGAGGGGGGTTATTGTTTAGGTGGAGAGGTAGGGAGGGGAGTTATTGTTTAAGGTGGAGAGACAGGGAGGGGAGTTTGTTTAGGGTGGAGAGCCAGGGGGGTTTGTTTAGGGTGCACAAGCAGGGAGGGGGGTTTTGTTTAGGGTGGAAAGGCATGGAGGGGGGTCATTGTTTAGGGTGGAGAGACAGGGAGGGGGTTATTGTTTAGGGTGGTGAGTCAGGGAGGGGGATGTTGTTTAGGTCGGAGAGGCAGGAAGAGGGTTTTTGTTTAGGGTGGAGAGGCAGGGGGTATTGTTTAGGGTGGAGAGGCAGGGATGGGGGTTTTGTTTAGGGTGGAGCAGCAGGGAGAAGGTTTTTGTTTAGGGTTTGAGGGGCAGGGAGGGGGAATTATTGTTTAGGGTGGAGAGGCAGGGAGGGGGGTTTGTTTAGGGTGGATAGGCACAGAGGTTTTTTTTGTTTAGGGTGGAGAGGCAGGCGAGGTGGTTTATTTGGTTAATGTGGAGAGGCAGGAGGGGGGTTTATTTGTTAAATGTGAAGAGGCAGGGAGGGCTTTTTTGTTTATGGTGGAGAGGCAGGGAGGCGGGTTTTGTTTAGGGTGGAGAGGCAGGGAGGGGGTTATTGCTTAGGAGGGAGAGGCAGAGAGGGGGTTATTGTTTAGGGAGGAGAGGCAGGGACGGGGGTTATTGTTTAAGGTGGAGAGACAGGGAGGGGAGTTTGTTTAGGGTGGAGAGCCGGGGGGGTGTTTAGGGTGGAGAAGCAGGGAGTGGGGTTTTGTTTAGGGTGGAAAGGCATGGAGGGGGTTATTGTTTAGGGTGGAGAGACAGGGAGGGGGTTATTGTTTAGGGTGGTGAGTCAGGGAGGAGGATTTTTTAGGTTGGAGAGGCAGGAAGAGGGTTTTGGTTTAGGGTGGAGAGGCAGGGGGTATTGTTTAGGGTGGAGCGGCAGGGAGAAGGTTTTTGTTTAGGGTTTGAGGGGCAGGGAGGTGGGGTTATTGTTTAGGGTGGAGAGGCAGGGATGGGGGGTTGTTTAGGTTGGAGAGGCAGGGAGGGAGGTTTAGGGTGGCGAGGCAGGGGGGTTGCTTAGAGTGGATAGGCAGGGAGGGGAAATGCATGAAGAGGGGGAGGGGTTTGGGAACCCCACAGCTGCCAATCACTGCACCCGCACCACAACACCCAGCAGCCCCACCACCCCCTCCATGAAGTTTTGCAGCAGCTGAGACACCCAGGGAAAGTTCTCAGAGGTGGGGGGAGAGGGAGCCTGGCTCACGGCAGGACACATTACTCACCGGGTAAAGCAGTCACTCAGCAGTCGCCCGCAGAGGAGCCCGAGGAGGGGAAACATTTCGCCAGGAAGAGTCACCCACTGAGCTAAGGGGAAAGGGCGGGGCCAGTAGAGGGGACAGTGTATGCGGGGACACTTAATCCTACGCTGTAGCGCATGACACATATCATCCATGTGTGCAGTGCCGGGAGAGGCTGGGAGGCAGTAAGCAGGAGCAAGAGTCGGGTGGCAGAGTGGGCACCTACAAAGCACGTCATTGGTTGCTAGAAAGCTGGCAATCCTAGCAACCAGGGACTGAGAGAGAGATTGAAGTGGATGGAGAGAGTCATAGAGTGCAGGCTTGTAGGAATCCTCACTGGGTGCAATGTGTGAGAGTACACATTGCATTCATTGAGGATATCCAACTGAGTGGAGCCCACTTGACAGCCTGGGACCATCCCGCAAAATGCGGGACAGTTGGGAGGTATGTGTGTAGCCTGGTTTCCTAGGGCATGGGTTAGTTTAAATTAGGTTTAAACCAGACTTCTACTTTAAATATATACACTGGGGGATTTACTAAAACTAGAGCAGCTGTGTGTAGCACCCTCTAGTGTGTTACTAGTGCTAGTGTGGGTAAATTATTTGTTTGACTCATGGTAACTGTGTGAGTCTGTAATTAGGTTGGGTTACTGGAGGTCAGGCTGGATAGCTCCACAGTGCAGGTCTTCGGTACCTCCCCCTGGGTCTACAGGCTTGGGGAAGCTTCTGGAAGTTAGTGGGTGGAGGCCAGGAGGTCCTGGTCTGCATACTTGAGGGAATTTGGCCAGTCCTCAGGCAGAGGGCCTGGAAGGGTGGCTGGGTCAGCCCTCAAATATGGTGGAGCCTGGCCAGCAGGGGAGTCGGGTGTAAGATGGAGTGCTGAAGAGGCTGTCTGTGATCTAGTAGGGGATCCCCGGGACTGGGGCTCAGGCTGGCTTGGAAGAATCCTTTCAGCATCTGGTTTGAGAAGGTGTACATCAGCACATCGAGGGATTCACAAAAAGAGACTGCCACATGTAGTAAGCTTTCAAAGAGCAGGGCTGTGCTTAACCCTTTGTCTCTTGCCCTGGGAGATCTTCAGAGCAGTTGGGTGGGCTAGTAGACATGTAGCCAGGAGGGCTGGTAGTACCTGCAGGTGGTGGAGCTGCGAGCAGTTCTACAAGAGGAGAGATACTCCTGCATGCAGCTCTGCAACATTTTGTGCTACTCTTCAAAGGGTGCTGAGAGCTCCTGGTCCATAAGGGACTTTGCCACTGATCCAAGAGACTGGGTGTTTCTAGCAAGGGCAGCAGTCCAGGATCTTTTTTCTGTAGATAGGAAGGAAGTTGTCCTCATCTGTTGTTTTAAAGTCAAGTTGGGCATCCCATAATCCCTATACCCTATCCAAGCTGTTTTCCCCACTAAAACAAAAAACAAGCCCAGGGACTGATGTCTTGTGTCTGGATGCAAGTTGGAAAAACGTATTGCCTGACTGTGCGGGAATAGGGGGACCTGTTACCAGTAGCCCCTGCAAGGTTAGGGCTACACATGCATATTGCTTCTAGCTTCAGCTTGTTCAGTTAAGCTTTGAAAATGAAATCTAAACACAGAGGATAATAGTAGTGCACAGAAAGGGTTAATGTAAATTTCTTAACTACAGACACTAAAAGTTCATCAGTGAAACTGAGCTTTTAAAAAATATAAAAATGAAGGAACACTTGATAGTTTAAATTGTTTAAATGTTACAAAGAGTATAACAAAATATGTAAAAAGGAAATCAAGGAGGCAAAAATTCAAAATGAACTACAGATTGCAAAAGATAGGACAAACCCCCAAAAATTCTTCAAATATATTATTAGTAAAGAGGTCAGGTCTGAGCATGTAGGCCCTTTATAAAATAATCTAGAGTGGGTGACTGGGGACAAAGAGAAGGCAAATTAATTAAGGTGACAGACTCATCAACCTTACAAACCGCTCAGTGTCTGCTACCCCTCTCTGCCAATCTCTCCATTGGCTGCCACTCGCCCAACAAATTAAATTCAAAATATTTACAATAAGTTACAAAGCCATCCACAACTCTGTCCCAGCTACATTACTAGCCTAGTCTCAAAATACCTACTTAATTGCCCTCTTCATTCCTCCCAAGACCTCCTGCTCTCTAGCTCCTTCAATCACCTCCTCCCATATCTGCCTCCAGGAATTCTCCCAAGCCTCGCTCATCCTCTGGAATTTCCTACCCCAATCTGTCAGACTGTCTCCAAATGTATCCACTTTTAGGCGATCCCTGAAAACTTTCCTCTTCAAAATAAAGCTATCCTGCCCCCATCTAACAACTGTTCTTTTATTTTTTCAGCTCACCCCCACAACTATTACCCTTTTGTATAAGTTGACCCTCCTTCCTAGATTGTAAGCTCTAATGAGCAAGGCTCTCTGATTCCCCCCTGTATTGAATTGTATTGTAATTGTACTGTCTGCCCTAATTTTGTAAAGCATTGCGCTATATAAATCCTGTATAATTGTTATGCCCCTCACTACACGTGACTGAGGTGTATTTGGGCACACTGTTAACTCCTCTCATACCAATGCATTCCAGTAGGCGCAGAATCCTTTTGAACTTTTATTGATACAAGATAGAGTAAAACTGTAACAGATACAGACAAAATGCAAATAATAAAGATCATACAATTAGTGTCTCCCTATCTATCTATCTAGCTAAAGACACAATTAATAAACATACCGAAGATGAATCCGGATGGCTAACGTAGAGCATGGCAGCAGATGTACTTGCTTCATAGGAAGGGAAGAGGAAAAGACTGCAGGAAGCTGATGCAAGGCCTAATGGGATTGAAAGTACGGAGGCTTGCATGTACCAAATCTAACCAGCTATTCTAAATAACTACTTTGAAACAGATATAGCGCCCAATAATGGATGAAAACCCCCATCTACCCTTGATGTGCAGTTCACTTTTCTTGGCCGCTTAACCCGGTGTGTCACTGACTGTTATTGTTCTAACTTCCAACCTAACTTGAGGATTCCAGCAGCTTGTCTTGGAGGACACCCCCCTGCCATACCTTTGCCCTATCGAGTTAACTGTTGCTTGGCTGGGAGGGTCGTTGCCCCACTGTAGACTGCCCCACCTGTGAGATGGCGGTCTCAGGCATGGACCACCCCACATGGGGCTCCCTGATGGGTCTCTGACACTAGTTTGCCACCCAAACCACCTCTACATTGCTGATGGCCCTCTTGGAATAGAGGGTTCATCAGGCATAGGCAATTACTCTCAAGACTTGTTGGGGTGGGGGGAGAGGGGTAAATAGTTTTAGGCTGGGGACACGCCTCCACTGATTGCTATGTAGGTTGTTTGTTTTGTTCACACACCGAGGCCCTTCACTCCTGTTCAGTGGAGTGACGGGGCTGGCGCCTTGGCTCTGATGTGGGGTCTCGCCCCGTCTTCTGGGATGGATGGTCTAGTGGCTGTCGTCCCTGGGGAGCGGGGGGGACTCCTGCATCTACAACCACAAATGCTGATAACGCACTGAGGTTCTCGTACTGTAACTCATTTTAAGCTGCTTGTTTTGATGCTATCTCTAAGTATTGTTTAAACTTTACGTCAATTTCATTTAACTTGATTGAATTATCTTCACTATAGGCCGGTGGTTCCGACGGACCACTGCTCCCCCCATGAGTTGGCACCCGGCTAAGATACTTGTCTTGGCTATGGTCCCACCCCATTGTGGGCTCTATTGCCCACAGCGTGATACATCAATGTACTCACTACACACTATAATCCGAGTTCTTCTCGTTATTCTCATACCTTATGTTCTTTCCTATTTTTACTATTCTTCTCTCACTTTTCTTTCCCTCCCCCTTTCCCCCGTCCCCTAGGGTGTGTGGATGGAGTTGTCCATAGCGTTATATCTCAATCCCAATGACCCTTCATTGGCTGTCCCTGAATGTTCAGGGCATGAATTCCCCTCAAAAAAGAGTCAAGGTTTAAGCAACCTTAAGCAACAAAAAATAGACATAGCCCGTTTACAGGAAACTCACTTTTCTTCCTCTTCCTGCCCCAAATATTTTGCAGCAAACTACCGCCAAGTCTATTTAGCTAATGGTCCTACTAAGCAGAGAGGGGTTCTTATAGCTATATGAAAATCGGTCCCATTTATCTGTAATAAACAGATAGCTTACCCTAATGGCAGATACCTTCTCTTGCTGGGTTCTGTTCAGGACAATGAAGTAACTATTATGACCTATTATGCCCTGAATGACAATCCAGGCCCATTCCTGTCTCATGTCTGCTCCTTGTTACAGGCAGGGGCAGACTGACCATTTGGGCCCTCGGGCACCGCCCGAGGGCCCCATGCCACTAAGGGGCCCCATCAGGGTTGCCAGCCTCAATAAAACCAGGGACAGTATGTAAAAATCTGTTTTTTTTTTAAATCCCAAGATTATAGCTGCCCCGCCTCTCCTGTACCTTTTCAGTGTGCGTATGTGTATTCTGTGTGTGTATACTGTGTGTGTGTATATTGTGTGTCTGTGTGTGTATACTGTATGTGTTTGTGTGTATACTGTGTGGCCCCATAATTTATTGCCTGGGGTCCCCATAATCTCCTATTGCCCGGGGGCCCCATAATCTTCTCCTATTGCACGGGGGCCCCATAATCTCCTATTGCCCGAGGGCCCCATGAGTAGTCAGTCCGCCCCTGGTTACAGGTCCACCAGAGAGGCACCCTCCTGTTGGCGGGTGATTCTAATGTGACGCTCAACCCTGCCCTTGATAAGTACCCGGCGGATCATAAAGCCCCCTCTCCTGCTGCAAGAAAATTCTTGCTGGCCCTACAAAATCTTTACCTAGTAGACATATGGAGAGAGTTCCATCCCATAGGCAGGGACTACACCCACTATTCCCATCCTCATCGCTCCCACTCTAGAATCGACCATTCGTTTATGCTACAGAAACATCTCCCTTTAATAGACTCGGTATCGATCCTAGCAGTCCCTTGGTCAGACCACGATCCTGTTCTTACTGTTTGCCGTTCCCTACCCCCACCCCTGCTAAACGCAGAGCTTTAGACAAGGCCCGTACAGACTTGGATCTTTGCCTGACATAAGAAGCGGACCATACCTTATGTTGGGCCCGCCAGAAATGGTATGCTAAGGCAAACAAACCCAATGCGCAGTTGGCTAACAGACTGCGTACCTTTACCCCGAAATTTACTCCCATAACCCTGCGCACCCGCCATAACATCCTCACGGGAAACCCCCAGCGGATCTTGGAAGAATTCAGCCACCGACTTACTAAGCTCTACTCCCCCCCAAATCATTCTTCAACACAGGGCCTGAATGCTTTTTTAAAAGAGTTACCTTTACCTTCCCTATCTGAATCCCATATCTCCCTAATGGACCAAGATATACAGGTCTCTGAGGTTCTCCAGTGCATTAGGGAACTGATTTCACTGCTTTGTATTATCGGAAATTTGCAGAGGTTCTGGCCTCACACTTAGCGGCTATGTATAACTCGGTCAAAGGAGGTCACCCATTTACACCAGACTTGCTGACTGCCAACATAGTGATGATTCCTAAGCCAGATAAGGACCATTCTTCCTGGGCAAATTTTCAGCCAATATCATTAATTAACATTGACATGAAGATATTGATGAAAATTCTGGCCAATCGCTTGAACTCGTTTCTACCGCGCCTGATAAAAAAGGACCAGGTGGGATTTGTCCCCCGTAAACAGGCAGGAGATGCCATTAGACGACTCCTCCAAATCCAACATATAGCACATGAAAGGTTCCTGGAGACAATGTTTCTTTCTCTAGATGTTAATAAGTAGGGATGATCTTCGTGTTCGAGTCGAACCCATGTTCGACTCGAACATCGGCTGTTTGGTCGTTCGCCGAATTGCGAACGATATGGGCCGTTCTCGCCAAATTAGTGTGGCGCGTCACGGCCCATAATTCACTGCGGCATCGCAGTGCATTGCTGGCTGATGATTGGCCAAGCATGCACTATGACCCGCATGCTTGGCCAATCACAGCACCGCCTGAACAGAGAGCCATAATTGGCCAAAGCCAAGGAGGCTTTGGCCAATTATGGCTCAGGGGATTTAGTACACGCCCCACACTATATAAGGCCACCTGCACGTCGGCCCTGTGTAGTGTGTGTTCCGGCGTTCATTGAGAGAGAGAGAGACAGACAGTGACATTTGATTAGGCAGAACAGTCAGTCAGTTAGCTGCACTTACAGTGTATTGTGTATATATATATATATATATGCATCCCAGGTGTTGCATATATATATATACACTGTATTCAGTTTAGCTAGATCCGTTCCTGTTATCTTCCTACTGACAGGCAGGCTTGTCTTGTTACAGTATTTACAGCTACCTGAGGAAAATTACTGGTGTTCTTTTGATCCTATTAGTACCACAGTCAGGCAGCTAGACTATTTACAGTTAGTTCAGTGCGTCCTGCTCACAGTGTTCAGCTAGATCCGTTCCTGTTATCTTCTTACTAACAGGCAGGCTTGTCTTGTTACAGTATTTACAGCTACCTGAAGAAAATTACTGGTGTTCTTTTGATCCTATTAGTACCACAGTCAGGCAGCTAGACTATTTACAGTTAGTGCAGTGCATCCTGCTCACAGTGTTCAGCTAAAACTACAAGTTAGTGGGGTGCGTCCTGCTCACAGTGTTCAGCTAAACCTACAAGCTAGTGGGGTGCGTCCTGCTCACAGTGTTCAGCTAGATCCGTTCCTGTTATCTTCTTACTGACAGGCAGGCTTGTCTTGTTACAGTATTTACAGCTACCTGAGGTAAATTACTGGTGTTCTTTTGATCCTATTAGTACCACAGTCAGGCAGCTTGACTATTTACAGTTAGAGCAGTGCGTCCTGCTCACAGTGTTCAGCTAGATCCGTTCCTGTTATCTTCTTACTGACAGGCAGGCTTGTCTTGTTACTGTATTTACAGCTACCTGAAGAAAATTACTGGTGTTCTTTTGATCCTATTAGTACCACAGTCAGGCAGCTAGACTATATACAGTTAGTGTGGTGCGTCCTGCTCACAGTGTTCAGGTAAACCTACAAGCTAGTGGGGTGAGTCCTGCTCACAGTGTGCAGCTAGATCCGTTCCTGTTATCTTCTTACTGACAGGCAGGCTTGTCTTGTTACAGTATTTACAGCTACCTGAAGAAAATTACTGGTGTTCTTTTGATCCTATTAGTACCATAGTCAGGCAGCTAGACTATTTACAGTTAGTGCAGTGCATCCTGCTCACAGTGTTCAGCTAAAACTACAAGTTAGTGGGGTGCGTCCTGCTCACAGTGTTCAGCTAAACCTACAAGCTAGTGGGGTGCGTCCTGCTCACAGTGTTCAGCTAGATTCGTTCCTGTTATCTTCTTACTGACAGGCAGGCTTGTCTTATTACAGTATATACAGCTACCTGAAGAAAATTACTGGTGTTCTTTTGATCCTATTAGTACCACAGTCAGGCAGCTAGACTATTTACAGTTAGTGCAGTGCGTCCTGCTCACATTGTTCAGCTAGATCCGTTCCTGTTATCTTCTTACTGACAGGCAGGCTTGTCTTGTTACAGTATTTACAGCTACCTGAAGAAAATTACTGGTGTTCTTTTGATCCTATTAGTACCACAGTCAGGCAGCTAGACTATTTACAGTTAGTGCAGTGCGTCCTGCTCACAGTGTTCAGCTAAAACTACAAGTTAGTGGGGTGCGTCCTGCTCACAGTGTTCAGCTAAACCTACAAGCTAGTGGAGTGCGTCCTGCTCACAGTGTTCAGCTAGATCCGTTCCTGTTATCTTCTTACTGACAGGCAGGCTTGTCTTAATACAGTATATACAGCTACCTGAAGAAAATTACTGGTGTTCTTTTGATCCTATTAGTACCACAGTCAGGCAGCTAGACTATTTACAGTTAGTGCAGTGCGTCCTGCTCACAGTGTTCAGCTAGATCCGTTCCTGTTATCTTCTTACTGACAGGCAGGCTTGTCTTATTACAGTATATACAGCTACCTGAAGAAAATTACTGGTGTTCTTTTGATCCTATTAGTACCACAGTCAGGCAGCTAGACTATTTACAGTTAATGGGGTGCGTCCTGCTCACAGTGTTCAGCTAAACCTACAAGCTAGTGGGGTGCGTCCTGCTCACAGTGTTCAGCTAGATCCGTTCCTGTTATCTTCTTACTGACAGGCAGGCTTGTCTTGTTACAGTATATACAGCTACCTGAAGAAAGTTACTGGTGTTCTTTTGATCCTATTAGTACCACAGTCAGGCAGCTAGACTATTTACAGTTAGTGCAGTGCGTCCTGCTCACAGTGTTCTGCTAAACCCACAATTTAGTGGGGTGCGTCCTGCTCACAGTGTTTAGCTAAACCTACAAGTTAGTGGGGTGCGTCCTGCTCACAGTGTTCAGCTAAACCTACAGGCTAGTGGGGTGCGTCCTGCTCACAGTGTTCAGCTAGATCCGTTCCTGTTATCTTCTTACTGACAGGCAGGCTTGTCTTGTTACAGTATATACAGCTACCTGAAGAAAATTACTGGTGTTCTTTTGATCCTACTAGTACCACAGTCAGGCAGCTAGACTATTTACAGTTAGTGCAGTGCGTCCTGCTCACAGTGTTCAGCTAGATCCGTTCCTGTTATCTTCTTACTGACAGGCAGGCTTGTCTTGTTACAGTATTTACAGCTACCTGAAGAAAATTACTGGTGTTCTTTTGATCCTATTAGTACCACAGTCAGGCAGCTAGACTATTTACAGTTAGTGCAGTGCGTCCTGCTCACAGTGTTCAGCTAAACCTACAAGCTAGTGGGTTGCGTCCTGCTCACAGTGTTCAGCTAGATCCGTTCCTGTTATCTTCTTACTGACAGGCAGGCTTGCCTTGTTACAGTATATACAGCTACCTGAAGAAAATTACTGGTGTTCTTTTGATCCTATTAGTACCACAGTCAGGCAGCTAGACTATTTACAGTTAGTGCAGTGCGTCCTGCTCACAGTGTTCTGCTAAACCTACAAGTTAGTGGGGTGCGTCCTGCTCACATTGTTCAGCCAAACCTACAAGTTAATGGGGTGCGTCCTGCTCACAGTGTTCAGCTAAACCTACAAGTTATTGGGGTGCGTCCACCTCACAGTGTTCAGCTAAAGCTACCTGTAGAAGGTTGGTGGTGTTCTCATACTACAGGCAGGCAGTTGATTTTGCTAGCTGCAGTACATGCAGTATATATATATATATATATATATATATATATATATATATATATATCCCAGCTTTGTGCAGCTACAGGCCATTAGTATGTCTGGAAGGCCAAGAAGGAGAGGCAGACAGTCACAAGCCAATAAGAGAGGGCAAGCAGGCTCTGTGTCTAGTGCTGGTCGTGGAGACGGTGCATCCTCATCAGCACGTGGCCGTGGGACACGCTTGGCCTTTTTTACGGCAGCTGGCCGTGTTGAGCCGCAACATGCGGAAGACTTGGTCGAGTGGATGACCAAGCCGTCCTCATCCTCCTCATCCTCTCTCACCCATGCCCAGGGTACTTTGTCTGGCAAAGCAGCGGCCTCTTCCCTCGGCTCAATGTCATCAGTGACTCCTTCCCTAGCCCCACCATGTCCTCCTGAGGAGTCCCTCGAACTGTTTGACCACAGTGTTGGGTACATGCTCCAGGAGGATGCCCAGCGTTTGGAAGGCTCTGATGATGATACTGAGCTCGATGAAGGCAATAACATGAGCACGGACAGAGGGGGTGCCCAAGAAGGACAGCAATCTGGCAGTCATGCTCCCCCTGCTGCAGCATACTGCCAGGTTTTCTCCAGTGATGAGGAGGGAGGGGATGATGAGGTCACTGACTCAACGTGGGTGCCTGATAGGAGAGAGGAGGAGGAGGCAGCACATCACCAACGAAGCAGGATGCCCTCCAGGGGCCAGCCTAAGGGCAGCACATTGACTGCATCACACCCCGAAGCTCCACATGTGCAGGGCGCTGCAGTCTCTGCGCGTTATTCAAAAAGTTCTTTGGTGTGGGCCTTTTTTGAGACGAGTGCATCAGATCGTACCGCTGCTATTTGCAACATATGTCTTAAGCGTATCTCGCGTGGCCAAAACATCTCCCGCTTGGGTACCACATGCTTGACCAGACATATGTTGACCTGCCATGCAGTTCGTTGGCAAGCGTATCTAAAAGACCCACACCAAAGAACAAAGAGGACCTCTCCTTACTCCTCATCAGCTGAGATTTCCAACCCCACTAGACCTTCAGTCCTCTCTGAGACCTGTACTGAGAGGAATGAAGGTGTAGAATTAGGTGTGTCACAGCCAAGTACTTGTGGGCAATCTGCTTTTGGTACACCGACGTCAGATTGTACCAGGCAAATTTCCCTGCCCCAGCTGCTGCACCGCCGAAATAAGTTTGCTCCCAGCCATCCACATGCCCAGCGGTTGAATGCTAGCTAGGCAAAATTGCTAGCACTTCAACTGCTGCCTTTTCAGTTGGTAGACTCTGCCCCCTTCTGTGAGTTTGTGGAATGTGCGGTTCCTCAGTGGCAGGTACCCAAACACCACTTTTTCTCACGGAAGGCGATTCCAGCTCTCTACCGGCATGTGGAAGGCAATGTCCATGCCTCGCAGGACAGGGCTGTCAGTGGTAAGGTGCATATTACCACAGACTCATGATCCAGCAGGCATGGACAGGGACGTTACCTAAGTTTCACAGCGCATTGGGTGATTCTGCTGGCAGCTGGGAAGGATGCAGGACAAGGTGCAGTAGTGTTGGAGGTTGTTCCGCCACCACGCTTCCAAAATGCTAATGATTGTGACACACCTCTCTCCTCCACCCCCTCCTCTTCTTCTTCCTCCATGGCCTCTTCCTGTGCTTTGTCCTCGGAACCAGCGGTGCTCCGTAGTCGTTCAAGGGGCTACGTAAGTACGCAGGCCAAAAGATGCCATGCAGTGCTTGAGCTGGTGTGCTTGGGGGACAGGAGCCACACTGGGGCAGAGGTTCTGTCAGCTCTGCAGGGGCAGGTTCAGAGGTGGTTGATGCCACGCCAACTTAAGGCAGGAATGGTGGTTTGCGACAATGGCACCAACCTCCTCTCTGCCCTCCGAAAGGGACAAATGACCCATGTGCCCTGTTTGGCTCACGTCCTTAACTTGGTGGTGCAGCGGTTCTTGGGCAGGTACCCGGGCTTACAGGATGTCCTGAGGCAGGCCAGGAAAGTCTGTGTGCATTTCCGCCAGTCATATAATGCCAGTGCTCGGCTGACGGACCTCCAAAAGGAGTTTAACCTGCCCAAGAACCGCCTAATCTGTGACATGCCCACCAGGTGGAACTCAACGTTTGCCATGCTGCAGCGGCTGTACACGCAGCAGAGGGCCATCAGTGAGTACCTGTGTGAGTATGGCACCATGACAGGGTCAGGGGAGCTTGGCTTTTTTTCGCCACGCCAGTGGCTTCTGAACAAGGATGCATGCACTGTCCTGTCACCATTTGAGGAGGCCACGAGGATGGTGAGCAGTGACAGTGCATGCATCAGTGACACTGTCCCCCTTGTCCACCTGTTGGAGCACATGTTGCGTGGAATAATACACAGGGCACTTGAGGCAGAACAGAGGCAGGAAGAGGAGGACTTCCTTAGCTCTCAAGGCCCCCTTTATCCAGACAGTGTTCCTGCGTGCCCGCCGATCACACAGGAAGAGGACGAGGAGGAGGAGGAGGAGGAGGAAGATTGTGTCAGTATGGAGGTGGAGCCTGGCACTCAGCATCAGCAGCAGTCTTTAAGGGATCAGTCCCAAGAAACACATGGACTTGTACGTGGCTGGGAGGAGGTGGCTGCGGACCAAGTCATCCTTAGTGACCCAGAGGACTCCGGACCGAATGCCTCAGCAAACCTACGCTGCATGGCCTCCCTGATCCTGCAAAGCCTGCGTAAGGATCCTCGTATTCGTGGTATCAAGGAGAAGGACCAATACTGGCTGGCAACCCTCCTTGATCCACGTTACAAGGGTAAGGTTGCGGACCTTATCTTGCTATCGCAGAGGGAGCAGAGGGTGAAACATCTTCGGGAGGCCTTGCAGAAAGGTCTGTGCAATGCGTTCCCAGAGACTGGGAGGTTACAAACTCCTGTTTCTGGACAACGTGTTGCTGAGGCTTCGGTCAGTCAAAGAAGGAGCGGTGGAGAAGGTGGCCGTCTGACCGATGCGTTCAGACAATTTTTTGGTCCGCAGCCCCAAGGTATGATCGGTTCCAGCAACCATCGCCAGCGTCTGTTTTACATGGTGCAGGAATACCTAGGGGCAAGATCAGATTTGGACACTTTTCCCACCGAAAATCCTCTGGGTTACTGGGTCTTGAGGGTGGATCACTGGCCAGAGCTTGCACAGTATGCAATTGAGCTACTGGCCTGTCCTGCATCCAGCGTTCTTTCGGAACACACATTCAGTGCTGCTGGAGGCGTGGTAACCGATCACAGGGTGTGTCTGTCCACCGACTCGGTCGATCGACTGACCTTCACAAAAATGAATCAGTCTTGGATCACCACCAACTACCAAGCACTTGATGCTGATGTAACCGAATATTTTTTTTTGAAATCTCAGATCCCTTCAAAGACTGCCTATGCTGATGCTGAGTGACTATCCCTAAGTAATTATCCTCTTCCTCCTCAATCATCACGCTGATAGCTTGTAAGAACATTTTTGGTTCTGGGCGCCACCACCAGTGCCTAAGGCCCAATTTTTCAGCCCCTGTTTAACAGGGGCGTGTAATTACAATTTTTGATGCAATACTTTGCAGCAGGGCTCGTTCCTGCGTTCCAACTAGAGTGTCTGTGAGGGGTTGCAGTGTTGTGGCACCAGCACCAGTGCCTAAGGCCCAATTTTTCTGCCCCTGTTTAACAGGGGCGTGTAATTACAATTTTTGATGCAATAATTTGCAGCAGGGCTCGTTCCTGCGTTCCAACTAGAGTGTCTGGAAGGGGTTGCAGTGTTGTGGCACCAGCACCAGTGCCTAAGGCCTCATTTTTCAGCTCCTGTTCAACAGGGGCATGTAATTATAATTCTTGATCTAATATTTCACAGCAGGGCCCATTTCTGCACCCACCAAGAGCGAGTGAGGACTTACAGTGTTGTGGCACCAGCACCACCACCACCAAAGGCCCAATTTTTCTGCCCTTGTTCAACAGGGGCATGTAATTACAATTCTTGATCTAATATTTCACAGCAGGGCCCATTTCTGCACCCACCAAGAGCGAGTGAGGACTTACAGGGTTGTGGCACCAGCACCACCACCACCACCACCAAAGGCCCAGTTTTTCTGCCCCTGTTCAACAGGGGCATGTAATTACAATTCTTGATCTAATATTTCACAGCAGGGCCCTGCTTGAAAGTGTTGACAGTGTTGTGGCCACAACAACACCTAAGGCCCAAATTTCTGCTGAGTATATAGGGCAGGCCCCTACTTTCAAACATCTAACTTACAAACGACTCCTACTTGCAAACGGAAGGAGACAACAGGAAGTGAGATGAAATCTACCCCTAGGAAGGGAAATTCTCTCCTGTAAGAGTTAATATGGGAAAAACATTTCTCCTTTCCACTGATGCTTTCTAATCCTTGTTCCACAAAAAACCCCAAATTTTCAAAAAACATTTGTCATTGGGACAAAATTGAGGTGAAATCTTCTGAAGAGGAGGAAAGACAGCAAAACAAATGTCACAGGGGTGATAACCCTTCCCTATGTTTTCCAAAAAGCTTAAAAAATATTTTTTTGGCTGGAGCTAAACAAATTAAAAATGTACCCGTTCAAAATTACAGACAGATTCTACTTAACAACAAACCTACAGTCCCTGTCTTGTTTGCACTGCCTGTATACTGCTGTTCAGAGTATATAGGGCCTGGTGGCCCCACACCTTTCCCTATTTTAATTTGGGTGCGGGGTTCCCCTTAATATCCATACAAGACCCAAAGGGCCTGGTAATGGACTGGGGGGTACCCATGCCGTTTGTCTCACTGATTTTCATCCATATTGCCAGGACCCGACATTACATTAAACCCGCAAGCAGTTTTAAATGAGATTTTTTCCTTTAAAAATGACATTTGGTGCAGGGACTGTTCTAAACACAGGAAACACGCGCCACTTTACAGGCATACTATAGACACCCCCCAGGTACGATATTTAAAGGAATATTTCACTTTTTTTTTTACTTTAAGCATCATTAAAATCACTGCTCCCAAAAAAACGGCCGTTTTTAAAAGTTTTTTTTGCATTGATACATGTCCCCTGGGGTAGGACCCGGGTCCCCAAACCCTTTTTAGGACAATACCATGCAAATTAGCCTTTAAAATGAGCACTTTTGATTTCGAACTTTCGAGTCCCATAGACGTCAATGGGATTCTAACTTCCGTGCGAATTTTCGGTCCGTTCGCAGGTTCTGGTGCGAACCGAACCGGGGGGTGTTCGGCTCATCCCTATTAATAAGGCTTCTAATACCTTATCCTGGCCCTATTTGACACAGGTCCTCACACATTACGGTTTTGGCACCTCCTTTTTGAGTTGGGTCATATATCACTCCCCCCAGGCTAAAGTGCGTTATTATGGATATCAATCGCCTACTTTCCCTTTTAAGAGGGGAACCCATCAGGGATGCCTGCTCTCCCCACTTCTATTTATACTAGCACTTGAACCCCTGGTGGAGGCCATACGCTCTCACCCAGATATATCAGGAGTAGAAGTAGCAGGCACCGCGCACAAATTGTCTTTGTTTGCGGATGACATTTTATTAACCATTACTAAACCCAGAATCTCCCTCCCCAATTTATTCTCTCTCTTAGACTCCTTCGCCTCGTTTTCGGGCCTTTCTGTTAACCCGGAAAAATCTAAAGCGATGTCTATCAACCTTCGGGCCCCGGAATTGGAATCCCTACAATCGCCATTCTTATTTCAGTGGTTAACCTCACTACCCTATTTGGGTATTAAACTTACTCCGAGCTACTCGGGATTATACCAAGCCAATTTTCCTCCGCTTTTCCGAAAGCTGGAGGCTATGCTTGCCTCTTGGTCCCAACTTCCGATTTCTTGGTTCGGCAGAATAGCGACTGTACGTATGATGTACCTCCCTAAATTGCTCTATTATTTTAGAGTTCTGCCAGTCCATGTGCCCCCCCATATCATTTAAATACATCAACGTAAAATTATGCAGTTTATATGGGGCCCCAAGAGACCCAGGATCAAGAGACAAGTGCTTTACGCGTGCAAAATCAATGGTGGCCTTTCAGTCCCTAATCTGCAAGCATATTATACAGCTGCGGGTATCGCCCCATTATCTCACTTCCATGAAAAGCAACAAATGCCATTATGGGCCACTATTGATTTAGTCAACGCATACCCAATGCCTCTAGCTTCTCTTCCTTGGCTTCCTAAAGCACATCGCCCCTCTACCATAGGTCCCTGTCTGGCTCACTCCCTTAAACTATGTGATGCGGTTAAGTACTCAGCAGGCCTAATTTCTCCTCATCTCCCACTACTTCGTCTCCTCCACTGCCCTTTATTTCAACCAGGTTGTGATAATCCATTGCAGTTTAAATGGTGGTCCGATAATGGCTTTACAGATATCCATTCGTTATTCACCCCATCCAAAATCATCTCTCTCGCGGCTTTACGTTCCTCACATGATATCCCCCTTAAGGATCATTACAGTTACCTGCAAATTAGACACTTTCTCCAACAGCTTACAAAATCCCACTCTGCCCCCTTTACCATGACCCCATTTGAAAGCCTTTGTAGATCGCGCCCCCAATCCTCGGGTTTTATTTCCCTCATATATATCGCTATAATTAATTCCAAGACACCACCATTGAGACCCTACCATCTCCAATGGGAGGCCGACTATTACACTATCCAAATGCTCTAAGAATGTTCTCTTTTTGGAGAACGCATACAAAGTCTTCTATAGATGGTACTATACCCCGGCTAGATTAG
Source organism: Lithobates clamitans (assembly GCA_037952925.1). Lineage (NCBI taxonomy): Eukaryota > Metazoa > Chordata > Amphibia > Anura > Ranidae > Lithobates > Lithobates clamitans. Next base: position 151,468 of record JBBGZY010000299.1, on the reverse strand, counting down.
CGAGCTTCATCCCATCTTATTCCCCCCTCTGTTTTCGTGGGCGCTCACAGGAGGGCACAATGGCGCATATCTGGTGGACTTGTCCCAGGGTTTGCAGATTATGGGTCAGAGTGTACACACTACTACACAATCTTTTTAATACCACTATAAAGTGGGACCCTTTTGAGGCCCTTTTATGGAAACCGATTACAGAACTTCTTCGTCCTGAACGCCAACTAGCAGCACATATTTTCACTGCAACTAAATTGACCATAGCAAGGGCCTGGAAAACTCCGAACCTTAGCTTTGAAGCAGTTAAAAACTGTGTGAATGATATCATGGTAAATGAGAAACTTACGGCCATATTGCTGTACACACATGATAAGTTCCTCAGGATATGGCAACCCTGGGTGACTCATAACTGTCCATCAAGATTTGACCTAACGCTTCTTTCCCTATAATGAGCCTCCGTTCCCCCCACCCCAGGGTCCTTCCCTCCTTTCCCACCCCCCTCTTCTCCCACTTTCAATTTCTCTCTCCTTCTTCTCATTCAGGCCCTTGGGCTTAATTCTACAGAGTTTGGATATTTAATATAATATACAAATTATTACATACAATGGTATGTTATCCCCTATGAAGTTATTCAATTTAATTTGATGTTATTTCTGGTTCTTTTTGTTCCTTTTTTTTTTCGTGCAACGTTACGAATTGCAACAACATCTCGCTATGCATCCTTTAATTATTCATGTGTGTTTGCAAACATAATATTCTGTGCTTACATTATACCGCTATGCCAGTAAAAGCGAGATGAAGACATGCCTTAGTATGTCGCCTGGCCTCGGCTTTGAACCACCTGAGACCAGGCTTAAATCCTTGAACACTAGTTCTACCTGCTGGATACTGGCAGCCTTACACCTGTCAATTCATGATGTAGCCATCACTGTTTTGTACTATTCTGTTGATATACATTTTCAATAAAGCCCTTTGTAGAAGAAACAGATATAGCGCAGTTATGCAAAATGCTCACTAGATGGCAGCATAGAGCTAATTAAATCAAAGAGTCAATAGGAAAATCACAAGTCTTATTAAAGAAGGCATGACACTCCCCGCCTGGTTTCCCACGGATACCACACATCATGGCACTCCGGAGGAGAGTAACAAAATAAGTTCAGAAACAGGTCTGAGGAAAAGTTTAGGCTGACCTTGCCTAATGACTTTGAGCTCAACTTTCATGATGTTTCCATCTTCACTGGGAAACACTTGGGTTATCAGACCCAAAGGCCACTCGTTTCTCTTGGATTGAGAGTCTTTCATGAGAACGATGGCACCAGTTTCTAAGTTGGGTATGCTGTCTTGCCACTTGTTCCTGGTCTGTAGATTAGACACGTATTGTTTCTTCCACTTGTTCCAAAAGGTGTCAGCTAACACTTGTACTCTTTTCCATTGACATCTGTATAAGTCCTTTGTGTCTAGATTGACTGGAAGAGCTGTGATCACCTCAACTTTCTGAGTGAGCAAAGTGGAAGGTGTAAGCAAGAAAGGATCTTCAGGATCATTAAGTATAGATGTCAAGGGTCTGGCATTCATTACAGCTGATACTTCAGCCATGAAGGTTGTCAGAGTCTCATGTGTGAGTTTTGAAGTTCCCAAATGTAGAATCATTGAATCTAGGATTCTTCGAGCAATACCAATCATACGCTCCCAGGCACCTCCCATGTGAGAAGAGTGTGGGGGGTTAAATATCCATGTACAGCCCTGTTCTGAAAGGTATCTCTCTACACGTTCTGTGTCAAGGTTTGAAGTGATATTCAATTCTTTGCAAGCTCCAACAAAGTTGGTTCCTCTATCAGAGCGTATGTGCTTCACAGGGCCTCTAATAGAGATGAAACGTCTCAGGGCATTGATAAAGATGGATGTATCTAAGGACTCAGTTACTTCTATGTGTACAGCTCTGATGCACATACAAGTAAACATGACAGCCCAACGTTTGCTGTTGGCACTGCCTCCTCTGGTTTGTCGTGTGATGACAGCCCAAGGCCCAAACACATCAAGGCCGACGTTTGTGAAAGGGGGTTCTGTACTGTGTCGGTCTGCAGGAAGGTTGTCCATTTTCTGGGTTTGAAACATACCATGAAGCTTACGACAGGTGATACATTTGAAAATGGTTTTACTCACAAGTTTCTTGGCTCCCACTATCCAGAGTCCAGCTGCACGTAAGGCTCCTTCGGTGAACAAACGTCCTTGGTGTTTTATCTGTGTGTGGTAGAATTCTACAAGTAAAGAAGCAACATGGTTATTTGGTATTATGATAGGATTGCTTTCACCACTATCAAGTCCTGCATTTGAAATACGTCCTCCGACTCTTAACAGTCCTTCATTGTCTATAAAGGGGTTGAGTTTCCTTAGAGGACAGTTCTTTGGAATGTTCTTGTGATTTTGAAGACATTCTAGTGTTACTGCATAAGTCTCTTGTTGGACACAGCGGATGATTACATTTTTTGCTTCTGTGAGTTCATCTACTGTATATGGTTTGTGGCAGTAATGCCAACCTTTGCAACAACTTGGTCTTGTAGGGGTACCTCTAAAGGATCTGGCTATGTGAACCAAGCAAAGCAGTAGCTCTTTGTAAGGACTTCCAAGTGGAGAATTTGTGGAAGCGCTTGGATCCAAACAGTTAGTTAGAAATTGTTGTATGTAGTGTGGAAACCTAAGGACGGATATCTGAGTCAGATTCAGGTTCTAGCAGTACATATGTCTCCCTTACTGGAGTGGTAGGCACTGACTTGTACAGGAAGGGTGGTCCTGTGAGCCATGTAGTATCTTTGAGATGGGATGCTGGTACAGACCTTGTAGCATGATCTGCTGGGTTATGATCAGTTGAGACATAATGCCACTGGGTGGGCTGTGTCGACTTCCTGATTCTTAGTACTCTGTTGTGTACATAGACATAGAATCTCCTACTTTCGTTGTAAATGTAGCCCAACACTACCTTGCTGTCTGTAAAACTCTGTGTCCTCGAGTCCTAGATCCATCTTAGATGTAATAAGTTCTGCTAGTTCTACTGCTAGTACAACAGCACACAGTTCCAATCTTGGAATGGTGGTTTCAGGACATGGTGCTAGCTTGGCTTTGCCCATAACAAATCCATTATGAACTTGGCCCTCGACTGACTTGAGGTAGGTTACTGCTCCTATTGCTTTAACTGAAGCATCGCAGAATACACATAACTTTGTAGACTGAACCCTTGTGGGAGGAAAGTGGGTGTATGGTCGATGTACGTGTAGGTTGGATAAAGTCTTTAAAGAGTCTCTCCATGTTACCCATAATGTCTCTTTCTCAGGAGGTAGTGGAGAATCCCAAATCACATGTGTCTGCAGTAAGCTCTCTAAGCAGAATCTTACCTTGAATGGTAACTGGTGCTGCAAACCCCAGTGGATCATACAGGCTGTTGATGGTGGATAAGACACCTCGCCGTGTGAAGGGCTTTACCTCTTGGTCAACCTGAAAGGTAAGGGTGTCAGACTTAAGGTCCCAGTTGAGTCCTAGGCTGCATTGCATAGGAAGGTAGTCTGTAGCTAAGTCCAGATCTTTGAAGTCACTGGCATAATCGTGGGAAGGGAAGGCCTCCATGACGACCTTGCTGTTTGATGCTATCTTATGCAGTCTGAGATTTGAAGAGGCAAGTGTGCTTTGAGTCCTCTTGAGTAGACTTATTGCAGCTTCGGGTGAAGAAAGTGATTTCAGACCATCATCTACATAAAAGTCTCTTTCAATAAACTGTGTAACGTCTTTCTCACCCTCTTAGGCAGATAGCTTAAGTCCATAGATGGCAACAGCAGGAGATAGACTGTTACCAAAAACATGCACTTTCATGCGGTATTCTGTAATGTTTTTAGTAGGGTCATTGTCTTTGAACCATAGGAATCTCAAGAAGTTCCTGTGTTCTTCCTTGACTTGGAAGCTGTGGAACATTTGCTGAATGTCTGCAACTATGGCAAATGCTTCTTTGCGGAATCTGATGAGAACACCAAGAAGTGTGTTGTTGAGATCTGGTCCCTTTAGGAGGACATCATTTAATGAGACACCTTGATGCCGTGAGCTGGAGTCAAACACTACCCGGATTTTACCTGGCTTCTTGGGGTGGTAGACACTGAAGATTGGTAGGTACCAGCACTCTTCATTGTCTTTTAGAGGTGGGGCTATCTCAGCATGGTCATCCTCAAACATCTTACTCATGAATAAGAAGAAATGCCCTTTCATTTGTTTTTCTTTGAAAATTGGATCTGAGAGAAGAAAAGTGTTTCAAAGCTTGTTCTCTGTTGTTAGCAAGACGGGGTCTCTGCGCTTTGAAAGGCAGGGGTGCCACCCAGCTGTTTTCGTTGGTTTTGTAGAATCCCTGTCTCATTGTCTCCAAGAAGATGTGATCTTCAATAGATGGGCCAATTTTGTGATCTTCTTTAGTCCTTTGGAAAACTGAGCACCCTAAATGATCTCCGTCTTCATGACAAAGAAGATTAGCGGTGTAAGGGCTGGAATGAATTACACTGGCAGGCTTCTCTCTTACAAGGAATCTGTTGGTGCAAGGCTGAAATAGGGATGGACGCCCACCTTCTAGTGTCTTTGTAAAGAGAGAGTTCACGCTGGTTGGTTTGTGAACACTCCCTAGGCATACGTTGCCTATGATGACCCATCCTAGATCTAGTTTCTGGGCATAGGGGGAATTGTGAGGACCATTGATTTGTTTTCTCACCTTGTGAACTCTGATGATGTCCCTCCCAAGGAGAAGCGCTATCTCTGCCTAGGGATCCAGTTCAGGGATGAGATGTGCTATGCCCTTCAGATGTCCATGATAAAGTGCCACCTCTGGTGTAGGGATCTCCTCTTTGTCCGTTGGGAACTGATTGCACTCGATTAGAGTTGGCAGAGGCAGGGTTGTCTGACCCTCAAAGGATTTGATTTGGTAACTAATGGCTCTTCTCCCAGTTTCTTCAATTACCCCTGTACAAGTCTTGAGTAAGTATGAAGAGCCGGCTTCCTTGATTTTGAAAGTGTCAAAGAAGGCTGAGCTGGCGAGTGATCTGTTGCTTTGATTGTCCAGGATCACGTATAGCTTCACTGCTTTTTCTCTACAACCCGTGGGGTAAACTGTAGCAAGACAAATCTTAGAGCAGGATTTGTTAGACAGACCTTCTCCACAGATTTGGGTGCACTGGGGTGTAACTACAGGAGGTACTGTGTCTTGTTGCTCCCCGCCGTGCTCTTCCACTTGGGGTGAGGGGGTAAGAGTCCATGGCGCTGGCCCTGGATGTAGAGCTATGTTGTGCTCTATGCTGTTGGTCTCAGAGCAGTTGATGCTCACTTTACAGTCTTTCCCAAGGTGAGAAGTTGATGCGCAGCACATGTAACAAATTCTGTTTTCCTTGAGGAAGGTATTGCAATCTTGGAGAGTCTTTTCTCTAAAACCTCTGCACTTTAACAATGAATGAGGCTTCTTGTGAAGAGGACACTCTCTCCTTGGATCCTGTGTTGGACATACACTTGTTTTGCGTACTGCAACAGGTGCATCTTTGAAGTTGCGGGTTGGAGCAGGCTTACTTGACCTAGGGAGAGCAGAGTCAGATGATGAGATGTTAAAACTAGGATCATTTTTAACCTTTGCTTGATAGCGAATAAAGTCCACGAAATAAGAGAATGGTGGGAAGGGGACGTTGTGCTTTTGCTTGTATTTGGAGCCTCGTGTAACCCAGGTTTCTTGAAGGCTGTAAGGTAGCTTTTGCACTATAGAGTTAACGCCACGGGCTGTGTCCAGAAAAGCAAGGCCTGGCAAGTCTCCTTCTGCTTTGGCTATTTGGAGTTCTGTCACTAGGTCACTCAATTCTCTCAGCTTCTGGTAGCCTTTGTTAGGAATCCTGGGAAAGTCCAATATTCTTTTAAAAAGAGAGTTTTCTATAACTTCTGGGGAACCGTAACATTCATCAACCCTCTCCCATATCATGCTCTGTCCTCTGGTTGGGTAATTAATGGTAATGTCTCTGATTCTCCTTGCATGCTCTGACGACTCATTCCACAGCCAATTGACTAAGAGATCGGCTTCTTCACTTGCTTTTAAATCAAGGTCTCTAGTTGCATTTCTGAAGGACGAACGCCATGCTCTATAACTTTCAGGGTGATCGTTAAACTTTGTAAGTCCCTTTGCTAACAGTTCACGTCGTAGTAGTAGCCAGGGGGCGCTCTGTTGTGCCAGGAAATTGGTGGGTATTTGCAGTCATCAGAGATACCGCCGCTGTGTCTTTTAACCCGTCGTTCTTCATTTTCGATTTGGTCAACTGTAACGTAGTGTTTTGATAGCCCGGGTGCAGAATGTGCTGAAAACTGACTGAGTGCGGGTTTACCTTCTTGCTTGACGTAAGGCGTGTGAATGGCGGGGGTTGATTCTGCTCTCGGCGCTGTAAGTGGGCAGTTGTCTGGTTCTTCTAAGATGTCTGCCTCAGCTGCAGTTTCCATGTGTAACTTTTCTAATTTAAGTTGCATTTGCATCTCTTTTTCGGCGAACACAGCTTTTATTTTGGCCTCCTTTGCCACAAAGTCAGCTTTTACTTTTGCAGATTCTGCCTTTGCGCGGGCAATGGAGATTGTTTCGCTTTTCACTGACCTCCTTGTGCTCGTGGAGTAAACTCCCAACCTTGTTGTGAAGTGCTCTGACTTTGTCTGTGACATGGTGTCCAGCTATATGGAGCCGATAACACTGCTGTATTACTGGCGTTCTGTATGATAGCTGTGCTTAGAAGCCTTTGTTTTACTGCTGTTCTGTATGCCAGCCGTGCTTAGAAGCCTTCGTTTTACTGCTGTTCTGTATGCTAGCCGTGCTTAGAAGCCTTTGTTTTACTGTTGTTCTATATGCTAGCCGTGCTTAGAAGCCTTCGTTTTACTGTTATGCCCCTCACTACACGTGACTGAGGTGTATTTGGGCACACTGTTAACTCCTCTCATACCAATGCATTCCAGTAGGCGCACAATCCTTTTGAACTTTTATTGATACAAGATAGAGTAAAACTGTAACAGATACAGACAAAATGCAATTAATAAAGATCATACAATTAGTGTCTCCCTATCTATCTAGCTAAAGACACAATTAATAAACATACCGAAGATGAATCCGGATGGCTAACGTAGAGCATGGCAGCAGATGTACTTGCTTCATAGGAAGGGAAGAGGAAAAGACTGCAGGTAGCTGATGCAAGGCCTGATGGGATTGAAAGTACGGTGGCTTGCATGTACCAAATCTAACCAGCTATTCTAAATAACTACTTTGAAACAGATATAGCGCAGCTATGCAAAATGGTCACTAGATGGCAGCATAGAGCAATCTAATTAAATCAAAGAGTCAATAGGAAAATTACAAGCCTTATTAAAGAAGGCATGACAATAATGATAATAAATAAATGCTTTCTTCAGCTCTGTGTATACTAAGGAACATGGGGGAGCTCATGTCCATAATGGGGATAGAATTGACAATAGCTCAAAAGTGATATGATTCAGAAATATTTAGACAGAAAAAAGGTGGATAAAGCACCTGGACCTGATGGCATACACCCACAGATCATAATAGAATTGAGCTCTGTCATTTCAAAGCAACTGCTTCTACTTTTTAGGGACTTTTTAATGACTGGAATAGTACACTGGATTGGTGTAAGGCCAATGTGGTGCCTATATTTAAAAAGGGATCAAAATCTTTACCAAGTACAGGCGGTCCCCGAGTTTACAAACATCCGATTTAGGCCCCTTTCACACTGGAGCGGGGGCGGCGGTAAAGCGGTGCTATATTTAGCGCCGCTTTACCGTCGTTTTAGCGGCGCTATTTGGCCAATAGCGGGGCAGTTTTAACCTCCGCTATCGGCCAAAAGAGGGTCAAAACCGCCCGCAAAGCACCGCTGTAGCCGCACTGCCCCATTAATTTCAATGGGCAGGAGCGGTGAAGGAGCAGTGTATACACCGCTGCTTCACCGCTCCAAAGATGCTGCTAGCAGGACTTTTTTCAGCGTCCTGCCAGCGCACCGCTCCAGTGTGAAAGCCCTCAGGGCTTTTACATTGGAGAGACTTCAGAGGCTGTTTCAGGGCGCTTTGCAGTCGCTATTTTTAGCGCTGTAGTGCCTGCAAAGCGCCCCAGTGTGAAAGGGGCCTTACAAACAACTCCTCCTTACATACGGAGAGAGATAACAGAAAATGAGAGGAAATCTACCCCTAGTAAGGGAAATTCACTCCTGTAATGCCCCGTACATACGATCAGACATTGATCGGACATTCCGACAACAAAATCCTAGGATTTTTTCCAACGGATGTTGGCTTAAACTTGTTTTGCGTACACACGGTTGCACAAAGTTGTCAGGATTTCCGATCGCCAAGAACGCGGTGACGTCAACCACGTACGACGAGACTAGAAAAGGCCAGTTCAGAACCAAGTGTGGCACTCTTTGGGCTCCTTTTGCTAATCTTGTGTTAGTAAAAGTTTGGTGAGAGATGATTCGCGCAGACTCGTGGCTTTCAGATCGTTTTCTGCTGTTCAGTTTGTGCTTGTGGGTTTGTATCTGCTCTTCAGTGCGTGCAAGCAAGCTACTCGTGACTTTGATTAGTCATTGTGTTCTTGTTCGTTCGTTGCTGTTTTTCAGGTCGCTCTTCACAGGCCTTGCTGTTCTTCAGTGCGTTCTGTTACTTCGTTCTGAGCAGCCGATCGTTTTCTAGCCATGTTGCGTATACGTACTCCTCGTAGAGTTTGTGCTGTGCGGGGGCTTGGTGTTGGGGTCCAGACCTTGACACAAGTCCAGTCCATGAACAGGGTGGGGAGGAGTTCATGGACCAAGAATTGGTTGCTTTAGCGTGACCAGTTCTGTCATATGTCTTTGCTCCGTGAGATCCGTGAGAATAATCCTGATGATTTCAGGAACTTTCTCCGGATGACGGACCCCGTATTTCACAGTTTGTTGGCTTTGCTGACCCCCTATATCAGCAGGCAGGATACCTGCATGAGGCAAGCCCTCACTCCGGAGCAGAGGCCACCCTGCGGTACTTGGCGACGGGGAGAAGCCTGCAGGACCTCAAGTTCTCGATAGGCATCTCCCCCCAGGCTCTGGGGATCATTATCCCAGAGACCTGTTCTGCCATCATCCAGGTCCTGCAGAAGGAGCATATTAAGGTAAGATTTTTATCCTTTAATATCACATTTTATTGTATTTAATGTTTGATAATATATTGTATTTCTTTCCTCATTCCCTAATTACCATGATTGGAATATGCTGTGAATGTCCCCTTTGTCCTCATTCATGCTGGATTTTTATGTAATTTTTTTGTTGTCCTTCATAAATATTTGCCTTCACTTACCTCCCCAGCATGCTCTCCTGCCCTATATTCACCTCATGTAGTCACTTAACAATGTATTTTATCAGCTCCATAGTAGTGCTTTACCCCAAACACCCCTAAAATGTTATTAAAAGTGATTTGTGTTTTAAATTCAGGCAGAGTGCCAGAGGCTTTTTTGGGGGGGTCCCCAAATCATTTGGAACACTCCCTCCCCCCAACTGCTAAGTCAGCTGATACCAATTCTCTATCTATCCTCAATCATCTATCTGCTGACTTTGCCAAACCCATACACACTATACCCATCTCTTTTGTGGTCAGATGTATGGATGAATTCCCCAAAGCATGTAGTGCAAAGGGCCTGCCTGTATACTTTCAAATGGTACTGTTTAAAGTTTTTGTATCCTATTATTATCTTTATAGGTAATAGCAGAATGACCAAATGTGCTCAAATGTGTACAATGTGTATTTATATCTTTGTATTATGACACTTCTTACCTGTCCAGTGGGCTGCCAATAGTGTAACTAAGGAGGGGCTGTTCCAAGTAATACACATTATTTAGGCATTCATCTCTCAATGAAGTGGAGAGGGTTACCTGTCCAAGAGCTCCCCCCACCTATAATGTTAGAAATGGCCCAGGAGAGGGGGGGGGGTATGATAGGTGTACCTTATAGTTTGGTGTTGTTAAATTCCCCTTAATAAATGGCAGACTGTGGCCTCCCACTTTGCCCAGCGGTGGGACTTTCCTAACTGCGGAGGGGCAATTGATGGGAAACACGTCCACATCATCCCACCACCCAACTCGGGGTCATACTATTATAATTATAAGGGGTTCAATAGTATTGTGATGTTGGCGGTGGTGTTGGCTAATTATGAGTTCCTGTATGTGGACGTGGGGAAGAATGGTCAGATGTCCGATGGTGGAGTCATCGCCCAGACGGAGTTCTACAGCCGTCTCCAGAATGGCAGCTTGGACTTGCCACCTCCAGAAGACAATGTGGAAGGACTCCCATTCATCTTCGTTGCGGATGAAGCTTTTGTGCTGGGGGACCATCTTATGCGGCCATTCCCTATGAGGACCCTCACCCCGGACCAGAGGGTTTTTAATTACCGGCTGGCCAGAGCCAGAAGAGTGGTGGAGAACACATTTGGAATCATGGCCAGCCGGGTTCCGCCTATTTCTTACACCCATCCATATGGCGGAGTATAAACTGAATCATATAATCCTGGCGTGCTGTGTTCTACATAACTTTTTATGGCAACATTCTGCCAACTATGCTGGCTCAGTTGGGCCTGAGGCCGGAATTATAAATGAAATGACCCTGACGGCGCTTGAAAGTGGCCATCCTGGCTTGCCCTCCCTGAGTGCCCGTGATGTCTGGTTAAGATACCTTGAGTTCTTTGCGGGTAGGGGGGCCATCAATATGCCAGACAATTTGTGAAACCTTGATCAAATAAAAAAAAAAAAGCAAATCTTTGGTGACATTTACTGCTTGTGTTTGTTTTAGCTGACCCTGACAGAAATGTGGTGAGTCCAGAAAATGGCGTGATTGTGTAACCTTACAAAGCACTGTTGGAAGTTATTTACTAAAGGCAAAGACACTTTGCACTACAAGTGCACTTGAAACTGCACTGAAACTGCACTTGTAGTGAAAAGTGGATTTGCCCTTAGGAAATAACCCCATTGTCACAGAAAGCAGCAATTAGAGCACCACAAAAGTGTTGTAGCGTTGAGACAATAATCCACACATTCTTGATTAACAATCTTTTTAATACCTGCACAATCACATGTGCATTTAGAAAAGCCTTTTAAAACAAACCAACATGTTTGTTGTATAACAATTTTTTGGCTGGCATTATAAAAAATAGAAATGTCCATTTAAGATAAAACAGGCATGTTTCAAAACAACAAGAAATACACAAATCTAGAACTTACAAAGTTCACATTTGAAGGAACTTGAAGGCAATATCAGACATGAGTATTTAGGAACTGTGTTTGATATTGCGTTCAGATGGGGTGAAGTCACCCCAGGAAAAGCCAAATTTTGAAGATGCACACAAATTTATGAATGTCAACATGTGCGACCTGCCATCATGGGGGATCAAGGGACGTGTTTTGGGGGAGCAACCCCTTCCTCTCAGCTACTTTATTATTGAGGAAGGGGTTGCACCCCCAAACGCTTCCATTGATCTCCCATGATGGCAGATAGCACATGTTGATACACTGTGTGCATCTTCAAAATTTGGCTTTTCTAAAAATCGCAAAAACATTTTTAACATTGTAGCACACCATAAAAGAAAAGGCTTTGGAGGGGTTTTAAACTCTCCCCAAAACATCAATGATGTTCTTATTTTTTTTAATAACATCATTGATGTTTTTCTTGAGGTTTTCCAATGCAACATTACACCCCATGATCTCCCGAATCAAGATCTGTGCACTTTCCGAGGTGAAAGGATCTGGATCCACAACATCACGATCACCTAAAAAGAGAGAAACCAAAAAAAACAGGTATTATAAATATGCCGGCATCCATCTCTTACCTGAGCCTGTGGTCGCAGACACTCACCTGTTGTGGTGACAATTTCCACCACGTCTTCCTCCTCCTGCTCTGCTTGGCTTTGGGGAATTTCCCCTTCTTTCAGAGGTGGGGGGTCTCTGGTCTCCTCGGATGAGGGGTGTCCTCCGAGTCTTTTCTCCCCTATGTAAAACAAAAATTGTATACTTAGCACAGAGATATTTGATGGCAGAACTATAAATATGAAACATTGCTTGGAAGTGGGGTACAATTGTCTATTTTGCAAGATGTAGAATTTTTAGTGTCCTTTGTCAAGCTTCAATACTTTACCTATTTTGTACAAGCTTCACAGATGGAGACCCCCCTATAGTATACACTGAATCACCTGTGTGGACCCCCTAATAAAAAGAGTGTTCTTGTGTCCCACACTAGTGCTCCAGCATCCAGATGTGAAAACTGCTGCTGAGTGTCCTCTCCTTACACAGAATCTAGTTTGCATTTCATTCTAGTAACAAACCCATCTACACAACCAAATTATTTTCATACAAGTAGGCCCTCAAAAATGTGGGCAAATGCACATGGCCAAAACAATGGTGTTTTATAGGCCAAAAGAAAAATGTTTGATACGAACGAATATTGTGCCCATGAACATGAAAGTTGCCATTTTAAACTGTACAACACTTAAGAAAAGCACATGGAGCAGCACGAACGTAATAAAGACAAAAAAAAATAGGAACACAGCACAACTACTTACTTTTTTGCAGCACTCTCCGGATCTTCCTGTACTGCTCATGTTCTCGTAATTTCAGGTCCGACCACCATTTCCTGAGCTGATCGTTCGATCGTCGTACTCCGAAATTCCGGTGCAGACTCTTGACCACTTTCGGCATGATCTTGGCCTTTCTGACATTGGGGTTGGGGTAAGGTCCATACTTTCCATCATAGTCGGCCTTCTTCAGGATGTCGACCATTTCCAACATCTCCCCAAAGGACATATTTGAGGCCTTAAATCTTCTCCTTCTGGATCCAGACGTTTCCGGCTCCGGGCTTTCCTCCTCCTCCTCCTCATTGCTATAATTAGCACGCACCTGCTGTGTCTCCGCCATGTGCTCTTCCCCCACTGCACCAAACGAAAAGGGGCAGGGAATAGACTAGAAAGAACGCCAGGGGCGGGCGGAGTTACATGCATGCGCAGTGCGTATAAAGCGTAACACGCATGCGTAGTACGTACGATCTGTGAGCGGAGGAAGGAGTATTGGAGGCGCCGATTGTGATAACGAAGGTAAGAGCCAAACTTGGGCCTATACTGCTTCTAGATTGAGGCCTATATTGTAACAAGATTAGGAGAGTTTTGCCTGACATTAGGGTTTGTCTTGTGTTGTGTCTTGCAGTGAAAATGGATATCTTGAAAGATACCGACTTTATGGCAATCTTCATTGATATGTTCAGGGAGCTGCCTTGTCTATGGGAGATAAACCACCCACATTATAAGAACCAAACAAAGAGGAATCAATTGCTGGAATTTGTGAAGCAGGTGATCCCCACGGCAGACATGACCTACTTGAAGATCCTAATTGGTGGCCTGAGGAGCACTTAACTAAGGGAGCACAAGAAGGTCCAGGTTTCCCAGAGATCCGGAGCAGCAGATGGCATCTATGTCCCCAGGATGTGGTACTATGACAGGCTGCATTTTCTGGCAGGTCAGACTGAACCTGGGTCATCACTCTCCAGTCTTCCTTCCACGCTTCCTTCCCCCCCAGCTGAGGCTTCTGACGCCCAACCTGGGCCTTCCAGACAGCAACATGTGGAGGAGCACAGATTGAGCCAGGTATAGCATTTCTCTAAATATTTCTGCTTCTGCTTGTCCAATCAATGATTTTACCTAGATGTTAGTTTGGAGTACTAATTTATGATTGTGATTGATGATGCAAAAACTTAAACCATTTCCCTTTTTCATACACAGGGAAGTCTCAGCCAGGAGGTGGCCGGGCCAAGCAGGCTGCCTGATCTCCAGGTCCCTCACCTACACCCGCAAAGACACAGTGGCAGGAAGAGGAGTACCCTGGAGGAGGCTGCCATAGGCCTCTTTTGGAAGGCTACAGAGGCCCTGAGAGCTCCCCACACTGTGGAGGAGGACTTTGCTGGCATAACTGCCTGCAAAATGCAGCGGATGGAGGAGGGCCAACGACTACTGTGTGAGTCATTAATTTTGGAAGCTCTCAATAAGGGGTTGAGGGGCCAAATAACATCTGCTACCCACATTTGTGACCTCACACATGGTCCTCCTCCTCCTCCAGGTCCTACTACTCCTCCTCCTCCTCCCCCTTCTCATCCAGGTCCTACTAGTCCTCCTCCTCCAGGTCCTACTCCTCCTCCTGCCACATCTCCAACAGCAGAGCCACAGCCAGGAAGGAAGCGTGGAAAGAAGACCAGAAAGTGATAACCCTGGGTCCAGTCTGGTCTGGCAAAAGATGCAGCCTCTTGTAGTACCACAGCCTGGGGACACAGATGTCATCTGCTGCTTTCTGGATCTCTGGGACTTCTGGACCAGACTGCACTCCCTTAGATATGGACTCCTCAGGCCACCACTTTTGATGTTAAATAATTGATGTCTGCCCTGGGGGTCCAAGGCTTCGCCAATTTCTGCTGTTTCTCCAGCGTTGCCTCCCTATTTGTTTGGTTCTGAGCCCTTAATAAAGGAATTTTTGTATCAATTATACTTGCCTATGTGTGTTTTCCTTAAAAAAGGACAGTTTGTTTGTGGGGATTCAGGTACATTTCAAAAATACAATGTGAAATTAAAACAAGGGACACCAACACCAAGCAACCTTCTTGAGATTAAATAATATAAGATATCAATGGTGTTGTGGTAACTTGACACACAAAACACACACAAAAATATTTTGAAGTAAAACTAAAAATAAAATAAAACAAAGATCAGCCTTGAAAAAAATACAAACCTAAAAAAAAAAAAAAAATCTGCCTTTAAAAAAAATAAATAAATAAAACAACCCAAAAATAATTTTGTCAGATGGGACAAATCAAAATATATTGAGGGAATCCCGATAAATAATAAAGAAAGAAGTTTGAGAGAAGTCTGTGTGTATGAGCAGCAAAACTACTTCATTCTTCTCACATTATAAAGAAGAAGAGAGTGCGCTGTATTAAACCATTTTTAACATTGCACCGTGACGAAAGTGCTGTATCCATTGCGAACGCTAATTTTACCAGACCGAGCTGTTCCGTCTTGGAATTTCTTCTGAGCATGCGTGGCACTTTGTGCGTCGGAACTGGCCACACGCGGTCGGAATTGACGCAATCGGATTTTGTTGTCGGAAAATTTTATAGCCTGCTCTCAAACTTTGTGTGTCGGAAAATCCGATGGAAAATGTCCGATGGAGCCCACACACGGTCGGAATTTCCGACAACACGCTCCGATCGGACATTTTCCATCGGAAAATCCGACCGTGTGTACGGGGCATAACAGTTATCATGGGAAAAAAGGTGTCTCCACTGAAGCTTTATCACCAATCCTTGTTTCCACAACACCCCAAAATTTTCAAAATCCAATTGTCATGTCAGGGACAGAAATATATTATTTTGGGCTGAAGCTACACATAAAACATGTACCTTACAAACAAATATGACTTAAGAACAAACCTGCAGACCATATCATGTTTGTAACCCAGGCACTGCCTGTAACTATAGACCTGTTAGTTTAACTTCTGTAGTTGGGAAGATACTGGGGAGTTTAACCACTTCAGCCCCAGAAGGATTTACCCACTTCCTGACCTGGTCATTTTTTGCAATACGGCACTGTGTCGATTTAACTGACAATTGCACTGTCGTGCAACGTTGTACCCAAGCAAAATTGACGTCCTTTTTCCCACAAATAGAGCTTTCTTTTGGTGGTATTTGATCACCTCTGTGGTTTTTATTTTTTGCGCTATAAACAAAAAAAGACTGACAATTTTGAAAAGAAAGCAATATTTTTTTACTTTTTGCTATAATAAATATCCCCCAAAAATATATAAAAAAAACATATTTCTTCCTCAATTTAGACTGATATGTATTCTTCTACATATTTTTGGTAAAAAAAAAAAATCACAATAAGTGCTGATTGGTTTGCGCAAAAGTTATAGCATCTACAAAATAGGGGATAGATTTATGGCAATTTTAGTACTAACTTGTTTTTTACTAGTAATGGCGGCGATCTGTGATTTTTATCGGGTTTGCAACATTGCGACAGATCAAACACTTTTGACACTATTTTGGGAGCATTGACATTTATACAGCGATCAGAGCTAAATATAGCCACTGACTACTGTATAAATGTCACTGGCAGGGAAGGGGTTAACACTGGGGGGCGATCAAGGGGTTAACTGTGTTCCCTCAGTGTGTTTCAAACTGTGGGGGGATGGGACTGACTGGGGGAGGAGACCAATCACTGCTTCTAAGTACTAGGAGCAGACGATCTGTCTCTACTCCCCTGACCGAACGGAGATCCTGTTTACAATGACAGATCTCCGTTCGCGGGTAGCCAGAGGCCATCACGGCCACTGGCCACATGCATTGGCTCCTACATCACACATCGCGCAGGAGTGCGATACTGTGAGGTTGGCAAGTGGTTAATAATAGGATTTTTAAATACAGCTTACCTGTAAAATCCTTTTCTTGAGAGTACATCACACAGTATTCATTACATAGTGGGTTAGATAGGCACCATCGGTGATTGGACACTGGTTAACCCCAATTAAGGAGAATTCCTCCCCTATATAACCCCTCCCATACGGGGAGGCAGTTTTGTAGCAAAGCAATAGGTAACCACGTAAAACCCATAGAAGGGTGGGAGCTCTGCGTCGTGTGATGTACTCTCAAGAAAAGGATTTTACAGGTAAGCTGTATTTAAAAATCCTATTTTCTTGATAATACATCATGGGACACAGAGTATTCATTACATAGTGGGATGTCCCAAAGCAATGCTCATTTTAGGGGAGGGAGACACAGATCAGAAAATATAGACCGCAAACGGACCAGAGGAACTAAACTGCAGCCTGCAGTACACTGCGCCCGAAGGCGGTATCCTCTTGCCCTCTTACATCCACCTGATAGAATCTGGTGAATGTATGGACTGAAGACCAAGGCCTTACAGATCTGAGCCATGGAGGCCTGATGATGCACTGCCAAGAAGCACTAACAGCCCTAGTTGAGTGTGCTTTCACATGAAAAGGAGGAGTCTTCTTCTTTATATCATAAGCCTGAAAAATAACCTGTCTAATCCATCTAGAAAGAGTGGATTTTGACGCTGCTTGGCCTTTCTTATGGCCATCTGGCAGAATGAACAAACAATCAGTCTTCTGTATCTGAGCGGTTGCCTGCAGATACACACTGACTGCTCTAACCACATCAAGAGTGTGCATAGATTCTTCCTCCGCGGACTACGGATCTGGAAAAAAGGATGGTAGGATTACATCTTGATTCAAATGGAATCCTGACACCACCTTAGGTAAGAAGGAACGATTAGGACGCATAACAATCCTGTCCTTGTGAATAATTAAATATTTTTTTTCAATTATTTTATTTATTCCATCATAAGACAAGTTCAAATACATATACATATACAGTAGATCAGGCAAATATTACATCCATTATCACATTAAAGTCATATAGTAAATTAATTTGCTACCCGGACACTACTCATCAGCAAAATATTCTTAAACAAGAATCCCCTGTCCAACCATCCTGTAGTCTCGAACTTGTCTTAATCTATTTTATACAAAAGAAAATATTTTATACCAAAACAACAAAACGGCAAAAAAAAAAAAAAGCGGGGGGGGAAGGGGAGGGGGAAAAGTCAAGCTTCTCCATGGAAATGTACCTCAATTGTGCTCATGTATCAAAAGGAGGATTAAGTTAAGAACCTTAAAATAAGTGCTCCCTCTAACTACCCAGATTAATGTCAAGGAGGGTGCTTCCCTCCCCCGAAACCATAAACACATTCCAAAGTGACCAAGTCTTAAAGTAACGCTCCTGTTGGTGTCGCGCAGAAAGGACCAGGTCTTCTAGTTTGTTAATCTCTTTTACTTTACGCAACCACATTCCTATTGTCGGGGGCGTTGATGTTTTCCAGGTCAGGGGTATGCATGCTTTAGCAGCGTCTAAAAGATGACGAATAATCGATTTCTTGTAGGTCTTCTCTGATATATGAGACACATGGAGAAGAAAGAAAGCAGGGTCTACTGGTGTTTCACTATCCATAAACATTTGAACGATACGTCTAATTTCTGTCCAAAACTCCTCTAGTTTAGGACACTTCCAGAAAATATGTAACATCGTACCCCTGTCTCTCTGACATCTCCAACACAAGTCAGAGGAGTCAGGGAAGATTCTCTTCAATTTCACTGGCGTTCTGTACCACCGAGCAAAAATTTTGAAATTAGTCTCTTGAACTTTCGCACAGATCGATGATTCATGCGTAAATTTAAGAATACGTTGTAGTTGTGTTAGGCTAAAAGGTTTTCCCAGCTCCTGTTTCCATTCCTGGACACACTTTAAAAGATTACTTCCTCTAAGTGTAATTAGTAGTTCATAATTGACCGATAAAGTATGAGATATTGCTCCAGTCTCTGCGCACATTTTTTCAAAAGTGGTAAGGGGCCTGGTAAACCGTCCCGGGGCCGGAAGAGTGCTAAGAAAGTGGGTGATCTGGAGAGCATTCCAGAATCTCAATCTGAACATACCCGCCTGTTCCATCAACTCCGAGACTGTTTGCCACGCCCCAGCTTTTATATAGCAAGACACCTGTACATGGCCCATATTCCATAAATGCTTAAATGCCACATCTTTCATCCCTGGAGGAAAACGGGGGTTTCCCAGTATCGGATATAGGGGGGATTCCTCGGGTGTTATGCTCATACTAGGTAACAGGGCTGAACAGAGCCTAATAGTAGTACCTATTAAAGGATGTTTGGTGAGCACTCCAGGAAGATGGGCAGAGCACCATAAAGCTCTGTCCAATGGGACAGGCGACTGAGCATATTCCAACTGTACCCAAAGTTTAAGATCTTTATGCCTGTTCCAATCAATTATTCTGCTCAGATGTATAGCTTGATGATATTTTCGTATATCTGGGACCGCTAGTCCCCCACATCTTTTTGGAAGTGTTAATTGGTTGCGTTGCAACCGAGGTTGTTTATGTGCCCAAATAAAGTCAAAGATTAACCTCTGGGTTTGTTTAAAATATGTAGATGGTATACGTATCGGCAATGCCTGTAGGAGGAAAAGAAATTTGGGGAGGATGCTCATTTTAATAATGTTACAGCGTCCAAGCTACGAGTGAAAGCTTGTTTTCCAATTATCCAGTAAACTTTTAACCTTTTTAAGCAATGGAGGTAAATTTGACTCAAGGATCTTACCTATATTGGGTGGAATCAACGTGCCCAAATATGTTAGCGCTTTACCTGTCCATTTAAACTTAAAATTTTGCTTAAATTGCTCGATTGATATTTGAGGACAATTAACCCCCATTGCTTCCGACTTGGAAAAATTAATACGGAGATTGGAGATTAGACTATATTTCTCAAATTCTTTCATTAAATTTGGAATTGTGATCAAAGGGTTCGTGAGAGAGAATAACATATCGTCTGCATACGCTGAAATTTTACATTGGGCCTCCCCTATTTGTATTCCTGTAATATCTTGATTCAGACGTATTGTGCAAAGAAATGGTTCCAATGACAGGGCAAACAGGAGTGGTGACAGGGGGCAACCCGAACTCGAGCCGCCGGGCAAGAATAAATGGAGGTGATCCACTGCAACATTTTATTCCCGAAACCTCCATATCGCAAAACTGCCAGCATATACCTCCAGCTCACCCTATCAAAGGCCTTTTCCGCATCTGTATTTAAAAACACACATTGTGTCTGTGTTTTATTCACTACCTGTAAAAGATTCAGGACCTTCGTAGTATTGTCTCTTGCCTCACGTGTGGGAACGAATCCCACTTGATCCAGATGTATCAGGTTTGGAACATACTGTTGGATCCTATTTGCTAAAATTTTGGTAAAGATTTTGAGATCTAAATTAAGCAAAGAAATCGGTCTATAGCTTCCACAAGAAGCTGGGTCTTTCCCCTCCTTCGGTATCACCGAGATATGAGCTAGCAAGGTATCTTGTGTTAATGTAGCTGACGAACCAAGAGCGTTAAATAATTTAATCATATAGTGGGCTAGAGAGGGGAGCAGAATCTTTTAGTATTGTGCCGTCAAGCCGTCAGGGCCTGGTGCTTTACCTGTTTTAGTGGTCTTTACAGCTTCTTGAAGTTCTTCCATGGTTATGGGACTTTCAAGGTTATTTCTATCCTCATCGGACAGTTGGGACATTAATGACCGCGAGAGATACCGATCTATCTGGGCTTGAGTGGGGGCTTGCGTCTGCAAATTATATAAGGAACTATAGAATTTTTGAAATTCTTGCGCTATATCATATGGTTTCGTAACCTTAAGCTTATTAGATGTAACCAAGTGTGGGATATAGTTCCTTAATTTCTGCTCACGTAAAGACCTAGCTAAAAATTTTCCACACTTGTCCCCAGACTCGTATGAGACCTTCCTACAAATTTGTAGTGCTGCCTTCGCTTTATATTGAAGAAGGTCCGAAATTTGTGCCCGTTTAGCTAGAAGATCTGTCTCTAATGACGCGGATTGAGCTTGTTTATGCCGCTGTTCTAAAGAAGTCAACTCCTCCAATAGTAATTTAAGCTGTTCTGCCCGTTTCCGTTTAATCCTAGCTCCATGTTTAATCAGCACCCCTCTAATAACCGCCTTATGTGCTGCCCAGACAATTCCGGGATCACAATCTGGGGTATCATTGGCGCTAAAGTAAAATTCTTTGATTACGTCTTCCCGAACATCTTTGTCCTGTAGGAGACTCTCATTCAATCTCCATTGAGTCGATCTATTCGTCCGGGATTTGTCTAGGTCATATGTCAGAAATATAGGTGCATGGTCTGACCAAGTAATAGAGCCGATTGTAGCGGTTCGTACTGAATGAAGTTGGGCATGTGGAACAAAGAAAATATCTATACGGGAGTAGGATTTATACGGAAGGGAGTAAAAAGTATAATCTTTTTCTGAAGGATGGAGTATACGCCATATATCAATCAATTGGTTCCTGTACAGGATTTGAGCAATACCATTCCGTGTACTAAAAGAGGTAGATGACAGTCCAGTGGAAGTATCTTCCATTGTGTTTAATGTCATGTTCCAGTCCCCTCCTAAGATCAACTGACCTTCTGAGAATTCAGTTAACCGTTTAAGCGTTTTATCCAAAAAAGTCCCTTGATGTACGTTGGGGGCATACACTGTCGCCAATGTAACCCCCACATCGCCCACCTTGCCCTTAACAAGCAGGAAGCGCCCTCCAGGATCTCTAACTGCGTCTACGAAAAACCATGGTACTCCACTCAAAAGGATAATAGACACTCCCCTTGACTTCGCCATTTGATTTGTAGAATGATAAACTATTGGATATGGCCGGCTTTTTAAAATAGGTACTTTATCATCTCTAAAATGTGTCTCCTGTATAAATGCAACCTCTATATTGAGACGCTGCAAATCATGCAGGAGCATCCTCCTTTTTTCTGGTGTGTTTAGGCCCTTAACATTGAGCGAGAGCACATTGAGGGTTTCCATTGTGAGGAGGAAGGAAAAAAGGAGAGAGAAAAAAAAAAAAAGGGGAGGGGGGAAAGGGGGGGAGGGAAAAAGTAATAAGGAATAAACACTTAAATACCTAACCAAAAAAAAAGGGCAGTATACTGCTAAAACGCTCACCGGTCCAACCCGGTATTGAGCGTTAACCTATATGGGGTTGTGGACAAAAATGGTCGGAGGTGGGGCTCCGGGTCCCCCCATACCCCCCGACCATCTAAAAAAAACTATGTATATAAAAAAAAAAAGGGAGCCGACCTTCTAGACCATATCAATTAACAAATAACAATCTTTATATTATTACACGGTATCTACTTACACGAGGGTATTATCTTATACTTCGCCGTTTATGATCAAAAGCATATAATAATGTCCCATCAAAGTCTGAAGGTTTCCCCCTTCTAAGGTCCCCTCTCTTCTTAAAAAACCTTATACATCAAAAATATAAATTATATGTATACTTCCATAGGGCCCACTTCTATACTTCCAAGTAAGTGAGATACTAATCTTCTCTACCAAGCCCCCCTCCCCATCTACTTCTACTGACAGGGATCTCCTACTTACATTAGGTGTGACCTAGACATATAACCTATCCCCTATTCTAAGAGGCACAAAGCAGGGTACAAGGTATCCATACCCACCTATTTATCTATATATGACTAAATCGCACCTACATACACTTACACATATATGTATCCAAAAAAACAAAAAAAAACAATATTCATTTAAGTCATTAAGCCCAGTTTAACCATCTTTATATTTGGGCAATAAAAAAAAAAAAAAAAAAAAAAAAAAAAGATAAGGATACCTGTTGCTATTTTGTTGGTCCACCAATAAGTGCAAAAAAGAAAAAAATAAAAAATAAAGGAGGGGGGGAGTGCCTATTGCTTTCGTGAGTTAAAACACTAATAAGTTAGAAAAAAAAAAAAAAAGAAAAGAAGAGGGAAGGGAAATGAGAAGGGGAATATTCTTCCAATTGTGATAGCTAAATATCAGTTTATCGAGTGCTCTAGGGCAACAGGCATAGCTAAGAGAAAAAAAAAAAAATATATAAAAGGGGGTGACCCCAATATTACACCAGCATGGATCTATACACCCATGTTTCCGCTGATTCTTCTATTTCCGAACCAAAAAAAAAGAGAAGAAAAAAAAAAAAAAAAGGGGGGGGGGTGAGAAGGAAAATATCCTTCCGATTGTGATAGTTAAGTATCTATTTATCAAGTGCTCCAGGGCAGCAGGTAAGGCTTCAAAAAAAAAAAAAAAAAAAAAAAAACAGACCATAGAAGGGGGAGACCCCAGTATCACACCAGAATGAACCTATACATCCATGTTTCTGCTGATTCTTCTACTTCCAGACCTAACTTAACCATCTTTGCATTTGGACAAAAAGAAAAAAAAAAAAAGGGAAAGGGGGGAAAGGAGGGGGCCTTACAAAATATATCATATATATATTAGGAGGCCACCGCTAGACCCCAAATAATATTGCTATCAATAGACACCTAAACAAAACAAAAAATCACAGATTCAAAAAGAAAAACCAGTGTCATAAATACTTTAGAAGGAGGAAGGATACACCAGCTGCCTCAATTAACACACAAATAAGTGTTTTAAAAAAAAAAAAAAAAAATTATTATCAAGTACAAATTCCAAAGACTACGACTCAAAAAAGAAAAAACCCGTGCTATCCAAGTGTTGAGAAAAAAAAAAAAAAAAGGGGGGGGGGGGGGGGGCCCTGTGAAAAAGCAAATAATTAAACCTCCAAAAAAAAAAAAAAAAACTATAACCTTCTAAATTGACAACTCTCCACAGCAATCTCGTGTTCTAGACAAACCCTTAACCACTAATTGACTTGTGTTAAAAAGAAAGGAGAGAGGGAAATACCCTTTCAACTGTGAGAAATTAATTGCCTATTAAGTGCTATAAGGCAGCGGGTGCAAAACTTCCTATATAGTTACCTACAAAAATAAAAAACCATGCAACCAAAAAAAAAAAAGGGGGGAAAGGGGTCAAAGGCTTATACATCATACTGAATGCAAATAATTATCTTCTTAATGCATCCTAAATAGAGGGCTAGCCATTTCTTGATTCAATAAATAACTACATTAATGTCCTTTCCTAGGATATCTATAGCGTCCATTCAGAAGTTCCAGGGAAAAAAGAGAGAGAAAAAAAAAAAAAAAAGGGGGTCCCTGGTGATCTTTCTGTCGCCTTTTTCCCCTCAATTGGACAAAAGGTCTGAATCCTGGTTCTTAGCTCTATGTTCTGCTGAAATTTGGGGGTCCGCATCAAAGTTGCTGTATCACTTAAGAATTATTTCCACGACCTTGCTTGCTCTGGGGGCTCGATCTACCCCCCATATGTGGAATATAAAAGAGCCAGTTGGGGGTCTGAATAGGTGGCACATCCATAAAAGCAAATAATCCCGGGAGATCTGTCGGTGTCCGAAGTATATACGAAGATGATGCCTTACGAAATGTCACCGTCAGTGGATATCCCCATCTATATGTGTACCCCTGTTTTTTAGCCAGTTCTAAAATAGGTCGCAAACATGCTCTTCTCTGGAGGGTAGCACGAGATAGATCCGCCAGAATTTTAACAGGGTTCCCCTCAAAGTCAATATTCCCTACTTCCCACACAGCTCTAAGTATTTGCTCCTTCTGTGAATATCTATATAATTGACATATAACATCCCTGGGTCTTTCTGGATCTCTTGGTTTAGGGCCCGGGGCTCTGTGGACCCTATCTAACTCAACCTCCAACTGAGGGGATTTTAAAGCCGTCTGACATATAGTGTTCACTATTTTTTGGAGATCTTCTACCTCCATCACTTCAGGGATACCCCGGAGCCGTAAATTGTTGCGACAGCTTCTATCTTCCAAAACCTCCATATGGAGCTGTAGTTCCACCGCTGTATCAGCCTGAAAAGTCTGTGTTTTTTCAATAGCTTTTACCCGCTGTTCAAGTGAAGACACATTTCCCTCTCCTATGTTCACCCTCTCCACAAGTGTCTCAAAATCTGCTCTTACCGCCTGTATGTCCCGGTGGTGTGATTCCTCTACCCGGCGAATCAGGTCTTCTCGGATGTCTCCTTCCATGTTGCCTGTATCCTCAGCTTGTAGAGGATCGCCGGCTTCCGCCTGTGCAGGTTGTGAGGACCCTGGAACTTCCAGCTTAGAGTCCGGCATATGGGGTAGAGCAGGTCGGCTTGGTTTGGTGCTGACAGCCTGGCTAGAGCTGTGTAAAGTAGCCACTGTAACGTCTGGAGACACTTGTAAAGACGGGTCAAAGTATTGCTGGATGTCTCCCTGTATCGTGCGGGGAGCAGGAGACTGGGCTCTCCTTGTTGTAGATCGTGTTTCTCGGGCTGTCTTCATACCGTGGTAACGCCTATTGGTCGGCTATTGTTTGGTCGGGGAGAGCATGGTGTTCCCGGAGCTCCACTCTAGCGTGGCCATGTTCAGGCCACGCCCCCGAATAATTAAATATTTACAAGAAAAAGCTGCCAATTCATATACTCTCCTAGCAGATGATATGGCTATCAAGAAGACAAATTTTTTAGTCAAAAGCGCTAAAGGAGCCAGGTGCAGTGGCTCAAAGGGTTGTCCCTGTAAAGCCGACAACACCAAATTCAAATCCCATGGGCATACTGGAGGTTTGACTGGCGGATTCAACCGCAGTGCCCCTGAATAAAGGCCCGGACCAGGGAATGTGAAGCAATTGGCTTCTGAAAAAATACAGACAAAGCCGAAATTTGGACTTTGATAGTGCTCAAAGCCAATCTCATTTCTAGGCCTGACTGAAGAAAAGTCAAGATTCTGCTAATCATATACCTTCTAGGATGCCATCCCCTGGGTTCACACCAGGAAACATATGCCTTCCATTTTGTAGTAAATAAGCCTGGAGGCCGGCTTTCTGGCATTGACCAGAGTGGAAAGGACTGACTCCGAGAGCCCGCGGTCTTTTAAAATGTGGGTTTCAGCAGCCAAGCCGTCAAATTTAGACTTCGTAAAGCCGGGCGCCAAATCGGACCCTGTGTGAGCAGATCTGGCCGGAAAGGGGAGGACCCAAGGCCTGCCCACTGCCATCTTTACGAACTCTGCATACCAAGGTCGTCTGGGCCAAGCTGGGGCTACTAAAAGGACCGACTTTGCTTCCCTTTTGACCCTTCCCAGGAACCGCGGAAGAAGTGGGTTCGGAGGGAAGGCATACATTAGATTGTACTGATCCCATGGGATTGTCAGAGCATCTGACCCCTGAGCAAGTACATCCCTTGTTCTGGACACAAATTTGTCCAGCTTCCTGTTGAATCTGGACGCGAATAGATCCACATCTGGTGTTCCCCACCTTTGACATATGGTTTGGAATATGTCAGGGTGTAGGGACCATTCTCCTGGGCATAATTGCCGGCGGCTTAAGAAATCCGCTTGCCAATTTTCCACTCCTGGGATGAATACCGCAGACAGGCAGGGAACATGGCTTTCTGCCCATGCAAGAATGCGATTCACCTCCCTTTGGGCATCCAGACTTCTGGTGCCTCCTTGGTGATTGATGTAAGCCACAGCCGTGGCATTGTCGGATTGTATCCGAATAGGATGACCCTGTAGCCTGTAAGACCAGTCCATGAGGGCCAAGTAATTTGCCCGAATTTCTACAATATTGATGGGCAAGCATCTCTCGGTTGCAGACCCTCTTCCCTGCCTGCATGTTTCTTCCAGAACTGCTCCCCAGCCTGTCAGACTGGCATCTGCGGTTACAATCTTCCATTGTAGTGGAAGAAAGGCTTTGCCTTTCAAAAGATTTTTGGTTCGTAACCACCAATTGAGGCTTTTGCGTATCCTTGGGGATAGACAAATCGGAAAATCCAAGGCATGAGTCTTTTTGTTCCAAGCTGCGAGAATGCTTCTCTGCAGGGGCCTTGAGTGAAACTGGACAAATGGAACAGCCTCGAAAGTGGCAACCATCTTTCCTAACAGTCTCATACATAGCCGAATGGATAGACTCTTTTTGCTTAATACTAAGCGGACTAGAGCTCTTACGCCCTTGACCTTTGGCTCTGGTAGAAACACCCTGCCTTGAGTGGTGTGTATGATCATGCCTAGATACTCCAACCTTGTTGAAGGATGCAAAGAAGATTTTTCTAGGTTGATTATCCAGCCTAGTCTTTCCAAATGTCTTACTGTCTTGAAGACAGCGCGGTTCAGGTGTGCCACCGATTGCTCTATGAGTAGCAAATCGTCTAGATAAGCTACCACAGTTATGCCCTGAGCTCTTAGATTTGCTAACAGAGGATCTAGAATTTTTGTAAAAATTCACGGAGCTGTAGCGAGATTGAAAGGAAGGGCTACAAACTGGAAATGGCGCTGGTCTACCGCAAACTTTAGATATCTTTGGTGAGCGGGAAAAATCGGCACATGAAGATATGCATCCTTGATATCTATTGATGCCATAAATTCTCCCCCCTGCAGGGTGGAGACCACCGAACGAATTGACTGCATTCGGAAGGATCGAATGTGTAGAAACTGATTCAGATCCTTTAGATCTAGGATGGGTCTGACATCTCCATTTGGCTTTGGAACAGTGAAGAGATTTGAGTAGAACCCTGAACCCTGATCTTTTGGGTTCATTTCTACTATCGCTCCCTGGGATAGTAAGCGATCTAAGGCCAGTAGTAGAGGTTCTCGCTTTACTGGATCTTTGGGAACTCTTGACCTTAGGAAACAAGCTGGTGGAAGCTCTAGGAACTCTATTTTGTAACCTAGAGATACTGAAGAGACCACCCACTTGTCTTGAACCTCTTCCCACCAGGCTCCTGAAAACTGTAGGAGCCTTCCCCCCACTCGGCCGAGTGGGGGCGCTCCTTCACAGGGATGTTTTGGGGCTCTGCTTGGCAGGCTTTCATCCCCAAGCCTTTTTCTGCCCTTGGGTGTGACCCTGGGCCTTTCCTCTGAAAGTAGATTGGGAAGGCCGTCGCCACTGCTTAGAGCCTGATGTTCCAGGGGAAGGGGAAAGAGACTGTTTGAATGGTGGACATTTACTCCTCTTAACTGGTAGGAGTGTAGATTTACCACCTGTAATTTTTTGGATAAAATTATCTAGGTCATCTCCAAATAAGCGTTCACCTTTGAATGGGAAGCCAGCTAAATATATTTTGCATGAAAGCTCTGCTGCCCAACTTTTAAGCCAAAGGGACCTGCGCATGTGTACCAACAGGAGAGACAAACGAGATGCTTGCTGGGCAGAATCCAGAATGGCATCAATCATAAAACACAGCACCTGTGGAAGGTCTGCATAGTTCTCCACTTCCTCACTGGGAAGGAGGCCAAGCATCTGCTTGAACTGTTCCTTGAGGAATTGACACAAACCCACAGTTGTGACTGTAGGTTGGACTACAGCGCCAGCCATGGAGAAGGAGGCTTTTAATAAAGTTTCCAGATTTTAATCAGTTGGATCTTTAAACACCTGAGCATTGTCCAAGGGACAGGTCAGGTTTTTGTTCACACAAGAGACAGCCACATCCCCGTGGACCTCCCACTTCTTGGTGAAGCTTTCCTCCAGAGGATAAACCATAAAAAACCTTTTAGGAGGAGTAAACAGTTTATTGGGATGTCCCCAGTCTTCATACAACAATTTATCCATTAAAGGATGAATTGGAAAGGAAAAGTCAGTCTGTGGGAGCCTTCTGGCCCCCAGGGAAGAAACAGAGGATGTAGCGGCCTCAGCAGAGGGCATTTTAAATGTGGAACGCACTAGTTCAGTATAATACTGAACCTGCTTCTCCTCTTCCTCTGAATCCTCAGACTGCTCTTGATCCCTATCTCTGGATAGGGATCTCTCCTCATTGTCAGAAGAATCATCTGAAAGAGAAAGTGCAGCAGAGGGAGGGGATCTACCCCTTTTTCTGCTATCTTTTAAGGAAGCTGAAATAA
This sequence comes from Lithobates clamitans, assembly GCA_037952925.1. Classification (NCBI taxonomy): domain Eukaryota; kingdom Metazoa; phylum Chordata; class Amphibia; order Anura; family Ranidae; genus Lithobates; species Lithobates clamitans. The sequence goes on along the minus strand of JBBGZY010000299.1, from coordinate 122,988 downwards.
AATTCATAATTCTTCCCTCAAAACCCTCCAATGTAGCGCTAAGGGAATCCTCTGTGACATACGCTGGGGCTGTAACATTAGGAGAGGCTGCAAAACCTGACAGGGGCACTGACTTATCCTGTGAGGCTGGCTCCAGTCTTGCAGGGGGGGATGGTAATCTGCAGGCATCTTTAGGACCCCTAGACACAGGCGGTGACTTTCTTGTGCCTTTGTTACCTCCCCCTCGAGACCCTCTTACGAGGAGACATAGTTCCAAGCTACAAAGCAGAGGTACTAGTACATATGCAATCACTGTTGTGCTAAAAGTCTCACAATATACATATACGCTTAATACTGCACAACCTGATGCCGAGTAGGTGTCTTAGGTTAGCCTGGATCCGACCACTTTAGGATGCTCACTGCCCACACTCTGTGTCCATCTGTTTACAGAGCTCTGAATGTTCTGGGCTTTTAAATTAGCCACCTGGCGTCTGCACACCTGCAGTGGAGGAAGTGAGCGGATTGGACACCATCTTCACTGAGTGTGTATCTGAAAGGCACGTAAGTTTGCTCCTTACTCCCACTAGTGGTGGAAATCAGGTAAGACATGCAACTACTCATTGAAGAAAATCCATTTGTAATATAAATATATATATAGAATTAACTTCTCTTACCTGTCCCCGCCACAGGAACTACTGAGAACAGACAGTTTCCAGCCTTCACCCATCACGGCGGGTAGCGTTGTGCCAATCTTCACGGTTTTTTGGGTTCCTACTCAGAGAAACCTCTTACCTGGACCTGTAAAAGACTCTGCCAGAAACTTTTGTGCCACTGTTTTAATAGTACACCAAGCCTGGTTTTCTCAGAGCCCAGTCCTCCAAAACGAGACTTACAGGCAAAACCTTGCTTCTTTGGATGAGGAGGCCTGGGTACCATACCATCTTGGGAGTCAAAATATCGGCCCGAGATATGGATCCGGTCAGCATAGCCCTTTAAGCCCCCGCAGGGACCAAACTGGAGCTTTCTTCACAGCACATGTTTTACGTGACCAACCACCTTAGACACTGGTGAAAAAAACTGAGGTCCTCTCCGTATGGGAGGGGTTATATAGGGGAGTAATTCTCTTTAATTGGGGTTAACCAGTGTCCAATCACCGATGGTGCCTATCTAACCAACTATGTAATGAATACTCTGTGTCCCGTGATGTATGATCAAGAAAAAGGACCACATAGATAAGTTCTCACAGGAATAAAATATTTTAAGCAACAGACAGCATGGATTCATGAAAGACAGAAGTTGTCAAAGTAATCTGATTTCTTTTTATGAGGAGGTAAGTAAAACCTTAGACAGAGGGCTGGCTGTGGACGTGGTATACTTGGATTTTGCAAAAGCGTTTGACACAGTTCCCCACTATGCTTATGTGCTAAAGTCTACAGGCTTGGAAAGATCAGTTTGTAAATGGATAGAAAACTGGCTAAAAAACTGAAATCAGAGAGTAGTGGTTAATGGTTCTAATGCCCTGTACACACGGTCGGATTTTCTCAGAAGAAAGTGCGATCGGATTGTGTTGTCGGAAATTCTGATCGTGTGTGGGCTCCATCGGACTTTTTCTGTCGGAAGATCCGACACACAAAGTTTGAGAGCAGGATATAAAATTTTCCGACACCAAAATCCGATCCTTTAAATTCTGATCGTGTGTAGACAAATCCGACGCACAAAGTGCCATGCATGTTCAGAATAAAGCACAACACTCTCCTTTTTTGAATTGGCTACTACTGAAGAAGTAACTAAACCTTTCTCAGATGCCCACCTAACCAATTGTCCCTTGGATCCTGTTCCCTCACAACTACTATGGTCACCCTCTTCTTATATCCTTTGCTCCCTCACTCACATCTTCAATCTCTCCCTCTCTAGTGGCACCTTCCCCTCCCCTCTAAAACATGCACAGATCACTCCAATACTTAAAAAACCCTCACTGGACCCCACCAACCTAAACAACTTAAGACCCATCCCATTGCTCCCATTTACCTCTAAACTTCTAGAACGCTTAGTCTGCAACCGTCTTAGCTCCCACCTCAGTGAAAATAACCTTCTTGACCCTTACAGTCTGGCTTTCGCTTGCAGCACTCCACGGTAACTGCCTTACTAAAACTCACTAACGATTTAATAACTGCTAAAACCAACAGCCAGTAGTCCATACTCCTACTACTTGACCTCTCTGCGGCCTTTGATACTGTTGACTACCCGCTCCTTCTCAATAAACTACATTTCCTTGACCTCCAAGATTCTGCTCTATCCAGTGAGGCCAGGAATGGAAAAGACAGAAAGAAAAAGTAGTGCAGGCATGACAGTGTGTTTAGAGGAGACAAGACATAGGTTAATATTGAAGAGCTAGAGGGGAGGGGACAGTAAGTAAAGTCCAAGGGGGAGTGGTAATATATAAGGAGGAGGAGGTACTGGGCTGGGGAACAGAAACTTGTGAAGAAGGAAAGGAGGAGGCAGTTTTTTTCTCTGCTCATCCAACATGGGACAATCGGGCGAATTTTCGGCAGCAGCGGCGAACAGAGGATTGGGGGTGAAGGCACAGAAAGGTCGCTGTCTCTATGGAGGAACAGGTGAGCGGATCGCAGCTGGGAGTCGAGGGTTGCTGCCCAGGCGGAGGTTACGGCCTCAGGCACTCGGTTACTAGGGCCCTCATGTGGGGCAGTGTGCCAGGTGTGGGGCCCTCTGGGGGGGTACAATCATCTCTCCCAGCAAGGTAGAAGCCGGCAGACTGTCTGAGCAGGGCCTGGGCAGACTCCACACTGCCGGCCCAGCTCGGTGGGCAGGGCCACGGACCGTTATGGTGCCACTTCCCCATCCGAGAATCGTGGGAATAGAGGAGTCCTCTGGGGGGGTACATTCCGGTCCCCCAGATGGTGTGAAGCCTGCAGTCAGCCTGAGCATGGCCCGGGCAGACTACACGCCACCGGCCGTCTCGGTGGGTGGGGCCACGGACCGTTATGGCGCCGCTTCCCCGCCCGAGAATCGCTGGACTAGAGGAGTCCTCTGCGGGTACAATCCGGCCCCCCCAGCTGAAGAGATACCTGCAGTTGGCCTGAGCAGGGCCTGGGCGGACTAATACGCCACCAGCCCAGCTCGGTGGGTGGGGCTACAGGCCGTTATGGTGCCGCTCCCCCAGCCCGCGAATAGTGGGACTAGGGGAGGCCTCTGGGGGGGTACAATCTGGTCCCCCAGCTGTAGAGAAGCCTGCAATTTGCCTGAGCAGGGCCCCGATGGACTCCACACCACCGACACAGCTCGGTGGGCGTGGCCACAGGCCATGATGGCGCTGCTTTCACGCCCGCGAATCGCGGAACTATGCAAGTAGACTCAGCGAGGGAGAATTACAAGCATAGCCGTTGGGCTGCTCATACTGTATAAAAATTTTTTTTAAAAAGAGAAGGCGGAGCCCCGTGGGTGGGCACAGCCTATACGGGCGGCGCAATATGGCAAGAGGTGTGGACATGGGGGGAACCGTAGCAGGGGGCGGAGCTTTAGGGTGAGAGGGGCCCTGCAACGGAGGGATTCCACAGCCCCCAGGACCTCTTTGCCTGGGGGGGCTGAGGACATCACCGGTCCTGGCCTAGGACCAAAGGACGGAAAGTGAGCTGTCGGTGTGCGAGGAGAAAAAGCTGCGGGGATACGAGCCAGCGATGGAGGCAAGAGAGGCAGCTGTTGGGGTTCCAGTCGGCCCGGTAAGTCAAAATAATTGTCAGGAAATGTTCCATCCGCTGGTAATACCTGTTATTTGGCATGCAGTACTGAGGTCCACCAGCAGGTGTCTCCTGGCAGTTTGGAACTGTCAGGAGAGATTTTCCCTGTTGATAGTATATCATCTTTGGGCCGCAGTACTGGCGTCCACCAGCGGATGGATCCTGGCAGTATGGAGCAGACAGTGCCTCCTGCAATCAGGTTTCACTTGAGGCCAATCACAAGCCTATAAATACCCGGCAAACATTCACATGTTTGCCTTGACTTCGTCATTGCCTCCTGACCTGCTAGCTATCTGATCCTGTGCCCTGAACCTGAACCTGTGCCCTGATCCTGTCCCCTGGTCCTGTCTCCCTGTCTGAGACCCTATCCTGTCCCACCTGTTACCCTGCATCCCTGCCTGCAGCCTGACCCATCCATCCTCTCCCTGTCCTGTGTTCCATACCCCATCTGCTGATCTCCCTGTGTATGACCTTGGCCTGGCTTATGTTTATGTCTCTGGAACATCCCCTGCTGATCTGCTGTGTATGACCCTGGCCTGGCTATTGTTTATGAACCTGGTATTTCCCATTTATTGCACTTATCTGTCTGTTGTTATTTGTGGGTCTCTGTCTGTGGTTGGTTATTACACTGTGTCATATTGGAGTTGGTTATATTATATTACTCACTTTCTTTAATAAATTAATATATTTTCATTTATATACGTTTTGGTGTCCTCTGTCGCAGATCACATGGTTCTGGTCACACCTGCTCATGACAATAATGTTTAATGTTTTGTTGTAAGCTGCGGGGCGGGATTTTGTTGGGGGGGTTTGGAAAGGTGCAATGTCGGCGGCGGTTGCTCCGCCAGGAACAGAGGGTGTACACTGGCCCACAAGTGGCAGGCGTTGTGCCCGCCAGTTCAGGGACAGTGGTGCAGCGGGGGGTTGTCAGGTAATGGTTAGGATGGAGATGGTAAGGGTTGTAAAAAAAAAAATAGAACATGGGAGAGGTACGGATGCTTTGAGGGTCCCCTGGGGAACACTATTAAAGGGGAGGTTCGGGATATGATTTGGAAAGGGATGGAGGTTGCAGACTGCATTCGCCATTAGGCTATTGTCATTGGGGGGAAGAACCCGACAGTGGTTCGACGTTGTTCTGTTATATGTGGGTCATTGGTAGGTGCACAGGTTGAAAGGGGGATCTGTTCGGCTACGGGATGACGAGCGGTTTAGGCTGTGCAGGTCGGTACGGCTGTCTCTTCGTGGGGATCAAAAAGATAGCGGCCTCTGGATGTGGTTTCAGTAGTAGTAGAGGCCTCCGATGCAGTTCCTTCGGGGGTGGGGGGTATACCCCCCCTCTGTACTGTCGGCCATTAAGAAAGGGGGGTGGTTTTGTCAGTGCACTGAGAGCCTGTCAGTTTGGGCGTTTTTGACATTACACTTGAGTGGTAAGGGGGTGGGGGGACCCATCCATGTATCGTGGCTTCATGTGAGGACAACAGACAGGCGAGCTTAGTCACAAATGGGATGACTTTGGAAAAGGGGGGAAAGGGTTGCAGCCTTTTCCTAAGTAGCTTCCCGGATAAGGAAATGGCGAGGTTCTTGCCTCAGGGGTTTGTTAATGGTGTCGCCAGCGGGGGTGGCGCATGAGAAGGAACCAAACAAGTTTCGCCTCGTTCCCCACTTATCTGTCCAAAAAAAAGGGATTTTGTCATAACCCGATGTGGTGCAACGTGTCTGATACTTCAGGTAAGCAGCTATATGTTGGTTTAGGTGTGACGGAAGAGGGGCGCCTATGGCAAACTAGGACATAGAATCCGTGTTCTGATGGCTTACAGTTAATTCGGAGAGCTTCGGCTGCTGGATAGATGCTGGCAGAAGGAGTTTTTTATTTAGATCGATGCCTGCCCATGGGTTGCTCAAGTTAGTGGGCCAGAGTTGGATGTTTAGTTCCTAACTGGAGTGAGGGGGTTAGTGACATGTTGGTCCCTGATTCAATGATATATAACTTAGACGTTTTTTCTGTGTTAGGCTGCCTTCCTCCGATGTGTGTGTGATTATACTTTATGCGTTGCAGCACATTGCAGGTAGGTTCATAATGCCATTGGCTGACAAACACAAGGGGGCCCAATGAAGGTATTATAATATTTTGTTTTGGCATTGTGATGGTTTCAGGGGTTATGGAGGGTCGCCTGCCGGCGACCAATTGGGGGCACTGTAGAAAGGGGTTTAGGAGGCCTAGGGACGGCGCTAGGTACAGTTGAGGACTTTGCATTCCTGGCCGGGTAAGTCAATTTTGCCTGCCAGGTATTATTTCTGATGAGTGAGTTTGGGCTGACGGCTACCGTCTGCTACAGTGGGGGCTTTCAGGCCCCAGTCAATTTCAACGGTTGAATGCAGTACATAGGGAGGGTTGGAAGGTTTGGTACGAGTACAACGGACGATCGGGCGTATGGCGGCTCGGTGAGTAAGGTCGATGGACAAAAAGGGGTCACGAGTGCGGCGGGGTCAACAGGTGTGGGGGGGTTCTCTTTTAGGGGCAATGGAGTGTGGAACTTTGGCCCCAATTTTGTTGGGTGGGAGCGGGGTGTTCATTCGTAAATGGGTACTATGGGAATTTTTCCAGTGGTTCTAGTGATGGAGCTGGGGTAAGGGTCAGGCAAGAACCTGAAACGGAGCTGAATTGTGATTATGTGGGTGTGGTTTATGTGGTCAACCACATGTCTGCGTTGGTACAACGGGTCACACGGCGACTACGCAGTTTTTGTGTTGTGTTGGGTGCAGTTGAACATTTTGTATATGCTATTCATCTTAAGGGCATCGGCAACACGGGGGGCTTACTCCTTTCATCGATTTTCAGTGGGGACAGGTTCAGAGAGTTAGCCGGCCAAAGAGGGGGAGGAGTTCCATTCTCGGGCAGGATATGGGAGATTGCATTGGAGTCACCACGGGAGGTACCCGTGCAGTCAGCCAGTGAGTCCACATGGGTGGCTTACAAGAAGATATGAACGGAAGTGTGGGTTGTTCGGTGAAAGATTTTGAGGTCAAATATGGCTGTGTAAGGGGATAAGGTTGTTGGTGGTATGGTGGTTCCAGGAACTTGGAAAACAGGGGTCGGTATCTGCTGTTGAGCAGAAACTCAGGGGGTTTTGGTTTTTGTTTAACTTGCTGTACAGGGTGGATTGAAAAAAAAAAAAGAGTTTAGGTTGGACAGTTTTTAAAAAAAAAAAATGGTCAAAGGATTAGAAAGGTGGAGGTGCTGGTGTTTGTGTTACCTGACTTCAGGTTAATAAAAAAAAAAAAAAAAGAACTGGGGAAAAAGGTAAGGGTGTTTCTAGGGTTTAGAACAGATGGCATGGGGGCAGTTCATGCGGCAAACGGTTGGGAAGTATGGCGAGGTTCCAATCCTGTGGGTGTTCTTAAAATGCTGCTGGGAAGCAAGGTTGGATGGTGCAGAATAGGGATGAGCTTCGAGTTCGAGTCGAACTCATGTTCTACTCGAACATTGGCTGTTCGCAAGTTCGCCGAACAGCGAACAATTTGGGGTGTTCGCGGCAAATTCGAATGCCGCGGAACACCCTTTAAAAGTCTATGGGAGAAATCAAAAGTGCTAATTTTAAAGGCTTATATGCAAGTTATTGTCATAAAAAGTGTTTGGGGACCCGGGTCCTGCCCCAGGGGACATGGATCAATGCAAAAAAAAGTTTTAAAAACGGACGTTTTTTCAGGAGCAGTGATTTTATTAATGCTTAAAGTCAAACAATAAAAGTGTAATATCCCTTTAAATTTCGTACCTGGGGGGTGTCTATAGTATGCCTGTAAAGGGGCGCATGTTTCCTGTGTTTAGAACAGTCTGACAGCAAAATGACATTTGGAAGGAAAAAACTCATTTAAAACTACCCGCGGCTATTGCATTGCCGACAATACACATAGAAGTTCATTGATAAAAACGGCATGGGAATTCCCCACAGGGCAACCCCGAACCAAAAAAAAAAAAAAAAAATGATGTGGGGGTCCCCCTAAATTCCATACAAGGCCCTTCAGGTCTGGTATGGATATTAAGGGGAACCCCAGCCAAAATTTTAAAAAAAAAATGACGTGGGGTTCCCCCTAAATTCCATACCAGACCCTTCAGGTCTGGTATGGATTTTAAGGGGAACCCCGCGCCAAAAAAAAAAAAAAAAACGGCGTGGGGTCCCCCTAAAAATCCATACCAGACCCTTATCCGAGCACGCAACCTGGCAGGCCGCAGGAAAAGATGGGGGGACGAGAGTGCGGCCCCCCCCTCCTGAACCGTACCAGGCCACATGCCCTCAACATTGGGAGGGTGCTTTGGGGTAGCCCCCCAAAACACCTTGTCCCCATGTTGATGAAGACAAGGGCCTCATCCCCACAACCCTGGTCGGTGGTTGTGGGGGTCTGCGGGCGGGGCGCTTATCGGAATCTGAAAGCCCCCTTTAACAAGGGGACCCCCAGATCCCGGCCCCCCCCTGTGTGAAATGGTAAGGGGGTACTTACCCCTACCATTTCACTAAAAAACTGTCAAAAATGTTAAAAATGACAAGAGACAGTTTTTGACAATTCCTTTATTTAAATGCTTCTTCTTTCTTCCTTCATCTTCTTCTTCTTCTGGTTCTTCTGGCTCTTCTGGTTCTTCCTCCGGCGTTCTCATCCAGCATCTCCTCCGCGGCGTCTTCTATCTTCTTCTCCTCGGGCCGCTCCGCACCCATGGCATGAGGGGAGGCTCCCGCTCTTCTCTTCATCTTCTTCTCTTCTTCATCTTCTTCTTCATCTTCTTCTTCTTCTTCTCTTCTTCCTTCTTCTCTTCTTCATGTCTTCTCCGGTCCGCTCCGCAGCCATGCTGTGGCATGGAGGGAGGCTCCCGCTGTGTGACGGCGTCTCTTCGTCTGACGGTTCTTAAATAACGGGGGGCGGGGCCATCCGGTGACCCCGCCCCCCTCTGACGCACGGTGACTTGACGGGACTTCCCTGTGACGTCACGGGGAATGCCACAGGGAAGTCCCGTCATGTCACAGTGCGTCAGAGGGGGCGGGGTCACCGGGTGGCCCCGCCCCCCGTTATTTAAGAACCGTCAGACGAAGAGACGCCGTCACACAGCGGGAGCCTCCCTCCATGCCACAGCATGGCTGCGGAGCGGCCCGGAGAAGACATGAAGAAGAGAAGAAGGAAGAAGAGAAGAAGAAGATGAAGAAGAAGATGAAGAAGAAGATGAAGATGAAGAGAAGAGCGGGAGCCTCCCCTCATGCCATGGGTGCGGAGCGGCCCGAGGAGAAGAAGATAGAAGACGCCGCGGAGAAGATGCTGGACGAGAACGCCGGAGGAAGAACCAGAAGAGCCAGAAGAACCAGAAGAAGAAGAAGATGAAGGAAGAAAGAAGAAGCATTTAAATAAAGGAATTGTCAAAAACTGTCTCTTGTCATTTTTAACATTTTTGACAGTTTTTTAGTGAAATGGTAGGGGTAAGTACCCCCTTACCATTTCACACAGGGGGGGGGCCGGGATTTGGGGGTCCCCTTGTTAAAGGGGGCTTCCAGATTCCGATAAGCCCCCCGCCCGCAGACCCCCACAACCACCGGCCACGGTTGTGAGGATGAGGCCCTTGTCCTCATCAACATGGGGACAAGGTGTTTTGGGGGGCTACCCCAAAGCACCCTCCCAATGTTGAGGGCATGTGGCCTGGTACGGTTCAGGAGGGGGGGGGCCACACTCTCGTCCCCCCCTCTTTTCCTGCGGCCTGCCAGGTTGCGTGCTCGGATAAGGGTCTGGTATGGATTTTTAGGGGGACCCCACGCCGTTTTTTTTTTTTTTTTTGGCGCGGGGTTCCCCTTAAAATCCATACCAGACCTGAAGGGTCTGGTATGGAATTTAGGGGGAACCCCACGTCAATTTTTTTTTAAAATTTTGGCTGGGGTTCCCCTTAATATCCATACCAGACCTGAAGGGCCTTGTATGGAATTTAGGGGGACTCCCACATCATTTTTTTTTTTTAATTTTGGTTCGGGGTTGCCCTGTGGGGAATTCCCATGCCGTTTTTATCAATGAACTTCTATGTGTATTGTCGGCAATGCAATAGCCGCGGTAGTTTTAAATGTGTTTTTTCCTTCAAAATGTCATTTTGCTGTCAGACTGTTCTAAACACGGGAAACATGCGCCCCTTTACAGGCATACTATAGACACCCCCCAGGTATGAAATTTAAAGGAATATTACACTTGTATTGTTTGACTTTAAGCATTATTAAAATCACTGCTCCTGAAAAAACGGCCGTTTTTAAAACTTTTTTTTGCATTGATTCATGTCCCCTGGGGCAGGACCCAGGTCCCCAAACACTTTTATTGACAATAACTTGCATATTAGCCTTTAAAATTAGCACTTTTGATTATTCATGTTCGTGTCCCATAGACTTTAACGGTGTTCGCGTGTTCGAACAAATTTTTTTCCTGTTCGCATGTTCTGGTGCGAACCGAACAGGGGGGTGTTCGGCTCATCCCTAGTGCAGAATATGCTTCACACTCCTTCCGCATCGGGGCGGCTGTAGAAGCTGCCCGATGTGGGTTGGATGAGGTGGCAATGAGGAGGATTAGTAGGTGGGAGCGAGGAGCTTATGCACTTACATATGCCTTCATATGGTGGTGGTATAAATGTACTATATATATAAAAAGAAACATCAAGGGGGAGTGGGGACGGTCAGTACAAGCCGTGTTGTTTGTGGAGTGGGGTACGTTGGTTTACTTTAAAGTTGGTGCTGCCTTTGTTGCCATTTTTTTCGTCCAGATGGAGGACTTATACGCCTTGTCTGGATTTCTTTGTCATTTGTATGTTTGGTGGGGGGCCAGGAGAGCAAATGCGAGACCCGTTGGCAGACAGTTGGGTATCTAGAGGAGGGAGGCATGTGTTCACTGGCGAGGGGTATAAGGGTTGTGGTGGAGCAAGGTGATATCGAAAGTGGAACGTTAGGTGCTGAGGGATAGACCGCCGGTTGTTTGGGTTCTGCAAGCAGGGGGTAATGCTTTAGGGTCCGGATGATCAGGGAGCTGATCTGGGACGTCAAGTCAGATATTTTACAACTTCGGAGGGTTGCATAACCCTCAGATGGTGGAGAGGTTTGTGGCTTAGAATGGTGCATGGTGATCAGGCAAGGAGAGCTGGAAACTAACAGGGGCTTGTAATGGAGGGCAATGAAATGCAAGATGGGATCCAGCAGGCCCTGTGGGTGTGGGGAGCCCTTAAGGGTAAGGTGTCATCCTTGCAGGCTGTGGCGGTGTTTTGTTGGTCTTTGACAGTGGCAGTAAACATAAGTGATGGAAAGGGGTGGGGGGCTCATCGGTAGTATGTGCCCCTCCGGTGTATTCCAGCAAAAGGTTAGCTGGAATACTGTAATGGTTGCACTGCGGGAAGGGGGTTGTCTCTGAGCTGATTATCTGCTGGAATGTGGATGTGTGGATGTGAATGTGGAAAAGGTCCCACAGTGTATTTGTGGAATATGTGTTAGAGTTTGGGGTGCCGTCAAAGACCAACAGACTGGAATTAAACAAGATGTGATATTTTGGTATATATTTTATATTGGAGTTATTTATGGTGTGAATAATAAATAGGCTGCTATGGCCATTTATACTCCAAAATTAAGGTGTGGTCTCATCATTTTAGAAGGATAAGAAATGGGGGTGTTGGAGTACAAGTGGTATAGCGGTAAGAAGCAGGTTGGGTACCTCTGAACTACACTGGTCATGGTTCTCTACCTATCTATCACAGTGCTCCTTCAGTGTTACCTACATCTCTGTCTCCTCCTCTCAATTGCCCCTTTCTGTGGGGGTCCCCCAAGGCTCTGTTCTTGGACCCCTTCTCGTCTCTATCTACACCTCCTCCCTTGGTCACTTGATAACTGCCCACGGCTTCCAATACCACTTATGCGCCGATGACACCAAATCTGTCTACTCCTCACCTCACGCCTTCAGTCTCCTCTCACATTACTAACTTACTAACTGACATATCAGCATGGATGTCGCACCACTTCCTTAAACTGAATCTTCTAAAACTGAGCTATTAATATTCCCCCCGCCCATGCCCCCCTCCATGACTTTTTCATCAAAATCAATGATGCAACCATCAGTCCCTGCCCTCACGCCAGGGTACTAGGTGTAATCCTTGACTCTGACTTGTCATTTCAGCCTCAAGTCCAATTGTTGTCAAAAGTTTGTAGAATTCACCTCCGCAACATCTCTAAAATTCGCCCCTTTTTAACAAGTGAAACCACCAAGCTTCTCATTCACTCCCTTGTTATCTCTCGCCTTGACTATTGCAACTCCCTTCTCATTGGCCTGCCTCTCCATAGGCTTTTTCCTTTTCCGTCTATCATGAATGCTGCTGCAAGACTTATCCACCTTACCAACCGCTCAGTGTCTGCCAACCCCCTCCTCCAATCCCTACACTGGCTCCCAATCACTCAGCGAATTAAATTCAAAGTATTAACCACAACATACAAAGCCATTCACAACTCTGCCCCAAGCTACATCACCAATCTTGTCTCCAAATATCACCCAAACCGTCCTCTCCGCTCTTCTCGAGACCTCCTACTCTCAAGCTCTCTCGTCTCCTCCTCCCATACTCGTCTCCAGGATTTCTCCAGAGTCTCTCCCATCCTCTGGAACTCACTAACTCAACCTGTCCGGCTATCCCCTACTCTTGCTACCTTCAGGCGATCCCTGAAAACTCATCTCTTCAGGGAAGCCTATTACGTCTCCAACTAATCTTTTACCACTTCCATCAGCTCATTCCCCACAGTTACAACGTTTGTATCACCTGCCCTACACTTTTAAATTGTAAGCTAAGAGCAGGGCCCTCTTAATCCTCTTGTATTTTATTGTATTATAACTGTATTATCTCCCTTTTATATTGTAAAGCGCTGCGTAAACTGTTGGCGCTATATAAATCCTGTATAATAATAATAATATACAGTGCCTTGAAAAAGTATTCATACCCCTTGAAATTTTCCAAATTTTGTCATGTTAGGACCAAAAATGTAAATGTATTTTGTTGGGATTTTATGTGATAGACCAACACAAAGTGACACATATTTGTGAAGTAGAAGGAAAACGATGAATGGTTTTCTACATTTTTTAAAAATAAATATCTGAAAAGTGTGTCATGCATTTGTATTCAGCTCCCTTTACTTTGATACCCCTAACTAAAATCTAGTGGAACCAATTGACTTCAGAAATCACCTAATTAGTAAATAGAGTCCACCTGTGTGTAATTTAATCTCAGTACAAATGCAGCTGTTCTGTGAAGCCCTCAGAGGTTTGTTAGATAACCTTAGTGAAGAAACAGCACCGTGAAGGCCAAGGAAAACACCAGACAGGTCAGGGATAAAGTTGTGGAGAAGTTTAAAGTAGACATGTGCAGATCGAAAAAATTTGTTTTGTTCTTTAATCAAATTCAAATTGTTTCTAAATTCAAAAAGCTTTTTGAATTCGAATCGTTTCCAATTTCCAAAGAGAATAAAATAGAATAGAAAATAAAAGGAATAGAATAGAAAAAAAAATTGAATAGCATAGAAAAGAATATAGGAGAAAATAAAAGAATATAATATAATAGAGTAAAACAGAACATAATAGGATAGAAAATAAAAGAACAAAATAGAATAGAATAGAAAGGTATAGAATAGAATAAAAACATTAAATAAAATAGAAAGATTAAAACCATCTTCTGCAGTTTGAATAGAATAGAAAATAATAGAATTAAAAAAAAAAACAATAGAATAGAATATAAATAATTTAACTATTTTCCAAAATTCAAATAGAATCAATTTGAATTTGAATAGAATAGAAAAGAATAGAATATAGTAGAATATAATTGAGAATAACACAATAGTGTAGAAAAAACAACAGAATAGAATAGACTGAATATAACAATCCTCCTATTCTAATCTATTCTTTTCTATTCTATTCAAATTAAAATTGATTCTATTTGATTTTTGGGAAATGGTTATAGTCTTTCTATTCTAATCCTATTCTATTTTTCCTTAATTATATTATTTTTTTATTTGTTTATTCCATTTTATTATATTATTTTATGTTCAAATTGAAGTCTATTCCATTCGATATTCGAATTTGGGAAGATGGTTATATTCTTTCTATTCTATTCTGTTGTTTTTTCTATACTATTGTTTTTTCTATGCTCAGAGGCTGCGGGGTAGGAGCTTGAATGGGAGCTGCTGACTTGGCAGCACTGAGAGCCCGTCTGGGAAGTAGCATTGTGGATGGTGTCATGGTGAGCCCATCTGTCCAGCACTGTTTGCACCAAAACGTTTGGAATGCCCGGAGGGATGCTCCCTCCTCCGCCCCTCCTTCTGCTTGCTTGATTGGTATAGGTGAGTCCAGTGCTGGAGGTGGGCACATAGCCAAAAGTTTACATGCACTGTATCTCCACTGGAAAATGGGGCACTACATGGATGGAATAATGGTGCTGGGGGTTATCAAGGGTGTATGGGGGAAAACAATGCTGAGGGAGGATCTGGGGTGTATAGGGGTAGACATGCTTGGGGTAGCTTGGGTGGCTATAGTGCTAGAGGTATCAGGGATGTAGGGAGGTCACAATGTAGGGGGTATCAGGGATGTAGTGTGGTCACAATAAAAGGGGTATCGTATGGTATATGGTAACAGTGCCAGGGGGAATATCTAGCGTGTAGAGGGTCAGAGTGCTGGGGGGGATATCTGGGATGTAGAGGGGGTCACAGTGCTGGGGGGATATCTGGGGTGTAGAGGGGTCAGAGTGCTGGGGTATATCTGGGATGTAGAGGGGTCAGAGTGCTGGGGAGATATCTGGGATGTAGAGGGGTCACAGTGCTGGGGGGATATCTGAGGTGTAGAGGGGTCAGAGTGCTGGGGGATATCTGGGTTGTAGAGGGGGGGTCACAGTGCTGGGGGGATATCTGGGATGTAGAGGGATCAGAGTACTGGGGGATATCTGGGGTGCAGAGTGGTCAGAGTGCTGGGGGATATCTGGGATGTAAAGGGGTCAGAGTGCTGGGAGGATATCTGGGGTGTAGAGTGGTCAGAGTGCTGGGAGATATCTGGGTTGTAGAGGGGTCAGAGTGCTGGGGGGATATCTGGGGTGTAGAGGGGTCAGAGTGCTGGGGGATATCTGGGTTGTAGAGGGGTCAGAGTGCTGGGGGGATATCTGGGATGTAGAGGGGGGTCACAGTGCTGGGGGGATATCTGGGATATAGAGGGGGGTCACAGTGCTGGGGGGATATCTGGGATGTAATGGGGTCAGAGTGCTTTGGGGATATCTGGGGTGTAGCGGGGTCAGAGTGCTGGGGGGATATCTGGGATGTTGATGGGTCAAAGTGCTTGGGGGATATCTGGGGTGTAGAGGGGTCAGAGTGCTGGGGGGATATCTTGGGTGTAGAGGGGTCATGGTGCTGGGGGGATATCTGGGGTGTAGAGGGGTCAGAGTGCTGAGGGGATATCTGGGGTGTAGAAGGGCCAGAATGCTAGGGGATATCTGGGATGTAGAGGGGTCAGAATGCTGGGGGGATATCTGGGATGTAGAGAGGTCACAGTGCTGGGGGGATATCTGGGGTGTGGAGGGGTCAGAGGGCTGGCGGGATATTTGGGGTGTAGTGGGGTCACAGTGCTGGGGGGATATCTGGGGTGTAGAGGGGTCAGAGTGCTGAGGGGATATCTGGGATGTAGAGGGGTCAGAGTGCTGGGGGGATATCTAGGGTGTAGAGGAGCCATAGTGCTGGGGAGGCATCAATCTAGCAGATATATGCATAGGACAGCTTTGTTACTTTATGTATGTAGCATTTTCCCACTATTTCTTTGCTGTACAGAATGATTGTTCGTGTTCTGCCTCCCACCTACTTGATGTCTGTTTACCTGTGCTGTCTCCATTGTAGGGGCCCCAGAGCATTACTTTGCCCAGGGGGGATATCTGGGGTGTAGAGGGGTCAGAGTGCAGGGGGGGTATCTGGGTTGTAGAGGGGTCAGAGTGCTGGGGAGACATCTGGGATGTAGGGGGGGGTCACAGAGCTGGGGGGATATCTGGGATCTAGAGGGGCAGAGTGCTGGGGGGATATCTGGAGTGTAGAGGGGTCAGAGTGCTGGGGGATATCTGGGATGTAGAGGGGTCAGAGTGCTTTGGGGATATCTGGGATGTAGAGGGGTCAGAGTGCTGGGGGGATATCTGGGATGTAGAGGGGTCAGAGTGCTGGGGGGATATCTGGGGTGTAGAGGGGTCAAAGTGCTGGGGGGATATCTGGGGTGTAGAGGGGTCAGAGTGCTGAGGGGATATCTGGGGTGTAGAAGGGTCAGAGTGCTGGGGGATATCTGGGGTGTAGGGGGGTCAGAGTGCTGGGGCGATATCTAGGGTGTAGAGGGGCCATAGTGCTGGGGAGGCATCAATCTAGCAGATATATTATATGCATAGGACAGCTTTGTTACTTTATGTATATAGCATTTTCCCACTGTTTCTTTGCTGTACAGAATGATTGTTCATGTTCTGCCTCCCACCTACTTGATGTCTGTTTACCTGTGCTGTCTCCATTGTAGGGGCCCCAGAGCATTACTTTGCCCAGGGGGGATATCTGGGGTGTAGAGGGGTCAGAGTGCAGGGGGGGGGGGTATCTGGGTTGTAGAGGGGTCAGAGTGCTGGGGAGATATCTGGGATGTAGGGGGGGTCACAGTGCTGGGGGGATATCTGGGATCTAGAGGGGTCAGAGTGCTGGGGGGATATCTGGAGTGTAGAGGGGTCAGAGTGCTGGGGGATATCTGGGATGTAGAGGGGTCAGAGTGCTTTGGGGATATCTGGGATGCAGAGGGGTCAGAGTAATTTGGGGATATCTGGGGTGTAGAGGGGTCAGAGTGCTGGGGGATATCTGGGGTGCAGAGGGGTCAGAGTGCTGGGGGATATCTGGGATGTAAAGGGGTCAGAGTGCTGGGAGGATATCTGGGGTGTAGAGGGGTCAGAGTGCTGGGAGATATCTGGGTTGTAGAGGGGTCAGAGTGCTGGGGGGATATCTGGGATGTAGAGGGATCAGAGTAATTTGGGGATATCTGGGGTGTAGAGGGGTCAGAGTGCTGGGGGATATCTGGGGTGCAGAGGGGTCAGAGTGCTGGGGGATATCTGGGATGTAAAGGGGTCAGAGTGCTGGGAGGATATCTGGGGTGTAGAGGGGTCAGAGTGCTGGGAGATATCTGGGTTGTAGAGGGGTCAGAGTGCTGGGGGGATATCTGGGGTGTAGAGGGGTCAGAGTGCTGGGGGATACCTGGGTTGTAGAGGGGTCAGAGTGCTGGGGGGATATCTGGGATGTAGAGGGGGGTCACAGTGCTGGGGGGATATCTGGGATATAGAGGGGGGTCACAGTGCTGGGGGGATATCTGGGATGTAAAGGGGTCAGAGTGCTTTGGGGATATCTGGGGTGTAGCGGGGTCAGAGTGCTGGGGGGATATCTGGGATGTTGATGGGTCAAAGTGCTTGGGGGATATCTGGGGTGTAGAGGGGTCAGAGTGCTGGGGGGATATCTTGGGTGTAGAGGGGTCATGGTGCTGGGGGGATATCTGGGGTGTAGAGGGGTCAGAGTGCTGAGGGGATATCTGGGGTGTAGAAGGGCCAGAATGCTAGGGGATATCTGGGATGTAGAGGGGTCAGAATGCTGGGGGGATATCTGGGATGTAGAGAGGTCACAGTGCTGGGGGGATATCTGGGGTGTGGAGGGGTCAGAAGGCTGGCAGGATATCTGGGGTGTAGTGGGGTCACAGTGCTGGGGGGATATCTGGGGTGTAGAGGGGTCAGAGTGCTGAGGGGATATCTGGGATGTAGAGGGGTCAGAGTGCTGGGGGGATATCTAGGGTGTAGAGGAGCCATAGTGCTGGGGAGGCATCAATCTAGCAGATATATGCATAGGACAGCTTTGTTACTTTATGTATGTAGCATTTTCCCACTGTTTCTTTGCTGTACAGAATGATTGTTCATGTTCTGCCTCCCACCTACTTGATGTCTGTTTACCTGTGCTGTCTCTATTGTAGGGGCCCCAGAGCATTACTTTACCCAGGGGGGATATCTGGGGTGCAGAGGGGTCAGAGTGCAGGGGGGGTATCTGGGTTGTAGAGGGGTCAGAGTGCTGGGGAGATATCTGGGATGTAGGGGGGGTCACAGAGCTGGGGGGATATCTGGGATCTAGAGGGGTCAGAGTGCTTGGGGGATATCTGGAGTGTAGAGGGGTCAGAGTGCTGGGGGATATCTGGGATGTAAAGGGGTCAGAGTGCTTTGGGGATATCTGGGATGTAGGGGGTCAGAGTGCTGGGGGGATATCTGGGATGTAGAGGGGTCAGAGTGCTGGGGGGATATCTGGGGTGTAGAGGGGTCAAAGTGCTGGGGGGATATCTGGGGTGTAGAGGGGTCAGAGTGCTGAGGGGATATCTGGGGTGTAGAAGGGTCAGAGTGCTGGGGGATATCTGGGGTGTAGGGGGGTCAGAGTGCTGGGGCGATATCTAGGGTGTAGAGGGGCCATAGTGCTGGGGAGGCATCAATCTAGCAGATATATTATATGCATAGGACAGCTTTGTTACTTTATGTATATAGCATTTTCCCACTGTTTCTTTGCTGTACAGAATGATTGTTCATGTTCTGCCTCCCACCTACTTGATGTCTGTTTACCTGTGCTGTCTCCATTGTAGGGGCCCCAGAGCATTACTTTGCCCAGGGGGGATATCTGGGGTGTAGAGGGGTCAGAGTGCAGGGGGGTATCTGGGTTGTAGAGGGGCCAGAGTGCTGGGGAGATATCTGGGATGTAAGGGGGGTCACAGTGCTGGGGGGATATCTGGGATCTAGAGGGGTCAGAGTGCTAGGGGATATCTGGAGTGTAGAGGGGCCAGAGTGCTGGGGGATATCTGGGATGTAGAGGGGTCAGAGTGCTTTGGGGATATCTGGGATGTAGAGGGGTCAGAGTGCTGGGGGGATATCTGGGGTGTAGAGGGGTCAGAGTGCTGAGGGGATATCAGGGGTGTAGAAGGGTCAGAGTGCTGGGGGATATCTGGGGTGTAGGGGGGTCAGAGTGCTGGGGGGATATCTAGGGTGTAGAGGGGCCACAGTGCTGGGGAGGCATCAATCTAGCAGATATATTATATGCATAGGACAGCTTTGTTACTTTTTGTATGTAGCATTTTCCCACTGTTTCTTTGCTGTACAGAATGATTGTTCATATTCTGCCTCCCACCTACTTGATGTCTGTTTACCTGCGCTGTCTCCATTGTAGGGGCCCCAGAGCATTACTTTGCCTAGGGTCCCATGATGCTATTAAGATGGCCCTGAGGCCAGGCAAGGAGAGCATTAATCGGAGAAGCAGCCAAGAGGCCCATGGTAACTCAGGAGGAGTAGCAGAGATCCACAGCTTAGGTGGGAGAATCTGTCCACAGGACAACTATGAGTCGTGCACTCCACAAATCTGGCTCTTATGGAAGAGTGGCAAGAAGGAAACCATTGTTGAAAGAAAGCCAAAAGAAGTCCCATTTGCAGTTTGCGAGGAGCCATGTGTGGACACAGCAAACATGCGGAAGAATGTGCTCTGGTCATATGAGCCCAATATTGAACTTTTTGGCCTAAAAGCAAAATTCTATGTGTAGCAGAAAACTAACACTGCACATCACCCTGAACACACCATCCTGACCATAAAACCTGGTGGTGGCAGTATAATGTTGTGGAGATGCTTTTCTTCAGCAGGGACAGGGAAACTGGTCAGAGTTGATGGAAAAATGGATAGAGCCAAATACAGGGCAATTTTAGAAGAAAACCTGTAATGCTGCGTACACACGACCAGAATTCTCGTCGGAAAAAGCTATGATGGTTTTTCCAACGGAATTCTGCTCAAGCTTGTCTTGCTTACACACGGTCACACCAAAGTCCGAGTGTCCAGAATGCGGTGACGTACAGCACGTACGATGGGACTAAAAAAGGGAAGTTCAATAGCCAGCGCGCCACCCTTTGGGCTCCTTCTGTTAATCTCGTATTTATCTCGTGTTAGTAGAAGTTTGATGAGAAACGATTTGCGCTTTTCAGACTCCTGCTTTTTCAGATCGTTTTACTGCTGTTCAGTTTGTGCTTGTGGGTTTGTATCTGGTTTTCAGTGCGTGAAGTCAGTTCGTATCTGTTTTTAAGTGCGTTCTTGTCCACTCATTACTGATTTTCAGCTCGCTCTTCACAGGCCTTGCAGTTCTTCAGTGCGTTCTGTTTAGTTCGTTCTGACCAGCCAACCATTTTGAAGCCATGTTGCGGGTACGTGCTTGTCATAGAGTTTGTGCTGTGCAGGGTCTTGGTGTTGGGCTTCTAGCTTTGACCCAAGCCCAGTCCATGAACAGGGCGAGGAGGAGTTCATGGACCAATGACCAATTCTCTCATATGCCTTTTGTTGCGGGAGATCCAGGAGAATAACCCTGATGATTTCAGGAATTATCTCCGGATGACGGACCCTATTTTTCACCATTTGCTGGCTTTGCTGTCCCCTTATATCAGCAGGCAAGACACCTGCATGCTACAAGTCATCACTCCGGAGCAGAGGCTCGTCGCCACGTTGCGGTACTTGGCGACTGGAAGAAGTCTACAGGACCTCAAGTTCTCGACAGGCATCTCCCCCCAGGCTCTTTTTTTGCATTGATCTACGTCCCCTGGGGCAGCACCCGGGTCCCCAAACACTTTTTATGACAATAACTTGCATATAAACCTTTAAAATTAGCACTTTTGATTATTCATGTTCGTGTCCCATAGACTTTAACGGTGTTCGCGTGTTCGAGTGAATTTTTTGCCTGTTCGCAAGTTCTGGTGCAAACCGAACAGGGGGGTGTTCGGCTCATCCCTACTCCCCCCCCCCCCAACCGCTAAATCAACCGATACCAATCCTCTATCTGCTGACTTTGCCAAACCCATACACACTATACCTACCTCTTTTGTGTTCATATTCATGGATGAATTCCCCAAAGCATGTAGTGAAAGGGCCTGCCAGAATACTTTCAAATGGTACTGTTTAAAGTTTTGTTCTCCTATTATTATCTTGATAGCTAATTGCAGAATGTAAAAATGTGCTTCAATTAGGACAATGTGTATTTTTATTTTTGTATTATGACACTTCTTACCTGTCCAGTGGACTGCCAATAGTGTAAGTAAGGAGGGGTTGGCCAAAGTAAAACACATTATTTATGCATTCAGCTCCCAATGAAGTTGAGAGGGTTACCTGTCCAAAACATACCCCCCTAAAATTTTTACAATGGGCCATCAGAGGGGTGAGGAATCTGATAAGTGGGCCTTATATTTTTGCCTTTAAATACTCCTTAAAATAAATGTTATACTGATGTTGGCCAAGAATGTTTGTGTCTAATCTGCTTGCAATGTTTATGTGCAAAAATGACTCATTTTTTGTCTTGTTTGACTCCACAATTTCCTTCAACGCCACAGGAATGGCAGACTGTGGCATCCCACTTTGCCCAGCTGTGGGACTTTCCTAACTGTGGAGGGGCAATCGAATGGAAGCACATCCACATCGTCCCACCACCCCATTTGGGGTCATACTATTATAATTACAAGGGGTTTAATAGTATTGTGTTGATGGCGGTGGTGTCTGCAATATATGATTTTTTATATGTGGATGTGGGGAGGAATGGCTGGCTGTCGGATGGTGGAGTCTTTGCCCAGACCAAGTTCTACCAACGTCTCGAGAGTGGTGGCTTGGGATGGCCACCTCCAGAGGAGAACGTGGAAGGACTGCCATTTGTCTTTTTTGCAGATGAGGCATTCGGTCTGGGTGACCACGTGATGAGGCCATTCCGCCAGAGGACCCTCACCCTGGAGAAGAGGGTTTTTAATTACCGGCTGGCCAGAACCAGAAGAGTCGTGGAGAATGCCTTTGGGATCCTGGCCAGCCGGTTCCGCCTATTTCAAACAGCCATAAATATGGCGGTATACAAACTAAACCATATCATTTTATGTTGCTGCATCCTGCACAATTTTTTAAAAAGACATAATGCAAGTTATGTTGCCTCTGTTGGGCCTGAGGCTGGACCTTCAGAAACTCCAATGACGGCCCTGGAAGCTGGCCGTCCTGGCTTGCCCCCCCAAGCGCCCGTGAAGTGCGAGAAAAATATGTAGAATATTTTACGGGTAGGGGGCCATTGCTATGCCAGCAAATTTTGAATACATTTTCTCTTTTATCAGATCAAATCTTGATTTTCATTTACTGCTTGGGTTAATTTTTGCTGTCTCCTATGTTCTCCTAGGGCACTTGTAGTGCCAAGTGGTTTTTACATTATTAAATAACACCCATTGTCACTGTAAACACCAACTTAACACAAAAAATGGTATTGATCATTGAAAGAAGAAGCCACAGATTGTTGAGTATAAAACCTTTTGCTCCGTGCACATTCACATGTGCGTTTTATAAAGCATTTGGCGGTAAAAAAAAACACATCTTTTTTTTTCAAAGTTTTACCTTGAAATTTCTGAAAAAATACAGAAACAGGCATGTTTACAAACATAACATACACAACTCTGGAACTTACAAGGTTCAACATTGCAAAAAAGAAGGCAATATCAGACATTTTATAGTGTGAAAAAGGTCTTGATATTGCCTTCATCAGATGGTGTGAAGTCACCCCTGTAAAAGGTAAGTTTAGAAGATGCACACAAATTGTGAGTCAAAATGGGGATTTCCTTTCTGATCCCATACCTAATGTCAACATGTGCTATCTCCCATCATGGGGAATCAATGGACGTGTTTTGGGGGTGCAACCACTTCCTCTCACCTACTAAAGTTGTGAGGAAGGGGTTGCACCCATAAAACGCGTAAATTGAAATCCCCTGATGGCAGATAGCACATGTTGACACACTGTGTGCATCTTCCAAATTTGGCTTTTAAACTGTATTAAAACTTTACATAAAATGATTTAAAAAAAAAAATTCCAGGAATCTTTAGGATTTAAATTCTCCCTAGTACATCAATCATGTTCTTCAGTCTTTGTTCAATCTCCTTGGTATTTTCTTCGATAATGTCCAAATCACAACTACAAAACATGATTTTCTGGATCATCCGTTGTGCACTGTCACTGGTGAAATCACTGGATTTTGGTACCACAACCTGAACATCACCTAAAATAAGAATACACACCATGTATTATAAATATGCAGGCATACATCTATTACCTGAATCTGTGGTGTCCGACACTGACCTGTTGTGGTGACAATCTCCACCACCTCTCCTTCCTCCACATCCTCAGGTTGTGACCTTTGTTCCCCTTCTTCAGGAGGTGGGAGGGGTCCCTGGTGTCCTCTAAGTCTTTGCTCCCCTATGAGAATAAAACAAAAGGTATACTTAGCACACAGATATTTGAGTCCAGAAATAGAAATATGAAACATTGCTTGGAAGTGGTGTACAATTGTCTGTTTTGGCAGAGTTCCAAGTTGAAGACATGATTTTTTCCCTTACCAAAGCTGGAATACTTCCCTTTTTTGGACAAGTTTCACACATGTAGACACTTCAAGTATCCACTGGAGTACCTGTGTGGGACATCCTAAAAAGTTTGTTCTTGTGTCCCACACTAGTGCTCCAGAGTCCAGATGTGTAAACAGCTGCTGAGTGTCCTCTCCTTACATTACACTGAATCAAGTTTGTAATTTATTCTAGTTTGAAACACATCTAGACAACAATGTCCTAAACTTCTTTCAATACAAATTATCATGACCAAATGTGGTTAACTCTGTATCTGGCAAAAACATTGTATTCATTTGCAAACGAACGATGTTTACTATGATCGATTACTGTGCCCACAAACATGAAAGTAGCCATTTTAAACTGTATAACAGTAAAGAAAAGCACATGGTGCAGCATGCAAGTATTAATAAGACTAGGAACACACAACAACTACTTACTTTTTAGAAGCACTTTCTTGATCCTTCTATACTGATCCTGCTCCCTCAGTTTCAGGTCTGACCAGCGTTTCCTCAGTTCTCCTCCTTGGATCGTCGTACCCCAAAATTCTGGCGCAGACTCTTCACAACTTTAGTCATGATCTTGGCCTTTCTCTCATTAGAGTTGGTGTACGGTCTATACTTCCCACCATAGTCGGCCCTCTTCAGTATGTCCACCATCTCCACCATCTCACCAAAGGCCACATTGGAGGCCTTAAATCTCCTCCTCCTGGATCGGGGCGTTTCCGGCTCCGGCTTTCCTCCTCCTCCCCACTGCGATGAAAGAGACGGGGCTGGGAATATTCTAGAAAGAACGTCAGGGGTGGGCGACGGTGGTGGAGTTTCACACATGCTCAGTGTCTATAAAGCTAACACGCGTGTGTCATACCTACGTTCTGTGTGCAGGGGAAGGAGGAACGTAAGCGAAGAACGTAATAAAGAAGGTAGCATTTTAACTTGGGACATGAGTGGCCTATACTGATTCTAGATTGAAGCCTATATTGGGATAAGATTAGGAGAGTTTAGCCTGATATTAGTGTTTTTGTCTTTTGTTTGGTCTTGCAGCAAAAATGAAACAATTTAAAGACCCAGACTTCCTCAGCGAATTAATAGACAGATACAGGGATATGCGCAATTTGTGGGAGGTGAAAAACCCCTTATATCGCAACAAACCAGCTAGGAAGGCATTGATGGAGAAACTGCTGGAATTTGTGAAGACTCGGGTCCCCCAAAACAGAGTTTGTGAATAAGAAAATTGGTAGCTTGAGAAGCACGCATAGGAAGGAGCTTAAGAAGGTCCAGAAGTCCATTAGGTCCGGAGCAGCAGCAGAAGATGTGTATGTACCCAGTCTGTGTTACTTCAACAAGATGCGGTTTCTAGAAGACCAGATTGAAGCCAGGAAATCACTTTTGACTCTTCCGCCCCCCCTTCCATCCACCCTTCCCTCAACCCCAGCTGAGGCTTCCGAGGACCAACCTGGGCCTTCCATCCTGGAAGAAATTGAGGAGCCCAGATGGAGCCCGATATAGTATTTTTAAACATATTTTTTGTGGGAAAATGATTGTTGTTAACTAGATGTTATTATTGATAGCAAATGAATGAGTTAACAAAAAGTGTTTACATATCAAAAGACAGTAGGGGCCAAAAATGATTGTGACAAGAATGAAAAATGCTGTGGTCAGAATGATAGTCTTTTCTATTTATTAACATTTCATTTGCAACAGTCATGAGCTGAAAATTATGTATGATTGATGAACCAAAAACTAAAACTATGTCCCTTTTTTATACACAGGAAGAACTCAGCCAGGATGAGGCTCTGGAATGTGGCACACAGGAGGAGGCAGGGGTTAGTGTCAGCAGGAGGTGGCGAGGCCCAGCCTCACCTAATCCCAGGTCCCTCCCCTCCGCCTTCCAACCAAAAGCCCCAGGAAGGGGAGGAACATGGAGGAGGCAGCACTGGGTCTCATTAAGGAAGCTAATGAGGCCCAGAAAGCCCCCCTTGATGCTGTAGAGGCCTATGGCATCTATATAGCCTCAAATTTGCAGCAAATGGAGGGGGACCCACGCCGCAAATGCGAGAAAATCATTTTTGAGGCCATCCATAAGGAGTTGAGTGGCCAAATGACTGATGGCATCCACTTATGTACGCTCACCCTTCCTCCTCCTCCTCCTGCCACAAGTCCACCTCCTGAGCCACAGCCTGCAGGAAAGGCTGCAGGAAGGCTACAGGGAAGGCTGCAGGGAAGGCTGCAGGGCAACGTGGAGGGAAGGTTGCACGGAAGACAAGAAAGTGATGGCCTGGGTTCAGTCTGGTCTGACAGAAGACGCAGGCTGTTGTAGTACCACAGTACCACAGCCTGGGGACATACATGTCATCTGCTGCTGTTCGTGATCTCTGGGAGTCCTGGACCAGATTGTGCTCTCTTATATATGGACTTATCAAGCTACCAATTTTTTTATCCACAGAGTTGATGTCTGCCCTGGGGGCCAAAGGCTTCACAAATTCCAGCTGTTTCTCCAGCTTTGCCTTCCCTCTTAATTTTGTTATTATGAGCCAGAATAAATGGAGATTTTTTATATGAAAATACTTGCCAATATGTTTTTCTTCAAATAGGACAGTTTTTTGGTGAGTAGGCAGGTACATTTCTAAAATACAATGTTAAATTAACAAGGGACACCAAGCAACCTCCTTGAGGTTTACAAATACAAGATAATAATGGTGTTGTGGAAACGTGACCTACAAAAAAAACAAAAATATGGAGATCACTATAAAATAATAAAAATAAAAACAATACAACAGGATATCTTGTTTAAAAAAATTACTATAAAAAAAAAAAACATTATTATGGAGAACTGGCTTTAAAAACAAAAAAGATTAGTTATGAGATCACGAGAAATAATAAAGAAATGAGTTTGTGAGAACTCTGTGTGAATATGAGCAGCAAAACAACTTCATTCTTTTAGCATTATAAAGAAGAAGAGAATGCGCTGCATTGAAAGATTTAAAAATTTGCAGTGTGACAAATGTGCCATCTCCATTACGCACGGTCCTTTTTCCAGACTGAGCGGCTCCATCTCATACTTGATTCTGAGCATGCGTGTTTTTTTGAGCGTCAAATTTGCATACACACAAATGGAATTTCCGATAGAAACTTTTTCGGTCTGAAAAATTGTGAACATGCTCTCAGTCTTTTGCTGGCGAAAATTCGGCCAGCAAAAATCCGATGGAGCATACACACGGTCGCATTTTCTGACCAAAAGCTCTCATCGGTCTTTTGCTGGCTGAATTTCCGATCGTGTGTACGCTGCATTAGAGTCTGAAAAAGATTTAAGACTGGGGGGAGGTTTACCTTCCATCAGGACAACAACCATAAACATACAGCCAGAGCTTCAAAGGAATGGTTTAGATGACCCAGTCAAAGTCCAGACCTAAATCCAATTGGGAATCCATCCAATCAGACAGAGCTTGAGCTATTTTGCAAAGAAGAATGGGCAAAAATGTCACTCTCTAAATGTGCAAACCTGGTAGAGACATCCACAAAAAGACTTGCAGCTGTAATTGCAGCGAAAGGTGGTTCTACAAAGTATTGACTCTGGGGGGGGCTGAAAACAAATGCAACCCACCCTTTTCACATAGTTATTTGTAATAAATGTTGAAAATCATTTATCATTTTCCTTCCACTTCACAATTACATGCCACTTTGTGTTGGTCTATCACATAAAATCCCAATAATATACATTTACGTTTTTGGTTGTAACATGATGAAATGTGGAAAATTTCAAGGGGTGTGAATACTTTTTCAAGGTGCTGTATTTATAAATGATATAGGGTCTGGGATTAAAAGTACCATTTCAGTCTTTGCAGATGACACCAAGCTATGCAGTGGAATAACATCCTTACATGACATTGTATAACAGATGCTACATAATAAACTAACTCTGCCCGACCAATACCCAGCTCTGCTTTACCTTGCCATTACCCATGAATGGAGACCACACCAAGCTGGAGTAAATATTGGCCGTAGCAGCCATTTTTTTTTAACACTCAAGTCAATTTACATAACTTTATAAAACAACCGTTAAACCATCACCCATCAGTTACATACTTGGGTTGGTCTTTGCAGGAAAACCTCAAGGTTGTCACATGATCCAATCCGGCACTGCGGTACCATAAACTTAAATAGGCCTCCAGCTGACATGCTAGCTCGGAGACAACCAAACACTGACTGCAGTGCACCCATTAACCAAATTCCAGCTAAACCACCATTAGCTGGAATACCACCAACGGGACCCAAACCACCGATGGGTCCCAAACTCTTTTGTATCCGAGGTTACTTCCTTCACCCGCAAAGACCAACAACCCGCCACTGCTACGACATCCTGCGTCAATTGTACTGTGGAAAAAAGACTTATCGTGTGTTAGCAAGCAAACAATGCATATACAAACCTTCTTCAAGGGAGGGAGGGTGGGAAGCTTTCTCCCAATGCTACCACTACCAATCCTTGGGTTACTCCTGAAAGAGAAGAAACAACAACCCATATAACAATAATTGTTCACCTGAGTATGTATATATCAAAGACCACACACACCCCATGCACCCCCACTACCCAGCTAAACTGTCAAGAGGTGGGGTGCACTTTAGCGGCACTTTACCGCTACCTCATCCAACCCCCATCTGACTGCCTCCGTAACAGCTCCAATACGAAACGATCGCATCCCACCCTGGAGCCCCGCCCCCGCTGCACTAATCCCAGGGGGTAGCCCGCATGTTCCGTCTCCCTCCGCTTGTTTGGCCTAGTGGGGGCTGCAGATCTGCCAGCAGCCCCACTAGCCACGCTCTGGCCATGCTGGGCTTTCCTCCCAGGACCCCCCGCTGTGCCCACCACTGATCATTTCGCAGGGGGCCCTGAGGGGGCCCTCAAGGGACTCCCATGTTGCCGCTGAGCCCTGGGGGCAGGGGGGAGTCTTGAGAGAAGCGCTCCGGCAGCCGTGACCGCCGAGCTCGTGCGGACTCTCTCTCCACTATATTTAGTTCTGGGGACCCCTCTCCTAATGCTGCTGTGAGCTGCAAGCTGTCCCTGCAGCCATCTATCCCCCCTTGTCACCGCTTCTGCCCTGAGACTGTCCAGCAAAGTCTCTACCTCAGCTATGGTCCTGCAGCTCCTCACAGCTCGCTCCCAATACTACCACTAAGCTGGGGATGGACACACGTGCTGCTTCATACAGCTAGCTCCTCCTCCCTGCCTAACCCACCAATCTCCTAATCTTTTACAAAAACTCTATTCTCCCTGTGCCCTGCTTAGCCCTGTCATGCCCGCCCTTCACTTATGTAATTTAATTTCCTTTTGCTCCGGGCTTCTCTGGATGTCTCCAACTTACAAGCCAACCTCAATGTGCTGTTTAATTGGGCAACTATGTGACAGATGAGGTTTAATGTTGATCAATGTAAAGTTATGCACTTGGGGGCTAAGAATATGCATGCATTATACATACTAGGGGAGTATAACTTGTGGAGAAGGATCTGTACATTTTGGTAGATCATAAACTTAATAATAGCATGCAATGCCAAGCTGTGGTTTCCAAAGCGAGCAAAGTCCTTTCTTGTATTAGCCACTTGCCCACTGGACACTTATACCCCCTTCCTCACCAGGCAAATTTTCAGCTTTCAGCGCTCTCACAATTTTAATGACAATTACTCAGTCATGCAACACTGTACCTATATAAAAATTGGGGCCTATTTTTCACACAAATAGCTTTCCTTTGGTGGTATTTAACCAGTTCTGGACCGTCCCTGCAGCAGGGTGGACTCTCTGCGAGAAATCACGTACCTGTACAAGATTTGCGCCTGGGCACGCCGACCCAGCAATGATCGGATTATATTCAGAACTGATCAATCATCGAGTCCAGGCCAATGATCTATGGCCTGAACCTGCTGACGAATGGCAGAGCATCCTGTGTAATGTAATGTAAACACAGGTACAGGAAATTATGTCATCTTCTCTCCTGGAGACCTTTTTTGGATCCAGCGTGAGAACATCTACTGTGAGTAAAAGTACTACAGTAAGACCAGATCACATAGTTAGGCACATATAAACCCTTGATTGCCCCCTAGTTAACCCTTTCACTCCCTGTCACAGTGTCATTAGGTACAGTGTATAGATATTTTACTGATCACTGTATTAGTGTCACGGGTGATGCCAGATAGCGCTAGTGCCAATCCCAGACAGCGTCAGATTGCCCGCCACATATTCACTAATAAATTGTAACTCGTTGATTGCCAGTAATACTAACACACACTATAAACCTCCATTACTAGTATAGTCTGAAAGGATCAATATCTTTGATCAGATCTATACTAGTGTCCCCAATAGTATAGTTTTAGCAAAAACAAAGCGTTAGCAGGATCAGCCCTGACACCTGCCAGCACCTGTGTTTCGCCCCTCTGCCCCCCCCCCCACAAGTGCAGTGTCAGTAGATACTTCACTTCTGATACACAGTACACAAAACCGCAGCATTAGCAGAGTCAGGCCTGATCTCTGCTAGAGCTAGCAGGTACATTTTTTTGTTGCGGTTCAAACAGTCCTTGACAACCAGGTGCTTTTTTTACCTGTGAGTCACACTAGGTACCTATAAATTTATTGGCCAAAATGTCCAAAGAAAGGTACACTAGTGAGGAGGCCTACAGGATGCTGAGCAAGACAGATGAAAGCAATAGAGAGTCCTCACAGTCAGAATCAGACTCAGTATCCAAACCTGTAGAGAGCAGTGGCACCCTGACAGATAGCTCTGATGATAGTGTAGGGGTCCCTGCTAAGGGCAGGCGTACCCAACCATGTTTCGAGGTTGCTGAGGTGCTACAATCGCATGATTTTCGTAATGCAGCAGGGTGTCAGTACTAGTGCCGCTCTACCTTCTGGTGAACTGGCGAGCACCAACAGTCTAGTACATCCTGGTCGTAGACAAACCAGCACTGCAGTAACACTTGGTGACTAACACAAGTAGTGTCCCGCTGTGTTTGCAAATCCTAATTGGGAGCCCACAAATTCTGCAGCGCCCATACTTCCCCCATTCACTGGCCAACCCAGAATATAGGTGGAAACAGCAGATTTAACTCCCCTTGTTTTTTCTCTTTTTAATATTTTTATTAAATTATTGAGTTTATAACAAACAATGATACATAGATACATGGTACAATAAAAAGCCAAAGATGCTAGAGGGTTGGTCGCTCAGAGCTACATCAGGTACACTACTACAGTATTCAATAAAAGCAGACCATTAGACATAGTAGGAGTAAGGATACCTGCCCTGGGAGGGTTGTGCCTGGGGTAATTACAGGACCAGGGCGACCATTTTACTCAGTCAGGTTGTCTTAGTACAGTGTGTCGATAACACCATTCTTCCTATCCAGTTTGCGGCTTATTGCAAGCTGGTAGAGTGATTGCTCTCACCGGGCAGTCTCTCCACCCCAAGGTGATCATACTGTGGAGATGGCTGACCGGGGCAACCCCTTCTAATAGAATTACATGGCCGGCCTGAAGGTGGAAGCATACTTGCTCAGGCCTGCTCAAAATGTTGCTTCATAGGTACTATGTTGAGTACCATGGTCCAGGCCACACACCCACTATTTGCTATTTTGTGTTTGAATCGAGCTGCCTTATGCCATAACCTAACCTAATGTTAAGTAAGAGTGTAATTGGACTGTAGCGGCCAACCGCCTCAAGCTGAGAGCCAGGTATGAGATATGTTCCTTCTCCACTGGAAGAGAGAGAAGTAGGGGAAACGGGGAGGGAAAGAAAATCGAGTATAAGCATCATAAGATGAGAGGGGGACAGGTAGAAGTAGAGAGAAGAGGAGAGAAGAGAGGAAGAGTAAAGTAAAGAAGGCCACCTAGAGGAAGATAAAGGAATCAAGAGTTTTCTACGCCCCTGGAATCAATGGTATACCCATATTTTTCGCCCAGGGTTCCCAAATTGACTCGAATTTGCAGGTTTTGTCAAGTGACTTGCTGACCATTTTCTCCTGGGCCATGACCTAGGAGATTTTACGTTTCATTTCTGCTAACGGTACCGTGTGATGCTTCCAGTTTCTGGCAATGGTGATTCTGGCTCCCAAGAACATATAAAAGATCAGGGATTGTGTGTGTCTGGGAATTTTCTCTACCTGGACATTGAGAAGTGCTATTTCTGGGACCTGTGGAACTGCTACTCCCGTGATCTTTCGCAATAAGTGGAAAAAGCTGTTCCAGAAATTTCGGATCCAAAACATGTCCACCATAAATGGAGTATAGATCCCAAATGGCCACATCCCCTGAACCACAAAGGGGATGAGTCTGGGAAAATTTTGGCTAGGGTGTCCGGAACTCGATACCAACATGTTATGATTTTAATGCTAGCCTCCATTAAAGAGATGTTCATGATTCCTTTGAAAGATCTGTGAAAGCATCTACACCATTTATTCAAGTCCCACTCATTTGCCAGGTCCCGTTCCCAAAGTCGGGCATAAAGCGGTTTGTTACAGGAGCTGGCTAGGGAATTATAGATAATGGAGATACCCCCCTTATGATCCTTTATGTTGGAGCACCATATCTCATATGCAGTTAGTTTAGTGAGACCTGAATTCTCCGACCATTTTGATCGCAGGAAGTGAGTAATTTGGTAAAGTCTGTATCTTTTAGAGTCGGGCATATCCAGTTTACTCACACAGTACTCGACAGAAAGGGGCCCCATGGAGTTAAGGAAGTGTTGAATCCTGTATAGGCCCTTGTTTAGCCACCATTTGAATGCTAATATGTTTTGGCCAGGGGGAAATTCTGGGTTGTGGAATAAGTGGGAAAGTGGGTGAATGGGGGAAGTAAGTGCAGGGTTTTTTTTGTAGTCTATCCCAAAGGGACATTGAATGAGAGAGGGTGGAGCCAATATCACTGGTTTGAGGCGCGGAACAGCCCGGAGTAAGTAGTCTATTGTGTGTATCTTGTCTCTCCATCAGTAGCCAGTCAGGTTTAGGGCCCCTAGAGTAGGCAACGGAGATCTGCGCTAACTGCGCCCATTGGAAATACCATCAAATATTGGGTAGAGCTAGACCTCCCTGTGTTTTGAGTCTGTAAAGTGTTTCTTTGGAGCATCGTCTGCCTTTGGAGCCACATATAAAATTCAGGATGGAGGATTGGAAACGGAGTAGTTGTGCTTTCTTAATTGGGATTGGTAGGATCTAAAGAGGTACAGGAGGCGGGGAAGGAGGGTCATTTTAATGGAATTAACCCTGCTTAGCCAGGACAGATCATGCTTAGACCAAGCGGACATATCAGCTTCAAGTTTTTTGAACAGAGGGGGTAGTTGTTGGAGAATAGCAGGTCAAATCTAGGGGTAAGGTTGATTCCTAAATAGGTGATATATTTTCAGCTCCATGTGAAAGGGAAGTACATTTGCAGGTGCTTAAGGAGGTCTGGCGAGACTGAAACATTCAGTGCTGCGGATTTGGAAACATTGACACGGAGACCTGAGGCTTCCTCAAACTGCTCAAGTAGATTAATAATGTTAGGGGTGGAGATGAGGGGCAATGTTACAAAGAGGAGAAGGTCATCCGCGAAAAGGGCGCATTTGTGTTCTTGTGGACCGCATGAGACTCCTTTAATGTCGGGGTGGCTGCGAATGGCGATTGCTAGGGATTCTATGGTGATTGCGAAAATTAGGGACGACAACGGGCATCCCTGTCTGGTTCCTTTCTCTATTTTAAACGTGTTGGAGTACCTCCCCTGCATTCTTACTTGGGCACTAGGATTGGAATAAAGGGAATGTAGAGTGCTTAGGAATTTGGGGCCCAGTCCCCATCTTTCCAGGACTTTGAAAATATACGGCCAAGTGACCGTATCAAATGCTTTGTGAAGGTCAATGGAAAGTAGGAATCCTTCCTGACGGGGTCCCCCTCAATGGAAAGTAGGAATCCTTCCTGACGGGGTCCCCCGTCCCATTGAGAGCTTAGGAGGGTCACTATGTCTATAGCCCTTCTCACCTGGTCAGGACCCTGTCTCCCTGGGATAAATCCTGCCTGATCTTTGTGGACATACTGGGCTATGAAAGAGGATAAACGGTTTGCCAGTATTTTTGTTAGAAGTTTAAGATCATTGTTGATCAGGGAGATCGGCCGGTAAATGTCAATCACTGAGGGGTCTTTTCCTGGCTGGGGAATGACAGAGATGTAAGCTAAGTTTGAGGATTTATCCAAGGGAGATACTGATTGTAGAAGTTAAAAAATCTGACCAGGTAAGGTGATAGGGTATCAGCAATTTTTTTGTAGTAGGCCACCGAGAAACCATCGGGGCCGGGGCAGAGCCCTGTTTGAGGTTCTTGATGGTCTCCATGATCTCCGAGGAGGTAATGGGTCGGTCAAGAAGCTCAGTATGGTCCGTGGAAAGTTTGGGCAATGGAATGGAGTTGAGGAACTCCGTGGGGTTGGGGGAAGAGCTAGCTTTATTTTCTTTGTAAAGGGAAGCGTAGTAGTCATGGAAGCATTCCATGATACGTTGTGGGTTCTGTGTAAATGTGCCAGATTGCAAACGGATTTTGGGAAATGCCAAAAGACGTGGTTTTGGGAGAAAGTTTGGAGGCTAGTTTGGTCCCTATTTTATCTTTTTGGGAGTAAAACCTCACCCCCGACCAGCGAAGGTGTCTCTCGGCTTCAGTAGTGAGGGCCAGGTTGAGTTTTAATCTGGCGGTTTCTAGTTTTTGTAAAGAAGACTGGGTGTGTTCTCGTTTATTATGCTTACAGGCCTTCCTGGTATTCTTTAGTGAGGTTGTCTATTTCTGCCCGGTGTTCTTTTTTTAAACGCGATGATAACTGAATGATTTTGAAGTCCGCTCGTGTGTACGAGGCATTAGAGGTATGTCTATGTTTGCTTTCAGCATACGTAAATCAGTGACTAGAGCACTGTAGGAGGTGATTTCACCACTGCAATTACTTAAAAGAGCATATATGTCAAAGCATAGGGGTTGGGGTGGACAGAGGGTAGATCACCCATATGGTTTGGCATATATATTTTTCACTTTTTCTTTCGATTGATGTGAATGGAGGAATCTGCTAGGTTCTTTTTTCCGTTCAGCCCAAGGACTGGACAAAAAAAAAGAACGTTGCATGTATGCCCATCATTAGACATGGGTGGATGCAGGGTGGTGAATTCTGATAGTGGGCATACCACACACTTTCTGGCAGAGATTTCTTCATCCAGATGAATCGTTGTGAATTTAGGAATCTGTCAGGTTCTCTTTTTTTCATGCATAGGCTGCATGAAAAAACAGCAACATTACAATATATGCCCAACAAGGACCAGCGACGTACTGGTAAGTCACTGGACTTTGAGTGGTTATACTGGGATGGTTTTGTTTTTTTCAGCCGGCAGCCGGCTTTCATGTAAAAGCAATCCTGACTGCAATTTAGCCACTAGACTGCTTTTACAAGCAGTGGCAGAGTACTCCCAACCCCCCCCCCCGCCTTCCACGTTTTTCTCGGGCTCCTCTGTCCCACGAGTAACCTGAGAATGCAGCCGGTGGTTCTGATCATATAGCTGATCGGAGACCAGAATGGCTCTAACCATCTCTATGGTCTAAGAAACTGGAAGCTACAAGCATTTAATCACTTTAGTTTTGCTGGATATGAACAGTGCCATTTTTAAATTGGGAGAGCATCTTATCACACCGATCTTGGTGTGGCCAGATGCTTTAAGGGCAGGGGAGAGATCTAGAGTCTAACAGACCCCAAATTTTTCAAAAAAAGTGTACCTGTCACTACCTATTGCTATGATAGGGGATATTTACATTCCTTGTGATAACAATAAAAGTGCTAAAAAAAAAAAAAATTAAAGCAACGGTGTAAAAATAAAGCAAAGGCAAACGCAAGTATTGGTCTCATGTCGTATGTAATTGCACCATGCATGTGAGGTATCACCACAAGTCAGATCGAGGGCAGTAATTTTAGCAGTAGATCTCCACTGTAAATTTAAAGTGGTAACCTGTAAAGGCTTTTAAAAAATGTACGTAGTTTGTCTGTACGGGTGTGCACAATTTTAAAGCATGTCATGTTTGGCATCTATGTACTTGACATATTTTACCAAACAATTGGGCAATAAATTGTGTTTTTGTGCAGTAATATTCAAAATTACAAAATTTTCTAAAAATTACGTTTGGAAAATCGCTGCACAAATACGTTTGGAAAATCGCTGCGCAAATACTATGTGACAAAAAAATTGAAACGCCTACCATTTTATTCTGTAGGGTCTTTGCTTTCAAATATATAATGCTTAGGGGTTTAATGTAATTTTCTAGCAAAAAAAAGAAATGTTTTAATGTAAACAATAATGCCCTGTACACACGATCGGACATTGATCGGACATTCCGACAACAAAATCCATGGATTTTTTCCAACAGATGTTGTCTCAAACTTGTTTTGCATACACATGGTTGCACAAAGTTGTCGGAAAATCCGATCGTTCTGAACGCGGTGACGTAAAACACGTATGTCGGGACTATAAACGGGGCGGTAGCCTGCTCTCAAACTTTGTGTGTCGGAAATTCTGTCGGAAAAAGTCCGATGGAGCCCACACATGATCGGAATTTCTGACAACACAATCCGATCGCACTTTTTCTGTCAGAAAATCCGACCGTGTGTACAGGGCATAAGTGTCAGAAAAGGCTTGGTCTTGATGTTCGGCATAAAATGAAAGGATAGTTCTAACACCCCCCCCCCAATGACCCATTTTCAAAAAGTAGACACCCCAAGCTATTTGCTGAGAGGAATATTCTATCTTTTGCCACATGTTTCTGAAAAATTATTATTATTTTTTTTTACACAAAGTTGTCACTTAAATGATATATTGTTCAAACATGCCATGGGTATATGTGGAATAACACCCCAAAATACATTCTGCTTCTTCTCTTGAGTATGGGTATACCACATGTGTGAGAATTTTTAGCAGTCTAGCTGCATACAGGCCCCCTAAAACCAATTACCGCCTTCAGGCTTGCTAAGGGCGTAAATTGCTAACTTCACTTCCTCAATACCCATTACAGTTTTGGAGGCCCTGAAATGTCAATATAGCACAGCTAAAATGCTACGATGGGCGCCTGAATTACAGCGGCAAGTTTTTTTTAAATCACCTGATTAGAGCCATAGGCTCTAATAGGTGTCAAAGAAGGTGACCTGCGAGCGCCATGCTGGGTGCTCACAGGTCACTCAACTGTGTTAGAAAAGCAAATGAATATTCGCTTCCTAACACTAAACTGACTCTCCGCCAATCAGGTGCTTGGATCTGTTACCCGTCACCTGATTGGCTGAAATGACAGGTGCTGTGATTGGATGCCTATCAGGACAAAGAAGGTAACCCCCTCAAATGGGACTTTGACAGACCACCAACTCAATAATAAGTCATCCAATGTAAATGCCTTAATTTCTGACGCGTTTCCGTATGCAGTGTTCAGATACCTTCATCAGGGACTGAGGGTTCGAAAAATGTACATAAATATTGATTCTAAAAATACAACGAGATATGTCGGACAAAACATACATTTAGAGCATGAATAGTATTAGAAGAACTTTAGCCCTAGACAAAAGATGTAACTAAATATTAATGAATATACAAACAAATAAAAAAAATAATAAATAAATGATAAGTAAATACATAACAAAAAAGAATAATAAAAAAATATAAAACATTTGTAGCGCTGGTAGATTTTCAATCTACTGCTTATAGGTAAATTTAGTGGGTTATCTGTTCATACATAGTCAGATTTGCCTCTGTTCCAGCTTGGCTGAGTTGCATGTTGTTTCACACTGTACCTGTGGGTGTCGTTGTCACTATGGGTCGGTGTTGGAAAGGCAACACGTTGAAGTGTATGAGTGCTCTTCTGTCCCGGAGATAACTCGGTGGAGGTGGTCCTCCAAGTTGCATTCTGGGAGAGGGTATTTATGGGACAGACGCCATTTTTAAGGGTTCTTTTCGTTCCACCTGCTGGCCCTCCTGGCCAACAGGTATGTGTTAGGAGTACTACCATGTGGTCCTCCAACCGGGAGGCCCACGTTGCTGCAGAGTTTGGGTGGGCCCAGAAGCCTGTCTGGGGCCTACCACAGCGGCAGGGGAATGGTCCTGGGCTGTCTGTCCTAGGGGAAGAAGCTGGACAACTGAGAAGATCCCAGGGGAGGACCCGTCATGGAAGGATCATGCAGAGTGCTGGTCTGGAGAGGGGCCTGGTGACTCAGTTGGAGGACGCATCCTAAAGTTAACCTACCGCATAGTACTGCCGGGTCGGCTTAAAGGTTCTAGTGCTGTGTTTGCTATCCATCGTAAACCATTACATCCTGTGGCAGAGGATTGTACGGGTTTCTATTCCATTAAAGTCTGTGGTAGAGACTTTTGTTTGTGCTGCGTACTGGCTGCTAAGTTAGTGAGAGAAACCTATCCAGGCGGGCAAAGATTCAACCCTAAAGGGAGAGTACATTCATCTACAAGAATCCAATTTCTAATACTACACTAAGAAAAGGTATTTGAACTTCCCTGCAACTCTTCTTCTACCTCTTTCCTGCTACTTCCTTCAGTTACGTTTAATAAAGCATTGGAAAAGATCCTCAAGTGTCCAGTGCCTACATTGTCTGGTATTAAACTCAGCGGGACCCTAGACCCGGTTCTGGTGAAATTGAGGTAAGGAAGGTGACAGTAACAACCCGTCGTCTGGGATTGTTAGCCGTCAACCTCCCGCAACCCTGAGAAGCATTTCACCAGGAGTTTATGTTAAAAGAGTTTCTGGACTTTGTCATTTTCCCAGGAGAAGAAGGGGTTAAATTGCAGGACTTTAATTCTGACTGCGTAGGCTGCGGGTGAGAAGTAAAAGCCCGGGAGCTATGTGATCAGAGGAACAAGTAGGAGGAGCCTAACCTACTTGTTACCATGTGGGACACGTGTGTGTGTGTTTGGTGCCAGGGAAGAGAGGCCTCGTGATTGTGCTGAGAGTATCAGAGTGCAGCCATGTCTTCTTTTCCATTGGTACCATCAACTATGGGATCTAAGATGTTGCCTACGAGTACCGCTGCGGGTGCTATGCTGACCGGAACTCTGCTGACAGATACCGGCATTCGTCTGGAGCCGCAGGGGTGGTTTGTGCTATACACAGTTGGAGATATCGAAGGGCTGGGCATGCTTTGCCACAAGTGTGAAGGACTGGCCATACATCTCCGTTCATTTGTCCGATGTCTGCAGTGCGGAGAATATTTGTTCACAGTGGAGCAACCTACCATGTCGCCCCATGCTTATCGTGTGGATTGGGCTACAGGAATTGCCACAGTGGAAACCACTGCTATTGCTGCTGGAGAGCAACAGGCCGTGATCTTGCCTGCTACCGTGAGTGCTTCTGAGGAAGATGCCGCTGTTACTGCTTCCTCGGCGGACATCACCTTTATTTCCACGTCTACTACACCTATATCCATTGCACCTGTCCAGAGGAAGGTGGGATATGTGAAGGCTTCCCGCGGCCGTGGTCGAGGCCTACCCCAGAGACTACCCGAACCGGAGCCGGAGAAGTATATGGATCCGGAGAAGTCCATGTCAGGAACGGGTGAGAGATCAAAGGGGAACATGTCTGGGTCTCTTTGTAAATATTTGCCAGCAGAAGAGTTGAGAAATTCGGAGATAGATTCTATGTCAGATCTCTCCGGTGATGATGATTTGTTTGAGACAATGTCACAGGAACTATTGTGGGCCCAGGGTGAAGATGTTGCTTCTGCTTTGACTTTCTCAGAGTGGACAGCCCTGGATTCTGGGAAGACATCACCTTGTGTGGAGCCGCACAGTACTACCAAAGAGACATTGGAAGCATTT
Source organism: Lithobates clamitans (assembly GCA_037952925.1). Taxonomy (NCBI): domain Eukaryota; kingdom Metazoa; phylum Chordata; class Amphibia; order Anura; family Ranidae; genus Lithobates; species Lithobates clamitans. The sequence continues at coordinate 83,946 of JBBGZY010000299.1, read as the reverse complement.
GTGCCATGACTTGCGGTGCACGCCGATGCGCAAATGACATTTTCGTATTTACAAAGCATTTGTGCCGGTAACACAGCGTGATACCCCATTTACTATTCTCTTCCCGGCGCACGGGAAGAGGTGATCTGTACGCCACTATAGACCTGGTGCACAGCATGTTTAACTTCAAATTTAAACAAGCTGGAAATGCCAATAATATGGGGGTGATGTGGGATGATGTGGGGAAGTGTTGTACTAACTGCCCAAGTCACAAATATGGCCAATATAGAACGAGAAAGTGACTTTCTCAGAACAAGCCGGTAGCGCCAGCAAATACATTTAAACTGCGGGAGGTGAATTTATACACTGCGCATGCTCAAACGGCATTTGCGCTTGTTCAAATACTTTAGTTCAGTGCGCCGGCAAAATATTAGTAAATGTCAGGCAACATAAAAGCATTTGCATAGGTTGAACGGGCACACCTCTAGACTTTTTTTTTTTTTTTTTTAACGCTGGTTCACTTCGTGCGGCTCTAATGAAATGTCAGTCCGGCAAAACACATACAAGTTCATTGATAAAAACAGCATTAAGAAAACAAACACAATTCAATGCCCTCAACATTGGGAGGGTGCTTTGGGGTAGCCCCCCAAAGCACCTTGTCCCCATGTTGATGAGGACAAGGGCCTCATCCCCACAACCCTGGCCGGTGGTTGTGGGGGTCTGCGGGCGGGGGGCTTATTGGAATCTGGAAGCCCCCTTTAACAAGGAGACCCCCAGATCCCAGCCCTCCCCCCTGTGTGAAATGGTAAGGGGGTACCCCTACCATTTCACTAAAAAACTGTCAAAAATGTTAAAAATGACAAGAGACAGTTTTTGACAATTCCTTTATTTCTTCTATTTTCTATCTTCTTTCTTCTTTCTTCTATCTTCCTTCGGTTTCTTCCTCCATCTTCTTTTTCTGGTTCTTCCTCCGGTGTTCTCATCCAGCATCTCCTCCGCTGCGTTTTCTTCCCTTCTTCTCCTCGGGCCGCTCCGCATCCATGGCATGGAGGAAGGCTCCCGCTTTTCTCTTCATCTTCTTCTCTTCTTCTCTTCTTCATCTTCTTCTCCGGGCCTCTCCACACCCATGGTGGCATGGAGGGAGGCTCCCGCTGTGTGACGCTTCTCCTCTTCTGACGGTTCTTAAATAATGGGGGGCGGGGCCACCCGGTAACCCCACCCCCCTCTGACGCACGGGGACATGACAGGACTTCCCTGTGGCATTCCCAGTGACGCCACAGGGTAGTCCCGTCAAGTCACCGTGCGTCAGCATCGCCGGGTGGCCCCGCCCCCCATTATTTAAGAACCGTCAGAAGAGGAGAAGCGTCACACAATGGGAGCCTCCCTCCATGCCACCATGGGTGCGGAGCGGCCCGGAGAAGAAGATGAAGAAGAGAAGAAGATGAAGAGAAGAGCGGGAGCCTTCCTCCATGCCATGGATGCGGAGCGGCCCGAGGAGAAGAAGGGAAGAAGACGCCGCGGAGGAGATGCTGGACGAGAACACCGGAGGAAGAACCAGAAGAAGAAGATGGAGGAAGAAAACGAAGGAAGATAGAAGAAAGGAGATAGAAAATAGAAGAAATAAAGGAATTGTCAAAAACTGTCTCTTGTCATTTTTAACATTTTTGACAGTTTTTTAGTGAAATGGTAGGGGTACTTTTGTACCCCCTTACCATTTCGCTGTTGGGCGAACTTGCGACCAGTGGTTTTTCGAGTCGAACATGAGTTTGACTCGAACTTGAAGCTTATCCCTACTAGGGATGAGCTTCGTGTTCGAGTCGAACCCACGTTCGACTCGAACATTCGCCGAATTGCGATTTATATGGGCCGTTCGCGCCACATTCGTGTGGCGCGTCACGGCCCATAATTCACTGCGGCATCGCAGTGCATTGCTGGCTGATGATTGGCCAAGCATGCACTATGACCCGCATGCTTGGCCAATCACAGCGCCGTCAGTAGAGAGAGCTGTAATTGGCCAAAGCCAGGGTGGCTTTGGCCAATTATGGCTCAGGGGGTTTAGAACACGCCCCACACTATATAAGGCCGCCTTCACGGCGGCCCTGTGTAGTGTGTGTTCCGGTGTTGAAAGAGAGATAGATAGACAGAGAGTCAGTGTCATTTCATTTGAGTTAGCTAGATTAGGCAGGACAATCAATGAGTTAGCTGCACTTACAGTGCATCCCAAGTGTTACATATATATATATATATATATATATATATATATATATATATACACTGTATTCAGTTTAGCTAGATCCGTTCCTGTTATCTTCTTATTGACAGGCAGGCTTGTCTTGATACAGTATTTACAGCAACCTGAAGAAAATTGCTGGTGTTCTTTTGATTTTATTAGTACCACAGTAAGGCAGCTAGACTATTTACAGTTAGTGCAGTGCGTCCTGCTCACAGTGTTCAGCTAAAACTACAAGTTAGTGCGGTGCGTCCTGCTCACAGTGTTCAGCTAAAACTACAAGTTAGTGGGGTGCATCCTGCTCACAGTGTTCAGCTAAAACTACAAGTTAGTGCGGTGCGTCCTGCTAACAGTGTTCAGCTAAAACTACAAGTTAGTGCAGTGCGTCCTGCTCACAGTGTTCAGCTCAAACTACAGGTTAGTGCAGTGCGTCCTGCTCACAGTGTTCAGCTAAAACTGCAAGCTAGTACAGTGCGTCCTGCTCACAGTGTTCAGCTAAAACTACAAATTAGTGCGGTGCGTCCTGCTCACAGTGTTCATCTAAAACTACAAGTTAGTGGGGTGCGTCCTGCTCACAGTGTTCAGCTAAAACTACAAGTTAGTGCGGTGCGTCCTGCTCACAGTGTTCAGCTAAAACTACAAGTTAGTGGGGTGCATCCTGCTCACAGTGTTCAGCTAAAACTACAAGTTAGTGCGGTGCATCCTGCTTACAGTGTTCAGCTAAAACTACAAGTTAGTGCGGTGCGTCCTGCTCACAGTGTTCAGCTAAAACTACAGGTTAGTGCAGTGCGTCCTGCTCACAGTGTTCATCTAAAACTGCAAGCTAGTACGGTGCATCCTGCTCAAAGTGTTCAGCTAAAACTACAAGTTAGTGTGGTGCGTCCTGCTCTCAGTGTTCAGATAAAACTACAAGTTAGAGCGATGCGCCCTGCTCACAGTGTTCAGCTAAAACTACAAGTTAGTGCGGTACGTCCTGCTCACAGTGTTCAGCTAAAACTACAAGTTAGTGCGGTACGTCATGCTCACAGTGTTCAGCTAAAACTACAAGTTAGTGCGGTGCGTCCTGCTCACAGTGTTCAGCTAAAACTACATGTTAGTGCAGTACGTCCTACTCACAGTGTTCAGCTAAAACTACAAGTTAGTGCGGTGCGTCCTGCTCACAGTGTTCAGCTAAAACTACAAGTTAGTGCGGTGCGTCCTGCTCACAGTGTTCTTCAAAAACTACAAGTTAGTGCGGTACATCCTGCTCACAGTGTTCAGCTAAAACTACAAGTTAGTGCGGTACGTCATGCTCACAGTGTTCAGCTAAAACTACAAGTTAGTGCAGTGCGTCCTGCTCACAGTGTTCAGCTAAAACTACAAGTTAGTGTAGTGAGACCTCTGCACAGTGTTCATCTAAAACTACAAGTTAGTGCGGTGCGTCCTGCTCACAGTGTTCAGCTAAAACTACAAGTTAGTGCGGTGCATCCTGCTCACAGTGTTAATCTAAAACTACAAGTTAGTGCGGTGCGTCCTGCTCACAGTGTTCAGCTAAAACTACAAGTTAGTGCGGTGCGTCCTGCTCACAGTGTTCAGCTAAAACTACAAGTTAGTGCGGTGCGTCCTGCTCACTGTGTTCAGCTAAAACTACAAGTTAGTGGGGTGCGTCCTGCTCACAGTGTTCAGCTATAACTACAAGTTAGTGCAGTGCGTCCTGCTCACAGTGTTCATCTAAAACTACAAGTTAGTGCGGTGCGTCCTGCTCACAGTGTTCAGCTAAAACAACAAGTTAGAGCGGTGCGCCCTGCTCACAGTGTTCAGCTAAAACTACAAGTTAGTGCGGTACGTCCTGCTCACAGTGTTCAGCTAGAACTACAAGTTAGTGCGGTACGTCCTGCTCACAGTGTTCAGCTAAAACTACAAGTTAGTGTGGTGCGTCCTGCTCACAGTGTTCAGCTAAAACTACAAGTTAGTGTAGTGAGACCTCTGCACAGGGTTCATCTGAAACTACAAGTTAGTGCGGTGCATCCTGCTCACAGTGTTCAGCTAAAACTACAAGTTAGTGTGGTGCGTCCTGCTCACAGTGTTAATCTAAAACTACAAGTTAGTGCGGTGTGTCCTTCTCACAGTGTTCAGTTAAAACTACAAGTCAGTGCGGTGCATCTTGCTCACAGTGTTCAGCTAAAACTACAAGTTAGTGGGGTGCGTCCTGCTCACAGTGTTCAGCTAAAACTACAAATTTAGTGTAGTGAGACCTGCTCACAGTGTTCAGCTAAAACTACAAAGTTAGTGTAGTGAGACCTCTGCACAGTGTTAATCTAAAACTACATGTTAGTGCGGTGCGTCCTGCTCACAGTGTTCAGCTAAAACTACAAGTTAGTGCGGTGCGTCCTGCTCACAGTGTTCAGCTAAAACTACAAGTTAGTGCGATGCGTCCTGCTCACAGTGTTCAGCTAAAACTACAAGTTAGTGGGGTGCGTCCTGCTCACAGTGTTCAGCTAAAACTACAAGTTAGTGCAGTGCGTCCTGCTCACAGTCTTCATCTAAAACTACAAGTTAGTGCGGTGCGTCCTGCTCTCAGTGTTCAGCTAAAACAACAAGTTAGAGCGGTGCGCCCTGCTCACAGTGTTCAGCTAAAACTACAAGTTAGTGCGGTACGTCCTGCTCACAGTGTTCAGCTAAAACTACAAGTTAGTGCGGTACGTCCTCCTCACAGTGTTCAGCTAAAACTACAAGTTAGTGCAGTGCGTCCTGCTCACAGTGTTCAGCTAAAACTACAAGTTAGTGTGGTGCGTCCTGCTCACAGTGTTCAGCTAAAACTACAAGTTAGTGCGGTGCATTGTGCTCATAGTGTTCAGCTAAAACTACAAGTTAGTGTAGTGCGTCCTGCTCACAGTGTTCAGCTAAAACTACAAGTTAGTGCGGTGCGTCCTGCTCACAGTGTTAATCTAAAACTACATGTTAGTGCGGTGCGTCCTGCTCACAGTGTTCAGCTAAAACTACAAGTTAGTGCGGTGCGTCCTGCTCACAGTGTTCAGCTAAAACTACAAGTTAGTGCGGTGCGTCCTGCTCACAGTGTTCAGCTAAAACTACAAGTTAGTGCGGTGCGTCCTGCTCACAGTGTTCAGCTAAAACTACAAGTTAGTGCGATGCGTCCTGCTCACAGTGTTCAGCTAAAACTACAAGTTAGTGGGGTGCGTCCTGCTCACAGTGTTCAGCTAAAACTACAAGTTAGTGCAGTGCGTCCTGCTCACAGTGTTCATCTAAAACTACAAGTTAGTGCGGTGCGTCCTGCTCTCAGTGTTCAGCTAAAACAACAAGTTAGAGCGGTGCGCCCTGCTCACAGTGTTCAGCTAAAACTACAAGTTAGTGCGGTACGTCCTGCTCACAGTGTTCAGCTAAAACTACAAGTTAGTGCGGTACGTCCTCCTCACAGTGTTCAGCTAAAACTACAAGTTAGTGCAGTGCGTCCTGCTCACAGTGTTCAGCTAAAACTACAAGTTAGTGTGGTGCGTCCTGCTCACAGTGTTCAGCTAAAACTACAAGTTAGTGCGGTGCATTGTGCTCATAGTGTTCAGCTAAAACTACAAGTTAGTGTAGTGCGTCCTGCTCACAGTGTTCAGCTAAAACTACAAGTTAGTGCGGTGCGTCCTGCTCACAGTGTTAATCTAAAACTACATGTTAGTGCGGTGCGTCCTGCTCACAGTGTTCAGCTAAAACTACAAGTTAGTGCGGTGCGTCCTGCTCACAGTGTTCAGCTAAAACTACAAGTTAGTGCGGTGCGTCCTGCTCACAGTGTTCAGCTAAAACTACAAGTTAGTGCGGTGCATCCTGCTCTCAGTGTTCAGCTAAAACTACAAGTTAGAGCGGTGCGTCCTGCTCACAGTGTTCAGCTAAAACCACAAGTTAGGGCGGTGCGTCCTGCTCTCAGTGTTCAGCTAAAACTACAAGTTAGTGCGGTGCGTCCTGCTCACAGTGTTCAGCTAAAACTACAAGTTAGTGGGGTGCATCCTGCTCACAGTGTTCAGCTAAAACTACAAGTTAGTGCGGTGCGTCCTGCTAACAGTGTTCAGCTAAAACTACAAGTTAGTGCAGTGCGTCCTGCTCACAGTGTTCAGCTCAAACTACAGGTTAGTGCAGTGCGTCCTGCTCACAGTGTTCAGCTAAAACTGCAAGCTAGTACAGTGCGTCCTGCTCACAGTGTTCAGCTAAAACTACAAATTAGTGCGGTGCGTCCTGCTCACAGTGTTCATCTAAAACTACAAGTTAGTGGGGTGCGTCCTGCTCACAGTGTTCAGCTAAAACTACAAGTTAGTGCGGTGCGTCCTGCTCACAGTGTTCAGCTAAAACTACAAGTTAGTGGGGTGCATCCTGCTCACAGTGTTCAGCTAAAACTACAAGTTAGTGCGGTGCATCCTGCTTACAGTGTTCAGCTAAAACTACAAGTTAGTGCGGTGCGTCCTGCTCACAGTGTTCAGCTAAAACTACAGGTTAGTGCAGTGCGTCCTGCTCACAGTGTTCATCTAAAACTGCAAGCTAGTACGGTGCATCCTGCTCAAAGTGTTCAGCTAAAACTACAAGTTAGTGTGGTGCGTCCTGCTCTCAGTGTTCAGCTAAAACTACAAGTTAGAGCGATGCGCCCTGCTCACAGTGTTCAGCTAAAACTACAAGTTAGTGCGGTACGTCCTGCTCACAGTGTTCAGCTAAAACTACAAGTTAGTGCGGTACGTCATGCTCACAGTGTTAAGCTAAAACTACAAGTTAGTGCGGTGCGTCCTGCTCACAGTGTTCAGCTAAAACTACATGTTAGTGCAGTACGTCCTACTCACAGTGTTCAGCTAAAACTACAAGTTAGTGCGGTGCGTCCTGCTCACAGTGTTCAGCTAAAACTACAAGTTAGTGCGGTGCGTCCTGCTCACAGTGTTCTTCAAAAACTACAAGTTAGTGCGGTACATCCTGTTCACAGTGTTCAGCTAAAACTACAAGTTAGTGCGGTACGTCATGCTCACAGTGTTCAGCTAAAACTACAAGTTAGTGCAGTGCGTCCTGCTCACAGTGTTCAGCTAAAACTACAAGTTAGTGTAGTGAGACCTCTGCACAGTGTTCATCTAAAACTACAAGTTAGTGCGGTGCGTCCTGCTCACAGTGTTCAGCTAAAACTACAAGTTAGTGCGGTGCATCCTGCTCACAGTGTTAATCTAAAACTACAAGTTAGTGCGGTGCGTCCTGCTCACAGTGTTCAGCTAAAACTACAAGTTAGTGCGGTGCGTCCTGCTCACAGTGTTCAGCTAAAACTACAAGTTAGTGCGGTGCGTCCTGCTCACTGTGTTCAGCTAAAACTACAAGTTAGTGGGGTGCGTCCTGCTCACAGTGTTCAGCTAAAACTACAAGTTAGTGCAGTGCGTCCTGCTCACAGTGTTCATCTAAAACTACAAGTTAGTGCGGTGCGTCCTGCTCACAGTGTTCAGCTAAAACAACAAGTTAGAGCGGTGCGCCCTGCTCACAGTGTTCAGCTAAAACTACAAGTTAGTGCGGTACGTCCTGCTCACAGTGTTCAGCTAGAACTACAAGTTAGTGCGGTACGTCCTGCTCACAGTGTTCAGCTAAAACTACAAGTTAGTGTGGTGCGTCCTGCTCACAGTGTTCAGCTAAAACTACAAGTTAGTGTAGTGAGACCTCTGCACAGGGTTCATCTGAAACTACAAGTTAGTGCGGTGCATCCTGCTCACAGTGTTCAGCTAAAACTACAAGTTAGTGCGGTGCGTCCTGCTCACAGTGTTAATCTAAAACTACAAGTTAGTGCGGTGTGTCCTTCTCACAGTGTTCAGTTAAAACTACAAGTCAGTGCGGTGCATCTTGCTCACAGTGTTCAGCTAAAACTACAAGTTAGTGGGGTGCGTCCTGCTCACAGTGTTCAGCTAAAACTACAAATTTAGTGTAGTGAGACCTGCTCACAGTGTTCAGCTAAAACTACAAAGTTAGTGTAGTGAGACCTCTGCACAGTGTTAATCTAAAACTACATGTTAGTGCGGTGCGTCCTGCTCACAGTGTTCAGCTAAAACTACAAGTTAGTGCGGTGCGTCCTGCTCACAGTGTTCAGCTAAAACTACAAGTTAGTGCGATGCGTCCTGCTCACAGTGTTCAGCTAAAACTACAAGTTAGTGGGGTGCGTCCTGCTCACAGTGTTCAGCTAAAACTACAAGTTAGTGCAGTGCGTCCTGCTCACAGTCTTCATCTAAAACTACAAGTTAGTGCGGTGCGTCCTGCTCTCAGTGTTCAGCTAAAACAACAAGTTAGAGCGGTGCGCCCTGCTCACAGTGTTCAGCTAAAACTACAAGTTAGTGCGGTACGTCCTGCTCACAGTGTTCAGCTAAAACTACAAGTTAGTGCGGTACGTCCTCCTCACAGTGTTCAGCTAAAACTACAAGTTAGTGCAGTGCGTCCTGCTCACAGTGTTCAGCTAAAACTACAAGTTAGTGTGGTGCGTCCTGCTCACAGTGTTCAGCTAAAACTACAAGTTAGTGCGGTGCATTGTGCTCATAGTGTTCAGCTAAAACTACAAGTTAGTGTAGTGCGTCCTGCTCACAGTGTTCAGCTAAAACTACAAGTTAGTGCGGTGCGTCCTGCTCACAGTGTTAATCTAAAACTACATGTTAGTGCGGTGCGTCCTGCTCACAGTGTTCAGCTAAAACTACAAGTTAGTGCGGTGCGTCCTGCTCACAGTGTTCAGCTAAAACTACAAGTTAGTGCGGTGCGTCCTGCTCACAGTGTTCAGCTAAAACTACAAGTTAGTGCGGTGCATCCTGCTCTCAGTGTTCAGCTAAAACTACAAGTTAGAGCGGTGCGTCCTGCTCACAGTGTTCAGCTAAAACCACAAGTTAGGGCGGTGCGTCCTGCTCTCAGTGTTCAGCTAAAACTACAAGTTAGTGCGGTGCGTCCTGCTCACAGTGTTCAGCTAAAACTACAAGTTAGTGCTGTGCGTCCTGCTCACAGTGTTGAGCTAAAACTACAAGTTAGTGCGGTACGTCCTGCTCACAGTGTTCAGCTAAAACTACAAGTTAGTGCGGTGCGTCCTGCTCACAGTATTCAGCTAAAACTACAAGTTAGTGCGGTGCGTCCTGCACTCAGTGTTCAGCTAAAACTACAAGTTAGAGCGGTGAGCCCTGCTCACAGTGTTCAACTAAAACTACAAGTTAGTACGGTACGTCCTGCTCACAGTGTTCAGCTAAAACTACAAGTTAGTGCGGTACGTCCTGCTCACAGTGTTCAGCTAAAACTACAAGTTAGTGCTGTGCGTCCTGCTCACAGTGTTCAGCTAAAACTACAAGTTAGTGTAGTGAGACCTCTGCACAGTGTTCATCTAAAACTACAAGTTAGTGCGGTACGTCCTGCTCACAGTGTTCAGCTAAAACTACAAGTTAGTGCAGTGCGTCCTGCTCACAGTGTTCAGCTAAAACTACAAGTTAGTGTGGTGCGTCCTGCTCACAGTGTTCAGCTAAAACTACAAGTTAGTGCGGTGCATTGTGCTCATAGTGTTCAGCTAAAACTACAAGTTAGTGTAGTGCGTCCTGCTCACAGTGTTCAGCTAAAACTACAAGTTAGTGCGGTGCGTCCTGCTCACAGTGTTAATCTAAAACTACAAGTTAGTGTAGTGCGTCCTGCTCACAGTGTTCAGCTAAAACTACAAGTTAGTGGGGTGCGTCCTGCTAACAGTGTTAATCTAAAACTACAAGTTAGTGCAGTGCGTCCTGCTCACAGTGTTCAGCTAAAACTACAAGTTAGTGCAGTGCGTCCTGCTCACAGTGTTCAGCTAAAACTGCAAGTTAGTGCGGTGCGCCCTGCTCACAGTGTTCAGCTAAAACTACAAGTTAGTTCAGTGCGTCCTGCTCACAGTGTTAATCTAAAACTACATGTTAGTGCGGTGCGTCCTGCTCACAGTGTTCAGCTAAAACTACAAGTTAGTGCAGTGCGTCCTGCTCACAGTGTTCAGCTAAAACTGCAAGTTAGTGCGGTGCGCCCTGCTCACAGTGTTCAGCTAAAACTACAAGTTAGTTCAGTGCGTCCTGCTCACAGTGTTAATCTAAAACTACATGTTAGTGCGGTGCGTCCTGCTCACAGTGTTCAGCTAAAACTACAAGTTAGTGCGGTGCATCCTGCTCACAGTGTTCAGCTAAAACTACAAGTTAGTGTGGTGCGTCCTGCTCACAGTGTTCAGCTAAAACTACAAGTTAGTGGGGTGCGTCCTGCTCACAGTGTTCAGCTAAAACTACAAGTTAGTGCAGTGCGTCCTGCTCACAGTGTTCATCTAAAACTACAAGTTAGTGCGGTGCGTCCTGCTCACAGTGTTCAGCTAAAACTACAAGTTAGTGCGGTGCGTCCTGCTTACAGTGTTCAGCTAAAACTAATAGTTAGTGGGGTGCGTCCTGCTCACAGTGTTCAGCTAAAACTACAAGTTAGTGGGGTGCGTCCTGCTCACAGTGTTCAGCTAAAACTACAAGTTAGTGCAGTGCGTCCTGCTCACAGTGTTCAGCTAAAACTACAAGTTATTGCGGTGCGTCCTGCTCACAGTGTTCAGCTAAAACTAAAAGTTAGTGCGGTGCGCCCTGCTCACAGTGTTCAGCTAAAATTAGAAGTTAGTGTGGTACGTCCTGCTCACAGTGTTCAGCTAAAACTACAAGTTAGTGCGGTGCGTCCTGCTAACAGTGTTCAGCTAAAACTACAAGTTAGTGCAGTGCGTCCTGCTCACAGTGTTTAGCTCAAACTACAGGTTAGTGCAGTGCGTCCTGCTCACAGTGATCAGCTAAAACTGCAAGCTAGTACAGTGCGTCCTGCTCACAGTGTTCAGCTAAAACTACAAATTAGTGCGGTGCGTCCTGCTCACAGTGTTCATCTAAAACTACAAGTTAGTGCGGTGCGTCCTGCTCACAGTGTTCAGCTAAAACTACAAGTTAGTGCGGTGCGTCCTGCTTACAGTGTTCAGCTAAAACTAATATTTAGTGGGGTGCGTCCTGCTCACAGTGTTCAGCTAAAACTACAAGTTAGTGGGGTGCGTCCTGCTCACAGTGTTCAGCTAAAACTACAAGTTAGTGCAGTGCGTCCTGCTCACAGTGTTCATCTAAAACTACAAGTTAGTGCTGTGCTTCCTGCTCACAGTGTTCAGCTAAAACTACAAGTTAGTGCGGTGCGTCCTGCTCACAGTGTTCAGCTAAAACTACAAGTTAGTGCGGTGCGTCCTGCTCACAGTGTTCAGCTAAAACTACAAGTTAGTGCGGTGCATCCTGCTCTCAGTGTTCAGCTAAAACTACAAGTTAGAGCGGTGCGTCCTGCTCACAGTGTTCAGCTAAAACTACAAGTTAGTGCGGTGCGTCCTGCTCTCAGTGTTCAGCTAAAACTACAAGTTAGTGCGGTGCGTCCTGCTCACAGTGTTCAGCTAAAACTACAAGTTAGTGCTGTGCGTCCTGCTCACAGTGTTGAGCTAAAACTACAAGTTAGTGCGGTACGTCCTGCTCACAGTGTTCAGCTAAAACTACAAGTTAGTGCGGTGCGTCCTGCTCACAGTATTCAGCTAAAACTACAAGTTAGTGCGGTGCGTCCTGCTCTCAGTGTTCAGCTAAAACTACAAGTTAGAGCGGTGCGCCCTGCTCACAGTGTTCAACTAAAACTACAAGTTAGTGCGGTACGTCCTGCTCACAGTGTTCAGCTAAAACTACAAGTTAGTGCGGTACGTCCTGCTCACAGTGTTCAGCTAAAACTACAAGTTAGTGCAGTGCGTCCTGCTCACAGTGTTCAGCTAAAACTACAAGTTAGTGTGGTGCGTCCTGCTCACAGTGTTCAGCTAAAACTACAAGTTAGTGCGGTGCATTGTGCTCATAGTGTTCAGCTAAAACTACAAGTTAGTGTAGTGCGTCCTGCTCACAGTGTTCAGCTAAAACTACAAGTTAGTGCGGTGCGTCCTGCTCACAGTGTTAATCTAAAACTACAAGTTAGTGTGGTGTGTCCTGCTCACAGTGTTCAGCTAAAACTACAAGTTAGTGGGGTGCGTCCTGCTAACAGTGTTAATCTAAAACTACAAGTTAGTGCGGTGCGTCCTGCTCACAGTGTTCAGCTAAAACTACAAGTTAGTGCAGTGCGTCCTGCTCACAGTGTTCAGCTAAAACTGCAAGTTAGTGCGGTGTGCCCTGCTCACAGTGTTCAGCTAAAACTACAAGTTAGTTCAGTGCGTCCTGCTCACAGTGTTAATCTAAAACTACATGTTAGTGCGGTGCGTCCTGCTCACAGTGTTCAGCTAAAACTGCAAGTTAGTGCGGTGCGTCCTGCTCACAGTGTTCAGCTAAAACTACAAGTTAGTGCGATGCGTCCTGCTCACAGTGTTCAGCTAAAACTACAAGTTAGTGGGGTGCGTCCTGCTCACAGTGTTCAGCTAAAACTACAAGTTAGTGCAGTGCGTCCTGCTCACAGTGTTCATCAAAAACTACAAGTTAGTGCGGTGCGTCCTGCTCACAGTGTTCAGCTAAAACTACAAGTTAGTGCGGTGCGTCCTGCTCACAGTGTTCAGCTAAAACTAATAGTTAGTGGGGTGCGTCCTGCTCACAGTGTTCAGCTAAAACTACAAGTTAGTGGGGTGCGTCCTGCTCACAGTGTTCAGCTAAAACTACAAGTTAGTGCAGTGCGTCCTGCTCACAGTGTTCATCTAAAACTACAAGTTAGTGCTGTGCTTCCTGCTCACAGTGTTCAGCTAAAACTACAAGTTATTGCGGTGCGTCCTGCTCACAGTGTTCAGCTAAAACTACAAGTTAGTGCGGTGCGCCCTGCTCACAGTGTTCAGCTAAAATTACAAGTTAGTGTGGTACGTCCTGCTCACAGTGTTCAGCTAAAACTACAAGTTAGTGCGGTGCGTCCTGCTAACAGTGTTCAGCTAAAACTACAAGTTAGTGCAGTGCGTCCTGCTCACAGTGTTCAGCTCAAACTACAGGTTAGTGCAGTGCGTCCTGCTCACAGTGTTCAGCTAAAACTGCAAGCTAGTACAGTGCGTCCTGCTCACAGTGTTCAGCTAAAACTACAAATTAGTGCGGTGCGTCCTGCTCACAGTGTTCATCTAAAACTACAAGTTAGTGGGGTGCGTCCTGCTCACAGTGTTCAGCTAAAACTACAAGTTAGTGTGGTGCGTCCTGCTCACAGTGTTCAGCTAAAACTACAAGTTAGTGGGGTGCATCCTGCTCACAGTGTTCAGCTAAAACTATAAGTTAGTGCGGTGCATCCTGCTTACAGTGTTCAGCTAAAACTACAAGTTAGTGCGGTGCGTCCTGCTTACAGTGTTCAGCTAAAACTACAGGTTAGTGCAGTGCGTCCTGCTCACAGTGTTCATCTAAAACTGCAAGCTAGTACAGTGCATCCTGCTCAAAGTGTTCAGCTAAAATTACAAGTTAGTGTGGTGCGTCCTGCTCTCAGTGTTCAGCTAAAACTACAAGTTATAGCGATGCGCCCTGCTCACAGTGTTCAGCTAAAACTACAAGTTAGTGCGGTACGTCCTGCTCACAGTGTTCAGCTAAAACTACAAGTTAGTGCGGTACGTCATGCTCACAGTGTTCAGCTAAAACTACAAGTTAGTGCAGTGCGTCCTGCTCACAGTGTTGAGCTAAAACTACAAGTTAGTGTAGTGAGATCTCTGCACAGTGTTCATCTAAAACTACAAGTTAGTGCGGTGCGTCCTGCTCACAGTGTTCAGCTAAAACTACAAGTTAGTGCGGTGCGTCCTGCTCACAGTGTTAATCTAAAACTACAAGTTAGTGCGGTGCATCCTGCTCACAGTGTTCAGCTAAAACTACAAGTTAGTGCAGTGCGTCCTGCTCACAGTGTTCATCTAAAACTGCAAGTTAGTGCGGTGCGCCCTGCTCACAGTGTTCAGCTAAAACTACAAGTTAGTGCGGTGTGTCCTGCTCTCAGTGTTCAACTAAAACTACAAGTTAGTGTGGTGCGTCCTGCTCACAGTGTTCAGCTAAAACTACAAGTTAGTGCGGTGCATCCTGCTCATAGTGTTCAGCTAAAACTACAAGTTAGTGCAGTGCGTCCTGCTCACAGTGTTCAGCTAAAACTACAAGTTAGTGCGGTGCGTCCTGCTCACAGTGTTAATCTAAAACTACAAGTTAGTGCGGTGCGTCCTGCTCACAGTGTTCAGCTAAAACTACAAGTTAGTGCGGTGCGTCCTGCTCACAGTGTTCAGCTAAAACTACAAGTTAGTGCTGTGCGTCCTGCTCAAAGTGTTGAGCTAAAACTACAAGTTAGTGCAGTACGTCCTGCTCACAGTGTTCAGCTAAAACTACAAGTTAGTGCAGTGCGTCCTGCTCACAGTGTTCAGCTAAAACTACAAGTTAGTGTAGTGAGACCTCTGCACAGTGTTCATCTAAAACTACAAGTTAGTGCGGTGCGTCCTGCTCTCAGTGTTCAGCTAAAACTACAAGTTAGTGCGGTGCGTCCTGCTCACAGTGTTCAGCTAAAACTAATAGTTAGTGGGGTGCGTCCTGCTCACAGTGTTCAGCTAAAACTACAAGTTAGTGGGGTGCGTCCTGCTCACAGTGTTCAGCTAAAACTACAAGTTAGTGCAGTGCGTCCTGCTCACAGTGTTCATCTAAAACTGCAAGTTAGTGCGGTGCGCCCTGCTCACAGTGTTCAGCTAAAACTACAAGTTAGTGCGGTGTGTCCTGCTCTCAGTGTTCAACTAAAACTACAAGTTAGTGTGGTGCGTCCTGCTCACAGTGTTCAGCTAAAACTACAAGTTAGTGCGGTGCATCCTGCTCATAGTGTTCAGCTAAAACTACAAGTTAGTGCAGTGCGTCCTGCTCACAGTGTTCAGCTAAAACTACAAGTTAGTGCGGTGCGTCCTGCTCACAGTGTTAATCTAAAACTACAAGTTAGTGCGGTGCGTCCTGCTCACAGTGTTCAGCTAAAACTACAAGTTAGTGCGGTGCGTCCTGCTCACAGTGTTCAGCTAAAACTACAAGTTAGTGCTGTGCGTCCTGCTCAAAGTGTTGAGCTAAAACTACAAGTTAGTGCAGTACGTCCTGCTCACAGTGTTCAGCTAAAACTACAAGTTAGTGCAGTGCGTCCTGCTCACAGTGTTCAGCTAAAACTACAAGTTAGTGTAGTGAGACCTCTGCACAGTGTTCATCTAAAACTACAAGTTAGTGCGGTGCGTCCTGCTCTCAGTGTTCAGCTAAAACTACAAGTTAGTGCGGTGCGTCCTGCTCACAGTGTTCAGCTAAAACTAATAGTTAGTGGGGTGCGTCCTGCTCACAGTGTTCAGCTAAAACTACAAGTTAGTGGGGTGCGTCCTGCTCACAGTGTTCAGCTAAAACTACAAGTTAGTGCAGTGCGTCCTGCTCACAGTGTTCATCTAAAACTACAAGTTAGTGCTGTGCTTCCTGCTCACAGTGTTCAGCTAAAACTACAAGTTAGTGCGGTGCGCCCTGCTCACAGTGTTCAGCTAAAATTACAAGTTAGTGTGGTACGTCCTGCTCACAGTGTTCAGCTAAAACTACAAGTTAGTGCGGTGCGTCCTGCTAACAGTGTTCAGCTAAAACTACAAGTTAGTGCAGTGCGTCCTGCTCACAGTGTTCAGCTCAAACTACAGGTTAGTGCAGTGCGTCCTGCTCACAGTGTTCAGCTAAAACTGCAAGCTAGTACAGTGCGTCCTGCTCACAGTGTTCAGCTAAAACTACAAATTAGTGCGGTGCGTCCTGCTCACAGTGTTCATCTAAAACTACAAGTTAGTGGGGTGCGTCCTGCTCACAGTGTTCAGCTAAAACTACAAGTTAGTGCGGTGCGTCCTGCTCACAGTGTTCAGCTAAAACTACAAGTTAGTGGGGTGCATTCTGCTCACAGTGTTCAGCTAAAACTACAAGTTAGTGCGGTGCATCCTGCTTACAGTGTTCAGCTAAAACTACAAGTTAGTGAGGTGCGTCCTGCTCACAGTGTTCAGCTAAAACTACAGGTTAGTGCAGTGCGTCCTGCTCACAGTGTTCATCTAAAACTGCAAGCTAGTACAGTGCATCCTGCTCAAAGTGTTCAGCTAAAATTACAAGTTAGTGTGGTGCGTCCTGCTCTCAGTGTTCAGCTAAAACTACAAGTTATAGCGATGCGCCCTGCTCACAGTGTTCAGCTAAAACTACAAGTTAGTGCGGTACGTCCTGCTCACAGTGTTCAGCTAAAATTACAAGTTAGTGCGGTACGTCATGCTCACAGTGTTCAGCTAAAACTGCAAGCTAGTACAGTGCGTCCTGCTCACAGTGTTCAGCTAAAACTACAAGTTAGTGCTGTGCGTCCTGCTCACAGTGTTGAGCTAAAACTACAAGTTAGTGCGGTACGTCCTGCTCACAGTGTTCAGCTAAAACTACAAGTTAGTGCGGTGCGTCCTGCTCACAGTATTCAGCTAAAACTACAAGTTAGTGCGGTGCGTCCTGCTCTCAGTGTTCAGCTAAAACTACAAGTTAGAGCGGTGCGCCCTGCTCACAGTGTTCAACTAAAACTACAAGTTAGTGCGGTACGTCCTGCTCACAGTGTTCAGCTAAAACTACAAGTTAGTGCGGTACGTCCTGCTCACAGTGTTCAGCTAAAACTACAAGTTAGTGCAGTGCGTCCTGCTCACAGTGTTCAGCTAAAACTACAAGTTAGTGTAGTGAGACCTCTGCACAGTGTTCAGCTAAAACTACAAGTTAGTGCGGTACGTCCTGCTCACAGTGTTCAGCTAAAACTACAGGTTAGTGTAGTGCGTCCTGCTCACAGTGTTCAGCTAAAACTACAAGTTAGTGCGGTTCGTCCTGCTCACAGTGTTAATCTAAAACTACAAGTTAGTGTGGTGCGTCCTGCTCACAGTGTTCAGCTAAAACTACAAGTTAGTGGGGTGCGTCCTGCTAACAGTGTTAATCTAAAACTACAAGTTAGTGCGGTGCGTCCTGCTCACAGTGTTCAGCTAAAACTACAAGTTAGTGCAGTGCGTCCTGCTCACAGTGTTCAGCTAAAACTGCAAGTTAGTGCGGTGCGCCCTGCTCACCGTGTTCAGCTAAAACTACAATTTAGTTCAGTGCGTCCTGCTCACAGTGTTAATCTAAAACTACATGTTAGTGCGGTGCGTCCTGCTCACAGTGTTCAGCTAAAACTACAAGTTAGTGCGGTGCGTCCTGCTCACAGTGTTCAGCTAAAACTACAAGTTAGTGCGGTGCGTCCTGCTCACAGTGTTCAGCTAAAACTACAAGTTAGTGGGGTGCGTCCTGCTCACAGTGTTCAGCTAAAACTACAAGTTAGTGCAGTGCGTCCTGCTCACAGTGTTCATCTAAAACTACAAGTTAGTGCGGTGCGTCCTGCTCACAGTGTTCAGCTAAAACTACAAGTTAGTACGGTGCGTCCTGCTCACAGTGTTCAGCTAAAACTAATAGTTAGTGGGGTGCGTCCTGCTCACAGTGTTCAGCTGAAACTACAAGTTAGTGGGGTGCGTCCTGCTCACAGTGTTCAGCTAAAACTACAAGTTAGTGCAGTGCGTCCTGCTCACAGTGTTCAGCTAAAACTACAAGTTAGTTCAGTGCGTCCTGCTCACAGTGTTAATCTAAAACTACATGTTAGTGCGGTGCGTCCTGCTCACAGTGTTCAGCTAAAACTACAAGTTAGTGCGGTGCGTCCTGCTCACAGTGTTCAGCTAAAACTACAAGTTAGTGCGGTGCGTCCTGCTCACAGTGTTCAGCTAAAACTACAAGTTAGTGGGGTGCGTGCTGCTCACAGTGTTCAGCTAAAACTACAAGTTAGTGCAGTGCGTCCTGCTCACAGTGTTCATCTAAAACTACAAGTTAGTGCGGTGCGTCCTGCTCACAGTGTTCAGCTAAAACTACAAGTTAGTGCGGTGCGTCCTGCTCACAGTGTTCAGCTAAAACTAATAGTTAGTGGGGTGCGTCCTGCTCACAGTGTTCAGCTAAAACTACAAGTTAGTGGGGTGCGTCCTGCTCACAGTGTTCAGCTAAAACTACAAGTTAGTGCAGTGCGTCCTGCTCACAGTGTTCATCTAAAACTACAAGTTAGTGCTGTGCTTCCTGCTCACAGTGTTCAGCTAAAACTACAAGTTAGTGCGGTGCGTCCTGCTCACAGTGTTCAGCTAAAACTACAAGTTAGTGCGGTGCGCCCTGCTCACAGTGTTCAGCTAAAATTACAAGTTAGTGTGGTACGTCCTGCTCACAGTGTTCAGCTAAAACTACAAGTTAGAGCGGTGCGCCCTGCTCACAGTGTTCAGCTAAAACTACAAGTTAGTGCAGTGCGTCCTGCTCACAGTGTTCAGCTAAAACTACAAGTTTGTGTAGTGAGACCTGTGCACAGTGTTCATCTAAAACTACAAGTTAGTGCGGTGCGTCCTGCTCTCAGTGTTCAGCTAAAACTACAAGTTAGTGCGGTGCGTCCTGCTCACAGTGTTCAGCTAAAACTACAAGTTAGTGCTGTGCGTCCTGCTCACAGTGTTGAGCTAAAACTACAAGTTAGTGCGGTACGTCCTGCTCACAGTGTTCAGCTAAAACTACAAGTTAGTGCGGTGCGTCCTGCTCACAGTATTCAGCTAAAACTACAAGTTAGTGCGGTGCGTCCTGCTCTCAGTGTTCAGCTAAAACTACAAGTTAGAGCGGTGCGCCCTGCTCACAGTGTTCAACTAAAACTACAAGTTAGTGCGGTACGTCCTGCTCACAGTGTTCAGCTAAAACTACAAGTTAGTGCGGTACGTCCTGCTCACAGTGTTCAGCTAAAACTACAACTTAGTGCAGTGCGTCCTGCTCACAGTGTTCAGCTAAAACTACAAGTTAGTGTAGTGAGACCTCTGCACAGTGTTCAGCTAAAACTACAAGTTAGTGCAGTGCGTCCTGCTCACAGTGTTCATCTAAAACTACAAGTTAGTGCGGTGCGTCCTGCTCACAGTGTTCAGCTAAAACTACAAGTTAGTGCGGTGCGTCCTGCTCACAGTGTTCAGCTAAAACTAATAGTTAGTGGGGTGCGTCCTGCTCACAGTGTTCAGCTAAAACTACAAGTTAGTGGGGTGCGTCCTGCTCACAGTGTTCAGCTAAAACTACAAGTTAGTGCAGTGCGTCCTGCTCACAGTGTTCAGCTAAAACTACAAGTTAGTTCAGTGCGTCCTGCTCACAGTGTTAATCTAAAACTACATGTTAGTGCGGTGCGTCCTGCTCACAGTGTTCAGCTAAAACTACAAGTTAGTGCGGTGCGTCCTGCTCACAGTGTTCAGCTAAAACTACAAGTTAGTGCGGTGCGTCCTGCTCACAGTGTTCAGCTAAAACTACAAGTTAGTGGGGTGCGTCCTGCTCACAGTGTTCAGCTAAAACTACAAGTTAGTGCAGTGCGTCCTGCTCACAGTGTTCATCTAAAACTACAAGTTAGTGCGGTGCGTCCTGCTTACAGTGTTCAGCTAAAACTACAAGTTAGTGCGGTGCGTCCTGCTCACAGTGTTCAGCTAAAACTAATAGTTAGTGGGGTGCGTCCTGCTCACAGTGTTCAGCTAAAACTACAAGTTAGTGGGGTGCGTCCTGCTCACAGTGTTCAGCTAAAACTACAAGTTAGTGCAGTGCGTCCTGCTCACAGTGTTCATCTAAAACTACAAGTTAGTGCTGTGCTTCCTGCTCACAGTGTTCAGCTAAAACTACAAGTTAGTGCGGTGCGTCCTGCTCACAGTGTTCAGCTAAAACTACAAGTTAGTGCGGTGCGCCCTGCTCACAGTGTTCAGCTAAAATTACAAGTTAGTGTGGTACGTCCTGCTCACAGTGTTCAGCTAAAACTACAAGTTAGTGCGGTGCGTCCTGCTAACAGTGTTCAGCTAAAACTACAAGTTAGTGCAGTGCGTCCTGCTCACAGTGTTCAGCTCAAACTACAGGTTAGTGCAGTGCGTCCTGCTCACAGTGTTCAGCTAAAACTGCAAGCTAGTACAGTGTGTCCTGCTCACAGTGTTCAGCTAAAACTACAAATTAGTGCGGTGCGTCCTGCTCACAGTGTTCAGCTAAAACTACAAGTTAGTGGGGTGCGTCCTGCTCACAGTGTTCAGCTAAAACTACAAGTTAGTGGGGTGCATCCTGCTCACAGTGTTCAGCTAAAACTACAAGTTAGTGCGGTGCGTCCTGCTCACAGTGTTTAGCTAAAACTACAAGTTAGTGTAGTGAGACCTCTGCACAGTGTTCATCTAAAACTACAAGTTAGTGCGGTGCGTCCTGCTCACAGTATTCATCTAAAACTACAAGTTAGTGCGGTGCGTCCTACTCAGTGTTCAGCTAAAACTACAAGTTAGTGCGGTGCGTTCTGCTCACAGTGTTCAGCTAAAACTACAAGTTATTGGGGTGCGTCCTGCTCACAGTGTTTAGCTGAAACTACAAGTTAGTGCAGTGCATCCTGCTCACAGTGTTCAGCTAAAACTACAAGTTAGTGCGGTCCTTCCTGCTCACAGTGTTCAGCTAAAACTACAAGTTAGTGCGGTGCGTCCTGCTCACAGTGTTCAGCTAAAACTACAAGTTAGTGGGGTGCGTCCTGCTCACAGTGTTAATCTAAAACTTCAAGTTAGTGCGGTGCGTCCTGCTCACAGTGTTCAGCTAAAACTACAAGTTAGTGCGGTGCGTCCTGCTCAAAGTGTTCAGCTAAAACTACAAGTTAGTGCGGTGCGTCCTGCTCACAGTGTTCAGCTAAAACTACAAGTTAGTGCGGTACTTCCTGCTCACAGTGTTCAGCTAAAACTACAAGTTAGTGCGGTGCATCCTGCTCCCAATGTTCAGCTAAAACTACAAGTTAGTGCAGTGCGTCCTGCTCACAGTGTTCAGCTAAAACTACAAGTTAGTGTAGTGAAACCTCTGCACAGTGTTCATCTAAAACTACAAGTTAGTGCGGTGCACCCTGCTCACAGTGTTCAGCTAAAACTACAAGTTAGTGGGGTGCGTCCTGCTCACAGTGTTCAGCTAAAACTACAAGTTAGTGCGGTGCATCCTGCTCACAGTGTTCAGCTAAAACTACAAGTTAGTGTGGTGCGTCCTGCTCACAGTGTTCAGCTCAAACTACAGGTTAGTGCAGTGCGTCCTGCTCACAGTGTTCAGCTAAAACTGCAAGCTAGTACAGTGCGTCCTGCTCACAGTGTTCAGCTAAAACTACAAGTTAGTGCGGTGCGTCCTGCTCACAGTGTTCATCTAAAACTACAATTTAGTGGGGTGCATCCTGCTCACAGTGTTCAGCTAAAACTACAAGTTAGTGCGGTGCGTCCTGCTCACAGTGTTCAGCTAAAACTACAAGTTAGTGTAGTGAGACCTCTGCACAGTGTTCATCTAAAACTACAAGTTAGTGCGGTGCGTCCTGCTCACAGTATTCATCTAAAACTACAAGTTAGTGCGGTGCGTCCTGCTCACAGTATTCATCTAAAACTACAAGTTAGTGCGGTGCGTCCTACTCAGTGTTCAGCTAAAACTAAAGTTAGTGGGGTGCATCCTGCTCACAGTGTTCAGCTAAAACTACAAGTTATTGCGTTGCGTCCTGCTCACAGTGTTCATCTAAAACTACAAGTTAGTGCGGTGCGTCCTGCTCACAGTGTTCAGCTAAAACTACAAGTTAGTGCGGTGCGTCCTGCTCACAGTGTTCAGCTAAAACTACAAGTTAGTGCAGTGCGTCCTGCTCACAGCGTTCAGATAAAACTGCAAGTTAGTGCGGTGCACCCTGCTCACAGTGTTCAGCTAAAACTACAAGTTAGTGCGGTGCGTCCTGCTCTCAGTGTTCAGCTAAAACTACAAGTTAGTGCGGTGTGCCCTGCTCACAGTGTTCAGCTAAAACTACAAGTTAGTGCGGTACTTCCTGCTCACAGTGTTCAGCTAAAACTACAAGTTAGTGCGATGCATCTTGCTCACAATGTTCAGCTAAAACTACAAGTTAGTGTGGTGCGTCCTGCTCACAGTGTTCAGCTAAAACTACAAGTTAGTGCGGTGCGTCCTGCTCACAGTGTTCAGCTAAAACTAATAGTTAGTGGGGTGCGTCCTGCTCACAGTGTTCAGCTAAAACTACTAGTTAGTGGGGTGCTTCCTGCTCACAGTGTTCAGCTAAAACTACAAGTTAGTGCAGTGTGTCCTGCTCACAGTGTTCATCTAAAACTACAAGTTAGTGCTGTGCTTCCTGCTCACAGTGTTCAGCTAAAACTACAAGTTAGTGCGGTGCGTCCTGCTCACAGTGTTCAGCTAAAACTACAAGTTAGTGCGGTGCGCCCTGCTCACAGTGTTCAGCTAAAATTACAAGTTAGTGTGGTACATCCTGCTCACAGTGTTCAGCTAAAACTACAAGTTAGAGCAGTGCGCCCTGCTCACAGTGTTCAGCTAAAACTACAAGTTAGTGCAGTGCGTCCTGCTCACAGTGTTCAGCTAAAACTACAAGTTAGTGTAGTGAGACCTCTGCACAGTGTTCATCTAAAACTACAAGTTAGTGCGGTGCGTCCTGCTCTCAGTGTTCAGCTAAAACTACAAGTTAGTGCGGTGCGTCCTGCTCACAGTGTTCAGCTAAAACTACAAGTTAGTGCTGTGCGTCCTGCTCACAGTGTTGAGCTAAAACTACAAGTTAGTGCGGTACGTCCTGCTCACAGTGTTCAGCTAAAACTACAAGTTAGTGCGGTGCGTCCTGCTCACAGTATTCAGCTAAAACTACAAGTTAGTGCGGTGCGTCCTGCTCTCAGTGTTCAGCTAAAACTACAAGTTAGAGCGGTGCGCCCTGCTCACAGTGTTCAACTAAAACTACAAGTTAGTGCGGTACGTCCTGCTCACAGTGTTCAGCTAAAACTACAAGTTAGTGCGGTACGTCCTGCTCACAGTGTTCAGCTAAAACTACAACTTAGTGCAGTGCGTCCTGCTCACAGTGTTCAGCTAAAACTACAAGTTAGTGTAGTGAGACCTCTGCACAGTGTTCAGCTAAAACTACAAGTTAGTGCAGTGCGTCCTGCTCACAGTGTTCATCTAAAACTACAAGTTAGTGTGGTGCGTCCTGCTCACAGTGTTCAGCTAAAACTACAAGTTAGTGTGGTGCGTCCTGCTCACAGTGTTCAGCTAAAACTAATAGTTAGTGGGGTGCGTCCTGCTCACAGTGTTCAGCTAAAACTACAAGTTAGTGGGGTGCGTCCTGCTCACAGTGTTCAGCTAAAACTACAAGTTAGTGCAGTGCGTCCTGCTCACAGTGTTCAGCTAAAACTACAAGTTAGTTCAGTGCGTCCTGCTCACAGTGTTAATCTAAAACTACAAGTTAGTGCGGTGCGTCCTGCTCACAGTGTTCAGCTAAAACTACAAGTTAGTGCGGTGCGTCCTGCTCACAGTGTTCAGCTAAAACTACAAGTTAGTGCGGTGCGTCCTGCTCACAGTGTTCAGCTAAAACTACAAGTTAGTGGGGTGCGTCCTGCTCACAGTGTTCAGCTAAAACTACAAGTTAGTGCAGTGCGTCCTGCTCACAGTGTTCATCTAAAACTACAAGTTAGTGCGGTGCGTCCTGCTTACAGTGTTCAGCTAAAACTACAAGTTAGTGCGGTGCGTCCTGCTCACAGTGTTCAGCTAAAACTAATAGTTAGTGGGGTGCGTCCTGCTCACAGTGTTCAGCTAAAACTACAAGTTAGTGGGGTGCGTCCTGCTCACAGTGTTCAGCTAAAACTACAAGTTAGTGCGGTGCGTCCTGCTCACAGTGTTCAGCTAAAACTAATAGTTAGTGGGGTGCGTCCTGCTCACAGTGTTCAGCTAAAACTACTAGTTAGTGGGGTGCTTCCTGCTCACAGTGTTCAGCTAAAACTACAAGTTAGTGCAGTGTGTCCTGCTCACAGTGTTCATCTAAAACTACAAGTTAGTGCTGTGCTTCCTGCTCACAGTGTTCAGCTAAAACTACAAGTTAGTGCGGTGCGTCCTGCTCACAGTGTTCAGCTAAAACTACAAGTTAGTGCGGTGCGCCCTGCTCACAGTGTTCAGCTAAAATTACAAGTTAGTGTGGTACATCCTGCTCACAGTGTTCAGCTAAAACTACAAGTTAGAGCAGTGCGCCCTGCTCACAGTGTTCAGCTAAAACTACAAGTTAGTGCAGTGCGTCCTGCTCACAGTGTTCAGCTAAAACTACAAGTTAGTGTAGTGAGACCTCTGCACAGTGTTCATCTAAAACTACAAGTTAGTGCGGTGCGTCCTGCTCTCAGTGTTCAGCTAAAACTACAAGTTAGTGCGGTGCGTCCTGCTCACAGTGTTCAGCTAAAACTACAAGTTAGTGCGGTGCGCCCTGCTCACAGTGTTCAGCTAAAATTACAAGTTAGTGTGGTACGTCCTGCTCACAGTGTTCAGCTAAAACTACAAGTTAGTGCGGTGCGTCCTGCTAACAGTGTTCAGCTAAAACTACAAGTTAGTGCAGTGCGTCCTGCTCACAGTGTTCAGCTCAAACTACAGGTTAGTGCAGTGCGTCCTGCTCACAGTGTTCAGCTAAAACTACAAGTTAGTGCAGTGCATCCTGCTCACAGTGTTCAGCTAAAACTACAAGTTAGTGCGGTGCTTCCTGCTCACAGTGTTCAGCTAAAACTACAAGTTAGTGCGGTGCGTCCTGCTCACAGTGTTCAGCTAAAACTACAAGTTAGTGGGGTGCGTCCTGCTCACAGTGTTAATCTAAAACTTCAAGTTAGTGCGGTGCGTCCTGCTCACAGTGTTCAGCTAAAACTACAAGTTAGTGCGGTGCGTCCTGCTCAGTGTTCAGCTAAAACTACAAGTTAGTGCGGTGCGTCCTGCTCTCAGTGTTCAGCTAAAACTACAAGTTAGTGCGGTGTGCCCTGCTCACAGTGTTCAGCTAAAACTACAAGTTAGTGCGGTACTTCCTGCTCACAGTGTTCAGCTAAAACTACAAGTTAGTGCGGTGCATCCTGCTCCCAATGTTCAGCTAAAACTACAAGTTAGTGCAGTGCGTCCTGCTCACAGTGTTCAGCTAAAACTACAAGTTAGTGTAGTGAAACCTCTGCACAGTGTTCATCTAAAACTACAAGTTAGTGCGGTGCACCCTGCTCACAGTGTTCAGCTAAAACTACAAGTTAGTGGGGTGCGTCCTGCTCACAGTGTTCAGCTAAAACTACAAGTTAGTGCGGTGCATCCTGCTCACAGTGTTCAGCTAAAACTACAAGTTAGTGTGGTGCGTCCTGCTCACAGTGTTCAGCTCAAACTACAGGTTAGTGCAGTGCGTCCTGCTCACAGTGTTCAGCTAAAACTGCAAGCTAGTACAGTGCGTCCTGCTCACAGTGTTCAGCTAAAACTACAAGTTAGTGCAGTGCGTCCTGCTCACAGTGTTCATCTAAAACTACAATTTAGTGGGGTGCATCCTGCTCACAGTGTTCAGCTAAAACTACAAGTTAGTGCGGTGCGTCCTGCTCACAGTGTTCAGCTAAAACTACAAGTTAGTGTAGTGAGACCTCTGCACAGTGTTCATCTAAAACTACAAGTTAGTGCGGTGCGTCCTGCTCACAGTATTCATCTAAAACTACAAGTTAGTGCGGTGCGTCCTGCTCACAGTATTCATCTAAAACTACAAGTTTGTGCGGTGCGTCCTACTCAGTGTTCAGCTAAAACTAAAGTTAGTGGAGTGCATCCTGCTCACAGTGTTCAGCTAAAACTACAAGTTATTGCGTTGCGTCCTGCTCACAGTGTTCATCTAAAACTACAAGTTAGTGCGGTGCGTCCTGCTCACAGTGTTCAGCTAAAACTACAAGTTAGTGCGGTGCGTCCTGCTCACAGTGTTCAGCTAAAACTACAAGTTAGTGCAGTGCGTCCTGCTCACAGCGTTCAGCTAAAACTGCAAGTTAGTGCGGTGCACCCTGCTCACAGTGTTCAGCTAAAACTACAAGTTAGTTCAGTGCGTCCTGCTCAAAGTGTTCAGCTAAAACTACAAGTTAGTGCGGTGCGTCCTGCTCTCAGTGTTCAGCTAAAACTACAAGTTAGTGCGGTGTGCCCTGCTCACAGTGTTCAGCTAAAACTACAAGTTAGTGCGGTACTTCCTGCTCACAGTGTTCAGCTAAAACTACAAGTTAGTGCGATGCATCTTGCTCACAATGTTCAGCTAAAACTACAAGTTAGTGCAGTGCGTCCTGCTCACAGTGTTCAGCTAAAACTACAAGTTAGTGTAGTGAGACCTCTGCACAGTGTTCATCTAAAACTACAAGTTAGTGCGGTGCGTCCTGCTCACAGTATTCATCTAAAACTACAAGTTAGTGCGGTGCGTCCTACTCAGTGTTCAGCTAAAACTACAAGTTAGTGCGGTGCGTTCTGCTCACAGTGTTCAGCTAAAACTACAAGTTATTGGGGTGCGTCCTGCTCACAGTGTTAATCTAAAACTACAAGTTAGTGTGGTGCGTCCTGCTCACAGTGTTCAGCTAAAACTAAAGTTAGTGGGGTGTGTCCTGCTCACAGTGTTCAGCTAAAACTACAAGTTATTGCGTTGCGTCCTGCTCACAGTGTTCATCTAAAACTACAAGTTAGTGCGGTGCGTCCTGCTCCCAGTGTTCAGCTAAAACTACAAGTTAGTGCGGTGCGTCCTGCTCACAGTGTTCAGCTAAAACTACAAGTTAGTGCAGTGCGTCCTGCTCACAGTGTTCAGCTAAAACTGCAAGTTAGTGCGGTGCACCCTGCTCACAGTGTTCAGCTAAAACTACAAGTTAGTTCAGTGCGTCCTGCTCAAAGTGTTCAGCTAAAACTACAAGTTAGTGCGGTGCGTCCTGCTCTCAGTGTTCAGCTAAAACTACAAGTTAGTGCGGTGTGCCCTGCTCACAGTGTTCAGCTAAAACTACAAGTTAGTGCGATGCATCTTGCTCACAATGTTCAGCTAAAACTACAAGTTAGTGCAGTGCGTCCTGCTCACAGTGTTCAGCTAAAACTACAAGTTAGTGTAGTGAGACCTCTGCACAGTGTTCATCTAAAACTACAAGTTAGTGCAGTACGTCCTGCTCACAGTGTTCAGCTAAAACTACAAGTTAGTGCGGTGCGTCCTGCTCACAGTGTTCATCTAAAACTACAAGTTAGTGCGGTGCGCCCTGCTCACAGTGTTCAGCTAAAACTACAAGTTAGTGCAGTGCGTCCTGCTCACAGTGTTCAGCTAAAACTACAAGTTAGTGCGGTGCGTCCTGCTCACAGTGTTCAGCTTAAACTACAAGTTAGTGCATTGCATCCTGCTCACAGTGTTCAGCTAAAACTACAAGTTAGTGCGGTGCGTCCTGCTCACAGTGTTAATCTAAAACTACAAGTTAGTGTGGTGGGTCCTGCTCACAGTGTTCATCTAAAACTAAAGTTAGTGGGGTGCGTCCTGCTCACAGTGTTCAGCTAAAACTACAAGTTATTGCGTTGCGTCCTGCTCACAGTGTTCAGCTAAAACTACAAGTTAGTGCGGTGCGTCCTGCTCACAGTGTTCAGCTAATACTACAAGTTAGTGCGGTGCGTCCTGCTTACAGTGTTCAGCTAAAACTACAAGTTAGTGTGGTGCGTCTTGCTCACAGTGTTCAGCTAAAACTACAAGTTAGTGGGGTGCGTCCTGCTCACAGTGTTAATCTAAAACTACAAGTTAGTGCGGTGCGTCCTGCTCACAGTGTTCAGCTAAAACTACAAGTTAGTGCGGTGCGTCCTGCTCACAGTGTTCAGCTAAAACTACAAGTTAGTTCAGTGCATCCTGCTCAAAGTGTTCAGCTAAAACTAAAAGTTAGTGCGGTGCGTACTGCTCTCAGTGTTCAGCTAAAACTAAAAGTTAGTGCGGTGTGCCCTGCTCACAGTGTTCAGCTAAAACTACAAGTTAGTGGGGTGCGTCCTGCTCACAGTGTTCAGCTAAAACTACAAGTTAGTGCGGTGCGTCCTGCTCACAGTGTTCAGCTAAAACTACAAGTTAGTTCTGTGCGTCCGGCTCAAAGTGTTCAGCTAAAACTAAAAGTTAGTGCGGTGCGTACTGCTCTCAGTGTTCAGCTAAAACTAAAAGTTAGTGGGGTGCGTCCTGCTAACAGTGTTGATCTAAAACTACAAATTAGTGCGGTGCGTCCTGCCCCCAGTGTTCAGCTAAAACTACAAGTTAGTGCAGTGCGTCCTGCTCACAGTGTTCAGCTAAAACCGCAAGTTAGTGCGGTGCGCCCTGCTCACAGTGTTCAGCTAAAACTACAAGTTAGTTCAGTGCGTCCTGCTCACAGTGTTAATCTAAAACTACATGTTAGTGCGGTGCGTCCTGCTCACAGTGTTCATCTAAAACTACAAGTTAGTGCGGTGCGTCCTGCTCACAGTGTTCAGCTAAAACTACAAGTTAGTGCGGTGCGTCCTGCTCACAGTGTTCAGCTAAAACTACAAGTTGGTGGGGTGCGTCCTGCTCACAGTGTTCAGCTAAAACTACAAGTTAGTGCAGTGCGTCCTGCTCACAGTGTTCATCTAAAACTACAAGTTAGTGCGGTGCGTCCTGCTCACAGTGTTCAGCTAAAACTACAAGTTAGTGCGGTGCGTCCTGCTCACAGTGTTCAGCTAAAACTAATAGTTAGTGGGGTGCGTCCTGCTCACAGTGTTCAGCTAAAACTACAAGTTAGTGGTGTGCGTCCTGCTCACAGTGTTCAGCTAAAACTACAAGTTAGTGCAGTGCGTCCTGCTCACAGTGTTCAGCTAAAACTATAAGTTAGTTCAGTGCGTCCTGCTCACAGTGTTAATCTAAAACTACATGTTAGTGCGGTGCGTCCTGCTCACAGTGTTCAGCTAAAACTACAAGTTAGTGCGGTGCGTCCTGCTCACAGTGTTCAGCTAAAACTACAAGTTAGTGCGGTGCGTCCTGCTCACAGTGTTCAGCTAAAACTACAAGTTAGTGGGGTGCGTCCTGCTCACAGTGTTCAGCTAAAACTACAAGTTAGTGCAGTGCGTCCTGCTCACAGTGTTCATCTAAAACTACAAGTTAGTGCGGTGCGTCCTGCTCACAGTGTTCAGCTAAAACTACAAGTTAGTGCGGTGTGTCCTGCTCATAGTGTTCAGTTAAAACTAATAGTTAGTGGGGTGCGTCCTGCTCACAGTGTTCAGCTAAAACTACAAGTTAGTGGGGTGCGTCCTGCTCACAGTGTTCAGCTAAAACTACAAGTTAGTGCAGTGCGTCCTGCTCACAGTGTTCATCTAAAACTACAAGTTAGTGCTGTGCTTCCTGCTCACAGTGTTCAGCTAAAACTACAAGTTAGTGCGGTGCGTCCTGCTCACAGTGTTCAGCTAAAACTACAAGTTAGTGCGGTGCGCCCTGCTCACAGTGTTCAGCTAAAATTACAAGTTAGTGTGGTACGTCCTGCTCACAGTGTTCAGCTAAAACTACAAGTTAGTGTAGTGAGACCTCTGCACAGTGTTCATCTAAAACTACAAGTTAGTGCGGTGCGTCCTGCTCTCAGTGTTCAGCTAAAACTACAAGTTAGTGCGGTGCGTCCTGCTCACAGTGTTCAGCTAAAAATACAAGTTAGTGCTGTGCGTCCTGCTCACAGTGTTGAGCTAAAACTACAAGTTAATGCGGTACGTCCTGCTCACAGTGTTCAGCTAAAACTACAAGTTAGTGCGGTGCGTCCTGCTCACAGTATTCAGCTAAAACTACAAGTTAGTGCGGTGCGTCCTGCTCACAGTGTTCAACTAAAACTACAAGTTAGTGCGGTACGTCCTGCTCACAGTGTTCAGCTAAAACTACAAGTTAGTGCGGTACGTCCTGCTCACAGTGTTCAGCTAAAACTACAAGTTAGTGCAGTGCGTCCTGCTCACAGTGTTCAGCTAAAACTACAAGTTAGTGTAGTGAGACCTCTGCACAGTGTTCAGCTAAAACTACAAGTTAGTGCAGTGCGTCCTGCTCACAGTGTTCATCTAAAACTACAAGTTAGTGCGGTGCGTCCTGCTCACAGTGTTCAGCTAAAACTACAAGTTAGTGCGGTGCGTCCTGCTCACAGTGTTCAGCTAAAACTAATAGTTAGTGGGGTGCGTCCTGCTCACAGTGTTCAGCTAAAACTACAAGTTAGTGGGGTGCGTCCTGCTCACAGTGTTCAGCTAAAACTACAAGTTAGTGCAGTGCGTCCTGCTCACAGTGTTCAGCTAAAACTACAAGTTAGTTCAGTGCGTCCTGCTCACAGTGTTAATCTAAAACTACATGTTAGTGCGGTGCATCCTGCTCACAGTGTTCAGCTAAAACTACAAGTTAGTGCGGTGCGTCCTGCTCACAGTGTTCAGCTAAAACTACAAGTTAGTGCGGTGCGTCCTGCTCACAGTGTTCAGCTAAAACTACAAGTTAGTGGGGTGCGTCCTGCTCACAGTGTTCAGCTAAAACTACAAGTTAGTGCAGTGCGTCCTGCTCACAGTGTTCATCTAAAACTACAAGTTAGTGCGGTGCATCCTGCTCACAGTGTTCAGCTAAAACTACAAGTTAGTGCGGTGCGTCCTGCTCACAGTGTTCAGCTAAAACTAATAGTTAGTGGGGTGCGTCCTGCTCACAGTGTTCAGCTAAAACTACAAGTTAGTGGGGTGCGTCCTGCTCACAGTGTTCAGCTAAAACTACAAGTTAGTGCAGTGCGTCCTGCTCACAGTGTTCATCTAAAACTACAAGTTAGTGCTGTGCTTCCTGCTCACAGTGTTCAGCTAAAACTACAAGTTAGTGCGGTGCGTCCTGCTCACAGTGTTCAGCTAAAACTACAAGTTAGTGCGGTGCGCCCTGCTCACAGTGTTTAGCTAAAATTACAAGTTAGTGTGGTACGTCCTGCTCACAGTGTTAAGCTAAAACTACAAGTTAGTGCGGTGCGTCCTGCTAACAGTGTTCAGCTAAAACTACAAGTTAGTGCAGTGCGTCCTGCTCACAGTGTTCAGCTCAAACTACAGGTTAGTGCAGTGCGTCCTGCTCACAGTGTTCAGCTAAAACTGCAAGCTAGTACAGTGCGT
Source organism: Lithobates clamitans (assembly GCA_037952925.1). Lineage (NCBI taxonomy): Eukaryota > Metazoa > Chordata > Amphibia > Anura > Ranidae > Lithobates > Lithobates clamitans. The sequence goes on along the minus strand of JBBGZY010000299.1, from coordinate 52,830 downwards.
CCTGCTCACAGTGTTCAGCTAAAACTACAAATTAGTGCGGTGCGTCCTGCTCACAGTGTTCAGCTAAAACTACAAGTTAGTGGGGTGCGTCCTGCTCACAGTGTTCAGCTAAAACTACAAGTTAGTGGGGTGCATCCTGCTCACAGTGTTCAGCTAAAACTACAAGTTAGTGCGGTGCGTCCTGCTCACAGTGTTCAGCTAAAACTACAAGTTAGTGTAGTGAGACCTCTGCACAGTGTTCATCTAAAACTACAAGTTAGTGCGGTGCGTCCTGCTCACAGTGTTCAGCTAAAACTACAAGTTAGTGTAGTGAGACCTCTGCACAGTGTTCATCTAAAACTACAAGTTAGTGCGGTGCGTCCTACTCAGTGTTTAGCTGAAACTACAAGTTAGTGCAGTGCATCCTGCTCACAGTGTTCAGCTAAAACTACAAGTTAGTGCGGTGCTTCCTGCTCACAGTGTTCAGCTAAAACTACAAGTTAGTGGGGTGCGTCCTGCTCACAGTGTTCAGCTAAAAATACAAGTTAGTGCGGTGCGTCCTGCTCACAGTGTTAATCTAAAACTACAACTTAGTGTGGTGCGTCCTGCTCACAGTGTTCAGCTAAAACTACAAGTTAGTGGGGTGCGTCCTGCTCACAGTGTTCAGCTAAAACTACAAGTTATTGCGTTGCGTCCTGCTCACAGTGTTCATCTAAAACTACAAGTTAGTGCGGTGCGTCCTGCTCACAGTGTTCAGCTAATACTACAAGTTAGTGCGGTGCGTCCTGCTCACAGTGTTCAGCTAAAACTACAAGTTAGTGCGGTGCGTCCTGCTCACAGTGTTCAGCTAAAACTACAAGTTAGTGGGGTGCGTCCTGCTCACAGTGTTAATCTAAAACTACAAGTTAGTGCGGTGCATCCTGCTCACAGTGTTCAGCTAAAACTACAAGTTAGTGGGGTGCGTCCTGCTCACAGTGTTCAGCTAATACTACAAGTTAGTGCGGTGCATCCTGCTCCCAATGTTCAGCTAAAACTACAAGTTAGTGCAGTGCGTCCTGCTCACAGTGTTCAGCTAAAACTACAAGTTAGTGTAGTGAAACCTCTGCACAGTGTTCATCTAAAACTACAAGTTAGTGCGGTGCACCCTGCTCACAGTGTTCAGCTAAAACTACAAGTTAGTGGGGTGCGTCCTGCTCACAGTGTTCAGCTAAAACTACAAGTTAGTGCGGTGCATCCTGCTCACAGTGTTCAGCTAAAACTACAAGTTAGTGTGGTGCGTCCTGCTCACAGTGTTCAGCTCAAACTACAGGTTAGTGCAGTGCGTCCTGCTCACAGTGTTCAGCTAAAATTGCAAGCTAGTACAGTGCGTCCTGTTCACAGTGTTCATCTAAAACTACAAGTTAGTGGGGTGCATCCTGCTCACAGTGTTCAGCTAAAACTACAAGTTAGTGCGGTGCGTCCTGCTCACAGTGTTCAGCTAAAACTACAAGTTAGTGTAGTGAAACCTCTGCACAGTGTTCATCTAAAACTACAAGTTAGTGCGGTGCGTCCTGCTCACAGTATTCATCTAAAACTACAAGTTAGTGCGGTGCGTCCTACTCAGTGTTCAGCTAAAACTACAAGTTAGTGCGGTGCGTTCTGCTCACAGTGTTCAGCTAAAACTACAAGTTATTGGGGTCCGTCCTGCTCACAGTGTTAATCTAAAACTACAAGTTAGTGTGGTGCGTCCTGCTCACAGTGTTCAGCTAAAACTAAAGTTAGTGGGGTGCGTCCTGCTCACAGTGTTCAGCTAAAACTACAAGTTATTGCGTTGCGTCCTGCTCACAGTGTTCATCTAAAACTACAAGTTAGTGCGGTGCGTCCTGCTCACAGTGTTCAGCTAAAACTACAAGTTAGTGCGGTGCGTCCTGCTCACAGTGTTCAGCTAAAACTACAAGTTAGTGCAGTGCGTCCTGCTCACGGTGTTCAGCTAAAACTGCAAGTTAGTGCGGTGCACCCTGCTCACAGTGTTCAGCTAAAACTACAAGTTAGTTCAGTGCGTCCTGCTCAAAGTGTTCAGCTAAAACTACAAGTTAGTGCGGTGCGTCCTGCTCTCAGTGTTCAGCTAAAACTACAAGTTAGTGCGGTGTGCCCTGCTCACAGTGTTCAGCTAAAACTACAAGTTAGTGCGGTACTTCCTGCTCACAGTGTTCAGCTAAAACTACATGTTAGTGCGATGCATCTTGCTCACAATGTTCAGCTAAAACTACAAGTTAGTGCAGTGCGTCCTGCTCACAGTGTTCAGCTAAAACTACAAGTTAGTGTAGTGAGACCTCTGCACAGTGTTCATCTAAAACTACAAGTTATTGCGTTGCGTCCTGCTCACAGTGTTCATCTAAAACTACAAGTTAGTGCGGTGCGTCCTGCTCACAGTGTTCAGCTAAAACTACAAGTTAGTGGGGTGCGTCCTGCTCACAGTGTTCAGCTAAAAATACAAGTTAGTGCGGTGCGTCCTGCTCACAGTGTTAATCTAAAACTACAACTTAGTGTGGTGCGTCCTGCTCACAGTGTTCAGCTAAAAATACAAGTTAGTGGGGTGCGTCCTGCTCACAGTGTTCAGCTAAAACTACAAGTTATTGCGTTGCGTCCTGCTCACAGTGTTCATCTAAAACTACAAGTTAGTGCGGTGTGTCCTGCTCACAGTGTTCAGCTAATACTACAAGTTAGTGCGGTGCGTCCTGCTCACAGTGTTCAGCTAAAACTACAAGTTAGTGCGGTGCGTCCTGCTCACAGTGTTCAGCTAAAACTACAAGTTAGTGGGGTGCGTCCTGCTCACAGTGTTAATCTAAAACTACAAGTTAGTGCGGTGCATCCTGCTCACAGTGTTCAGCTAAAACTACAAGTTAGTGGGGTGCGTCCTGCTCACAGTGTTCAGCTAATACTACAAGTTAGTGCGGTGCATCCTGCTCCCAATGTTCAGCTAAAACTACAAGTTAGTGCAGTGCGTCCTGCTCACAGTGTTCAGCTAAAACTACAAGTTAGTGTAGTGAAACCTCTGCACAGTGTTCATCTAAAACTACAAGTTAGTGCGGTGCACCCTGCTCACAGTGTTCAGCTAAAACTACAAGTTAGTGGGGTGCGTCCTGCTCACAGTGTTCAGCTAAAACTACAAGTTAGTGCGGTGCATCCTGCTCACAGTGTTCAGCTAAAACTACAAGTTAGTGTGGTACGTCCTGCTCACAGTGTTCAGCTCAAACTACAGGTTAGTGCAGTGCGTCCTGCTCACAGTGTTCAGCTAAAACTGCAAGCTAGTACAGTGCGTCCTGCTCACAGTGTTCATCTAAAACTACAAGTTAGTGGGGTGCATCCTGCTCACAGTGTTCAGCTAAAACTACAAGTTAGTGCGGTGCGTCCTGCTCACAGTGTTCAGCTAAAACTACAAGTTAGTGCGGTGCGTCCTGCTCACAGTGTTCAGCTAAAACTAATAGTTAGTGGGGTGCGTCCTGCTCACAGTGTTCAGCTAAAACTACAAGTTAGTGGTGTGCGTCCTGCTCACAGTGTTCAGCTAAAACTACAAGTTAGTGCAGTGCGTCCTGCTCACAGTGTTCAGCTAAAACTATAAGTTAGTTCAGTGCGTCCTGCTCACAGTGTTAATCTAAAACTACATGTTAGTGCGGTGCGTCCTGCTCACAGTGTTCAGCTAAAACTACAAGTTAGTGCGGTGCGTCCTGCTCACAGTGTTCAGCTAAAACTACAAGTTAGTGCGGTGCGTCCTGCTCACAGTGTTCAGCTAAAACTACAAGTTAGTGGGGTGCGTCCTGCTCACAGTGTTCAGCTAAAACTACAAGTTAGTGCAGTGCGTCCTGCTCACAGTGTTCATCTAAAACTACAAGTTAGTGCGGTGCGTCCTGCTCACAGTGTTCAGCTAAAACTACAAGTTAGTGCGGTGTGTCCTGCTCATAGTGTTCAGTTAAAACTAATAGTTAGTGGGGTGCGTCCTGCTCACAGTGTTCAGCTAAAACTACAAGTTAGTGGGGTGCGTCCTGCTCACAGTGTTCAGCTAAAACTACAAGTTAGTGCAGTGCGTCCTGCTCACAGTGTTCATCTAAAACTACAAGTTAGTGCTGTGCTTCCTGCTCACAGTGTTCAGCTAAAACTACAAGTTAGTGCGGTGCGTCCTGCTCACAGTGTTCAGCTAAAACTACAAGTTAGTGCGGTGCGCCCTGCTCACAGTGTTCAGCTAAAATTACAAGTTAGTGTGGTACGTCCTGCTCACAGTGTTCAGCTAAAACTACAAGTTAGTGTAGTGAGACCTCTGCACAGTGTTCATCTAAAACTACAAGTTAGTGCGGTGCGTCCTGCTCTCAGTGTTCAGCTAAAACTACAAGTTAGTGCGGTGCGTCCTGCTCACAGTGTTCAGCTAAAAATACAAGTTAGTGCTGTGCGTCCTGCTCACAGTGTTGAGCTAAAACTACAAGTTAATGCGGTACGTCCTGCTCACAGTGTTCAGCTAAAACTACAAGTTAGTGCGGTGCGTCCTGCTCACAGTATTCAGCTAAAACTACAAGTTAGTGCGGTGCGTCCTGCTCACAGTGTTCAACTAAAACTACAAGTTAGTGCGGTACGTCCTGCTCACAGTGTTCAGCTAAAACTACAAGTTAGTGCGGTACGTCCTGCTCACAGTGTTCAGCTAAAACTACAAGTTAGTGCAGTGCGTCCTGCTCACAGTGTTCAGCTAAAACTACAAGTTAGTGTAGTGAGACCTCTGCACAGTGTTCAGCTAAAACTACAAGTTAGTGCAGTGCGTCCTGCTCACAGTGTTCATCTAAAACTACAAGTTAGTGCGGTGCGTCCTGCTCACAGTGTTCAGCTAAAACTACAAGTTAGTGCGGTGCGTCCTGCTCACAGTGTTCAGCTAAAACTAATAGTTAGTGGGGTGCGTCCTGCTCACAGTGTTCAGCTAAAACTACAAGTTAGTGGGGTGCGTCCTGCTCACAGTGTTCAGCTAAAACTACAAGTTAGTGCAGTGCGTCCTGCTCACAGTGTTCAGCTAAAACTACAAGTTAGTTCAGTGCGTCCTGCTCACAGTGTTAATCTAAAACTACATGTTAGTGCGGTGCATCCTGCTCACAGTGTTCAGCTAAAACTACAAGTTAGTGCGGTGCGTCCTGCTCACAGTGTTCAGCTAAAACTACAAGTTAGTGCGGTGCGTCCTGCTCACAGTGTTCAGCTAAAACTACAAGTTAGTGGGGTGCGTCCTGCTCACAGTGTTCAGCTAAAACTACAAGTTAGTGCAGTGCGTCCTGCTCACAGTGTTCATCTAAAACTACAAGTTAGTGCGGTGCATCCTGCTCACAGTGTTCAGCTAAAACTACAAGTTAGTGCGGTGCGTCCTGCTCACAGTGTTCAGCTAAAACTAATAGTTAGTGGGGTGCGTCCTGCTCACAGTGTTCAGCTAAAACTACAAGTTAGTGGGGTGCGTCCTGCTCACAGTGTTCAGCTAAAACTACAAGTTAGTGCAGTGCGTCCTGCTCACAGTGTTCATCTAAAACTACAAGTTAGTGCTGTGCTTCCTGCTCACAGTGTTCAGCTAAAACTACAAGTTAGTGCGGTGCGTCCTGCTCACAGTGTTCAGCTAAAACTACAAGTTAGTGCGGTGCGCCCTGCTCACAGTGTTTAGCTAAAATTACAAGTTAGTGTGGTACGTCCTGCTCACAGTGTTAAGCTAAAACTACAAGTTAGTGCGGTGCGTCCTGCTAACAGTGTTCAGCTAAAACTACAAGTTAGTGCAGTGCGTCCTGCTCACAGTGTTCAGCTCAAACTACAGGTTAGTGCAGTGCGTCCTGCTCACAGTGTTCAGCTAAAACTGCAAGCTAGTACAGTGCGTCCTGCTCACAGTGTTCAGCTAAAACTACAAATTAGTGCGGTGCGTCCTGCTCACAGTGTTCAGCTAAAACTACAAGTTAGTGGGGTGCGTCCTGCTCACAGTGTTCAGCTAAAACTACAAGTTAGTGGGGTGCATCCTGCTCACAGTGTTCAGCTAAAACTACAAGTTAGTGCGGTGCGTCCTGCTCACAGTGTTCAGCTAAAACTACAAGTTAGTGTAGTGAGACCTCTGCACAGTGTTCATCTAAAACTACAAGTTAGTGCGGTGCGTCCTGCTCACAGTGTTCAGCTAAAACTACAAGTTAGTGTAGTGAGACCTCTGCACAGTGTTCATCTAAAACTACAAGTTAGTGCGGTGCGTCCTACTCAGTGTTCAGCTAAAACTACAAGTTAGTGCGGTGCGTTCTGCTCACAGTGTTCAGCTAAAACTACAAGTTATTGGGGTGCGTCCTGCTCACAGTGTTTAGCTGAAACTACAAGTTAGTGCAGTGCATCCTGCTCACAGTGTTCAGCTAAAACTACAAGTTAGTGCGGTGCTTCCTGCTCACAGTGTTCAGCTAAAACTACAAGTTAGTGGGGTGCGTCCTGCTCACAGTGTTCAGCTAAAAATACAAGTTAGTGCGGTGCGTCCTGCTCACAGTGTTAATCTAAAACTACAACTTAGTGTGGTGCGTCCTGCTCACAGTGTTCAGCTAAAACTACAAGTTAGTGGGGTGCGTCCTGCTCACAGTGTTCAGCTAAAACTACAAGTTATTGCGTTGCGTCCTGCTCACAGTGTTCATCTAAAACTACAAGTTAGTGCGGTGCGTCCTGCTCACAGTGTTCAGCTAATACTACAAGTTAGTGCGGTGCGTCCTGCTCACAGTGTTCAGCTAAAACTACAAGTTAGTGCGGTGCGTCCTGCTCACAGTGTTCAGCTAAAACTACAAGTTAGTGGGGTGCGTCCTGCTCACAGTGTTAATCTAAAACTACAAGTTAGTGCGGTGCATCCTGCTCACAGTGTTCAGCTAAAACTACAAGTTAGTGGGGTGCGTCCTGCTCACAGTGTTCAGCTAATACTACAAGTTAGTGCGGTGCATCCTGCTCCCAATGTTCAGCTAAAACTACAAGTTAGTGCAGTGCGTCCTGCTCACAGTGTTCAGCTAAAACTACAAGTTAGTGTAGTGAAACCTCTGCACAGTGTTCATCTAAAACTACAAGTTAGTGCGGTGCACCCTGCTCACAGTGTTCAGCTAAAACTACAAGTTAGTGGGGTGCGTCCTGCTCACAGTGTTCAGCTAAAACTACAAGTTAGTGCGGTGCATCCTGCTCACAGTGTTCAGCTAAAACTACAAGTTAGTGTGGTGCGTCCTGCTCACAGTGTTCAGCTCAAACTACAGGTTAGTGCAGTGCGTCCTGCTCACAGTGTTCAGCTAAAATTGCAAGCTAGTACAGTGCGTCCTGTTCACAGTGTTCATCTAAAACTACAAGTTAGTGGGGTGCATCCTGCTCACAGTGTTCAGCTAAAACTACAAGTTAGTGCGGTGCGTCCTGCTCACAGTGTTCAGCTAAAACTACAAGTTAGTGTAGTGAAACCTCTGCACAGTGTTCATCTAAAACTACAAGTTAGTGCGGTGCGTCCTGCTCACAGTATTCATCTAAAACTACAAGTTAGTGCGGTGCGTCCTACTCAGTGTTCAGCTAAAACTACAAGTTAGTGCGGTGCGTTCTGCTCACAGTGTTCAGCTAAAACTACAAGTTATTGGGGTCCGTCCTGCTCACAGTGTTAATCTAAAACTACAAGTTAGTGTGGTGCGTCCTGCTCACAGTGTTCAGCTAAAACTAAAGTTAGTGGGGTGCGTCCTGCTCACAGTGTTCAGCTAAAACTACAAGTTATTGCGTTGCGTCCTGCTCACAGTGTTCATCTAAAACTACAAGTTAGTGCGGTGCGTCCTGCTCACAGTGTTCAGCTAAAACTACAAGTTAGTGCGGTGCGTCCTGCTCACAGTGTTCAGCTAAAACTACAAGTTAGTGCAGTGCGTCCTGCTCACGGTGTTCAGCTAAAACTGCAAGTTAGTGCGGTGCACCCTGCTCACAGTGTTCAGCTAAAACTACAAGTTAGTTCAGTGCGTCCTGCTCAAAGTGTTCAGCTAAAACTACAAGTTAGTGCGGTGCGTCCTGCTCTCAGTGTTCAGCTAAAACTACAAGTTAGTGCGGTGTGCCCTGCTCACAGTGTTCAGCTAAAACTACAAGTTAGTGCGGTACTTCCTGCTCACAGTGTTCAGCTAAAACTACATGTTAGTGCGATGCATCTTGCTCACAATGTTCAGCTAAAACTACAAGTTAGTGCAGTGCATCCTGCTCACAGTGTTCAGCTAAAACTACAAGTTAGTGTAGTGAGACCTCTGCACAGTGTTCATCTAAAACTACAAGTTATTGCGTTGCGTCCTGCTCACAGTGTTCATCTAAAACTACAAGTTAGTGCGGTGCGTCCTGCTCACAGTGTTCAGCTAAAACTACAAGTTAGTGGGGTGCGTCCTGCTCACAGTGTTCAGCTAAAAATACAAGTTAGTGCGGTGCGTCCTGCTCACAGTGTTAATCTAAAAATACAACTTAGTGTGGTGCGTCCTGCTCACAGTGTTCAGCTAAAAATACAAGTTAGTGGGGTGCGTCCTGCTCACAGTGTTCAGCTAAAACTACAAGTTATTGCGTTGCGTCCTGCTCACAGTGTTCATCTAAAACTACAAGTTAGTGCGGTGTGTCCTGCTCACAGTGTTCAGCTAATACTACAAGTTAGTGCGGTGCGTCCTGCTCACAGTGTTCAGCTAAAACTACAAGTTAGTGCGGTGCGTCCTGCTCACAGTGTTCAGCTAAAACTACAAGTTAGTGGGGTGCGTCCTGCTCACAGTGTTAATCTAAAACTACAAGTTAGTGCGGTGCATCCTGCTCACAGTGTTCAGCTAAAACTACAAGTTAGTGGGGTGCGTCCTGCTCACAGTGTTCAGCTAATACTACAAGTTAGTGCGGTGCATCCTGCTCCCAATGTTCAGCTAAAACTACAAGTTAGTGCAGTGCGTCCTGCTCACAGTGTTCAGCTAAAACTACAAGTTAGTGTAGTGAAACCTCTGCACAGTGTTCATCTAAAACTACAAGTTAGTGCGGTGCACCCTGCTCACAGTGTTCAGCTAAAACTACAAGTTAGTGGGGTGCGTCCTGCTCACAGTGTTCAGCTAAAACTACAAGTTAGTGCGGTGCATCCTGCTCACAGTGTTCAGCTAAAACTACAAGTTAGTGTGGTACGTCCTGCTCACAGTGTTCAGCTCAAACTACAGGTTAGTGCAGTGCGTCCTGCTCACAGTGTTCAGCTAAAACTGCAAGCTAGTACAGTGCGTCCTGCTCACAGTGTTCATCTAAAACTACAAGTTAGTGGGGTGCATCCTGCTCACAGTGTTCAGCTAAAACTACAAGTTAGTGCGGTGCGTCCTGCTCACAGTGTTCAGCTAAAACTACAAGTTAGTGTAGTGAGACCTCTGCACAGTGTTCATCTAAAACTACAAGTTAGTGCGGTGCGTCCTGCTCACAGTATTCATCTAAAACTACAATTTAGTGCGGTGCGTCCTACTCAGTGTTCAGCTAAAACTACAAGTTAGTGCGGTGCGTTCTGCTCACAGTGTTCAGCTAAAACTACAAGTTATTGGGGTGCGTCCTGCTCACAGTGTTAATCTAAAACTACAAGTTAGTGTGGTGCGTCCTGCTCACAGTGTTCAGCTAAAACTAAAGTTAGTGGGGTGCGTCCTGCTCACAGTGTTCAGCTAAAACTACAAGTTATTGCGTTGCGTCCTGCTCACAGTGTTCATCTAAAACTACAAGTTAGTGCGGTGCGTCCTGCTCACAGTGTTCAGCTAAAACTACAAGTTTGTGCGGTGCGTCCTGCTCACAGTGTTCAGCTAAAACTACAAGTTAGTGCAGTGCGTCCTGCTCACGGTGTTCAGCTAAAACTGCAAGTTAGTGCGGTGATCCCTGCTCACAGTGTTCAGCTAAAACTACAAGTTAGTTCAGTGCGTCCTGCTCAAAGTGTTCAGCTAAAACTACAAGTTAGTGCGGTGCGTCCTGCTCTCAGTGTTCAGCTAAAACTACAAGTTAGTGCGGTGTGCCCTGCTCACAGTGTTCAGCTAAAACTACAAGTTAGTGCGGTACTTCCTGCTCACAGTGTTCAGCTAAAACTACATGTTAGTGCGATGCATCTTGCTCACAATGTTCAGCTAAAACTACAAGTTAGTGCAGTGCGTCCTGCTCACAGTGTTCAGCTAAAACTACAAGTTAGTGTAGTGAGACCTCTGCACAGTGTTCATCTAAAACTACAAGTTAGTGCGGTGCGTCCTGCTCACAGTATTCATCTAAAACTACAAGTTAGTGCGGTGCGTCCTACTCAGTGTTCAGCTAAAACTACAAGTTAGTGCGGTGCGTTCTGCTCAAAGTGTTCAGCTAAAACTACAAGTTATTGGGGTGCGTCCTGCTCACAGTGTTCATCTAAAACTACAAGTTAGTGCGGTGCGTCCTGCTCACAGTGTTCAGCTAAAACTACAAGTTTGTGCGGTGCGTCCTGCTCACAGTGTTCAGCTAAAACTACAAGTTAGTGCAGTGCGTCCTGCTCACGGTGTTCAGCTAAAACTGCAAGTTAGTGCGGTGATCCCTGCTCACAGTGTTCAGCTAAAACTACAAGTTAGTTCAGTGCGTCCTGCTCAAAGTGTTCAGCTAAAACTACAAGTTAGTGCGGTGCGTCCTGCTCTCAGTGTTCAGCTAAAACTACAAGTTAGTGCGGTGTGCCCTGCTCACAGTGTTCAGCTAAAACTACAAGTTAGTGCGGTACTTCCTGCTCACAGTGTTCAGCTAAAACTACATGTTAGTGCGATGCATCTTGCTCACAATGTTCAGCTAAAACTACAAGTTAGTGCAGTGCGTCCTGCTCACAGTGTTCAGCTAAAACTACAAGTTAGTGTAGTGAGACCTCTGCACAGTGTTCATCTAAAACTACAAGTTAGTGCGGTGCGTCCTGCTCACAGTATTCATCTAAAACTACAATTTAGTGCGGTGCGTCCTACTCAGTGTTCAGCTAAAACTACAAGTTAGTGCGGTGCGTTCTGCTCAAAGTGTTCAGCTAAAACTACAAGTTATTGGGGTGCGTCCTGCTCACAGTGTTAATCTAAAACTACAAGTTAGTGTGGTGCGTCCTGCTCACAGTGTTCAGCTAAAACTAAAGTTAGTGGGGTGCGTCCTGCTCACAGTGTTCAGCTAAAACTACAAGTTATTGCGTTGCGTCCTGCTCACAGTGTTCATCTAAAACTACAAGTTAGTGCGGTGCGTCCTGCTCACAGTGTTCAGCTAAAACTACAAGTTAGTGCGGTGCGTCCTGCTCACAGGGTTCAGCTAAAACTACAAGTTAGTGGGGTGCATCCTGCTCACAGTGTTCAGCTAAAACTACAAGTTAGTGCGGTGCGTCCTGCTCACAGTGTTCAGCTAAAACTACAAGTTAGTGCAGTGCATCCTGCTCACAGTGTTCAGCTAAAACTACAAGTTAGTGCGGTGCTTCCTGCTCACAGTGTTCAGCTAAAACTACAAGTTAGTGGGGTGCGTCCTGCTCACAGTGTTCAGCTAAAAATACAAGTTAGTGCGGTGCGTCCTGCTCACAGTGTTAATCTAAAACTACAACTTAGTGTGGTGCGTCCTGCTCACAGTGTTCAGCTAAAAATACAAGTTAGTGGGGTGCGTCCTGCTCACAGTGTTCATCTAAAACTACAAGTTAGTGCGGTGCGTCCTGCTCACAGTGTTCAGCTAATACTACAAGTTAGTGCGGTGCGTCCTGCTCACAGTGTTCAGCTAAAACTACAAGTTAGTGCGGTGCGTCCTGCTCACAGTGTTCAGCTAAAACTACAAGTTAGTGGGGTGCGTCCTGCTCACAGTGTTAATCTAAAACTACAAGTTAGTGCGGTGCATCCTGCTCACAGTGTTCAGCTAAAACTACAAGTTAGTGGGGTGCGTCCTGCTCACAGTGTTCAGCTAATACTACAAGTTAGTGTAGTGAAACCTCTGCACAGTGTTCATCTAAAACTACAAGTTAGTGCGGTGCACCCTGCTCACAGTGTTCAGCTAAAACTACAAGTTAGTGGGGTGCGTCCTGCTCACAGTGTTCAGCTAAAACTACAAGTTAGTGCGGTGCATCCTGCTCACAGTGTTCAGCTAAAACTACAAGTTAGTGTGGTACGTCCTGCTCACAGTGTTCAGCTCAAACTACAGGTTAGTGCGGTGCGTCCTGCTCACAGTGTTCAGCTAAAACTACAAGTTAGTGTAGTGAGACCTCTGCACAGTGTTCATCTAAAACTACAAGTTAGTGCGGTGCGTCCTGCTCACAGTATTCATCTAAAACTACAAGTTAGTGCGGTGCGTCCTACTCAGTGTTCAGCTAAAACTACAAGTTAGTGCGGTGCGTTCTGCTCACAGTGTTCAGCTAAAACTACAAGTTATTGGGGTGCGTCCTGCTCACAGTGTTAATCTAAAACTACAAGTTAGTGTGGTGCGTCCTGCTCACAGTGTTCAGCTAAAACTAAAGTTAGTGGGGTGCGTCCTGCTCACAGTGTTCAGCTAAAACTACAAGTTATTGCGTTGCGTCCTGCTCACAGTGTTCATCTAAAACTACAAGTTAGTGCGGTGCGTCCTGCTCACAGTGTTCAGCTAAAACTACAAGTTAGTGCGGTGCGTCCTGCTCACAGTGTTCAGCTAAAACTACAAGTTAGTGCAGTGCGTCCTGCTCACGGTGTTCAGCTAAAACTGCAAGTTAGTGCGGTGCACCCTGCTCACAGTGTTCAGCTAAAACTACAAGTTAGTTCAGTGCGTCCTGCTCAAAGTGTTCAGCTAAAACTACAAGTTAGTGCGGTGCGTCCTGCTCTCAGTGTTCAGCTAAAACTACAAGTTAGTGCGGTGTGCCCTGCTCACAGTGTTCAGCTAAAACTACAAGTTAGTGCGGTACTTCCTGCTCACAGTGTTCAGCTAAAACTACATGTTAGTGCGATGCATCTTGCTCACAATGTTCAGCTAAAACTACAAGTTAGTGCAGTGCGTCCTGCTCACAGTGTTCAGCTAAAACTACAAGTTAGTGTAGTGAGACCTCTGCACAGTGTTCATCTAAAACTACAAGTTAGTGCGGTGCGTCCTGCTCACAGTATTCATCTAAAACTACAAGTTAGTGCGGTGCGTCCTACTCAGTGTTCAGCTAAAACTACAAGTTAGTGCGGTGCGTTCTGCTCAAAGTGTTCAGCTAAAACTACAAGTTATTGGGGTGCGTCCTGCTCACAGTGTTAATCTAAAACTACAAGTTAGTGTGGTGCGTCCTGCTCACAGTGTTCAGCTAAAACTAAAGTTAGTGGGGTGCGTCCTGCTCACAGTGTTCAGCTAAAACTACAAGTTATTGCGTTGCGTCCTGCTCACAGTGTTCATCTAAAACTACAAGTTAGTGCGGTGCGTCCTGCTCACAGTGTTCAGCTAAAACTACAAGTTAGTGCGGTGCGTCCTGCTCACAGTGTTCAGCTAAAACTACAAGTTAGTGCAGTGCGTCCTGCTCACAGTGTTCAGCTAAAACTGCAAGTTAGTGCGGTGCACCCTGCTCACAGCGTTCAGCTAAAACTACAAGTTAGTTCAGTGCGTCCTGCTCAAAGTGTTCAGCTAAAACTACAAGTTAGTGCGGTGCGTCCTGCTCTCAGTGTTCAGCTAAAACTACAAGTTAGTGCGGTGTGCCCTGCTCACAGTGTTCAGCTAAAACTACAAGTTAGTGCGGTACTTCCTGCTCACAGTGTTCAGCTAAAACTACAAGTTAGTGCGATGCATCTTGCTCACAATGTTCAGCTAAAACTACAAGTTAGTGCAGTGCGTCCTGCTCACAGTGTTCAGCTAAAACTACAAGTTAGTGTAGTGAGAGCTCTGCACAGTGTTCATCTAAAACTACAAGTTAGTGCGGTACATCCTGCTCACAGTGTTCAGCTAAAACTACAAGTTAGTGCGGTGCGTCCTGCTCACAGTGTTCATCTAAAACTACAAGTTAGTGCGGTGCGCCCTGCTCACAGTGTTCAGCTAAAACTACAAGTTAGTGTGGTGCGTCCTGCTCACAGTGTTCAGCTCAAACTACAGGTTAGTGCAGTGCGTCCTGCTCACAGTGTTCAGCTAAAACTGCAAGCTAGTACAGTGCGTCCTGCTCACAGTGTTCAGCTAAAACTACAAGTTAGTGCGGTGCGTCCTGCTCACAGTGTTCAGCTGAAACTACAAGTTAGTGCAGTGCATCCTGCTCACAGTGTTCAGCTAAAACTACAAGTTAGTGCGGTGCGTCCTGCTCACAGTGTTAATCTAAAACTACAAGTTAGTGTGGTGGGTCCTGCTCACAGTGTTCATCTAAAACTAAAGTTAGTGGGGTGCGTCCTGCTCACAGTGTTCAGCTAAAACTACAAGTTATTGCGTTGCGTCCTGCTCACAGTGTTCAGCTAAAACTACAAGTTAGTGCGGTGCGTCCTGCTCACAGTGTTCAGCTAATACTACAAGTTAGTGCGGTGCGTCCTGCTTACAGTGTTCAGCTAAAACTACAAGTTAGTGTGGTGCGTCCTGCTCACAGTGTTCAGCTAAAACTACAAGTTAGTGGGGTGCGTCCTGCTCACAGTGTTAATCTAAAACTACAAGTTAGTGCGGTGCGTCCTGCTCACAGTGTTCAGCTAAAACTACAAGTTAGTGCGGTGCGTCCTGCTCACAGTGTTCAGCTAAAACTACAAGTTAGTTCAGTGCGTCCTGCTCAAAGTGTTCAGCTAAAACTAAAAGTAAGTGCGGTGCGTACTGCTCTCAGTGTTCAGCTAAAACTAAAAGTTAGTGCGGTGTGCCCTGCTCACAGTGTTCAGCTAAAACGACAAGTTAGTGCGGTACTTCCTGCTCACAGTGTTCAGCTAAAACTACAAGTTAGTGCGATGCATCCTGCTCACAGTGTTCAGCTAAAACTACAAGTTAGTGCAGTGCGTCCTGCTCACAGTGTTCAGCTAAAACTACAAGTTAGTGTAGTGAGACCTCTGCACAGTGTTCATCTAAAACTACAAGTTAGTGAGGTGTGTCCTGCTCACAGTGTTCAGTTAAAACTACAAGTTAGTGCGGTGCTTCCTGCTCACAGTGTTCAGCTAAAACTACAAGTTAGTGCGGTGAGTCCTGCTCACAGTGTTCAGTTAAAACTACAAGTTAGTGCGGTGCTTCCTGCTCACAGTGTTCAGCTAAAACTACAAGTTAGTGGGGTGCATCCTGCTCACAGTGTTCAGCGAAAACTACAAGTTAGTGCGGTGCGTCCTGCTCACAGTGTTCAGCTAAAACTACAAGTTAGTGCGGTACGTCCTGCTCATAGTGTTCAGCTAAAACTACAAGTTAGTGCGGTACTTCCTGCTCACAGTGTTCAGCTAAAACTACAAGTTAGTGCGGTGCATCCTGCTCACAGTGTTCAGCTAAAACTACAAGTTAGTGCGGTGCGTCCTGCTCACAGTGTTCATCTAAAACTACAAGTTAGTGCGGTGCGCCCTGCTCACAGTGTTCAGCTAAAATTACAAGTTAGTGCAGTACGTCCTGCTCACAGTGTTCAGCTAAAACTACAAGTTAGTGCGGTGCGTCCTGCTCACAGTGTTCAGCTAAAACTACAAGTTAGTGCAGTGGGTCCTGCTCATAGTATTCAGCTATAATTACAAGTTAGTGTAGTGAGACCTCTGCACAGTGTTCATCTAAAACTACAAGTTAGTGCGGTGTGTCCTGCTCACAGTGTTCAGTTAAAACTACAAGTTAGTGCGGTGCTTCCTGCTCACAGTGTTCAGCTAAAACTACAAGTTAGTGCGGTGCGTCCTGCTCACAGTGTTCAGCGAAAACTACAAGTTAGTGCAGTGCGTCCTGCTCACAGTGTTCAGCTAAAACTACAAGTTAGTGCGGTACGTCCTGCTCACAGTGTTCAGCTAAAACTACAAGTTAGTGCGGTACGTCCTGCTCACAGTGTTCAGCTAAAACTACAAGTTAGTGCAGTGCGTCCTGCTCACAGTGTTAATCTAAAACTACAAGTTGGTGCGGTGTGTCCTGCTCACAGTGTTTAGCTAAAACTACAAGTTAGTGCAGTACGTCCTGCTCACAGTGTTCAGCTAATACTATAAGTTAGTGCGGTGCGTCCTACTCACAGTGTTCAGCTAAAACTACAAGTTAGTGCGGTGCGTCCTGCTCACAGTGTTCAGCTAATACTACAAGTTAGTGCGGTGCGTCCTGCTCTCAGTGTTCAGCTAAAACTACAAGTTAGAGCGTTGCGCCCTGCTCACAGTGTTCAGCATTAAACTACAAGTTAGTGGGGTGCATCCTGCTCACAGTGTTAATCTAAAACTACAAGTTAGTGCGGTGCGTCCTGCTCACAGTGTTCAGCTAAAACTACAAGTTAGTGCAGTGCGTCCTACTCACAGTGTTAATCTAAAACTACAAGTTGGTGCGGTGTGTCCTGCTCACAGTGTTTAGCTAAAACTACAAGTTAGTGCAGTACGTCCTGCTCACAGTGTTCAGCTAATACTACAAGTTAGTGCGGTGCGTCCTACTCACAGTGTTCAGCTAAAACTACAAGTTAGTGCGGTGCGTCCTGCTCACAGTGTTCAGCTAATACTACAAGTTAGTGCGGTGCGTCCTGCTCTCAGTGTTCAGCTAAAACTACAAGTTAGAGCGTTGCGCCCTGCTCACAGTGTTCAGCTAAAACTACAAGTTAGTGGGGTGCATCCTGCTCACAGTGTTCAGCTTAAACTACAAGTTAGTGCAGTGCGTCCTGCTCACAGTGTTCAGCTAAAACTCCAAGTTAGTGCAGTGCGTCCTGCTCACAGTGTTCAGCTAAAACTGCAAGTTAGTACAGTTCGTCCTGCTCACAGTGTTCAGCTAAAACTACAAGTTAGTGCGGTGCATCCTGCTCACAGTGTTCAGCTATAGCTCCAAATTAGCGAGGTGCGTCCTGCTCACAGTGTTCATCTAAAAATACAAGTTAGTACAGTTCGTCCTGCTCACAGTGTTCAGCTAAAACTACAAGTTAGTGCGGTGCATCCTGCTCACAGTGTTCAGCTATAGCTCCAAGTTAGCGAGGTGCGTCCTGCTCACAGTGTTGAGCTAAAACTACAAGTTAGTGCGGTGCGTCCTGCTTACAGTGTTTAGCTAAAACTACAAGTTAGAGCGGTACGTCCTGCTCACAGTGTTCAGCTAAAACTACAAATTAGTGCAGTGCGTCCTGCTCACAGTGTTCAGCTAAAACTTCAAGTTATTGTAGTGAGACCTCTGCACAGTGTTCATCTAAAACTACAAGATAGTGCAGTGCGTCCTGCTCACAGTGTTCAGCTAAAACTACAAGTTAGTGCGGTGCGTGCTGCTCATAGTGTTCAGCTAAAACTACAAATTAGTGCGGTGCGTCCTGCTCACAGTGTTCAGCTAAAACTACAAGTTAGTGTAGTGAAACCTCTGCACAGTGTTCATCTAAAACAACAAGTTATAGCGGTGCGCCCTGCTCACAGTGTTCAGCTAAAACTACAAGTTAGTGCGGTGCGTCCTGCTCTCAGTGTTCAGCTAAAACTACAAGTTAGTGCGGTACGTCCTGCTCACAGTGTTCAGCTAAAACTACAAGTTAGTGCGGTGCGTCCTGCTCACAGTGTTCAGCTAAAACTACAAGTTAGTGCGGTGCATCCTGCTCTCAGTGTTCAGCTAAAACTACAATTTAGTGTGGTACGTCCTGCTCACAGTGTTCAGCTAAAACTACAAGTTAGTGCGGTACGTCATGCTCACAGTGTTCAGCTAAAACTACAAGTTAGTGCAGTGCGTCCTGCTCACAGTGTTGAGCTAAAACTACAAGTTAGTGTAGTGAGACCTCTGCATAGTGTTCATCTAAAACTACAAGTTAGTGCGGTGCGTCCTGCTCACAGTGTTTAGCTAAAACTACAAGTTAGTGCGGTGCGTCCTGCTCAAAGTGTTAATCTAAAACTACAAGTTAGTGCGGTGCGTCCTGCTCACAGTGTTCAGCTAAAACTACAAGTTAGTGCGGTGCGTCCTGCTCATAGTGTTCAGCTCAAACTACAAGTAAGTGCGGTGCGTCCTGCTCACAGTGTTCAGCTAAAACTACAAGTTAGTGCGGTACGTCCTGCCCACAGTGTTCAGCTAAAACTACAAGTTAGTGCGGTACGTCCTGCTCACAGTGTTCAGCTAAAACTACAAGTTAGTGCAGTTCGTCCTGCTCACAGTGTTAATCTAAAACTACAAGTTAGTGCGGTGCGTCCTGCTCACAGTGTTTAGCTAATACTACAAGTTAGTGCAGTATGTCCTGCTCACAGTGTTCAGCTAAAACTACAAGTTATTGCGGTGCGTCCTGCTCACAGTGTTATTCTAAAACTACAAGTTAGTGCGGTGCGTCATGCTCACAGTGTTCAGCTAAAACTACAAGTTAGTGCAGTACGTCCTGCTCACAGTGTTCAGCTAAAACTACAAGTTAGTGCGGTGCGTCCTGCTCACAGTGTTAATCTAAAACTACAAGTTAGTGCGGTGTGTCATGCTCACAGTGTTCAGCTAAAACTACAAGTTAGTGCGGTGCGTCCTGCTCACAGTGTTTAGCTAAAACTACAAGTTAGTGCAGTGCGTCCTGCTCACAGTGTTCAGCTAAAACTGCAAGTTAGTACAGTGCGTCCTGCTCACAGTGTTCATCTAAAACTACAAGTTAGTGCGGTGCGTCCTACTCACAGTGTTCAGCTAAAACTACAAGTTAGTGCGGTGCGTCCTGCTCACAGTGTTAAGCTAAAACTACAAGTTAGTGCAGTGCGTCCTGCTCACAGTGTTCAGCTAAAACTACAAGTTAGTGGGGTGCATCCTGTTCACAGTGTTCAGCTTAAACTACAAGTTAGTGCAGTGCGTCCTGCTCACAGTGCTCAGCTAAAACTGCAAGTTAGTACAGTTCGTCCTGCTCACAGTGTTCAGTTAAAACTACAAGTTAGTGCGGTGCATCCTGCTCACAGTGTTCAGCTATAGCTTCAAGTTAGTGAGGTGCGTCCTGCTCACAGTGTTCATCTATAAATACAAGTTAGTGTGGTGCGTCCTGCTCACAGTGTTCAGCTAAAACTACAAGTTAGTGCGGTGCGTCCTGCTCATAGTGTTCAGGTAAAACTAAAAGTTAGTGCGGTGCGTCCTGCTCACAGTGTTGAGCTAAAACTACAAGTTAGTGGGGTGCGTCCTGCTCACAGTGTTGAGCTAAAACTACAAGTTAGTGTAGTGAGACCTCTGCATAGTGTTCATCTAAAACTACAAGTTAGTGCGGTGCGTCCTGCTCACAGTGTTTAGCTAAAAGTACAAGTTATTGCGGTGCGTCCTGCTCACAGTGTTAATCTAAAACTACAAGTTAGTGCGGTGCGTCCTGCTCACAGTGTTCAGCTAAAACTACAAGTTAGTGCGGTGCGTCCTGCTCACAGTGTTCAGCTAAAACTAAAAGTTAGTGGGGTGCGTCCTGCTCACAGTCTTCAGCTAAAACTACAAGTTAGTGCGGTGTGTCCTGCTCTCAGTGTTCAGCTAAAACTACAAGTTAGTGTGGTGCGTCCTGCTCACAGTGTTCAGCTAAAACTACAAGTTAGTGCGGTGCATCCTGCTCATAGTGTTCAGCTAAAACTACAAGTTAGTGCAGTGCGTCCTGCTCACAGTGTTCAGCTAAAACTACAAGTTAGTGCGGTGCGTCCTGCTCACAGTTTTAATCTAAAACTACAAGTTAGTGCGGTGCGTCCTGCTCACAGTGTTCACCAAAAACTACAAGTTAGTGCCGTGCGTCCTGCTCACAGTGTTCAGCTAAAACTACAAGTTAGTGGGGTGTGTCCTGCTCACAGTGTTCAGCTAAAACTACAAGTTAGTGTAGTGAGATCTCTGCACAGTGTTAATCTAAAACTACAAGTTAGTGCGGTGCGTCCTGCTCACAGTGTTCAGCTAAAACTACAAGTTAGTGCGGTGCGTCCTGCTCACAGTGTTAATCTAAAACTACAAGTTAGTGCGGTGCGTCCTGCTCACAGTGTTCAGCTAAAACTAAAAGTTAGTGTGGTGCGTCCTGCTAACAGTGTTGAGCTAAAACTACAAGTTGGTGGGGTGCGTCCTGCTCACAGTGTTCAGCTAAAACTACAAGTTAGTGCGGTGCGTCCTGCTCACAGTGTTAATCTAAAACTACAAGTTAGTGCGGTGCGTCCTGCTCACAGTGTTCAGCTAAAACTAAAAGTTAGTGTGGTGCGTCCTGCTAACAGTGTTGAGCTAAAACTACAAGTTGGTGGGGTGCGTCCTGCTCACAGTGTTCAGCTAAAACTACATGTTAGTGCGGTGCGTCCTGCTCACAGTGTTCATCTAAAACTACAAGTTAGTGCGGTGCATCCTGCGCATAGTGTTCAGCTAAAACTACAAGTTAGTGCAGTGCGTCCTGCTCACAGTGTTCAGCTAAAACTACAAGTTAGTGCGGTGCGTCCTGCTCACAGTGTTAATCTAAAACTACAAGTTAGTGCGGTGCGTCCTGCTCACAGTGTTTAGCTAAAACTACAAGTTTGTGTAGTGAGATCTCTGCACAGTGTACATCTAAAACTACAAGTTAGTGCGCTGTGTCCTGCTCACAGTGTTCAGCTAAAACTACAAGTTAGTGTGGTGCGTCCTGCTCACAGTGTTAAGCTAAAACTACAAGTTAGTGCAGTGCGTCCTGCTCACAGTGTTCAGCTAAAACTACAAGTTAGTGGGGTGCATCCTGCTCACAGTGTTCAGCTAAAACTACAAGTTAGTGCAGTGCGTCCTGCTCACAGTGTTCAGCTAAAACTACAAGTTAGTGCAGTGCGTCCTGCTCACAGTGTTCAGCTAAAACTGTAAGTTAGTACAGTTCATCCTGCTCACAGAGTTCAGCTAAAACTACAAGTTAGTGCGGTGCATCCTGCTCACAGTGTTCATCTATAGCTACAAGTTAGCGAGGTGCGTCCTGCTCACAGTGTTCATCTAAAAATACAAGTTAGTGTGGTGCGTCCTGCTCACAGTGTTCAGCTAAAACTACAAGTTAGTGCGGTGCGTCCTGCTCACAGTGTTCAGCTAAAACTACAAGTTAGTGCGGTGCGTCCTGCTCACAGTGTTCAGCTAAAACTACAAGTTAGTGCGGTGCGTCCTGCTCACAGTGTTCAGCTAAAACTACAAGTTAGTGCGGTGCGTCCTGCTCACAGTGTTAATCTAAAACTACAAGTTAGTGCGGTGCGTCCTGCTCACAGTGTTCAGCTAAAACTAAAAGTTAGTGTGGTGCGTCCTGCTAACAGTGTTGAGCTAAAACTACAAGTTGGTGGGGTGCGTCCTGCTCACAGTGTTCAGCTAAAACTACAAGTTAGTGCGGTGCGTCCTGCTCACAGTGTTAATCTAAAACTACAAGTTAGTGCGGTGCGTCCTGCTCACAGTGTTAAGCTAAAACTAAAAGTTAGTGTGGTGCGTCCTGCTAACAGTGTTGAGCTAAAACTACAAGTTGGTGGGGTGCGTCCTGCTCACAGTGTTCAGCTAAAACTACATGTTAGTGCGGTGCGTCCTGCTCACAGTGTTCAGCTAAAACTACAAGTTAGTGCGGTGCGTCCTGCTCACAGTGTTCAGCTAAAACTACAAGTTAATGCAGTGCGTCCTGCTCACAGTGTTCAGCTAAAACTACAAGTTAGTGCGGTGCGTCCTGCTCACAGTTTTGATCTAAAACTACAAGTTAGTGCGGTGCGTCCTGCTCACAGTGTTCACCAAAAACTACAAGTTAGTGCCGTGCGTCCTGCTCACAGTGTTCAGCTAAAACTACAAGTTAGTGCGGTGCGTCCTGCTCACAGTGTTCAGCTAAAACTAAAAGTTAGTGTGGTGCGTCCTGCTAACAGTGTTGAGCTAAAACTACAAGTTGGTGGGGTGCGTCCTGCTCACAGTGTTCAGCTAAAACTACATGTTAGTGCGGTGCGTCCTGCTCACAGTGTTCATCTAAAACTACAAGTTAGTGCGGTGCATCCTGCGCATAGTGTTCAGCTAAAACTACAAGTTAGTGCAGTGCGTCCTGCTCACAGTGTTCAGCTAAAACTACAAGTTAGTGCGGTGCATCCTGCTCACAGTGTTCAGCTAAAGCTACAAGTTAGTGCGGTGCGTCCTGCTCACAGTGTTAATCTAAAACTACAAGTTAGTGCGGTGTGTCCTGCTCACAGTGTTCAGCTAAAACTAAAAGTTAGTGTGGTGCATCCTGCTAACAGTGTTGAGCTAAAACTACAAGTTAGTGGGGTGCGTCCTGCTCACAGTGTTGAGCTAAAACTACAAGTTAGTGTAGTGAGACCTCTGCATTGTGTTCATCTAAAACTACAAGTTAGTGCGGTGCGTCCTGCTCACAGTGTTTAGCTAAAACTACAAGTTAGTGCGGTGCGTCCTGCTCACAGTGTTAATCTAAAACTACAAGTTAGTGCGGTGCGTCCTGCTAACAGTGTTCAGCTAAAACTACAAGTTAGTGCGGTGCGTCCTGCTCACAGTGTTCAGCTAAAACTACAAGTTAGTGCGGTGCGTCCTGCTCACAGTGTTAATCTAAAACTACAAGTTAGTGCGGTGCGTCCTGCTCACAGTGTTCAGCTAAAACTAAAAGTTAGTGTGGTGCATCCTGCTAACAGTGTTGAGCTAAAACTACAAGTTGGTGGGGTGCGTCCTGCTCACAGTGTTCAGCTAAAACTACATGTTAGTGCGGTGCGTCCTGCTCACAGTGTTCAGCTAAAACTACAAGTTAGTGCGGTGCGTCCTGCTCACAGTGTTAATCTAAAACTACAAGTTAGTGCGGTGCGTCCTGCTCACAGTGTTTAGCTAAAACTACAAGTTTGTGTAGTGAGATCTCTGCACAGTGTACATCTAAAACTACAAGTTAGTGCGCTGTGTCCTGCTCACAGTGTTCAGCTAAAACTACAAGTTAGTGTGGTGCGTCCTGCTCACAGTGTTCAGCTAAAACTACAAGTTAGTGGGGTGCATCCTGCTCACAGTGTTCAGCTAAAACTACAAGTTAGTGCAGTGCGTCCTGCTCACAGTGTTCAGCTAAAACTACAAGTTAGTGCAGTGCGTCCTGCTCACAGTGTTCAGCTAAAACTGTAAGTTAGTACAGTTCATCCTGCTCACAGAGTTCAGCTAAAACTACAAGTTAGTGCGGTGCATCCTGCTCACAGTGTTCAGCTATAGCTACAAGTTAGCGAGGTGCGTCCTGCTCACAGTGTTCATCTAAAAATACAAGTTAGTGTGGTGCGTCCTGCTCACAGTGTTCAGCTAAAACTACAAGTTAGTGCGGTGCGTCCTGCTCACAGTGTTCAGCTAAAACTACAAGTTAGTGCGGTGCGTCCTGCTCACAGTGTTCAGCTAAAACTACAAGTTAGTGCGGTGCGTCCTGCTCACAGTGTTCAGCTAAAACTACAAGTTAGTGGGGTGTGTCCTGCTCACAGTGTTGAGCTAAAACTACAAGTTAGTGTAGTGAGAACTCTGCACAGTGTTAATCTGAAACTACAAGTTAGTGCGGTGCGTCCTGCTCACAGTGTTAATCTAAAACTACAAGTTAGTGCGGTGCGTCCTGCTCACAGTGTTCAGCTAAAACTAAAAGTTAGTGTGGTGCGTCCTGCTAACAGTGTTGAGCTAAAACTACAAGTTGGTGGGGTGCGTCCTGCTCACAGTGTTCAGCTAAAACTACAAGTTAGTGCGGTGCGTCCTGCTCACAGTGTTAATCTAAAACTACAAGTTAGTGCGGTGTGTCCTGCTCACAGTGTTCAGCTAAAACTAAAAGTTAGTGTGGTGCATCCTGCTAACAGTGTTGAGCTAAAACTACAAGTTAGTGGGGTGCGTCCTGCTCACAGTGTTAAGCTAAAACTACAAGTTAGTGTAGTGAGACCTCTGCATAGTGTTCATCTAAAACTACAAGTTAGTGCGGTGCGTTCTGCTCACAGTGTTTAGCTAAAACTACAAGTTAGTGCGGTGCGTCCTGCTCACAGTGTTAATCTAAAACTACAAGTTAGTGCGGTGCGTCCTGCTCACAGTGTTCAGCTAAAACTACAAGTTAGTGCGGTGCGTCCTGCTCACAGTGTTCAGCTAAAACTAAAAGTTAGTGGGGTGCGTCCTGCTCACAGTGTTCAGCTAAAACTACAAGTTAGTGCGGTGTGTCCTGCTCTCAGTGTTCAGCTAAAACTACAAGTTAGTGTGGTGCGTCCTGCTCACAGTGTTCAGCTAAAACTACAAGTTAGTGCGGTGCATCCTGCTCAAAGTGTACAGCTAAAACTACAAGTTAGTGCAGTGCGTCCTGCTCACAGTGTTCAGCTAAAACTACAAGTTAGTGCGGTGCGTCCTGCTCACAGTTTTAATCTAAAACTACAAGTTAGTGCGGTGCGTCCTGCTCACAGTGTTCACCAAAAACTACAAGTTAGTGCCGTGCGTCCTGCTCACAGTGTTCAGCTAAAACTACAAGTTAGTGGGGTGTGTCCTGCTCACAGTGTTGAGCTAAAACTACAAGTTAGTGTAGTGAGAACTCTGCACAGTGTTAATCTAAAACTACAAGTTAGTGCGGTGCGTCCTGCTCACAGTGTTCAGCTAAAACTACAAGTTAGTGCGGTGCGTCCTGCTCACAGTGTTAATCTAAAACTACAAGTTAGTGCGGTGCGTCCTGCTCACAGTGTTCAGCTAAAACTAAAAGTTAGTGTGGTGCGTCCTGCTAACAGTGTTGAGCTAAAACTACAAGTTGGTGGGGTGCGTCCTGCTCACAGTGTTCAGCTAAAACTACAAGTTAGTGCGGTGCGTCCTGCTCACAGTGTTAATCTAAAACTACAAGTTAGTGCGGTGCGTCCTGCTCACACTATTCAGCTAAAACTAAAAGTTAGTGTGGTGCATCCTGCTAACAGTGTTGAGCTAAAACTACAAGTTGGTGGGGTGCGTCCTGCTCACAGTGTTCAGCTAAAACTACATGTTAGTGCGGTGCGTCCTGCTCACAGTGTTCATCTAAAACTACAAGTTAGTGCGGTGCATCCTGCGCATAGTGTTCAGCTAAAACTACAAGTTAGTGCAGTGCGTCCTGCTCACAGTGTTCAGCTAAAACTACAAGTTAGTGCGGTGCGTCCTGCTCACAGTGTTAATCTAAAACTACAAGTTAGTGTGGTGCGTCCTGCTCACAGTGTTTAGCTAAAACTACAAGTTTGTGTAGTGAGATCTCTGCACAGTGTACATCTAAAACTACAAGTTAGTGCGGTGCGTCCTGCTCACAGTGTTAAGCTAAAACTACAAGTTAGTGCAGTGCGTCCTGCTCACAGTGTTCAGCTAAAACTACAAGTTAGTGGGGTGCATCCTGCTCACAGTGTTCAGCTAAAACTACAAGTTAGTGCAGTGCGTCCTGCTCACAGTGTTCAGCTAAAACTACAAGTTAGTGCAGTGCGTCCTGCTCACAGTGTTCAGCTAAAACTGTAAGTTAGTACAGTTCATCCTGCTCACAGAGTTCAGCTAAAACTACAAGTTAGTGCGGTGCATCCTGCTCACAGTGTTCAGCTATAGCTACAAGTTAGCGAGGTGCTTCCTGCTCACAGTGTTCATCTAAAAATACAAGTTAGTGTGGTGCGTCCTGCTCACAGTGTTCAGCTAAAACTACAAGTTAGTGCGGTGCGTCCTGCTCACAGTGTTAGGCTAAAACTACAAGTTAGGGGGGTGCGTCCTGCTCACAGTGTTCAGCTAAAACTACAAGTTAGTGCAGTGCGTCCTGCTCACAGTGTTCAGCTAAAACTACAAGTTAGTGTAGTGAGACCTCTGCACAGTGTTCATCTAAAACTACAAGTTAGTGTGGTGCGTCCTGCTCACAGTGTTCAGCTAAAACTACAAGTTAGTGCGGTGCGTCCTGCTCACAGTGTTTAGCTAAATCTACAAGTTAGTGCGGTACATCCTGCTCACAGTGTTCAGCTAAAACTACAAGTTTGTGCGGTGCGTCCTGCCCACAGTGTTAACCTAAAACTACAGGTTAGTGTGGTGCGTCCTGCTCACATTGTTCAGCTAAAACTACAAGTTAGTCCGGTGCATCCTGCTCACAGTGTTCAGCTAAAACCAAAGGTTAGTGCGGTGCGTCCTGCTCACAGTGTTGAGCTAAAACTACAAGTTAGTGGGGTGCGTCCTGCTCACAGTGTTCAGCTAAAACTACAAGTTAGTGCGATGCGTCCTGCTCACAGTGTTCATCTAAAACTACAAGTTAGTGCGGTGCGTCCTGCTCTCAGTGTTCAGCTAAAACTACAAGTTAGAGCGTTGCGCCCTGCTCACAGTGTTCAGCTAAAACTACAAGTTAGTGCGGTGCGTCCTGCTCACAGTGTTTAGCTAAAACTACAAGTTAGTGCGGTACGTCCTGCTCACAGTGTTCATCTAAAACTACAAATTAGTGCAGTGCGTCCTGCTCACAGTGTTCAGCTAAAACTACAAGTTAGTGTAGTGAGACCTCTGCACAGTGTTCATCTAAAACTACAAGATAGTGCAGTGCGTCCTGCTCACAGTGTTCAGCTAAAACTACAAGTTAGAGCGGTGCGCCCTGCTCACAGTGTTCAGCTAAAACTACAAGTTAGTGCGGTACGTCCTGCTCACAGTGTTCAGCTAAAACTACAAGTAAGTGCGGTACGTCATGCTCACAGTGTTCAGCTAAAACTACAAGTTAGTGCAGTGCGTCCTGCTCACAGTGTTGAGCTAAAACTACAAGTTAGTGTAGTGAGACCTCTGCATAGTGTTCATCTAAAACTACAAGTTAGTGCAGTGCGTCCTGCTCACAGTGTTTAGCTAAAACTACAAGTTAGTGCGGTGCGTCCTGCTCACAGTGTTAATCTAAAACTACAAGTTAGTGCGGTGCGTCCTGCTCACAGTGTTCAGCTAAAACTACAAGTTAGTGCGGTGGTTCCTGCTCACAGTGTTCAGCTAAAACTACAAGTTAGTGGGGTGCATCCTGCTCACAGTGTTAGCCAAAACTACAAGTTAGTGCGGTGTGTCCTGCTCTCAGTGTTCAGCTAAAACTACAAGTTAGTGTGATGCGTCCTGCTCACAGTGTTTAGCTAAAACTACAAGTTAGTGCGGTATGTCCTGCTCACAGTGTTCAGCTAAAACTACAAGTTAGTGCGGTGCGTCCTGCTCACAGGGTTCAGCTAAAACTACAAGTTAGAGCGGTGAGGTGCGTCCTGCTCACAGTGTTCAGCTAAAACTACAAGTTAGTGCGGTACGTCATGCTCACAGTGTTGAGCTAAAACTACAAGTTAGTGTAGTGAGACCTCTGCATAGTGTTCATCTAAAACTACAAGTTAGTGCAGTGCGTCCTGCTCACAGTGTTCAGCTAAAACTACAAGTTAGTGCGGTGCGTCCTGCTCACAGTGTTAATCTAAAACTACAAGTTAGTGCGGTGCGTCCTGCTCACAGTGTTCAGCTAAAACTACAATCAAGTGCAGTGCGTCCTGCTCACAGTGTTCAGCTAAAACTGCAAGTTAGTACAGTGCGTCCTGCTCACAGTGTTCAGCTAAAACTACAAGTTAGTGGGGTGCGTCCTGCTCACAGTGTTCATCTAAAACTACAAGTTAGTGCGGTGCGTCCTGCTCACAGTGTTCAGCTAAAACTACAAGTTAGAGCGGTGCGCCCTGCTCACAGTGTTCAGCTAAAACTACAAGTTAGTGCGGTACGTCCTGCTCACAGTGTTCAGCTAAAACTACAAGTGCGGTACGTCATGCTCACAGTGTTCAGCTAAAACTACAAGTTAGTGCAGTGCGTCCTGCTCACAGTGTTGAGCTAAAACTACAAGTTAGTGTAGTGAGACCTCTGCATAGTGTTCATCTAAAACAACAAGTTAGTGCAGTGCGTCCTGCTCACAGTGTTTAGCTAAAACTACAAGTTAGTGCGGTGCGTCCTGCTCACAGTGTTAATCTAAAACTACAAGTTAGTGCGGTGCGTCCTGCTCACAGTGTTCAGCTAAAACTACAAGTTAGTGCGGTGCGTCCTGCTCACAGTGTTCAGCTAAAACTACAAGTTAGTGGGGTGCATCCTGCTCACAGTGTTAGCTAAAACTACAAGTTAGTGCGGTGTGTCCTGCTCTCAGTGTTCAGCTAAAACTACAAGTTAGTGTGGTGCGTCCTGCTCACAGTGTTTAGCTAAAACTACAAGTTAGTGCGGTATGTCCTGCTCACAGTGTTCAGCTAAAACTACAAGTTAGTGCGGTGCGTCCTGCTCACAGGGTTCAGCTAAATCTACAAGTTAGTGCGGTGAGGTGCGTCCTGCTCTCAGTGTTCAGCTAAAACTACAAGTTAGAGCGTTGCGCCCTGCTCACAGTGTTCAGCTAAAACTACAAGTTAGTGCGGTGCGTCCTGCTCACAGTGTTTAGCTAAAACTACAAGTTAGTGCAGTACGTCCTGCTCACAGTGTTCAGCTAAAACTACAAGTTAGTGCAGTGCGTCCTGCTCACAGTGTTCAGCTAAAACTACAAGTTAGTGCGGTACGTCATGCTCACAGTGTTGAGCTAAAACTACAAGTTAGTGTAGTGAGACCTCTGCATAGTGTTCATCTAAAACTACAAGTTAGTGCGGTGCGTCCTGCTCACAGTGTTCAGCTAAAACTACAAGTTAGTGCGGTGCGTCCTGCTCACAGTGTTAATCTAAAACTACAAGTTAGTGCGGTGCGTCCTGCTCACAGTGTTCAGCTAAAACTACAAGTTAGTGCGGTGCGTCCTGCTCTCAGTGTTCAGCTAAAACTACAAGTTAGTGCGGTGCATCCTGCTCACAGTGTTCAGCTAAAACTAAAAGTTAGTGCGGTGCGTCCTGCTCACAGTGTTCAGCTAAAACTACAAGTTAGTGGGGTGCGTCCTGCTCACAGTGTTCAGCTAAAACTACAAGTTAGTGCGGTGCGTCCTGCTCACAGTGTTCAGCTAAAACTACAATCAAGTGCAGTGCGTCCTGCTCACAGTGTTCAGCTAAAACTGCAAATTAGTACAGTGCGTCCTGCTCACAGTGTTCAGCTAAAACTACAAGTTAGTGGGGTGCGTCCTGCTCACAGTGTTCATCTAAAACTACAAGTTAGTGCGGTGCGTCCTGCTCACAGTGTTCAGCTAAAACTACAAGTTAGTGCGGTGCGTCCTGCTCTCAGTGTTCAGCTAAAACTACAAGTTAGAGCGGTGCACCCTGCTCACAGTGTTCAGCTAAAACTACAAGTTAGTGCGGTACGTCCTGCTCACAGTGTTCAGCTAAAACTACAAGTTAGTGCGGTACGTCATGCTCACAGTGTTCAGCTAAAACTACAAGTTAGTGCAGTGCGTCCTGCTCACAGTGTTGAGCTAAAACTACAAGTTAGTGTAGTGAGACCTCTGCACAGTGTTCATCTAAAACTACAAGTTAGTGCGGTGCGTCCTGCTCACAGTGTTCAGCTAAAACTACAAGTTAGTGCGGTGCGTCCTGCTCACAGTGTTCAGCTAAAACTACAAGTTAGTGGGGTGCGTCCTGCTCACAGTGTTCAGCTAAAACTACAAGTTAGTGCAGTGCGTCCTGCTCACAGTGTTCAGCTAAAACTACAAGTTAGTGTGGTGCGTCCTGCTCACAGTGTTAATCTAAAACTACAAGTTAGTGTGGTGCGTCCTGCTCACAGTGTTCAGCTAATACTACAAGTTAGTGTGGTGCCTCCTGCTCACAGTGTTCAGCTAAAACTACAAGTTAGTCCGGTGCGTCCTGCTCTCAGTGTTCAGCAAAAAATACAAGTTAGTGTGGTGCATCCTGCTCACAGTGTTCAGCTAAAATGACAAGTTAGTGCAGTGCATCCTGCTCACAGTGTTCAGATAAAACTACAAGTTAGTGTAGTGAGACCTCTGCACAGTGTACATCTATAACTACAAGTTAGTGCGGTGTGTCCTGCTCACAGTGTTCAGCTAAAACTACAAGTTAGTGCTGTGCGTCCTGCTCACAGTGTTCAGCTAAAACTACAGGTTAGTGCGGTGCGTCCTGCTCACAATGTTCAGCTAAAACTACAAGTTAGTGCGGTGCGTCCTGCTCACAGTGTTCAGCTAAAACTACAAGTTAGTGGGGTGCGTCCTGCTCACAGTGTTCAGCTAAAACTACAAAGTTAGTGTAGTGAGACCTGCTCACAGTGTTCAGCTAAAACTACAAAGTTAGTGTAGTGAGACCTCTGCACGGTGTTCATCTAAAACTACAAGTTAGTGTGATGCGTCCTGCTCACAGTGTTCAGCTAAAACTACAAGTTAGTGCAGTGCGTCCTGCTCACAGTGTTCAGCTAAAACTACAAGTTAGTGTAGTGAGACCTCTGCACAGTGTTCATCTAAAACTACAAGTTAGTGCGGTGTGTCCTGCTCACAGTGTTCAGCTAAAACTACAAGTTAGTGCGTCCTGCTCACAGTGTTAGGCTAAAACTACAAGTTAGGGGGGTGCGTCCTGCTCACAGTGTTCAGCTAAAACTACAAGTTAGTGCAGTGCGTCCTGCTCACAGTGTTCAGCTAAAACTACAAGTTAGTGTAGTGAGACCTCTGCACAGTGTTCATCTAAAACTACAAGTTAGTGCGGTGTGTCCTGCTCACGGTGTTCAGCTAAAACTACAAGTTAGTGCGGTGCGTCCTGCTCACAGTGTTAGGCTAAAACTACAAGTTAGGGGGGTGCGTCCTGCTCACAGTGTTCAGCTAAAACTACAAGTTAGTGCAGTGCGTCCTGCTCACAGTGTTCAGCTAAAACTACAAGTTAGTGTAGTGAGACCTCTGCACAGTGTTCATCTAAAACTACAAGTTAGTGCGGTGCGTCCTGCTCACAGTGTTCAGCTAAAACTAAAAGTTAGTGCGGTGCGTCCTGCTCACAGTGTTAATCTAAAACTACAAGTTAGTGCGGTGTGTCCTTCTCACAGTGTTCAGTTAAAACTACAAGTTAGTGCGGTGCATCTTGCTCACAGTGTTCAGCTAAAACTACAAGTTAGTGGGGTGCGTCCTGCTCACAGTGTTCAGCTAAAACTACAAAGTTAGTGTAGTGAGACCTGCTCACAGTGTTCAGCTAAAACTACAAAGTTAGTGTAGTGAGACCTCTGCACAGTGTTCATCTAAAACTACAAGTTAGTGTGGTGCGTCCTGCTCACAGTGTTCAGCTAAAACTACAAGTTAGTGCGGTGCGTCCTGCTCACAGTGTTTAGCTAAATCTACAAGTTAGTGCGGTACATCCTGCTCACAGTGTTCAGCTAAAACTACAAGTTTGTGCGGTGCGTCCTGCCCACAGTGTTAACCTAAAACTACAAGTTAGTGTGGTGCGTCCTGCTCACATTGTTCAGCTAAAACTACAAGTTAGTCCGGTGCATCCTGCTCACAGTGTTCAGCTAAAACTACAAGTTAGTAGGGTGCGTCCTGCTCACAGTGTTCAGCTAAAACTACAAGTTAGTGCGGTACGTCATGCTCACAGTGTTGAGCTAAAACTACAAGTTAGTGTAGTGAGACCTCTGCATAGTGTTCATCTAAAACTACAAGTTAGTGCGGTGCGTCCTGCTCACAGTGTTCAGCTAAAACTACAAGTTAGTGCGGTGCGTCCTGCTCACAGTGTTAATCTAAAACTACAAGTTAGTGCGGTGCGTCCTGCTCACAGTGTTCAGCTAAAACTACAAGTTAGTGCGGTGCGTCCTGCTCTCAGTGTTCAGCTAAAACTACAAGTTAGTGCGGTGCATCCTGCTCACAGTGTTCAGCTAAAACTAAAAGTTAGTGCGGTGCGTCCTGCTCACAGTGTTCAGCTAAAACTACAAGTTAGTGGGGTGCGTCCTGCTCACAGTGTTCAGCTAAAACTACAAGTTAGTGCGGTGCGTTCTGCTCACAGTGTTCAGCTAAAATTACAATCAAGTGCAGTGCGTCCTGCTCACAGTGTTCAGCTAAAACTGCAAGTTAGTACAGTGCGTGCTGCTCACAGTGTTCAGCTAAAACTACAAGTTAGTGGGGTGCGTCCTGCTCACAGTGTTCATCTAAAACTACAAGTTAGTGGGGTGCGTCCTGCTCACAGTGTTCATCTAAAACTACAAGTTAGTGCGGTGCGTCCTGCTCACAGTGTTCAGCTAAAACTACAAGTTAGTGCGGTGTGTCCTGCTCACAGTGTTCAGCTAAAACTACAAGATAGTGCGGTGCGTCCTGCTCACAGTGTTAGGCTAAAACTACAAGTTAGGGGGGTGCGTCCTGCTCACAGTGTTCAGCTAAAACTACAAGTTAGTGCAGTGCGTCCTGCTCACAGTGTTCAGCTAAAACTACAAGTTAGTGTAGTGAGACCTCTGCACAGTGTTCATCTAAAACTACAAGTTAGTGTGGTGCGTCCTGCTCACAGTGTTCAGCTAAAACTACAAGTTAGTGCGGTGCGTCCTGCTCACAGTGTTTAGCTAAATCTACAAGTTAGTGCGGTACATCCTGCTCACAGTGTTCAGCTAAAACTACAAGTTTGTGCGGTGCGTCCTGCCCACAGTGTTAACCTAAAACTACAAGTTAGTGTGGTGCGTCCTGCTCACATTGTTCAGCTAAAACTACAAGTTAGTCCGGTGCATCCTGCTCACAGTGTTCAGCTAAAACTACAAGTTAGTAGGGTGCGTCCTGCTCACAGTGTTCAGCTAAAACTACAAGTTAGTGCGGTACGTCATGCTCACAGTGTTGAGCTAAAACTACAAGTTAGTGTAGTGAGACCTCTGCATAGTGTTCATCTAAAACTACAAGTTAGTGCGGTGCGTCCTGCTCACAGTGTTCAGCTAAAACTACAAGTTAGTGCGGTGCGTCCTGCTCACAGTGTTAATCTAAAACTACAAGTTAGTGCGGTGCGTCCTGCTCACAGTGTTCAGCTAAAACTACAAGTTAGTGCGGTGCGTCCTGCTCTCAGTGTTCAGCTAAAACTACAAGTTAGTGTAGTGAGACCTCTGCACAGTGTTCATCTAAAACTACAAGTTAGTGCGGTGCGTCCTGCTCACAGTGTTCAGCTAAAACTACAAGTTAGTGCGGTGCGTCCTGCTCACAGTGTTCAGCTAAAACTACAAGTTAGTGCGGTGCGTCCTGCTCTCAGTGTTCAGCTAAAACTACAAGTTAGTGCGGTGCATCCTGCTCACAGTGTTCAGCTAAAACTAAAAGTTAGTGCGGTGCGTCCTGCTCACAGTGTTCAGCTAAAACTACAAGTTAGTGGGGTGCGTCCTGCTCACAGTGTTCAGCTAAAACTACAAGTTAGTGCGGTGCGTTCTGCTCACAGTGTTCAGCTAAAATTACAATCAAGTGCAGTGCGTCCTGCTCACAGTGTTCAGCTAAAACTGCAAGTTAGTACAGTGCGTCCTGCTCACAGTGTTCAGCTAAAACTACAAGTTAGTGGGGTGCGTCCTGCTCACAGTGTTCATCTAAAACTACAAGTTAGTGGGGTGCGTCCTGCTCACAGTGTTCATCTAAAACTACAAGTTAGTGCGGTGCGTCCTGCTCACAGTGTTCAGCTAAAACTACAAGTTAGTGCGGTGTGTCCTGCTCACAGTGTTCAGCTAAAACTACAAGATAGTGCGGTGCGTCCTGCTCACAGTGTTAGGCTAAAACTACAAGTTAGGGGGGTGCGTCCTGCTCACAGTGTTCAGCTAAAACTACAAGTTAGTGCAGTGCGTCCTGCTCACAGTGTTCAGCTAAAACTACAAGTTAGTGTAGTGAGACCTCTGCACAGTGTTCATCTAAAACTACAAGTTAGTGTGGTGCGTCCTGCTCACAGTGTTCAGCTAAAACTACAAGTTAGTGCGGTGCGTCCTGCTCACAGTGTTTAGCTAAATCTACAAGTTAGTGCGGTACATCCTGCTCATAGTGTTCAGCTAAAACTACAAGTTTGTGCGGTGCGTCCTGCCCACAGTGTTAACCTAAAACTACAAGTTAGTGTGGTGCGTCCTGCTCACATTGTTCAGCTAAAACTACAAGTTAGTCCGGTGCATCCTGCTCACAGTGTTCAGCTAAAACTACAAGTTAGTAGGGTGCGTCCTGCTCACAGTGTTCAGCTAAAACTACAAGTTAGTGCGGTACGTCATGCTCACAGTGTTGAGCTAAAACTACAAGTTAGTGTAGTGAGACCTCTGCATAGTGTTCATCTAAAACTACAAGTTAGTGCGGTGCGTCCTGCTCACAGTGTTCAGCTAAAACTACAAGTTAGTGCGGTGCGTCCTGCTCACAGTGTTAATCTAAAACTACAAGTTAGTGCGGTGCGTCCTGCTCACAGTGTTCAGCTAAAACTACAAGTTAGTGCGGTGCGTCCTGCTCTCAGTGTTCAGCTAAAACTACAAGTTAGTGTAGTGAGACCTCTGCACAGTGTTCATCTAAAACTACAAGTTAGTGCGGTGCGTCCTGCTCACAGTGTTCAGCTAAAACTACAAGTTAGTGCGGTGCGTCCTGCTCACAGTGTTCAGCTAAAACTACAAGTTAGTGCGGTGCGTCCTGCTCACAGTGTTCAGCTAAAACTACAAGTTAGTGCAGTGCGTCCTGCTCACAGTGTTCAGCTAAAACTACAAGTTAGTGTGGTGCGTCCTGCTCACAGTGTTAATCTAAAACTACAAGTTAGTGTGGTGCGTCCTGCTCACAGTGTTCAGCTAATACTACAAGTTAGTGTGGTGCCTCCTGCTCACAGTGTTCAGCTAAAACTACAAGTTAGTGTGGTGCGTCCTGCTCACAGTGTTCAGCTAAAACGACAAGTTAGTGCAGTGCATCCTGCTCACAGTGTTCAGATAAAACTACAAGTTAGTGTAGTGAGACCTCTGCACAGTGTACATCTATAACTACAAGTTAGTGCGGTGTGTCCTGCTCACAGTGTTCAGCTAAAACTACAAGTTAGTGCTGTGCGTCCTGCTCACAGTGTTCAGCTAAAACTACAGGTTAGTGCGGTGCGTCCTGCTCACAATGTTCAGCTAAAACTACAAGTTAGTGCGGTGCGTCCTGCTCACAGTGTTCAGCTAAAACTACAAGTTAGTGGGGTGCGTCCTTCTCACAGTGTTCAGCTAAAACTACAAAGTTAGTGTAGTGAGACCTGCTCACAGTGTTCAGCTAAAACTACAAAGTTAGTGTAGTGAGACCTCTGCACGGTGTTCATCTAAAACTACAAGTTAGTGTGATGCGTCCTGCTCACAGTGTTCAGCTAAAACTACAAGTTAGTGCAGTGCGTCCTGCTCACAGTGTTCAGCTAAAACTACAAGTTAGTGTAGTGAGACCTCTGCACAGTGTTCATCTAAAACTACAAGTTAGTGCGGTGTGTCCTGCTCACAGTGTTCAGCTAAAACTACAAGTTAGTGCGTCCTGCTCACAGTGTTAGGCTAAAACTACAAGTTAGGGGGGTGCGTCCTGCTCACAGTGTTCAGCTAAAACTACAAGTTAGTGCAGTGCGTCCTGCTCACAGTGTTCAGCTAAAACTACAAGTTAGTGTAGTGAGACCTCTGCACAGTGTTCATCTAAAACTACAAGTTAGTGCGGTGTGTCCTGCTCACAGTGTTCAGCTAAAACTACAAGTTAGTGCGGTGCGTCCTGCTCACAGTGTTAGGCTAAAACTACAAGTTAGGGGGGTGCGTCCTGCTCACAGTGTTCAGCTAAAACTACAAGTTAGTGCAGTGCGTCCTGCTCACAGTGTTCAGCTAAAACTACAAGTTAGTGTAGTGAGACCTCTGCACAGTGTTCATCTAAAACTACAAGTTAGTGCGGTGCATCCTGCTCACAGTGTTCAGCTAAAACTAAAAGTTAGTGCGGTGCGTCCTGCTCACAGTGTTAATCTAAAACTACAAGTTAGTGCGGTGTGTCCTTCTCACAGTGTTCAGTTAAAACTACAAGTTAGTGCGGTGCATCTTGCTCACAGTGTTCAGCTAAAACTACAAGTTAGTGGGGTGCGTCCTGCTCACAGTGTTCAGATAACACTACAAAGTTAGTGTAGTGAGACCTGCTCACAGTGTTCAGCTAAAACTACAAAGTTAGTGTAGTGAGACCTCTGCACAGTGTTCATCTAAAACTACAAGTTAGTGTGGTGCGTCCTGCTCACAGTGTTCAGCTAAAACTACAAGTTAGTGCGGTGCGTCCTGCTCACAGTGTTTAGCTAATTCTACAAGTTAGTGCGGTACATCCTGCTCACAGTGTTCAGCTAAAACTACAAGTTTGTGCGGTGCGTCCTGCCCACAGTGTTAATCTAAAACTACAAGTTAGTGTGGTGCGTCCTGCTCACATTGTTCAGCTAAAACTACAAGTTAGTCCGGTGCATCCTGCTCACAGTGTTCAGCTAAAACTACATGTTAGTGGGGTGCGTCCTGCTCACAGTGTTCAGCTAAAACTACAAGTTAGTGCGGTACGTCATGCTCACAGTGTTGAGCTAAAACTACAAGTTAGTGTAGTGAGACCTCTGCATAGTGTTCATCTAAAACTACAAGTTAGTGCGGTGCGTCCTGCTCACAGTGTTCAGCTAAAACTACAAGTTAGTGCGGTGCGTCCTGCTCACAGTGTTAATCTAAAACTACAAGTTAGTGCGGTGCGTCCTGCTCACAGTGTTCAGCTAAAACTACAAGTTAGTGCGGTGCGTCCTGCTCTCAGTGTTCAGCTAAAACTACAAGTTAGTGCGGTGCATCCTGCTCACAGTGTTCAGCTAAAACTAAAAGTTAGTGCGGTGCGTCCTGCTCACAGTGTTCAGCTAAAACTACAAGTTAGTGGGGTGCGTCCTGCTCACAGTGTTCAGCTAAAACTACAAGTTAGTGCGGTGCGTCCTGCTCACAGTGTTCAGCTAAAACTACAATCAAGTGCAGTGCGTCCTGCTCACAGTGTTCAGCTAAAACTGCAAGTTAGTACAGTGCATCCTGCTCACAGTGTTCAGCTAAAACTACAAGTTAGTGGGGTGCGTCCTGCTCACAGTGTTCATCTAAAACTACAAGTTAGTGCGGTGCGTCCTGCTCACAGTGTTCAGCTAAAACTACAAGTTAGTGCGGTGCGTCCTGCTCTCAGTGTTCAGCTAAAACTACAAGTTAGAGCGGTACGTCCTGCTCACAGTGTTCAGCTAAAACTACAAGTTAGTGCGGTACGTCATGCTCACAGTGTTCAGCTAAAACTACAAGTTAGTGCAGTGCGTCCTGCTCACAGTGTTGAGCTAAAACTACAAGTTAGTGTAGTGAGACCTCTGCACAGTGTTCATCTAAAACTACAAGTTAGTGCGGTGCGTCCTGCTCACAGTGTTCAGCTAAAACTACAAGTTAGTGCGGTGCGTCCTGCTCACAGTGTTCAGCTAAAACTACAAGTTAGTGCGGTACGTCATGCTCACAGTGTTCAGCTAAAACTACAAGTTAGTGCAGTGCGTCCTGCTCACAGTGTTGAGCTAAAACTACAAGTTAGTGTAGTGAGACCTCTGCACAGTGTTCATCTAAAACTACAAGTTAGTGCGGTGCGTCCTGCTCACAGTGTTCAGCTAAAACTACAAGTTAGTGCGGTGCGTCCTGCTCACAGTGTTCAGCTAAAACTACAAGTTAGTGCGGTGCGTCCTGCTCACAGTGTTCAGCTAAAACTACAAGTTAGTGCGGTACGTCCTGCTCACAGTGTTCAGCTAAAACTACAAGTTAGTGCGGTACGTCATGCTCACAGTGTTCAGCTAAAACTACAAGTTAGTGCAGTGCGTCCTGCTCACAGTGTTGAGCTAAAACTACAAGTTAGTGTAGTGAGACCTCTGCACAGTGTTCATCTAAAACTACAAGTTAGTGCGGTGCGTCCTGCTCACAGTGTTCAGCTAAAACTACAAGTTAGTGCGGTGCGTCCTGCTCACAGTGTTCAGCTAAAACTACAAGTTAGTGCGGTACGTCATGCTCACAGTGTTCAGCTAAAACTACAAGTTAGTGCAGTGCGTCCTGCTCACAGTGTTGAGCTAAAACTACAAGTTAGTGTAGTGAGACCTCTGCACAGTGTTCATCTAAAACTACAAGTTAGTGCGGTGCGTCCTGCTCACAGTGTTCAGCTAAAACTACAAGTTAGTGCGGTGCCTCCTGCTCACAGTGTTCAGCTAAAACTACAAGTTAGTGGGGTGCGTCCTGCTCACAGTGTTCAGCTAAAACTACAAGTTAGTGCAGTGCGTCCTGCTCACAGTGTTCAGCTAAAACTACAAGTTAGTGGGGTGCGTCCTGCTCACAGTGTTCAGCTAAAACTACAAGTTAGTGCAGTGCGTCCTGCTCACAGTGTTCAGCTAAAACTACAAGTTAGTGTGGTGCGTCCTGCTCACAGTGTTAATCTAAAACTACAAGTTAGTGTGGTGCGTTCTGCTCACAGCGTTCAGCTAATACTACAAGTTAGTGTGGTGCCTCCTGCTCACAGTGTTCAGCTAAAACTACAAGTTAGTGT
This sequence comes from Lithobates clamitans, assembly GCA_037952925.1. Classification (NCBI taxonomy): domain Eukaryota; kingdom Metazoa; phylum Chordata; class Amphibia; order Anura; family Ranidae; genus Lithobates; species Lithobates clamitans. The sequence continues at coordinate 14,609 of JBBGZY010000299.1, read as the reverse complement.
GGTGCGTCCTGCTCACAGTGTTCAGCTAAAACGACAAGTTAGTGCAGTGCATCCTGCTCACAGTGTTCAGATAAAACTACAAGTTAGTGTAGTGAGACCTCTGCACAGTGTACATCTATAACTACAAGTTAGTGCGGTGTGTCCTGCTCACAGTGTTCAGCTAAAACTACAAGTTAGTGCTGTGCGTCCTGCTCACAGTGTTCAGCTAAAACTACAGGTTAGTGCGGTGCGTCCTGCTCACAATGTTCAGCTAAAACTACAAGTTAGTGCGGTGCGTCCTGCTCACAGTGTTCAGCTAAAACTACAAGTTAGTGGGGTGCGTCCTGCTCACAGTGTTCAGCTAAAACTACAAAGTTAGTGTAGTGAGACCTGCTCACAGTGTTCAGCTAAAACTACAAAGTTAGTGTAGTGAGACCTCTGCACGGTGTTCATCTAAAACTACAAGTTAGTGTGATGCGTCCTGCTCACAGTGTTCAGCTAAAACTACAAGTTAGTGCAGTGCGTCCTGCTCACAGTGTTCAGCTAAAACTACAAGTTAGTGTAGTGAGACCTCTGCACAGTGTTCATCTAAAACTACAAGTTAGTGCGGTGTGTCCTGCTCACAGTGTTCAGCTAAAACTACAAGTTAGTGCGTCCTGCTCACAGTGTTAGGCTAAAACTACAAGTTAGGGGGGTGCGTCCTGCTCACAGTGTTCAGCTAAAACTACAAGTTAGTGCAGTGCGTCCTGCTCACAGTGTTCAGCTAAAACTACAAGTTAGTGTAGTGAGACCTCTGCACAGTGTTCATCTAAAACTACAAGTTAGTGCGGTGTGTCCTGCTCACAGTGTTCAGCTAAAACTACAAGTTAGTGCGGTGCGTCCTGCTCACAGTGTTAGGCTAAAACTACAAGTTAGGGGGGTGCGTCCTGCTCACAGTGTTCAGCTAAAACTACAAGTTAGTGCAGTGCGTCCTGCTCACAGTGTTCAGCTAAAACTACAAGTTAGTGTAGTGAGACCTCTGCACAGTGTTCATCTAAAACTACAAGTTAGTGCGGTGCGTCCTGCTCACAGTGTTCAGCTAAAACTAAAAGTTAGTGCGGTGCGTCCTGCTCACAGTGTTAATCTAAAACTACAAGTTAGTGCGGTGTGTCCTTCTCACAGTGTTCAGTTAAAACTACAAGTTAGTGCGGTGCATCTTGCTCACAGTGTTCAGCTAAAACTACAAGTTAGTGGGGTGCGTCCTGCTCACAGTGTTCAGCTAAAACTACAAAGTTAGTGTAGTGAGACCTGCTCACAGTGTTCAGCTAAAACTACAAAGTTAGTGTAGTGAGACCTCTGCACAGTGTTCATCTAAAACTACAAGTTAGTGTGGTGCGTCCTGCTCACAGTGTTCAGCTAAAACTACAAGTTAGTGCGGTGCGTCCTGCTCACAGTGTTTAGCTAAATCTACAAGTTAGTGCGGTACATCCTGCTCACAGTGTTCAGCTAAAACTACAAGTTTGTGCGGTGCGTCCTGCCCACAGTGTTAATCTAAAACTACAAGTTAGTGTGGTGCGTCCTGCTCACATTGTTCAGCTAAAACTACAAGTTAGTCCGGTGCATCCTGCTCACAGTGTTCAGCTAAAACTACAAGTTAGTGGGGTGCGTCCTGCTCACAGTGTTCAGCTAAAACTACAAGTTAGTGCGGTGCGTCCTGCTCACAGTGTTAAGCTAAAACTAAAAGTTAGTGCAGTGCGTCCTGCTCACAGTGTTCAGCTAAAACTACAACGTAGTGTAGTGAGATCTCTGCACAGTGTTCATCTAAAACTACAAGTTAGTGCGGTGCATCCTGCTCACAGTGTTCAGGTAAAACTACAAGTTAGTGCAGTGCGTCCTGCTCACAGTGTTCAGCTAAAACTACAAGTTAGTGTAGTGAGATCTCTGCACAGTGTTCAGCTAAAACTACAAGTTAGTGCGGTGCGTCCTGCTCACAGTGTTAATCTAAAACTACAAGTTAGTGCGGTGTGTCCTGCTCAGTGTTCAGTTAAAACTACAAGTTAGTGCGGTGCATCTTGCTCACAGTGTTTAGCTAAAACTACAAGTTAGTGGGGTGCGTCCTGCTCACAGTGTTCAGCTAAAACTACAAAGTTAGTGTAGTGAGACCTGCTCACAGTGTTCAGCTAAAACTAAAAAGTTAGTGTAGTGAGACCTCTGCACAGTGTTCATCTAAAACTACAAGTTAGTATTATGCGTCCTGCTCACAGTGTTCAGCTAAAACTACAAGTTAGTGCAGTGCGTCCTGCTCACAGTGTTCAGCTAAAACTACAAGTTAGTGTAGTGAGACCTCTGCACAGTGTTCATCTAAAACTACAAGTTAGTGCGGTGTGTCCTGCTCACAGTGTTCAGCTAAAACTACAAGTTAGTGCGTCCTGCTCACAGTGTTAGGCTAAAACTACAAGTTAGGGGGGTGCGTCCTGCTCACAGTGTTCAGCTAAAACTACAAGTTAGTGCAGTGCGTCCTGCTCACAGTGTTCAGCTAAAACTACAAGTTAGTGTAGTGAGACCTCTGCACAGTGTTCATCTAAAACTACAAGTTAGTGCGGTGTGTCCTGCTCACAGTGTTCAGCTAAAACTACAAGTTAGTGCGGTGCGTCCTGCTCACAGTGTTAGGCTAAAACTACAAGTTAGGGGGGTGCGTCCTGCTCACAGTGTTTAGCTAAAACTACAAGTTAGTGCAGTGCGTCCTGCTCACAGTGTTCAGCTAAAACTACAAGTTAGTGTAGTGAGACCTCTGCACAGTGTTCATCTAAAACTACAAGTTAGTGCGGTGCGTCCTGCTCACAGTGTTCAGCTAAAACTAAAAGTTAGTGCGGTGCGTCCTGCTCACAGTGTTAATCTAAAACTACAAGTTAGTGCGGTGTGTCCTTCTCACAGTGTTCAGTTAAAACTACAAGTTAGTGCGGTGCGTCCTGCTCACAGTGTTCAGCTAAAACTACAAGTTAGTGCAGTGCGTCCTGTTCACAGTGTTCAGCTAAAAATGCAAGTTAGTACAGTGCGTCCTGCTCACAGTGTTCAGCTAAAACTACAAGTTAGAGCGTTGCGCCCTGCTCACAGTGTTCAGCTAAAACTACAAGTTAGTGCGGTGCGTCCTGCTCACAATGTTCAGCTAAAACTACAAGTTGGTGCGGTGCGTCCTGCTCACAGTGTTAATCTAAAACTACAAGTTAGTGTGGTGCGTCCTGCTCACAGTGTTCAGCTAAAACTACAAGTTAGTGCGGTACGTCCTGCTCACAGTGTTCAGCTAAAACTACAAGTTAGTGCGGTACGTCATGCTCACAGTGTTCAGCTAAAACTACAAGTTAGTGCAGTGTGTCCTGCTCACAGTGTTGAGCTAAAACTACAAGTTAGTTTAGTGAGACCTCTGCACAGTGTTAATCTAAAACTACAAGTTAGTGCGGTGCGTCCTGCTCACAGTGTTCAGCTAAAACTACAAGTTAGTGCGGTGCGTCCTGCTCACAGTGTTAATCTAAAACTACAAGTTAGTGTGGTGCCACCTGCTCACAGTGTTCAGCTAAAACTACAAGTTAGTGCGGTGCCTCCTGCTCACAGTGTTCAGCTAAAACTACAAGTTCGTGGGGTGCGTCCTGCTCACAGTGTTCAGCTAAAACTACAAGTTAGTGCGGTGCATCCTGCTCACAGTGTTCAGCTAAAACTACAAGTTAGTGTGGTGAGTCCTGCTCACAGTGTTCAGCTAAAACTACAAGTTAGTGCAGTGCGTCCTGCTCACAGTGTTCAGCTAAAACTGCAAGTTAGTACAGTGCGTCCTGCTCACATTGTTCAGCTAAAACTACAAGTTCGTGGGGTGTGTCCTGCTCACAGTGTTCAGCTAAAACTACAAGTTAGTGCAGTGCGTCCTGCTCACAGTGTTCAGCTAAAACTACAAGTTAGTGCGGTGCATCCTGCTCACAGTGTTAATCTAAAACTACAAGTTAGTGTGGTGCCACCTGCTCACAGTGTTCAGCTAAAACTACAAGTTAGTGCGGTGCCTCCTGCTCACAGTGTTCAGCTAAAACTACAAGTTAGTCCGGTGCGTCCTGCTCTCAGTGTTCAGCAAAAAATACAAGTTAGTGTGGTGCGTCCTGCTCACAGTGTTCAGCTAAAACGACAAGTTAGTGCAGTGCATCCTGCTCACAGTGTTCAGATAAAACTACAAGTTAGTGTAGTGAGACCTCTGCACAGTGTACATCTAAAACTACAAGTTAGTGCGGTGTGTCCTGCTCACAGTGTTCAGCTAAAACTACAAGTTAGTGCTGTGCGTCCTGCTCACAGTGTTCAGCTAAAACTACAAGTTAGTGTGGTGCGTCCTGCTCACAATGTTCAGCTAAAACTACAAGTTAGTGAGGTGCGTCCTGCTCACAGTGTTCAGCTAAAACTACAAGTTAGTGGGGTGCGTCCTGCTTACAGTGTTCAGCTAAAACTACAAGTTAGTGCGGTGCATCCTGCTCACAGTGTTCAGCTAAAACTACAAGTTAGTGTGGTGAGTCCTGCTCACAGTGTTCAGCTAAAACTACAAGTTAGTGCAGTGCGTCCTGCTCACAGTGTTCAGCTAAATCTACAAGTTAGTGCGGTGCGTCCTGCTCACAGTGTTCAGCTAAAACTACAAGTTAGTGGGGTGCGTCCTGCTTACAGTGTTCAGCTAAAACTACAAGTTAGTGCGGTGCATCCTGCTCACAGTGTTCAGCTAAAACTACAAGTTAGTGTGGTGAGTCCTGCTCACAGTGTTCAGCTAAAACTACAAGTTAGTACAGTGCGTCCTGCTCACAGTGTTCAGCTAAATCTACAAGTTAGTGCGGTGCGTCCTGCTCACAGTGTTAATCTAAAACTACAAGTTAGTGTGGTGCGTCCTGCTCACAGTGTTCAGCTAAAACTACAAGTTAGTGCGGTGCGTCCTGCTCACAGTGTTCAGCTAAAACTACAAGTTAGTGCGGTACATCCTGCTCACAGTGTTCAGCTAAAACTACAAGTTTGTGCGGTGCGTCCTGCTCACAGTGTTAATCTAAAACTACAAGTTAGTGTGGTGCGTCCTGCTCACAGTGTTCAGCTAAAACTACAAGTTAGTCCGGTGCATCCTGCTCACAGTGGTCAGCTAAAACTACAAGTTAGTGGGGTGCGTCCTGCTCACAGTGTTCATCTAAATCTACAAGTTAGTGCAGTGCGTCCTGCTCACAGTGTTCAGCTAAAACTACAACGTAGTGTAGTGAGATCTCTGCACAGTGTTCATCTAAAACTACAAGTTAGTGCGGTGCATCCTGCTCACAGTGTTCAGGTAAAACTACAAGTTAGTGCAGTGCGTCCTGCTCACAGTGTTCAGCTAAAACTACAAGTTAGTGTAGTGATATCTCTGCACAGTGTTCAGCTAAAACTACAAGTTAGTGCGGTGTGTCCTGCTCACAATGTTAATCTAAAACTACAAGTTAGTGCGGTGTGTCCTGCTCACAGTGTTCAGTTAAAACTACAAGTTAGTGCGGTGCATCTTGCTCACAGTGTTTAGCTAAAACTACAAGTTAGTGGGGTGCGTCCTGCTCACAGTGTTCAGCTAAAACTACAAAGTTAGTGTAGTGAGACCTGCTCACAGTGTTCAGCTAAAACTACAAAGTTAGTGTAGTGAGACCTCTGCACGGTGTTCATCTAAAACTACAAGTTAGTGTGATGCGTCCTGCTCACAGTGTTCAGCTAAAACTACAAGTTAGTGCAGTGTGTCCTGCTCACAGTGTTCAGCTAAAACTACAAGTTAGTGTAGTGAGACCTCTGCACAGTGTTCATCTAAAACTACAAGTTAGTGCGGTGTGTCCTGCTCACAGTGTTCAGCTAAAACTACAAGTTAGTGCGACCTGCTCACAGTGTTAGGCTAAAACTACAAGTTAGGGGGGTGCGTCCTGCTCACAGTGTTCAGCTAAAACTACAAGTTAGTGCAGTGCGTCCTGCTCACAGTGTTCAGCTAAAACTACAAGTTAGTGTAGTGAGACCTCTGCACAGTGTTCATCTAAAACTACAAGTTAGTGCGGTGCGTCCTGCTCACAGTGTTCAGCTAAAACTAAAAGTTAGTGCGGTGCGTCCTGCTCACAGTGTTAATCTAAAACTACAAGTTAGTGCGGTGTGTCCTTCTCACAGTGTTCAGTTAAAACTACAAGTTAGTGCGGTGCATCTTGCTCACAGTGTTCAGCTAAAACTACAAGTTAGTGGGGTGCGTCCTGCTCACAGTGTTCAGCTAAAACTACAAAGTTAGTGTAGTGAGACCTGCTCACAGTGTTCAGCTAAAACTACAAAGTTAGTGTAGTGAGACCTCTGCACAGTGTTCATCTAAAACTACAAGTTAGTGTGGTGCGTCCTGCTCACAGTGTTCAGCTAAAACTACAAGTTAGTGCGGTGCGTCCTGCTCACAGTGTTTAGCTAAATCTACAAGTTAGTGCGGTTCATCCTGCTCACAGTGTTCAGCTAAAACTACAAGTTTGTGCGGTGCGTCCTGCCCACAGTGTTAATCTAAAACTACAAGTTAGTGTGGTGCGTCCTGCTCACATTGTTCAGCTAAAACTACAAGTTAGTCCGGTGCATCCTGCTCACAGTGTTCAGCTAAAACTACAAGTTAGTGGGGTGCGTCCTGCTCATAGTGTTCAGCTAAAACTACAAGTTAGTGCGGTGCGTCCTGCTCACAGTGTTAAGCTAAAACTAAAAGTTAGTGCAGTGCGTCCTGCTCACAGTGTTCAGCTAAAACTACAACGTAGTGTAGTGAGATCTCTGCACAGTGTTCATCTAAAACTACAAGTTAGTGCGGTGCATCCTGCTTACAGTGTTCAGGTAAAACTACAAGTTAGTGCAGTGCGTCCTGCTCACAGTGTTCAGCTAAAACTACAAGTTAGTGTAGTGAGATCTCTGCACAGTGTTCAGCTAAAACTACAAGTTAGTGCGGTGCGTCCTGCTCACAGTGTTAATCTAAAACTACAAGTTAGTGCGGTGTGTCCTGCTCACAGTGTTCAGTTAAAACTACAAGTTAGTGCGGTGCATCTTGCTCACAGTGTTTAGCTAAAACTACAAGTTAGTGGGGTGCGTCCTGCTCACAGTGTTCAGCTAAAACTACAAAGTTAGTGTAGTGAGACCTGCTCACAGTGTTCAGCTAAAACTACAAAGTTAGTGTAGTGAGACCTCTGCACGGTGTTCATCTAAAACTACAAGTTAGTGTGATGCGTCCTGCTCACAGTGTTCAGCTAAAACTACAAGTTAGTGCAGTGCGTCCTGCTCACAGTGTTCAGCTAAAACTACAAGTTAGTGTAGTGAGACCTCTGCACAGTGTTCATCTAAAACTACAAGTTAGTGCGGTGTGTCCTGCTCACAGTGTTCAGCTAAAACTACAAGTTAGTGCGACCTGCTCACAGTGTTAGGCTAAAACTACAAGTTAGGGGGGTGCGTCCTGCTCACAGTGTTCAGCTAAAACTACAAGTTAGTGCAGTGCGTCCTGCTCACAGTGTTCAGCTAAAACTACAAGTTAGTGTAGTGAGACCTCTGCACAGTGTTCATCTAAAACTACAAGTTAGTGCGGTGCGTCCTGCTCACAGTGTTCAGCTAAAACTAAAAGTTAGTGCGGTGCGTCCTGCTCACAGTGTTAATCTAAAACTACAAGTTAGTGCGGTGTGTCCTTCTCACAGTGTTCAGTTAAAACTACAAGTTAGTGCGGTGCATCTTGCTCACAGTGTTCAGCTAAAACTACAAGTTAGTGGGGTGCGTCCTGCTCACAGTGTTCAGCTAAAACTACAAAGTTAGTGTAGTGAGACCTGCTCACAGTGTTCAGCTAAAACTACAAAGTTAGTGTAGTGAGACCTCTGCACAGTGTTCATCTAAAACTACAAGTTAGTGTGGTGCGTCCTGCTCACAGTGTTCAGCTAAAACTACAAGTTAGTGCGGTGCGTCCTGCTCACAGTGTTTAGCTAAATCTACAAGTTAGTGCGGTTCATCCTGCTCACAGTGTTCAGCTAAAACTACAAGTTTGTGCGGTGCGTCCTGCCCACAGTGTTAATCTAAAACTACAAGTTAGTGTGGTGCGTCCTGCTCACATTGTTCAGCTAAAACTACAAGTTAGTCCGGTGCATCCTGCGCACAGTGTTCAGCTAAAACTACAAGTTAGTGGGGTGCGTCCTGCTCATAGTGTTCAGCTAAAACTACAAGTTAGTGCGGTGCGTCCTGCTCACAGTGTTAAGCTAAAACTAAAAGTTAGTGCAGTGCGTCCTGCTCACAGTGTTCAGCTAAAACTACAACGTAGTGTAGTGAGATCTCTGCACAGTGTTCATCTAAAACTACAAGTTAGTGCGGTGCATCCTGCTTACAGTGTTCAGGTAAAACTACAAGTTAGTGCAGTGCGTCCTGCTCACAGTGTTCAGCTAAAACTACAAGTTAGTGTAGTGAGATCTCTGCACAGTGTTCAGCTAAAACTACAAGTTAGTGCGGTGCGTCCTGCTCACAGTGTTAATCTAAAACTACAAGTTAGTGCGGTGTGTCCTGCTCACAGTGTTCAGTTAAAACTACAAGTTAGTGCGGTGCATCTTGCTCACAGTGTTTAGCTAAAACTACAAGTTAGTGGGGTGCGTCCTGCTCACAGTGTTCAGCTAAAACTACAAAGTTAGTGTAGTGAGACCTGCTCACAGTGTTCAGCTAAAACTACAAAGTTAGTGTAGTGAGACCTCTGCACAGTGTTCAGCTAAAACTACAAGTTAGTGTGATGCGTCCTGCTCACAGTGTTCAGCTAAAACTACAAGTTAGTGCGGTACATCCTGCTCACAGTGTTCAGCTAAAACTACAAGTTTGTGCGGTGCGTCCTGCTCACAGTGTTAATCTAAAACTACAAGTTAGTGTGGTGCGTCCTGCTCACAGTGTTCAGCTAAAACTACAAGTTAGTCCGGTGCATCCTGCTCACAGTGGTCAGCTAAAACTACAAGTTAGTGGGGTGCGTCCTGCTCACAGTGTTCAGCTAAAACTACAAGTTAGTGCGGTGCGTCCTGCTCACAGTGTTAAGCTAAAACTAAAAGTTAGTGCAGTGCGTCCTGCTCACAGTGTTCAGCTAAAACTACAACGTAGTGTAGTGAGATCTCTGCACAGTGTTCATCTAAAACTACAAGTTAGTGCGGTGCATCCTGCTCACAGTGTTCAGGTAAAACTACAAGTTAGTGCAGTGCGTCCTGCTCACAGTGTTCAGCTAAAACTACAAGTTAGTGTAGTGATATCTCTGCACAGTGTTCAGCTAAAACTACAAGTTAGTGCGGTGTGTCCTGCTCACAATGTTAATCTAAAACTACAAGTTAGTGCGGTGTGTCCTGCTCACAGTGTTCAGTTAAAACTACAAGTTAGTGCGGTGCATCTTGCTCACAGTGTTTAGCTAAAACTACAAGTTAGTGGGGTGCGTCCTGCTCACAGTGTTCAGCTAAAACTACAAAGTTAGTGTAGTGAGACCTGCTCACAGTGTTCAGCTAAAACTACAAAGTTAGTGTAGTGAGACCTCTGCACGGTGTTCATCTAAAACTACAAGTTAGTGTGATGCGTCCTGCTCACAGTGTTCAGCTAAAACTACAAGTTAGTGCAGTGCGTCCTGCTCACAGTGTTCAGCTAAAACTACAAGTTAGTGTAGTGAGACCTCTGCACAGTGTTCATCTAAAACTACAAGTTAGTGCGGTGTGTCCTGCTCACAGTGTTCAGCTAAAACTACAAGTTAGTGCGACCTGCTCACAGTGTTAGGCTAAAACTACAAGTTAGGGGGGTGCGTCCTGCTCACAGTGTTCAGCTAAAACTACAAGTTAGTGCAGTGCGTCCTGCTCACAGTGTTCAGCTAAAACTACAAGTTAGTGTAGTGAGACCTCTGCACAGTGTTCATCTAAAACTACAAGTTAGTGCGGTGCGTCCTGCTCACAGTGTTCAGCTAAAACTAAAAGTTAGTGCTATGCGTCCTGCTCACAGTGTTAATCTAAAACTACAAGTTAGTGCGGTGTGTCCTTCTCACAGTGTTCAGTTAAAACTACAAGTTAGTGCGGTGCATCTTGCTCACAGTGTTCAGCTAAAACTACAAGTTAGTGGGGTGCGTCCTGCTCACAGTGTTCAGCTAAAACTACAAAGTTAGTGTAGTGAGACCTGCTCACAGTGTTCAGCTAAAACTACAAAGTTAGTGTAGTGAGACCTCTGCACAGTGTTCATCTAAAACTACAAGTTAGTGTGGTGCGTCCTGCTCACAGTGTTCAGCTAAAACTACAAGTTAGTGCGGTGCGTCCTGCTCACAGTGTTTAGCTAAATCTACAAGTTAGTGCGGTTCATCCTGCTCACAGTGTTCAGCTAAAACTACAAGTTTGTGCGGTGCGTCCTGCCCACAGTGTTAATCTAAAACTACAAGTTAGTGTGGTGCGTCCTGCTCACATTGTTCAGCTAAAACTACAAGTTAGTCCGGTGCATCCTGCTCACAGTGTTCAGCTAAAACTACAAGTTAGTGGGGTGCGTCCTGCTCATAGTGTTCAGCTAAAACTACAAGTTAGTGCGGTGCGTCCTGCTCACAGTGTTAAGCTAAAACTAAAAGTTAGTGCAGTGCGTCCTGCTCACAGTGTTCAGCTAAAACTACAACGTAGTGTAGTGAGATCTCTGCACAGTGTTCATCTAAAACTACAAGTTAGTGCGGTGCATCCTGCTTACAGTGTTCAGGTAAAACTACAAGTTAGTGCAGTGCGTCCTGCTCACAGTGTTCAGCTAAAACTACAAGTTAGTGTAGTGAGATCTCTGCACAGTGTTCAGCTAAAACTACAAGTTAGTGCGGTGCGTCCTGCTCACAGTGTTAATCTAAAACTACAAGTTAGTGCGGTGTGTCCTGCTCACAGTGTTCAGTTAAAACTACAAGTTAGTGCGGTGCATCTTGCTCACAGTGTTTAGCTAAAACTACAAGTTAGTGGGGTGCGTCCTGCTCACAGTGTTCAGCTAAAACTACAAAGTTAGTGTAGTGAGACCTGCTCACAGTGTTCAGCTAAAACTACAAAGTTAGTGTAGTGAGACCTCTGCACGGTGTTCATCTAAAACTACAAGTTAGTGTGATGCGTCCTGCTCACAGTGTTCAGCTAAAACTACAAGTTAGTGCAGTGCGTCCTGCTCACAGTGTTCAGCTAAAACTACAAGTTAGTGTAGTGAGACCTCTGCACAGTGTTCATCTAAAACTACAAGTTAGTGCGGTGTGTCCTGCTCACAGTGTTCAGCTAAAACTACAAGTTAGTGCGACCTGCTCACAGTGTTAGGCTAAAACTACAAGTTAGGGGGGTGCGTCCTGCTCACAGTGTTCAGCTAAAACTACAAGTTAGTGCAGTGCGTCCTGCTCACAGTGTTCAGCTAAAACTACAAGTTAGTGTAGTGAGACCTCTGCACAGTGTTCATCTAAAACTACAAGTTAGTGCGGTGCGTCCTGCTCACAGTGTTCAGCTAAAACTAAAAGTTAGTGCGGTGCGTCCTGCTCACAGTGTTAATCTAAAACTACAAGTTAGTGCGGTGTGTCCTTCTCACAGTGTTCAGTTAAAACTACAAGTTAGTGCGGTGCATCTTGCTCACAGTGTTCAGCTAAAACTACAAGTTAGTGGGGTGCGTCCTGCTCACAGTGTTCAGCTAAAACTACAAAGTTAGTGTAGTGAGACCTGCTCACAGTGTTCAGCTAAAACTACAAAGTTAGTGTAGTGAGACCTCTGCACAGTGTTCATCTAAAACTACAAGTTAGTGTGGTGCGTCCTGCTCACAGTGTTCAGCTAAAACTACAAGTTAGTGCGGTGCGTCCTGCTCACAGTGTTTAGCTAAATCTACAAGTTAGTGCGGTTCATCCTGCTCACAGTGTTCAGCTAAAACTACAAGTTTGTGCGGTGCGTCCTGCCCACAGTGTTAATCTAAAACTACAAGTTAGTGTGGTGCGTCCTGCTCACATTGTTCAGCTAAAACTACAAGTTAGTCCGGTGCATCCTGCTCACAGTGTTCAGCTAAAACTACAAGTTAGTGGGGTGCGTCCTGCTCATAGTGTTCAGCTAAAACTACAAGTTAGTGCGGTGCGTCCTGCTCACAGTGTTAAGCTAAAACTAAAAGTTAGTGCAGTGCGTCCTGCTCACAGTGTTCAGCTAAAACTACAACGTAGTGTAGTGAGATCTCTGCACAGTGTTCATCTAAAACTACAAGTTAGTGCGGTGCATCCTGCTTACAGTGTTCAGGTAAAACTACAAGTTAGTGCAGTGCGTCCTGCTCACAGTGTTCAGCTAAAACTACAAGTTAGTGTAGTGAGATCTCTGCACAGTGTTCAGCTAAAACTACAAGTTAGTGCGGTGCGTCCTGCTCACAGTGTTAATCTAAAACTACAAGTTAGTGCGGTGTGTCCTACTCACAGTGTTCAGTTAAAACTACAAGTTAGTGCGGTGCATCTTGCTCACAGTGTTTAGCTAAAACTACAAGTTAGTGGGGTGCGTCCTGCTCACAGTGTTCAGCTAAAACTACAAAGTTAGTGTAGTGAGACCTGCTCACAGTGTTCAGCTAAAACTACAAAGTTAGTGTAGTGAGACCTCTGCACAGTGTTCATCTAAAACTACAAGTTAGTGTGATGCGTCCTGCTCACAGTGTTCAGCTAAAACTACAAGTTAGTGCAGTGCGTCCTGCTCACAGTGTTCAGCTAAAACTACAAGTTAGTGTAGTGAGACCTCTGCACAGTGTTCATCTAAAACTACAAGTTAGTGCGGTGTGTCCTGCTCACAGTGTTCAGCTAAAACTACAAGTTAGTGCGTCCTGCTCACAGTGTTAGGCTAAAACTACAAGTTAGGGGGGTGCGTCCTGCTCACAGTGTTCAGCTAAAACTACAAGTTAGTGCAGTGCGTCCTGCTCACAGTGTTCAGCTAAAACTACAAGTTAGTGTAGTGAGACCTCTGCACAGTGTTCATCTAAAACTACAAGTTAGTGCGGTGTGTCCTGCTCACAGTGTTCAGCTAACACTACAAGTTAGTGCGGTGCGTCCTGCTCACAGTGTTAGGCTAAAACTACAAGTTAGGGGGGTGCGTCCTGCTCACAGTGTTCAGCTAAAACTACAAGTTAGTGCAGTGCGTCCTGCTCACAGTGTTCAGCTAAAACTACAAAGTTAGTGTAGTGAGACCTCTGCACAGTGTTCATCTAAAACTACAAGTTAGTGTGGTGCGTCCTGCTCACAGTGTTCAGCTAAAACTACAAGTTAGTGCGGTGCGTCCTGCTCACAGTGTTTAGCTAAATCTACAAGTTAGTGCGGTGCGTCCTGCTCACAGTGTTCAACTAAAACTACAAGTTAGAGCGTTGCACCCTGCTCACAGTGTTCAGCTAAAACTAAAAGATAGTGCGGTGCGTCCTGCTCACAGTGTTCAGCTAAAACTACAAGTTAGTGCGGTGCGTCCTACTCACAGTGTTCAGCTAAAACTACAAGTTAGTGCAGTGCGTCCTGTTCACAGTGTTCAGCTAAAAATGCAAGTTAGTACAGTGCGTCCTGCTCACAGTGTTCAGCTAAAACTACAAGTTAGTGCGGAGCGGTGCGTCCTGCTCTCAGTGTTCAGCTAAAACTACAAGTTAGAGCGTTGCGCCCTGCTCACAGTGTTCAGCTAAAACTACAAGTTAGTGCGGTGCGTCCTGCTCACAATGTTCAGCTAAAACTACAAGTTGGTGCGGTGCGTCCTGCTCACAGTGTTAATCTAAAACTACAAGTTAGTGTGGTGCGTCCTGCTCACAGTGTTCAGCTAAAACTACAAGTTAGTGCGGTACGTCCTGCTCACAGTGTTCAGCTAAAACTACAAGTTAGTGCAGTGCATCCTGCTCACAGTGTTGAGCTAAAACTACAAGTTAGTTTAGTGAGACCTCTGCACAGTGTTAATCTAAAACTACAAGTTAGTGCGGTGCGTCCTGCTCACAGTGTTCAGCTAAAACTACAAGTTAGTGCGGTGCGTCCTGCTCACAGTGTTAATCTAAAACTACAAGTTAGTGTGGTGCCTCCTGCTCACAGTGTTCAGCTAAAACTACAAGTTCGTGGGGTGCGTCCTGCTCACAGTGTTCAGCTAAAACTACAAGTTAGTGCGGTGCCTCCTGCTCACAGTGTTCAGCTAAAACTACAAGTTAGTCCGGTGCGTCCTGCTCTCAGTGTTCAGCAAAAAATACAAGTTAGTGCAGTGCGTCCTGCTCACAGTGTTCAGCTAAAACTACAAGTCAGTGTGGTGCGTCCTGCTCACAGTGTTCATCTAAAACTACAAGTTAGTGCGGTGCGTACTGCTCACAGTGTTCAGCTAAAACTACAAGTTAGTGCGGTGCGTCCTGCTCACAGTGGTCAGCTAAAACTACAAGTTAGTGCGGTGCATCCTGCTCACAGTGTTCAGCTAAAACTCCAAGTTAGTGCGGTGCATCTTGCTCACAGTGTTCAGCTAAAACTACAAGTCAGTGCGGTACATCCTGCTCACAGTGTTCAGCTAAAACTAAAAGTTTGTGCGGTGCGTCCTGCTCACAGTGTTAATCTAAAACTACAAGTTAGTGCGGTGCGTCCTGCTCACAGTGTTCAGCTAAAAACTGCAAGTTAGTGTAGTGAGATCTCTGCACAGTGTTCATCTAAAACT